>OX336380.1:1745495-2469870 GCA_946902895.1 Fragum fragum
GGCTTCTCGTGTAACATATGTAATCCTCATTAAATTACAGACAACTGACTTATTTACATCGTAAGGTGAACATGTTAAGCGTAAGAGATGGATGCATCCAAAACATTTGATAAGTTTGAGGATATATCCGTTATCATCACGCTTTTTAAAGACCAGATTTAGATATTTACAAATTATTAAAGTGAAATTTGTCGTCTATTTCCCTAAGATCACAAAACTAACAAAAACTCTCATTTCGGACGATTGCTTGTCTTGCTAAATATTCTTGCTGAATATTTATTCCTCATTAAGATTTGTCCCTTATATAAATTGAGTTTCGTTTTTATATTATAAATGTGTATATACATGTACATGCTTTGACGAAGCACCGTGTAAAAGTCTGTTATAAAATTTCTGTTCTGTTCTATTCTGCAAATCTACCAGTGTTCAATCTTAAACTATTAACTTAAGTTCTTGATTTAGCTAGAACGACTTTGGTTTATTTTATGTTCAAATGCAAATTCAAATAATTTAATTTTTAGTTTCGTCTATCAAAATCGGGCGCTATTATTTGTCGAAAAAAAATATTCATATCCATGAACAAAATTTTGAGCACGCAACGATTTTGTATGCTTCCGCACAAAATAGTCCACTTCAAAAAGGTATCAAAATGTGTAAACTTTTTGTGTGTGTGGTTTTTCGTTGTTGTTGTTGTTTGTTGTTGTTGTTGTTGTTGTTGTTGGGTTTTTTCTCTCGATGCTATTAGATTATAAGAAATGAAGAGAATATTTTTGTTTTCATGGAGGTATGATCCGAAAGTATGAATCTTCGTATTCATACAAAGAGATTAGGTTTTTCGGTTCATACCTCTATGAAAACAAAAAAATATTCTCTTCATCTCTTAAATTCAAATGCAATATTCGCTTTTAGATTTTTTGTGAGAATTACGGAATGTCGTGAACGTTGATTACAAAATCATTTATTTCATACTGAGTTTCAGCCACCTGAAACTCAAAATGTATTTACGTGTTTGTTATTTCATGCCATATTCAATATGAGAAATACGATCTGTCAGCGAATGTCTAATAAGGATTGGTTTGTAAAAGTAAGTTCTCACGTAAAAAAACCGTGTTGTAATCGTAGATTTTGGCATGAAAAGACTTTGTCAGAGGGCACGAAAAACGCACAGACTGATATACTGTGTAGTATCTGATGGTTAACAGTCCCCTCCTAGTGTGATGGTATTTCGTCATAATGTAATCTGATAAATAAATATGGAATATTGAAACAGTCTTTCTTGCTTACAGGCCGTATCTGTCGAGTAGCTTGTGTAGAATACTATTTGACGAGATCGAAGGTCGAGTCAAATGGTATTCTACACAAGCTACGAGACAAGTAAGGCCTGTATAAAAGAAAGTGAATAAAGTTGTAGTTACGATATTTTGCACGCCCAACGACGATATCTAGATGTGATTTATCCAACTGCAACACAATCCGGCATTTTTACGAGACAAAAAAAATATAGCTTTCAAAAGCATTGAAATTGGTTGTAGAAATTAGAGCAAATTAAGGAATTGTTCAAAGTTACAGGCACTTAACCCTTTCCTGTTTTACAGAATTCTACTTTCGTCCAAATTCAAAGGTTTTACAGGCTACAAATGAATGTTGAATTAATATGAAAATAACCACCCAGTAGGGTAGAAAATATTGTGGCAAAATAAGAATTTGCCTGCTACAAGCAATTACTTCTTTTTCTACAATATTTTTTCATTTATAAAACCAAAAGGACGTAAAAACCAGGGATAGTAAAGGGAAGGGTTACTAAACCGTTGTTCAAGCATTACATCGATGTCGATTGTATTAACAAAACGAGATATTTATTTGAGTTTGTAAGCTTTTCTAGTCGTCTTAGGAAAATGTCTTGGCCATCAGTAAAGTCGTTTACTCGTCCCCCCCCCCCCCCCAAATTTTCTAGACTCATCCGAATTGAAAAATGGTGCAAACATAAAACAAAACTTGTTTTTCATTGGAAGTTAAGGCCAATTTGAGCTTTAAAACACATTGTGAGAAAAGAAGAAATCGCTTATTACAAGAATTGGTTAGTCTGCCTATCGTGAAAATATAGCTTTTGTTGTTCACGAAATGAAAGATATTTCTATCTTACCCGAAAAGCAAACAATTTCTCTATTTCTCATTGCAAAACAGAGTCAAGATAAGAGATTTCTATGCAAATCTCAAAAAACGCGCCATTTAGCACGTGAATCGCACGTCATCTGCCTCTTTGGCCTCACTAAGAAGCCGTTCGGAGGTGCATTCTTTTCGTCGATATGATTGATTGATTGATTGATTGATTGATTGATTGATTGATTGATTGATTGATTGATTGATTCTTTAGAACACATTCAAAATACAAACGTTGTTGTTATTGTTGTTTATCTAGACGAAAAGAATGGACCTCTGAGAGTCTTAAATTAACCCATTCCCACAGAATACCGGTTTTTGACTTTGTGGATAATTAAGATATTGCTTGTTACAAGCAATTTCTTTACTATCCACTATGTTTTCTACCCAAAAGACGAATATTTCTCAAACTTCATAGACTTAAAATTGTCGTCTGCAACCTCTTTCAATTTCGAATAGTCTTTAATATTCTTGTGTGGTAAAGGGTTAAAATACATTACTAAACATCAATATAATATTAGTGCATGCGTGACATTTCCAACCATTACACGTGTGCGCGAAGTAAAGACTCAGATCAGCCTGTGCATCCACACAGTCTGATCAGAGTCTTAACTCTGCCCTCTGTAGATAGATACTGACCCAAAGCTTCTTTAAACAATCAGCGAATGTTCTAATTTCCCCGAATGGCTGTCCAGGGTGCTCAATGTGTGCGAGTCACGCACATGCGAAATTGTTGGAAATATCACGCACAGGCTCATATGTAAGTGTTATAGTAGTTAGATAACTTCTGAAATAAAAACGATCCTTTTTTCCGTATAGAGTATTAAATATCGAGCAATTATACTTGTCTGTATTTCAATTATTTTACATTGATTGTCATTTTTTGTCCTGCAATATTTGTATTATTTTGTGTTGTGACCATGAGCATGCTTGCTTAATGTAGAAATAAAGAAATGTTATGTTATGTTGTGTTATGTTGTGTAATGTTATGTTACGTTATATTATGTATTTAGACAGTTGACATTTTTCTTATAAATATTTTTCCATGACTTTGTATTATCAAATATAAGAACTAACAATTTCTTCATAAACGATTCACCTTGTTATTTAAAAGAGGGACACCTTGCCCACTTTCTAGTTTAAAGAGACTCTTGCACAGATTAGGACAGAAAAACATTGGCTCTTAATTTTAAAATTTCTTACTGTTATGCTTTCAGACAACTGTAAGAAGGTGATTAAGCCGATTTTGTAATGAAAATAACATTTCATAGCTTAAAAAAGAGAAAGAAAAGAAGCAAAAAAAATCTATTTCGCGTCACGAGACGCCAATTACACGACATTTTATCGGATAAATACGTTATCTGGCGTATGCACCGAAAATTGCCTTATTTATATTCCATGACGTATCAATAACGTCATTGGCTCCCGATAGCAATACAGCCCTTTTAGACATCACCCGAAGGTTAATGACTTTACCCGATATATTCTGATATTTCAAAGTAGGACAAAGGGAGTATGTCACATTGAATTGAATTTGTGAGTGAATTTAATGGATTTAGAACGAATAAAGAGTATTTATCGTTAAAATGGCGTAAATTTACATGAACAACTGTTCAAAAACCGCTTTAAAATTCAACATGCAGGAACACCGGCTGAACACCGTGTTAATATATAGAGTCCCTGTGTGCGTAAGTGATTAAACTACACCACGTTAGTAGAGTATGAAAATTACTTTATAAAATTCCCAAATGGCCTGGACATAACTTGAAACAATAATTGGTGTATAGAGAACATACACGTATCCATTATACAGCTTGTAACGTGAAGATACAACCGGCTGATAAGTTACTGAAAACAATACACCACTTAAGGAAACGAAAGTTAGTGTTGTATGTGATCATTAAATGAATGAGAATAAATCATTCAGATGTTCACTCTCTACTAACATCGTGACGAGCTATTGGGAAAACGTTATACGTAACTTGAAATATGTAATTGGGCGTTAAGGCTTCGGGGTATAGACTAGCAAATCATTGGAGAGACCGAGATAGGGGTCGATGTGCTTAATTTGTCATGGTTTTGTATCAGAGCTCAAATAGAATTACGTTAGCCTACCTGCTTATTTCAATAATTGTTAACAGAAAGACCTGGTAATGTGTTGTTGTTGTTGCTCCTGCTGCTGCTGCTGATGATGATGATGATGACTCTAGTGATGTATCGGTTGGACGCTATTTACAACTCATTCTGTGACTCGCTATCCGGTCACTAGTGCTCGACGGATATATTGGCTATTTTTTAGGCTTCAAAACCTTGTTGTCTGCGCATGTCATATTCTCCGAAGATTGACCTGTCTTCGGGACCGTATCACTTATCCAGATTTGGATAAATATTACTACGTCGTACGCATAACTCCGTAATTTAACGCCAAAAAGTAGCAAGTGGATAATTGCAATAAAAACTACAATTGTGGAGAAATTAATTGTCGCCCCAAATTAATTAGAAAAATAATTGAATTGCGAAAGTATTTATGGCTTACCTGTGCTCCAAGAACATGCATCAAGAATGTGAAGCGTGCGTTTTATGGGCGCTGACATTTTGAATGTAGTTCGACGGAATTGGCCGAGTTGTCACGAAGGACACTACCCAGAATGCTCAAATTAGATAGGTCAGTATTTGAAAAATGCCACCTATCGGAAGATAACGTTCAAAACCTATACTTTGTAATTTTGCCTAGATCTATTGAAACTGCATTCTAATCCTAATCTTTTTGCATCTGGAAAATAGACTTGTACGTATGGATATATCGTTTATTTGTCATTTCCGTTAATCTGTTTAGCCAAAATAAAAGTATACCATTGACAATGATTTAAGAATGATAAGTAATAGGGCCTTGATATTTCTATCAATATCAAGTTGCGTGTTTTCTGTCTTAGTCAAGATCGTCTGTCAAGGTCATACCTATCAAAGAAAAAAATTGACATAAGCCATTAGTTTTGACTCGTAAGTTCTAGGGCCTTCATAGTTAACATTTTTTGTTCCTAGTGTTTCCTTGTAATACCTGTCTGGTAATGCCTAGTGCAAGGTCATCTATCGAGGTCAATGGTTTGGTTTGGTTTATTTATTAGGTCATATTTATCAATAAAAACTGAAACACTTGCCAGTACTTTTGAGTGATAAGAACTATAGGTTACATATGTGTGTGTATTCCTTGTTGAAAACACTTTCTATGGATACCAAGTGAAAGATCGTATTTTTCTTTATCTCAGTCAAATAAATCACTTTCTTTTCACCTTCGTAAGGTAAATCATATTTCTATATTTATTTTATTTTGGTCTGATGTGGTCTTTCAGTTTATAACATTTTCAAGGTCATGTGCCAAGGTCAGGGTCATTTTTCGAGGTCATATACATCAAGAAGACAAACTTGAAATTTGCCGTAAGATCACTTTTTAATGATTAGTGATGGTGCTTTTCAAGTTGCTTAATCCTTCCCTGTTTTGCAAAATTTCAGACCTGTCCAAATTCAAAGGTTTTGCAGACAAAAATATATAGTGGAGTTAATTTGAAAGATAACCATTTATCAGGATAGAAAATATTGTAGATAAAGGAGAAATTGCTTGTTACGAGCAATTTCTTCTTTTTCTACAATGTTTTCTCAATTATAAATTCATAGAGACGTAAAAACCAGGGATTGAACAGGAAAGAGTTAGATAAAAAAAAAATAGCAGTGTGTGTATTTAAGGCGTTTCCATTCGAATGAATCTAATTGGTTGATTTTTTATCTTTTCTCGTTATATTGAGCTGGAAAAGTTTTAAAAAATAAAAAAAGAAAATGTTTTTCACTGAATGGTTTCAATATTTTGTTCTCGAGAGTTGCGTCCAGTAATAGATTAGTCCAGCCTACGGTTATCTCTTAGGTTAAAAATAACTTTAAATTTGAAAAAAAAGGTTGAAATCGTGTTAGTTTAATAAAAAAAGTAACACCGTTGAAATTTCAAAGCCAGTTCTCAGGCTACGAATTCAATCTAGTTTAATGTAATTATAACATTGTCCAAAAAGCCATTTCTAATTTAAAACATAAAGTAGTATTTTCAAGTGCTTGTCCCAGACAACTTGGAGACTGTCGATTGGTCGATTATATTATCCTCAAATAAAAATGGAACCAGTTGCTCTTAAAGACAGAGGCTAAATGAATCTTTGGAATCTTTATTTGCTTGCTTTAATTTGTTTTAATTTCGCTTTCTAAAGCATTTCGAAAGATGTACAATTTCAACTTATCAGTATTTATTATATTTGTCTTTCTTTTTTCTTAAATATGTTTTCAAAACTCTCTCTCTCTCTCTCTCTCTCTCTCTCTCTCTCTCTCTCTCTCTCTCTCTCTCGGTCTCTCTCTCTCTCGGTCTCTCTCTCTCGGTCTCTCGGTCTCTCGGTCTCTCGGTCTCTCGGTCTCTCGGTCTCTCGGTCTCTCGGTCTCTCGGTCTCTCGGTCTCTCTCTCTCTCTCTCTCTCTCTCTCTCTCTCTCTCTCTCTCTCTCTCTCTCTCTCTCTCTCTCTCTCTCTCTCTCTCTCTCTCTCTCTCATTCTCACTATCTCTCTATCATTCTCACTATCTATCATTCTCAGTGACTCTCCCCAACCCTTAAAAGCACAACAAATGAATAATTATATATAAGTATGCTGTGTTTTGTTTTCAAATATGGTAAAGTTAACTAAGTTTTCATGGAATGTTCTATTATGCTGATGAATATATTCGAGAGATTAGGTATTTTTTGTTTTCATGGAGGTATGAACCGAAAAGCTAATCACACTGTATGAATACCCGAAGCGGATTCATACATAAGAGTGATTAGGTTTTTCGGTTCATATCTCCAAGAAAACAAGGAAACAAAAATATTCTCTTCATTTCTTATAATTTAATAGCATCGAGTACAAAAAGTAAAAACTTAATAGTTTTTTATACTAGACAAAATGGCTACGTGCTCAAAGTTTTGTTTATAGAGATATGAATCATTTTTTCGACCAATCAGAAGGTCCGCTTTTTATTGACGAAACTAGAGATTAAATCGTTGTGCTTTAGGTAACTTACTTGATAACCAATACGACTTTCTGGGCAATCATGAAATTGTGCTTATTGTTCTTAATGGTTTCAGAAAATGTCATGCTAAATTGAAACTGTCTGTGAGAGATTGAATTTTCTAAGAAATAAAAGAAAATCATAGACAATTTAAAGGTATCATAATTTCGCTGGCGTATCTTTTGCACTTGAGATCCTTCAAGTAAAAAGGTACCGCCGGGAATTTCAAGGTTGTTCGTTATGGAAACAAAACATAATTATGTTTAGAAAATGGGCAGGTAATTGTTTATCGAACGGTACGGTTCGGTCTAGTGGTAATTCGCTAGATTCTTGTGTCAGGGACCCGTGGTTCGATCTCCTACTTCCCCAGTCCTTCTGGTGTGACTGTCTATGGAGGTATTTTCTCCACATGAACTAATAATGCTTTATTGGAAGTCGTAGATAGAACTAATCTTTAGGTTTTCCCTAGGTAGTGCTACTTTTTAAATGTAGGAATTTAATAAGCTTTTGATTTTATTTTTTAAGAGGTCTGAAGACGGTTAAACTTGTGACTGATATTAACATACTGTTTATTTTTTAAACTGTAAACAGCATGATCATCTTTGTTGTCTACTGACAAAACTTTTATTACTGAATTACTATTACTTCGCGTATTCATACAGTGTGATTAGTTTTTTCGGTTCATACCTCCATGAAAACAAAAAATATACTCTTCATTTCTTATAATTTATAGCAACGAGCAAAAAAAAACAAAGGCTTTACAAATTTTGATACCTTTTTGTATGGGACTATTTTGTGCGGAAGCATACAAAATTGCTGCGTGCTCAAAATTTTGTTCATGGAGGTATGAATTCTTTTTTCGACCAATCAGAACGCCCGTTTTTGATAGACGAAACTAAAAATTAAATTACTAAGCATTTTTCGTTGTTTGATAGACGGATCGCGATGTCAATCAAAGAATCAATCGACCAATCATTCATTTAGACCGGATGAAAGCTTTGATCTTTAAAACAGTGCAATTGATTGGTGTTCCTTTTTATGGTCTACATCCAATAAACGAGATTGACCTAGTTAACGAACTGGAAAGCCGCAAATTAATTGACTTACTGAAGACAATGACTATGTTGTTTGGAGACTCATTCAAGCCGTATTTACGATATTTAGGACACCGATCAGACATATTATATGGCATGATACAAAAAAGTAAAATGTCTGACTGGTGTCCTAAATATCGTTTAATGGAATGAAGACCATAAAAAGGAACGCTGATCAATTGTTCTGTTTTACTCAACGGAGTTCAAAAGGTTACATCCTGTCTAAATGAATGATTGGTCGATTGATTCTTTGATTGACATCGCGATCCGTCTATTGTGTAGTCAGCTGTAGTTACGACGTTTAGGTCACCAAACCAACCATTTCATTTTTTTTATTAAATGCTACTGCCTATGAATTTTGCAAAATAACGCCGTTTAAAATCAAACCGGAACTTCCTGTTGGAATCGATGGGCGGGGCCAACTGTGTGGGTGGGCGGAGCCAACGATTGGTCAAGTACTAGGCTACTGTCGTGAAGAAGGATTATTTCGTCAGCTCGATTAGCTCAGTTGGTAGAGCACTTGACTTCAAACCTCAAGATCACGGGTTCGAGCCCTGGGCTGACCATATCAACTAACAAACTAATTGTCTTTCCGATGAGACGTTAAACCGAGGCCCCGTGTGACGATGCTATCCATCGAGCACCTTAAAGAACCAGGCGGGGCTCTCAGTAGTTTCGTCCTGTATCCTTGCACTATCCCCCGTAACAACTAACCGTCTTCTTGGGGCGTCGCTCATATGGGCATGTGCTACGGTTGCGACGATAAATAAACGGAAATACACACACACTCTATTGTGTGAAATAACGCCGTTTAGATTCGAATTGGAATTTCATTTCGGCGGTCAGTAGACGGGACGTAAAAACGATTGATTGTACAGGAAAGGGTAAATATAAATAACCCAAGGGATTCGGGGATAAAGTACACCGTTATATCTGTTTATATCTCACCCTAATGGACTCAATCACAATTGAAGAAAGGACACATGGTCTTGTTGAGTAAAACAGTAGATTTAATTAATGTTTCTGTTTATGGTCTACATTCCAGTAAACGGGAATGACCCAGTTAAAGGTTCTACGGCTTTCGTTTGGATACAATTTCTCACAAAAAGGAATCCCGAAATCTTCGTTAAAATTGCTTACAGACCCCTTTATCAATACTTTTAGAATAGGTCGCAAGGCTACTATGAAAAGTTTTGCCGAAAGAAAACGAAATTACTTCACGGTGTCAAAAGTTACGATCTAGAAATTTACGTTTATCAACTTAACCCCGCATGTTGATATCCAGAAGAAAATGATTCAAACCCATTGTGAAAGGCTTTGCAGAAAAGGAAACGAAATAAATTTTCAAAATTAATTTATGTTGTCAAAAGTTACGATCTAGAAATTTACTCATATCATATTAACCCCCACGTGTTAATAAACTGAAGAAAATAACTATGAGGCTAAGAACTGATTATTTTTTCACTAAAACAGTCTAATTTCTGACGGATATCGACTGCCGATCGAAAAATCGACAGACCAATCAAATCTTACATTTAGACCCAAAGTGAAATTTGAATTCCGACATTTATTTAAAGCATCTAAATATTGCCGGCCAACCATTTTGTATCTTGCTACCTTACTTGACATGAACTTTGCATAATGACATTGGATATCTTCCGGTTTGAGTCAGTTTTCGGGGCCAATGGTCCGTAAATTATCCGATGACTGTATAGTGTTAGCGAACATTTAGACAGAGATCCTGTTTATTTATCACGATTGCCCCAAAAGTACTGCAAATTTTTCGCAAATCTGATTTTCGATCTTCAAAGACGGCCCTGGCCTTGGAACGATTGACCAATCGTGGATGTCTATCAATTAATCAGTTGACCAATGAAATCATTCATTCAGACTGGAAGTTTAGTTTCAACTCCAACATTGGCCGCCATT
This sequence comes from Fragum fragum, assembly GCA_946902895.1. Classification (NCBI taxonomy): domain Eukaryota; kingdom Metazoa; phylum Mollusca; class Bivalvia; order Cardiida; family Cardiidae; genus Fragum; species Fragum fragum. Next base: position 1,755,751 of record OX336380.1, read on the forward strand.
TTGGTGAATCATTTTGGTTGGCTTGGCGATTTAACGTCGTGACTGCAACTTATTCAAGCTGTAGTTACGTCGTTTAGGTCGCCAATCAACCATTCTACTTACTTGTAACATGCTACTCGCCATAGATTTTGCAAAATAACGCCGTAAAAATCGAAGCGGTACTTCCTGTCGGAATCAATGGGTGGGTCCAAATGATCCAGTGGGCGGGGCCAGCGATTGGTCAATTCCGAAAGGTCTCATAACAATGAATGCGGGTATACATTGTCGAAACCTCTTATAGTCTAAGTATATACCAAAGATATGCCAGATGTTACTAATAATCGGCAATTCACTTAACTTTTATCACGTTTATTCAATTATGTTTCAAGACAAAAATTTTCAAGTCAATTTTCGGAATCCCTCGAGTTTAAGATATTATCCTTTTGTAATTAAAAATAAAATATGCATTCCTATTATTATGAGTTGCTGCATCTATTTTGTATTTATTACTACTATTATAACTATTATAATTATTATTATTATTATACTACCTTGTTAGGCCTTTAGCCTTTCAAAAATATTGTTACCCTACTCTGTAGTATAAAACGAAAATAAGTTCGCGTTATTATAATAAAATGTCTATATCTATGTTAAGATTTTTGCCAAGTAACGTACACTCAGACAGGACAGATTATAAGTCACCGATCCATCGCCGTATGGATTTCATGATCCGAAGCTATCTTGCTAGGTGCCGCCGTCATAGCGCAGTCGGTAGCGCATTAGACTCCTAATCTTCAATAATAGGATGTCAGGTTCGATCCCCGGCGGCGGCACATATCCTTTCCGACATTTGTCTCTCACAAATGGGTGGATAATCGTAAACCTAAGTGGGATAGCAGCTGGAGGCTAGGAAAGGATGTAGTGGTAGTACTGGTGTAAGAAATACCAGGAATCCATTGTTAGGTGCCCCAGCCGCCGCGATATGACTGAAATACTGTTATGAGTAGCGTTAAGCCCTATTCAATCAATCAATCAAGCTATCTTACAAGGTACATGTATAGCATCGTAAATGTATATAAATGGATATCGAGTTACTTCCATGATCTCGTATACTGCACCGGCGATACTATTTCACCCGATTTGGGTCTCCGCTCACACAATGCAAGTTAAAGACTTCTGGGTTTATAGTTTGTAACCCGAGAACAATATATAAGCAGCCGATAGACGCTATACATCACCGGGAATAAAATATCACTTGTTTACAAACATCAGAATATCTGCAATAGTGTTGTTATAGATAATCAGCCTATATCGGTCCCTTATTACATGTTCTTGGTTTTCAAAACTGTTGTTTGATTAATTAATTGATTGAATGGGGTTTAAGGACACTTTTAACAGTATTTTAGACAAATCGCGGCGGCTGGAGCACCTAAAAATGGATTTCTAGTATTTATCACACCAGTACTACCACTACATCCCTTCCTTGCCTCCAGCTGCTATTCCATTTAGGTTTACGATTACCCTCCCATTGGTGGGAGACAAATATCCGAAAGGATATGTGCCGCTGCCGGGGATCGAACACAAGACAACCCGTGATTGAAGATTGGGATTCTGACGCGCTATCGACTGCGCCATGGCGGCGGCACTTTCAGAGCTTTAAAACTTTGACTTTTTAACCAGCAATATGTGACCGTAGATGCAAGTCGGTCTTCGCCGGGTGACACATTTTCGCCACCGGATTTTAACTGATTAGGAGAGCCATGGTTGTGATTTTAAAGGTTTTTGTGATTAAACAAGTGACGTGTTATCGCCGGTGAAGTATAAATGGTAAAGAGTCGAGACTCGGATGGACTATTTGGTCTTGTTAATTAAACCTTACCTGTTAAATCCCTTGGTGTTACGCCCCTGTGATTTTATAGTTGAGAAAACATTATAGAAAAAGAAGAAATTGCTTGTAACAATTACAATTTCATTATTTTTTCTACCATATTTGATAGTTATTTTTCTAATCAAACCAACCTTAAATTTTCGTCTGCAAAACCTTTGAAATTGGGCGGGTCTGAAAGTTTGAAAAAACAGGAAAGGTATTAAACGTCTGATAGAAGTTCGATTTCAAACAATCTGTCGATTAGCAAATAATGGTTCATCGGATGACATCCCGGGGCTTATTGTGTTCCAGGAATAAAAGAAAGAATAACAAACACAATGATATCTTTAATTCCATCATTTATAATGTATTTTGTAATAAATTGATCTGTTTTGTAGCCAAACTAAAAGGTACGATCATACATGTAATTTATGACGGGGAAAGGGACTATCTTGGAAGTGCGGTGACCGTATTGTGCCGGGGGTGTTGTTGTTGTTGTTGTTGTTGTTTTCCCAGAATAGTGCCTTGTTTTTTCTTCTTTTCGCGTGACTTGAAGATAAAAAAGGGGATTATTTAATTATCCCCATCAATTTGAGTTAAAGGTTAGAGTGACATTAAATTAATCCAATGGTTCTATAAGGAAAAGCCGAACGTTTCCATGACACGGTCTGATATACAAAAAGATAAGATTATTTAATGAAGATGTTTTCGTCTTTTGGTGCGTTTAGTTTTATTTCTCTTGATTCGCCCAATTCCGCACAATATTTTCGGAAGTATTCGTTAAAAGGGTCATTTTGCATTATGGTACCCTTTTTCTATGACACGGACATAAAAAGGGCGTATCAGGGAACCGTCGTAGGAAACTCATAAGTTTGATATATTTGGCTAATAGGTTGAAGCGCAGACGGAGGGACGTACGGATAGGGTCACAATACCACACTTGACAATAATTCCCGCAAATAATAAATAAGTTAAAAGAAAACATAATTGCTAAAGATATTAAGGGTTACCTCCCTTGATGCTATTGATCGCTCTTTGATGGTGAGGATTATGCAAGCTGTAGTTACAATGCTTTGGTCTTCTCGCGATGATATGTCGAGTTTCTTGAAAAAAGATTGTTTAACTCTTTACTGTATCACAACATTTTAAACCTGTCCAAATTCGAAGATTTTGCTGGCGAACATTTAAAGTCGGTTTTAGTTGAAATTAACCATTCAGTGGGCGAGAAAATATTGTGGAAAAAGAAGAAAGTGCTTGTTAAGAGCAGTTTCTTCTCTTTCCACTTTATTTTCTCAAGTGTACAATTACAGGAACGTAAAAACTATGGTTTGAACGGGAAAGGGCTAAAAAACAACAACAGAGATATAACTTATATCATTTGACCAATCGTGGCTGTCCATTGAATAGCAAGTCTACCAATGAAATCATTCATCGAGACCAGAAAGGAATTTTGATTTCCTACATTGGCCGCCATTTTGTTTAATTTTGTGTTGGTTTGGCGACTTATACATCGTAACTACAGCTTATTCAAGCTGTAGTTCCGATGTTTTTGTCACCAACCAACTACAATACTTCCTTGAAACATGCTACGGGCCATATTTTTTTTTTTCTTAATATAACGTTGGTTGAAATCGAAGCGGGATTTCCCGTCGGAGTAAATGGGTCGGGCTAACGAAGTAAGTGGGCGGGGCCAGCGATCGGTTAATTAGCCTGACCAACAACTCCAACGTTGATGCCCTCAAACAGACGAGATAAAAAAATATTCAAGACAAGTATTGTTGAACAAATTGGTGGTTTTATGCTGATCTGTTAAACCCATTCCCACACAACGACACTTTTTGACGCCCCAAAGAAAAGCAATTGGGAAAACATTGTATAAAATAAAAATCATTTTACTCAATGTTTTCTACCCAGACATGTTAAAAATCTAAAGTTTCGTCATTTTTAAATAGTTTTCTGCAACTCCTTTCAGTTCAGACCAATCTAATTTTTTGCCGTCTGGTAATGTGACCTTTATCAGATTCTTAATTCATATTTATTCTAATTCGAGATATGAATAATAATCTTCGCCCCATTTTATATACTTTAGACTCACGTGAAAAAGCAGAGCAAATTATTTGATATTTAATCCATAACCAGACGCTAAAATTTCAGATTGGTCTGAATTGATAGAAGTTACAGACGGCAATTTTAACTTAGCGAAATTAGATAGTTTTGATAATTTCTAAATAATCTTTGTTTAAGGATAGAATATTCATTGACAATGAACGACTCCCTTCTTCCATTTTTTCTTTTTATCATTTTTTGGGGGTGGATGGGTATGTAAGTGAAAAAGAGGGATGAATAAATATTTGATAATTCTACCAATCTCTATCATGAAATTTAACAAGGAAGTCTTGGATTCTTGGACATTCTTTTTTTTTTCAAAGACCTTGACCCTTTTCTGTATTCTAACAATTTAGACCTGTCCCAATTTAAAAGTTTTGCAGACGACAATTGAAAGTCGATTTTAATTGAAAAAAAAAAAGACATTAATTAGGGATGATAATATTGTTGAAAAAGAAGAAATTGCTTGTCACAAGCAATTTCTTCTCTTTCCACCAAAAAGCTTAAGTATGAAATACAGGGACGTAAAAGCCGAGGATTGAACAGGAAAGGGCTGAATGATGTCTAATTGGTTGGGTGTTTTTTGTTTTTTTGTTTTGTTTTGTTTTGTTTTAAGATATTCCTATAGTGTAAATATATTACAAACTCACCACATATTTATTTATTATTTTTATTTATTTATTTTATTTATTACTTCTCTCAGAAACTTCATATTCACACATTATTCGCCTTTTTTTTTCGCACAAATTATCAAGTAAGTATTTGCGATTAGAAGGCACCAATACAACAAAATTTAGCTAAAATAATGTTATTGTATCTTCTCTCGATAAAACAGTTTCATGATAAGATACATCTGATTTAGTTTCGTCTATTAGAACAAGTTTTTACTGACTCAAAAATTATTTCGTAGGTGTTATTTTAAAACCTCGTAACTACAGCTTGATTCAAGCTGTAGTTACGGGGTTTTAGAATTACACCGAGGAATTTTAACATAACGTCTAACAAGACTTTAGCATTTTTACAATCCCGCTGCAAGAGCACCATTCTATTACACCATAGAGACTCTTTTCCAAAACGTATTGATTTGAAAATAAAAAGGGAGAAAACGAAATTAGATTTATGGAAACAAATTGGTAAATAGGGATGGTTTCGTACAGGTTTTTAGTGGATTGTAGACTTGCTCTGTCCTCGGTTTGGTATATCTGTCTATAGCATACTGAAAGTAGACAATACAGAAAACAGACTATCAGTGCACGACTAAACTAATATAAATTCACCGAAAATAAAAGCCGTTTTACGACAGTTTTGTCGCCTAAAGACGAATTGTCGGTAAAATTATCTCAAAAGTTTATTAGAATTCAACATAATGATAAATTACTTTATATATTTATTTTTAAAAATTAAAGATGAAAAATGAAAGATAATATTTACAGAAAATCTCCAATGTCATCGCATTTTTTCTATGGATATATGGAACGCGAGGTTCAACAAGAAGATAAGAATACGAGAAAGGATGTTAATACAAGGATAACAAATGCATAGGAGAGCATGGGAGTGATAGAAGGAGATTATGTTAAAATTTCGCTGGTGTATGTGATTGTTGTTGTCACTGGAGACCTTAGCCAACCATGATCACACTCATAAGGTACACATAATCAGACGTACTCCCTTGTTCTCGTTGTCATAACCCCATATTCTCACATTCGTACTGTCTTGTTCACGTTGCCATAACCTCGTTGTCATAATCCTATATTCTCACATTCGTACTGTCTTGTTCACGTTGCCATAACCTCGTTGTCATCACCCCATATTCTCACATTCGTTCTGTCTTGTTCACGTTGCCAAAACCTCGTTGTCATCATCCCATGTTCTCACACTCGTACTGTCTTGTTCACGTTGCCATGACCTCCTTACAACATTGTTTCTAAAGTCATTTTCTCTTTCTCGTTGTCATAACCTCATATTCTCACATTCGTAACGTCTTGTTCACGTGCCATAACCTCACATTCTCACCGACCTACAACATTGTTTCTAAAATCATATTCTCTTTTCTCGTTGTCATAACCTTATATTCTCACATTCGTACTGTCTTGTTCACGTTGCCATAACCTCGTTGTCATTACCCCATATTCTCACATTCGTACTGTCTTGTTCACGGTGCCATAACCGCACTTTCTCACCGTCCTACAACATTTTTTTCTAAAGTCATATTCTCTTTTCTCGTTGTCATTTCCCATATTCTCATACACATACTCTCTTGTTCTCAACGTCTAACAACCTTGTTCCTGAAGATGAACTCTCTTGGTTCTTTGCTTAGAAACCTATACTCCAGAAATGGTACTCTCTTCTCCCATTGTTCTTTTTGTTATTACACAATTCCATCACATTCGAACTGTCATATTCTCGTTGTTACTACCCCATATTCTTAGATAGATGTACTCTCTTGTTCTCGTTGTTACTACCCCATATTCTCAGAAACGTACTCTCTTGCTCCTTTTGTCACTACCCCATATTCTCACAAACGTACTCTCTTATTCTCGTTGTCACTACCCCATATTCGCAGAAACATACTCTCTTATTCTCGTTGTTACTACCCCATATTCTCACAGACTCTCTTATTCTCGTTGTCAAAAGCTAATATTCTCACAGTCGTACTGTCTTGTTCGAGTTGTCTTGATCCTATTTTTACAGTCGTACTCTCTTATTCTAAAACTCGAACTCTCTTCTTCTTTTGTTCTATTTGTTTTAACTCATCATCATCACATTTGTACTCTCTTATTCTCGTTGTCATAACCCCATATTTTCACATCGTACTGTCTTTTTCTCTTTGATACAACAGCATGTTCTCACAGTCGTACCGTCTTGTTATCGTTAATACAACCCCAATTTCTCACAGTCGTCCTTTCATGGACTCGTTGTCATAATCCAATACTCTCATCGTTGAACACCCGCTATCTATATTGTATTCTCTATGATGCACCGTTTTGGTCAAAAATGTACTTTAAGTAATAAATAACCCATACATATGAAAATAATACTGGTACAACTGTAAAATATAAATACGCACATTCAAAATTAGAGCGAGCGCACGGACATACCCGATTTGAATGCACGCTCTGTACACGTATCATTTTTTGTTGTTGCAATTATATTAATTCTTCGTGCATGAATTATTCTAGCGTACACGAATTATAGCGAACTGATGACTCTCTTTTGGCGCGCCACAATGTTGTTGGGTTTTTTGTTTTGTTTTGTTTTGTTTTTTTGTTTTTTTTTTCATCCGGTGTTCTCGTTGCTTTGGCTTAATATTAGTGTACTCTTTTCGCGATCTCATATTTTCTCGCAGTTTCACCGCCTTACTCGTATTCATTGTCCTAGCTTTCCGATGTGTATGCTAAAAGATAATAAAATCTTTTGAAATGCTAGCGAATGATAATCAACTAATGCCTACGTCACCAAATCTAAATTTCATAGGAATAATTTAAATGTTTGTTTCGTCTATTAAATACAAACGTTCTGATTGGTCGAAAATTTTAATTCATACCTCCATGAACATAACTTTGAGCACGCAGCCATTTAGTATGCTTCCGCACAAAATAGTTCTTTACAAAAAGATATCAAAATTTGTAAAGTTTGCTTTTTTCGCTTGATGCTATTGAATTATAAGAAATGAAGGGAATATTTTTTTTTTCATGGAGGTATGGGCCGAAAAAACCTAATCACACTTATGTATGAATCCGCTTCGTGTATTCATACAGCGTGATTAGTTTTTTCGGTTCATACCTCCACGAAAACAAAAAAATATTCTCTTCATCTCTAAATAAGAAATTGTTTACTTACAGCTTTTGCTCTGTCAATGGCTGCACAAAGCGACCTCTCGGTGGATTGTTTGATGGCTTCCTTTACCCTTATTTTTGTTCCCGCATCCCATGATGGTTTCCTTTCAAGGAATTTTAAAGCTTCACCCTCGGGTACCTGTGAACATTCGAGTATTTTCAATACACTTTTTAAACGGAAATACCTTTGAGCCTTAAATCAGTTACCAGACGATATAATTTTAGACTGGTTAGAATTTAAAGAAGTTTAAGTCCACAATTCAAGGTACGTTTGAAAGAAGAATAAGAGCAAATTTGGTCAGAAAATATAACAAGAAAGTTATGTCCCCATTGTTTCGGACAAGAATAAAACCAATGCAATGTTGGTTCTGCATCGTAAATAACTCCAAATAAAATCTCCGAAGAAATTCTCCCAGTCCCGAAGTTTGTATTCTCAATTTTGTGCTGTTTTTGATAAAGCCTCCAATCTTGAATTGCTTCCTACTGGCAAGTACCATACGACAGAAATTTGGACCGTCTCAAATTACATGCTTTTGAAAAATGTTGAAATGTCATACATGGGGGGAGACAAAGATAAAAACAGAGAAAATGCTTCTTAAGCAATCCCACTTTTTCCAATACTTTTTCAATAGGTTTATTTCCTCAGAGCATATAAATGCGTTATTTCTATTTGACTGGCTGAAGTATTGATGAGCTCTTAGCATTTTTAGCTAGCAAGGCGTTAGCTTTGATAGCTTAAGTTAATAGACAAAACTTTGAGGTCGTCTCAAAGATCGGCGAGTGCAAACTGCCACTGGAGGATTAACCACTAAATCTGTTAAATGCCTACACCATAAAAAGTAGTTCTTATGTATTTCAAGAATATTGCAAACTCTGCATGCAAGGTATTTTTAGCTCACTTGAGCACATCGTGTTCAAAATGACTGTGACCAGAGTCTTCAAAGAGGTTGCAGACGACGATTTCAAATAGTTGAAAATTCTGAAATATTTATCTCTAGGTAGAAAACAATGTGGAAAATGAAGAAATTGCTTGTAACAACTATTTTCTTGCGTGGTGTAAAAACAGGGATTGTTTGGAAATGGGTTAGCTCTCTAGTTGCTTTAACCTCGGTTTTCTATCATGACAAAGAAGATTACTGAACAAAACAATGATTTGCTATCATACAGTACTTTTCGGTGCTTTGATTCAACTAAATCTTTACTTTTAATAAAAGCCGGGTTTCTTTCATGCAGTATGAGGTAATTGGAATCTATTAAATCTTAATTTATGTTTCAATTTATCGAAATGATATAGAATGGTATATCGGTTAATTACTATTATCAACGTATAAATATTAATTGTTACTTAAAACAATATCTCTCTAAACTAATCATATTCTACACTGACGTGCTTTAAAAACTCCTAATTGAAAAATTTAAACAAGAAATGTATCACATACACGGATGTCCCCACATAAATGGTTGTCACATTACCTTCGGTTGTGACCTTGACCTTGGGAGTATACTACTTAACTTTACGCATGCCTCTAGTACTCTTCAAGGGGAACAAATGTGTCAAGTTATTTTGAAATCCATCAATAAATGTCGAAGATAAGTTCTGGACAACAATTGAACACACGCACACAAACACACACATTCACCTACCCACGCACACACGGACAGAGGTAATGCTATGTGACGGTCGTTATGACTTGGCGGGGCATAATAATTTTCATATATCCACAAAATAAGGGTCACCTTTACTTCTACTGATTTTTTTTTTTTTTTTTTTTTTTCATAAATGGGGTTCTATCCTTTTCGAAATATCCTAAGAATCCTAAATATCACTAGATCAACAAATGTCTTTCTTGTTTGACGGGTACATCAAACAATAGGCAGATCGTCGATGCCAATCTAAAACCTCGTAACTACAGCTTTAATCAAGCTGGTCAGAAATACCTTTAAAGTAGCGCATGGCATGCCACGTGTGAAAAAATGAATATGGGTAGCATGTAACAAAAAGGAGAAGAGTTGGTTTGCGATCTAAACGTCGAAACTAAATGTTGAATGTGTTGTAGTTACGACGTTTAAGAGGCCTTATCAACAAAAAAAGTTTACAAAAATGGGGGCCGATGTAGGAGATCAAAACTCATTTCTGGTATAAATGAATGATTTCATTGGTCGACTGATTATTTGATTGACTGCCGCGATTGATCAATTGTTTACGAGACATTTCCGGATCATCGTCAATGGCTTACGGATTGTTAAAAGCTATTTACGGATCATCGTCAGTGGCTTACGGATTGTTAAAAGCTATTTACGGATCATCGTCAGTGGCTTACGGATTGTTAAAAGCTATTTACGGATTATTTACAGGGAAATGTGTATCCGAGGACACTCGTAATAAATTGATCGATCGAGACTGCCAATCAAAAAATCAATCGGTCAATCAAATTATTCATTTGGACCGGAAGTGAACTTTGAACTTCGTTAAGGCCCCTATCTATGTTAAGCGTGTTTGTTGGTTTGGCGACTTAAAAGTCGTAGCTACAGCGTATTTAAGATGTAATTACGACGTTTAGGTCGCCAACCAACAATTTTGCTTTTTTGGTACATGTTACTAGCAATACATTTCGCAAAATAGCCCGGTTTAATAAAGAAGCTGAACTTCCTGTTGGAGTCAGAGGGCGTGGCCAGCACAGTCCGTGGGCGTTGCCAGCGGAGTCAGTTGGAGGGTCCAGCGGTCAGTCATTTTCCTGTGCGTCAAAATATTTTCTATTCTTTCATGGATCATCACGAGTCTCTACGAATTGAAAGGAGTTACTAACGGATGTAGAAAAGTTAATTCCGAATGCGCACGTTTAACCACGAGTTTGCAATCCTTTCGAACTCGAAAATCCAGGTGAAACCTGAGGTGGGTTCTTTTCGTCGAGATTCTTAAGATTCTTATTTAGATTTTTAAGATGAAGCGTTCTTTAGATTAAGATTTTTAAGCGGCTAAATAAGAATCTTGAGATTTCTTAATGAGGAATTTAAGCGTACTCGGCATTGGCTTAAACGAGTAGCCTTGACGACGTCGAATCTTTTCACTTGAAATAACATAATTCGTTCTTGAAGACGCCTCAAAAATCTTATTTGGCGGGATTTTTCATCTCGACGAAAAGAACGCACCTCTGGTACAATCATTATCCGGTGTAGAACTCAAATCACGGCCGTTCTTTTACACGCGAACAAGAAGGCACCCACCCGCGTTAAAAGATGACAAAACGCTCTGAAACGTTTAAATCAAAGTACTGAAAACACTGTAAGCTGGCAAAGCATTGTTTGTTGTTCAGTAATCTTCTTTGTCAAACGTTATCACGATAGTGAAACGAGGATAAAGTGACCAGGGAGTTAGTTATTTCATTCACACTCAATAACTCTTTTTTACCTAGTAGATGAACTTGCAGGCCGAGTTTTCAAATTCCTGACATACACAAGAATTACTTTTTATGGCGTAGGCATTTAGTGGTTAAGCCTCCAGTAGCAGTTTGCACTCGTTGAACTTTGAGACGATCTCAAAATTTTGTATATTAACTTCAGCTAACAAAGCGTCCAATATGGTACCCCGCTTTACAGGTACAGTTTTGTCAAAAAAGGATTTCAAGAAGGAAACGCTCAGTAATGTTTTGTCATTTGGAACACAGCCTTTCATTAAGTGATCTAAAGGGAGTACATTTATAAGTTTTCGTCGTAATCGAACTCAAAGTAAATGAATTTGGAAAAAAAAATCAAGAGTTTGAAAAAAGTTCTTAACAATGATATTTTATATTTCACGGTGCGCTCCAATTTCGATCAAAACGTCATGAATTTGATTTAGGACTTTCACTTAATTGATTCAGGAATTATTAATATTCCCAAAGGACCTGTTTTGCTGGTGGGTTACAATAATAAGCCATTAGAAATAGCTTTGGATGTGCTAAACTGGTGATTAACTATGGCTACCCTTACCTTCTTTAATCTATACTAATATATGTAGTAGATCAGTGAGATTTAGAAAATCATCCTGGAACAAATTTTGCAAAAATTACTATTCAATTCGACTTGCATAAATCAAAGTACTGAAAGAACTGTAAGCTAGAAAAGCATGGTTTTGTTACGTAATCTTGTTTGTATTTTGTAGGGTAGAAAACATTGTGGACACTGAAGAAATTGCTTATTACAAGCAATTTCTTCATTGTCCGTAGTGTTTTCCAAAGCCCTTTCGTTGGATTCTTTAAAAAAAAAACGTGATTGAGTGGGAATGAGTTTTATAGCACGCTCTTGAAGAACTACTTTTTATTGCGTAGACATTCAATGTATTTAGTGGTTAAGTCACCAGGGTTGGTTTGCGCTCATTGAACTCTGAGAACACCTCAAAATTTTGTCTGTTAACTTAAGCTATCCAAGCTTACGAATTGCTAGCTAAAAAGTGATACTGAGCTAAATAATGATTCAGTCCCATCAGATGCATGCTTAGATGAGACGCTCCATAGGCTGTTGTTGTGTTGGTGTTGGTGTTCTTATTTTTGGTTGTGGTGGTGTGTAGTTGGTTGTGGCAGTTATGGCGTTGGTGGTAGAGGTGGTTTGGCGGTGGTGGTGATAATTTGGTAGTGGTGAGTGTGGTGATGTTGGTTGTGGTTGTGTTTTTGGAGATGGTAATGGGGGTAGTGGTGATGGTGGTGGAGGTGATGATTGTAGCGTTGACGTGCTGTTGTTGGATGTGGAGGCTGTGGTGTTGTTGTGGTGTTGGGGATGGTGGTGGTGTTGGAGGTCGAGGTGTTGTTGGAGGTGTTGTTGGAGGTGGTGGTGGTGTTGGAGGTTGTGGTGGTGTTGGAGGTGGTGGTGGTGTGATGGTGTGGTCAGAGGTTGTGGTGGTGTTGGTGTTAGAGGTGTTGATGTTTTGGTCACAGTGTGGTGGAGGCGTTGGTGGAGGTGGTTGTGTCAGGGTGGTGTTTTTTGTGTTTATTGAGGTGGTAGTGAATGTGTTTGAGGTGGTGGTGGTGTTGGTGTTCGAGAAGGTAATGATGTTGTGGTGGTGTTTGAGGTGGTGGTTGTGTTGAAATGGTGATGTTGGTAGTGGTGATGGTGTTGTTGTTGGAGGTTGTGGTGTTGTGACCAGGTGAAGGGGCGGTGTGATAATTGCAGTGTTGGTTGTGATGACTGTTCTGTCGGAGGTGATGGTGTTGTTGGAGGCGATGATGGTGGTGTTGGGGTGGTGGTGTTTGATGTGGTCGTTGTGATGTTGTGGTGGTGGTGTTGGAGGTGGTTGTTTTGTATGAGGTGGTGAAGTGGTGGTGTTGTGATGGAGTTTGAGGTGGTCGTGGTGTTGGGGTGGTGTTTGGGTGATGTTGTTGGAGGTGGTTGTGGTGTGGTGTTTGTCTTGAAGGTGGTGGTTGTGGTGGTGTTGTGGTTGTGTTGTTGGAGATGTTGATGTTGTAGTTGTGTTTGTGATGTTGGAGGTGTTGGTAATAATGTGATGGTGTTGGTGGAGGTAGTGATGTTGTGGCGATGGTGTTTGAAATGGCGGTGATGGTGTTGTTGTGTTGGTCCTGGAGGTGGTGGTGGTGAAGGTGTGGTAGTGTTGCTGGAGATGTTGATGTTGCGTTTGTAGTGTTTGAGGTGTTGGTGGTGATACGATGGTGTTGGTTGAGGTAGTGATGTTGTGGCGATGGTGTTGGAAATAGCGGTAGTGGTAGTGTGGTCACTGTGTTGTGGAGGACGTGGTTGTGGTGTTTTGGTGGTGGTGGTGGAGATGGTTGTAGTGGTGGTGATGATGTTGTGATGTGGTGTTGCTGGAGGTGGTGGTGGTGTTTGATTTGCAGCCGAACCCCGTCAATTGAAATACGGGCGCTACAAAGATTTTTGCGGCTAGTTTTAAAATAACTTATCAAAAAGCTATGCGGTACCCGGTCGATATAGATCAGCCTACGGCAATGTCAAAAACATTCTACAGAAAATCCTACGATTTCTAGCGGCGTCTTAATCCATTACCACATGTTGCAGACGACAATTTTAAGTTGATGAAATTTTAGATTTTTTTCAACTTTCTAGGTAGAAACCATAGTATAAAATGAAGAAGCAATTTCTTCATTTTTATACAATGTTTTCTCAGTTGTTTTTCTTGAGGGGCGTCCAAAAGCGTCACTGTTTGGGAATGGGTTAAGCAATCGGCTAATCGCCAGCCACGCCCACTGAACTGTGACGGAAAATTCTATTAACCCTTGTCATGCTGTATAAATCACCTTATTGAAATGCTGTCAAATCAAAGGACTGAAAGCACTGATAGAACTTGTTGTTCAAAAATCAATATTTCTTTAAGAAAGCAACTTCATAAACAACTCTGGCAGGGAAAGTACAAGCAGGAGGTGTAGACTAAGATCAGCCTGCACATAAGTGCAGTCTGATCTTAGTCTACCCCTCCTGCCAAAACCGGAATATTTCGGAATCTGCATGACAAGGGGTAAGATCTTAAACGCTGTTATTTGTAAGAGTTATGTGATAAAATGTTAAAAAAATAAGTTTGCGATCTAAACGTCGTTAGTCGCAAAAAAAAACCAAAATTGCTTGATAAACGTCGTCAAGTTCACTTAAATTACCCTAAAAGTTAACCTATTTTGTAAATTTCACAAATCTACAAATGTCATCTCAAACTTCAAAACCTTTGTCGTCAGGTAATGGGTAGGCCAGACGTAGTTGTTTCCGCAGATTATACAAGTAAAATACTTTCGTTGATAATAATTGCAGGATTTTAATTCCACCTTGGCGTAACTACCAATTACGTTTCTTGGATCGAGATACTTTTTCCGCTCGAAATGTACTCGTGAAAGCTTGATTTCTCAATCACTAACGAACACCTTCGATTCGTAGCCAATGGAAAATATTACCTTTTGCTTTACTTTGTAAATATACATTTTGTGTTTAATATTTCTTAATTTATTAACTGATGATTAATTTTAGTTGAGTCTATTAAAATTGTTGACTGTTTGATTGGCTGAAAAATAACATTCCACTTCAATTTTAATAAGGGGTATTTTGTAAAATTTGTGGTCAGTAACATGTAGCAGAAGAGTAAAATGGCTGATTTGCGAAATAAACGCCTCAACTGTAGCTTGAATATGCTGTAGTTAAGACGTTTAAGTCAACAAACCAAAAAAAATACCTCACATACAATGCCGGCAAAAGACAGAGTTCAAAGTTCACTTCCGATCTAAATGACTTACGGCTTTTGGGATAGGGGTGGTTCTTTAATAAACAAAGCCTTTTATATCCATTTATTTAAGAAATGACAAAAATGCTCAAATTCATAGAGGTATGAAATGAAAACCCTTTTCACAGTGCATGTTTTTAATTTAATATGTCAATGAAAACAAATGGCATTTCCATCATTCTTGGGTGTATTCCCTAAGTACAGAACTTGGCGCCCGATTGGTTAATTTTTATAAATATTTTTGTTGAAATTAAGTCCTGTAATTCATTCAAAAAGTAATTTGGAGGTTCAGTCTTGTCACTATTACAGAAAGATCAACTAAAACAAGTACCACCCATGTCCGCTATTTTACAACCTTCAAGAAAAAAACACTGAAAAACTTTATAGGACATGAAGAAATTGCTTTTAACGAGCTTTTTTTCTCATACTTTATCATAATCAGGAATACAAATACTTTAAAATTCTATCAAGGTGCTACTATCTTCCGCAATTCGGATCGTTTAGAATATTGGCATCTGGTAGTGGGTTTGTCAATCACAAAGTCACATTCTTGTATACATATTGTAGAGTTTTGTCGTTCTTGAAGACAATTTATCTAACGCGTTTAGTTTGACTAATTTGTATGTCAAGCCGTGGAATTTCGTGGCGTAACAAAATTTGACTTTAAAATAAGGAGGACTTAATTATAAAGGGTTTATTTTTGGCCAAATCTTATCTCAAGCCAAAGAGCTTTATGGCAAAACAATGTTACATACTTTGGGGGAGTGAATTATAAAGGATTTAATTTGGCTAAATCGTTCTCAAGCTATAGAGTTTTGTAGCGCAAAAATGTAACAAACTTAGAAATAAGGTGGAGTGCATCACAAAGGGTTTACCTTGGCTCAATCGTATCTAAAACCATATAGTTTTGAGGCGCAACAATGTTACACACTTTGAAATAAGGTCGAGTGAATTGTACAGAGTTCTTTTGGGCTTTTTGCAGAAAGAAAAGCAGTACATTTAACCCTTTACCGTTTTTCGTAATTTTCTGATTTTCTAATAGTCATAGAGCTAGCAGACAACATAATAAAGTCAATATAAGTCAAAAAGTAACCATCCTACATTAAAAAAGCCCACTGACTTAAAAAGGAAGTCCAGCTTCGATTTTAAACGGCGTTATTTTGCAAAAGCTGTGGCTACTAGCATGTAAAGTAGAATGGTTGGTTTGGCGACTTAAACGTCCTAACTACAGCTTGAACAAGGTGTAGTTACGTCCTGTAAGTCTTCAAACCAACATAAATGCTGCACATAAATTACGGCGAATGTTGGAGATCAAAGTTAATGAATGATTTCATTGGTCGACTGATTATTTGATTGACAGCCGCGATTGGTCACTTGTAAACAAGCCTGTAAACAAGCCTGTAAACTGAGCTTACCTGTTTGCCCGAGTCATCAGTAAGTTTATCCAGGCTTGACCATCCTAAGCACATATCAAATGATTTTCTAGGGAAATATATCACAGTGGCCCTGCATATTTCCTCTATCCTCGACCATCCGCCCTGAAATATATAATATAAATACGCAATTTAGTATATGTAATACATTACAGTAGTAATGCGTATTTTCTCCGTCCTAGACGAACTCACCTGCAGAATACAAAAATGTACAATTTAATACATGAAAATGTCACAGTGTGCGCTCAAAAGTTAGCGTACACGCGCAGTTTTATTGGTGAACGCTTAATGTTTGGCGCGCACGACTTACAGAGGACTTTTGATTCATTAAGAGCACCATAGCTACAAGATACTGGCCTTCTCGCTTCAAATAAAATAGTTTATTTGTACCGTGTTAAAACAAAGTATTAACCCGCGTCTAGTTGAACTCGGAGTATTCCTGATTTGGCAGGAACTATAGACAAAGATCAGCCTGCACGTATGTGCAGTCTGATCTTAGTCTACACCACCTGCTTGTCCCTCTTAAGACAGGCTTGTTTAGAAGAAGTGTTGTTGTTGTTGTTGTTTTAAAAAAAGAGATTTCTTGGTGATTCCTCTGCTTTCAGCCCTTTGATCTTAATGTAATTTTGTAGGGGGATTTATAGTTCAGCATGACAAGGATTAATGCTTCTGCTTAGCTTCGAAGAAAACGTTAAGTCGCACGGAATATATACACGTACTGGGTCCGAATTCACAAACTAGTCTCTTTCTACAAGTTCATTAAAAAGGAGTCTGATTGGACGAGAAAATATCTCAGCCAGTTAGAAAAGTTGTTATAAAATCAAAAGACAAAACGGTGATATAGTTTGTGTGTGATTACGGGGTCGGGTGTCTTACTTTAGTGATCCCTTGTCTTGATGTTGTGTTGTATTGGCATTCTAAAACGAGGGTATCCCACTGAAAAAGAGTGGAAAAAATCAGTACAAAGGAGAATCTATTATAGTTCTTGGTGACTTTTGGTCATAAAGCATTTCAGATATTGACCCATTACCAGACGACAAAATTAGACTGGTCAAAAGTGAAAGAAGTCGCAGACGACAATTTGAAAGTGATGAAATTTTAGATTTTTCAATATTCTTGGTAAAAATTATTGTGTAAAATGAAGAAATCGCCCATTACTATAGGGATGAGTGTATTTTTCACTGCGTTTATTGGAGTATAAAGTGCAATTGCCTTAGCACATGGCAAATAACGCCCGTAGGGCGTTATGTTTAAGCCATGTGCTAAGGCAATTGCACTTTATACTCCAATAAACGCAGTGAAAAATACACTCAGCCCATATAATTGCAATACGTCTATTTTCAAATCCGAAACGGATAGAGAGATGAAAACAAATAGAGGATAATCAACTGGTTATTTTTGATATGAAAAATCTCTCACGAGAATGCGTTGTTAGGCGTTGAAAAACGAGTCCGAGTGAGAGATTTTTCATATAAAAAATAACCAGTTGATTATTCTATTTATTATATTCGAAACAGTTTTATTGTTCAGTAGTTGCTGATTTATTTCAATCATATTCGACATCATCGGCCCTAGAAACCTTGCGCATTAATATCAAAGGATTTTGTAATTCAATAATTTCTGTTCGCCATCTTGGATTTTCTTTCCAAGCGGGCGAGTTTTTCAAAGGAATTTTTGAGGAAAGTCCGTATTTTAAGACACTTAGAGATTTGCAGTGTCAGGCACAAAAATAATTTGAGCGAAACAAATACTGTATCTAAGGGCGACAATCTGATCATCGATCTAAAGGCCCCGGGATATTTCGAACATCGATCGGCGATTCATGACTTGGACTTGGACAGAATTATAGGATAGGCAGTCTGTGATCACTCAGTCTCCTGACTTGGGCGTACAAAACAAGCTCATGCGGGCTAGGTTTGAGTGTCTATCACTTTAACTGCAATATCATCACTAGTGATGATATCAAAATTTATTACACTGGGAAATCCCAAGATTTCACAGCTAGGAATATAATAAAAACAAATAAACGAACTTTGGGCGGAGTTACTTTTTCTTTGACAGGCGTATGGATACATTGACACAGTTTACCGCTCGAGTCATTGTAACGGCGGACATTTTATTTTGTCGCTTGGGTTCGTAACTACAGATTTTCAATATGTTATACAGAATATCATAGAATAGTCTTGTTAAAAGCAATTTGTCAACTATCTTCATTGTTTTCTATTGTGAAAAATAGTTGGGATATTCAAGATTACATGTATATCAACTTGAAACCTCTTTGAATTTTGACCAGTCTAAAAGATCGAATACGAGTATCACTTTCTTTTTGTTTGCAACGAATATGTAGATTTAAGGAGTGTCTATACAAGCAGAAAATTTTATTACCATCCTTACCCGTATAAAATGACACTTTTAATTAGTAATCAAAAATAGAAAAAAAATTAGTAAACCTTGCCAAATAAATCAAAGGAGCTTTAGAATTGAGGTCTAGACAACATTCAAAGGATTAATTGATATTTTCATCTTTTTAATTTATCAGTCCAATCTTTATGCATTTGAATCTTGCTCCCTTCAACCTTTTCTTTTCTATTTCCTTGAATAGCAAAATTGTATCTAAATAATATTCTCAGTTATAAGTCTATAGGATATTTTTTTACCAAAACTGTGTTATTTATTTATGTTATTTTGATTTATTTGATATTGAGACTTTTTTTCATGTATTACCATGTTGTTAATTTGTGTGACCAGAAACATTAAATAAAATATTGTCTATTGTCTATTGTCTGAAATTTTATTGTCTGATAAAGGGTTAAATGTGACTGCTCAGAAAAATGATTGTTTTGTAAAATTATAGATATCTACAAATAAGTTATAACGCGTAGGCCACACAAGAAACAATTTCCTTTTATTTGATTTCGCCGGCGATATACTTTTCAAATTTAGGTTGATTGATATCATAGGCCGACTGAGGAGGTGAGTTGGCGTGGTTAGAGATCTAACAATTGACCAATAGAAAGATCCGACAGGGTTTTTTAGGGTTAGTTGATTCAAAATGCTTACCCTTGAAATTTCTTTTGGAGTTTTAAAAAACCTTGTTTCTTGGAAAAAGTTTGAAAATGATTCATCTTTTGCTATCAACGGCTGTTCTATAGAGTCCCGGAAATGACGTAATCTTATTTTTGTTGCAATATCGTTTCCTTGGAACAAAACCCCGATGATTTTTAAAGGTGTATCACCGTTCTGGAATCCCTGAAATGGAATAAAGAATTTCTTATTGAAAACGATTTTGAAAGCCTTGGCCAATTTGACGAGAATACAATGTCTATCAAAAAACAGTTGACCAATCAATTTCAGAGCCACTCAAGTTGTATTTTTTATTTTTAATACTTTTCTGTCCAATCCCTGTTTTTTTTTACGTCCCTGTGATTTTACAATTGAAAAAATAATGCAGTAAAAGAAGAAATTGCTAGTCACAAGCAATTTCTTATTTAACTACAATATTTTCTACCCCACTGACTGGTTATTCAAATTCTATCCACTTTAAATATTCGTCTACAAACATTTTAATTTGTACAAATTTTAAAGTTTTCACAACAGGAAAGGGTTAATATTTTCGAATGTTGGCAACCTAAGCGTCACAACTACAGCTAATTTAAGCTATGGTTGAGAGGCTTAGGCCGTCCTACAACGATTTGTCGTTTTTTCCCAGCAACAAAACGCTTTGACCAAATACTGTAAACTTAAGTTAATTGATATATCCGATAAACTGACTTGTCGGAATAGCAAAGGTGTGATTGGTGATTCTTTAAATGGCGGATCACTTATAAATTCCGCTGACCTCAAGCCTTTCAATACGCCGTAGATTTGTTAGTTGGTTTAACGTAGTAGCTATAAACAATCGAATAAGCTGTAGATACGATGTTTAAGTCTCAAATGACTGCCTCGATTGTTGAGTGGTATAAGTGCTTGAACTCGTGATCAGAGGGTCACGGGTTCGAGCCCCACCGTCACCGAGGGGTGTTCATTGGAAAGACAATCATTAGCTAGCTCCAGTCTTCCAGCTGTAAAATTGGATAAGATTAAGCCATTGCCCCTTTTTCGGGGACGTGAAAACCTATGTTTTGTGATTGTTTAAGTGTTTGTCGCAATGGCAATAAATTCGTATAAAGATAGGTCGCAAATGAAACAAAAATGCCATAATTGTTGGTGGTAAACGTTCACTTCCGGCTAAATTCAATAATTTGATTGGGCAATTAGTTTTTGATTGGCAGACGCATCTCAATAGAAATAGAAAGATATAACAGACAGTAAATAAATTCATACAAGGAATACAATTAAAAAAAAATAGCCAACAGTTCGCGCCTAAAATTTGGGGGGGGGACTCTTTTTCTTTCTTTCTTTCATCCTCTGAATGTCCTCTTCGATTTAAATCTGAGCTGATAGAAATCGCACTTTGTTGTAAAATGACACCTTCGGCTGACTTGCATGATGTCGTAACTACAACTGTTATATAGCTATAGCTACGACATTTTGCTCGACCATCGACGCTAAATTTCCTCAATGGTTTACATAAACCTCTCCCAAGGAAAAGCCAAAGTTTAAGAATGAAAAATTATTTCATAAAGGTTTTTCCTTTCTCTGTTCCTCTGCTATTTTAATGACAGTTTAATACATCAGAGGAAATTTCTTGAAGGTGCGGATCCTAATTTAAATTTACACTACGGCATTATAAAAAAAATAATATGGAAAAGCTATTAAAAGGTTGTAGTAATAATGGAAATAGTTATGATACCGTTTTAGGATAAATAATTAATATAGTCGGGATTAGTTTGATAACTTATGGCATATAAGGCGTTAAAATGATACATTTCCGATGCGATGATTCTTCATTTTTCTTTTTTACAGGAAGTATATAGACATAAATGCCGTAACCACCGCTGTGGTTTTTAAATCAAAATTAGGACTTGTTTGAGGTTTAATGAAGAAAAACATTCTGACAAAGTTTCAAGACATTTGAGCTAAGAAAAGTGTCTCCAGAGTGCACAATAAGATGATGACCCGAGCTAAAATTGGTGTCTCTAGAGTGCACAATAGATGATGACCTGAGCTAAGATAAGTGTCTCTAGAGTGCACAATAAGATAATAACTCGAGCTAAGATTAGAGTCTCTATAGTGCACAATAAGATGATGACCTGAGCTAAGATAAGTGTCTCTAGAGTGCACAATAAGATGATGACCTGAGCTAAGATAAGTGTCTCTAGAGTGCACAATAAGATGATGACCTGAGCTAAGATAAGTGTCTCTAGAGTGCACAATAAGATGATGACCTGAGCTAAGATTAGTGTCTCTAGAGTGCACAATAAGATGATGACCTGAGCTAAAATAAGTGTCTCTAGAGTGCACAATAAGATTATGGCCTTAGCTAAGATTAGTGTCTCTAGAGCGCACATTAAGAAGATGACCTGAGCTAAGATTGGTGTCCCTAGAGTGCACAATAAGATGATGGCCTGAGCTAAGATTGGTGTCTCTAGAGTGCACAATAAGATGATGGCCTGAGCTAAGATTGGTGTCTCTAGAGTGCACAATAAGATGATAGCCTGAGCTAAGATTAGTGTCTCCAGAGTGCACAATAAGATGATGGCCTGAGCTAAAACTAGTGTTTCTAGAGTGCACAATAAGATGATGGCCTGAGCTAAGATAAGTGTCTCTAGAGTGCACAATAAGATGATGACCTGAGCTAAGATTGCTGTCTCTAGAGTGCACAATAAGATGATGGCCTGAGCTAAGATTAGTGTCTCTAGAGTGCACAATAAGATGATAGCCTGGGCTAAGATTGGTGTCTCTAGAGTGCACAATAAGATGACGACCTGAGCTAAAATAAGTTTCTCTAGAGTGCACAATAAGATGATGGAATGAGCTAAGATAAGTGTCTCTAGAGTGCACAATAAGTTGATGGCCTGAGCTAAGATTAGTGTCTCTAGAGTGCACAATAAGATGATGGCCTGAGCTAAGATAAGTGTCTCTAGAGTGCACAATAAGATGATGGCCTGAGCTAAGATTGGTGTCTCTAGAGTGCACAATAAGATGATGGCCTGAGCTAAGATTAGTGTCTCTAGAGTGCACAATAAGATGATGGCCTGAGCTAAAATTGGTGTCTCTAGAGTGCACAATAAGATGATGGCCTGAGCTAAAATTGGTGTCTCTAGAGTGCACAATAAGATGATGGCCTGAGCTAAGATTAGTGTCTCTCGATTGCACAATAAGATGATGGCCTGAGCTAATATAAGTGTCTCTAGAGTGCACAATAAGATGATGGCCTGAGCTAAGATTGGTGTTTCTAGAGTGCACAATAAGATGATGGCCTGAGCTAAGATAAGTGTCTCTAGAGTGCACAATAAGATGATGGCCTGAGCTAAGATAAGTGTCTCTAGAGTGCACAATAAGATGATGGCATGAGCTAAGATTAGTGTCTCTAGAGTGTACAATAAGATGATGGCATGAGCTAAAATAAGTGTCTCTAGAGTTCACAATAAGATGATGGCCTGAGCTAAGATTAGTGTCTCTAGAGTGCACAATAAGATGATGACCTGAGACGGAAACACGCCAGACACAGCTTGTAGACAAAATACCCCATTGAGCACTTTGTTTGAATGTTTGAAAGCCCTGGACTTGGTAACATGGATTTCTAAATGAAAATTTCATAAGGTCCCTTTTCCCGTTTTTCTTTACAGTAAAAAACCCGTTTCAAAAAGAATAGTCTTCGTGACCTTACAATTATATTGTGAAAGTTTCAACAAAGCTGTTGGCTTCATCGTGTTTTTGAGGATTTTTAATTAAATTTTCATATAGCCCCTTTTCCCAAGTTACTTCATGGATCTGAACCAATTCCAAAAGGAACTATACTTACAAAAGTATAATTATTCCGTTTGAGTATGAAGACAACCAAATGAAATCTGTGGACTTTAATGCATCACTAAAGATTTTTTAATCAAATTTTCATAAGGCCCGTTTTCCTATGTTTCTCGATCAATCAGACCCAATTTGAAAGGAACAATCCTTGTGATGGTACAATCACTCTGTGAATGTTTGAATTCAATCAGGTGAAATCTGGGGCCATGATGTGTTAACTATGATTTTTAAATTGAATTTTCATTAGGCCCCTTTTCCAATGATACTTGATTGATCAAACCAACTTCCGAAAAGAACAATCAATTTGATGGTATAATCATTCTGTGAATGTTTGAAGAGAATTTGGTGAAAACTGTAGCATGTAAGCTTACTTTATTTAATTCAATTTTCAAAAGGCCCATTTTCCCGTGTTTCTTGACGGATCATCCCCAATTTCAAAAGGAACAATAATTATGATATTACAATTATTCTGTGAAAGTTTGAAGAGAATCCAATGAAAACTGTGGACTCTAGAGTATTAACGAGGCGATTTTAATAAAATTTTACTGAGGCCCCTTTTCCTGTGTTTCTTGACAGACCTTAACCAAATTTCGAAAGGAACAATCTTTATGTAAGTACAATCATTTTGTGAAAGTTTGAAGATAATCCGATGAAAACTGTGGACTCTAGAGTGTTAACAAGGATTTCTAATAGATTTTTCAATTAAAATTTTAGGGCCCCTTTTCCCGTGTTTCTTGATGGATCATACCCAATTTCAAAACGAACGATCCTTATGATAGTACAATCATTCTGTGAAAGTTTGACGAGAATCTGATGAAAACTGTGGACTCTAGAGTGTTAACCAGGATTTTTTTTAATCAAATTTTACTGAGGCCCCTTTTCCCATGTTTTTGACGGATCTGACCTTATTTCGAAAGGAACGAACCTTATGATGGTACAATCATTCTGAGAAAGTTTGAAGGGAATCTGATGAAAACCGTGGACTCTAGAGTGATAACAAGGAAAAGTTAACAGACGGATGGTCAGATGCATGGACGCCTGACCGGAAAAAGCTATAGCTAAAGCTCTATTGGCCTTCAGCCAGTAGAGCTAAAAATTGTACAATTTTTAATTGTTAAATCTTTAGACTTTTCCAAATTCAAAAGGATTGTTGATTGTATCATCATAGATAATAAAGAAAATTGCTTGTAACACGCAATTTCTTGTAACACAGCAATTTCTTTATTGAATTATCTTTGTGGTGCTCAGGTTAGCTATTGTCTGGCGTCAGTCGCCTGTCAACAACTTCTTGAGCTATGTCCCCCAAAGCATTCGGCCAATTTGAACCAAATTTGGCAGATATGTTCCTTTGGTGGTTCCCTTTAAAAATGGCGAAAATAATTGAAATCAGTAATAAACTCTGGTTGCCATGGCAACAAAAGAGAACTTTTAAAATATTTAATAAAAATCTTCTAACCCAGAAAGGGTAGAGCCGATGGATCCAGACAAGGAGGAAAAAGTGTTCTTCTCCTTTCAAATTAGTCCTTAAACCTTTGAATTTGTCATTTAGACTTTGGGATCTCTCGAAACAGAGCTTATATATGTATAAAGTATGATAAGACTCACTTGTATCATAATCCTAACCTTCAGATAAAATTAGACTGTTTAAAGAAAAAGAGCCTTTATCTCAGGTGAGTGACCCATGGCCAACCACCCTCGTGTTTTTTCTTGAGGGGTGTAAAAAGTGTGATTGTGTGGGAAAAGGCTAATCATAAAAAAGAGAAGAGACTTATGAGAAATTTACAGAATGGTAGATTGCATTACACCCATATAAAATGATGGTCTTATACTGATCATCTGGGTATTGGTTTAGTGGGGTAACGTTAGTCCTTCCTGACACATCCTAGGTTGACCGTAGATCGGCCGAGAGACGTTCCGAATGGACGTACACCGTTATAAACTCGACGTACACCGTTATAAACTCGACGTTAACCGTTATAGACTCGACGTACACCGTTATAGACTCGACGTACATCGTAATAGACTCGACGTACATCGTTATAGACTCGACGTACATCGTTATAGACTCGACGAACACCGTTAAAGACTCGACGAACACCGTTATAGACTCGACGTACACCGTTATAGACTCGACGTACACCGTTATAAACTCGACGAACACCGTTATAGACTCGACAAACACCGTTATAGACTCGACGAACACCGTTATAGACTCGACGAACAACGTTATAAACTCGACGTACACCGTTATAGACTCGACGAACACCGTTATAGACTCGACGAACACCGTTATAAACTCGACGTACACCGTTATAGACTCGACGAACACCGTTATAGACTCGACGAACACCGTTATAAACTCGACGTACACCGTTATAGACTCGACGAACACCGTTATAGACTCGACGTACACCGTTATAAACTCGACGAACACCGTTATAGACTCGACGAACACCGTAATAGACTCGACGTACACCGTTATAGACTCGACGTACATCGTTATAGACTCGACGTACATCGTTATAGACTCGACGTACACCGTTATAGACTCGACGTACATCGTTATAAACTAGACGTACACCGTAATAGACTCGACGTTAACCGTTATAGACTCGACGTACACCGTTATAGACTCGACGTACATCGTTATAGACTCGACGTACACCGTTATAGACTCGACGTACATCGTTATAGATTCGACGCACATCGTTATAGACTCGACGTACATCGTTATAGACTCGACGTACACCGTTATAGACTAGACGTACACCGTTAAAGACTCGACGTACATCGTTATAGACTCGACGTACACCGTTATAAACTCGACGTACACCGTTATAGACTCGACGAACACCGTTATAGACTCGACGTACACCGTTATAGACTCGACGTACATCGATATGGACTCGACGTACCTCGTTATAAGCTCGACGTACACCGTTATAAATTCGACGTACATCGTTATAAACTCGACGTACACCGTTATAGACTCGACGTACACCGTTATAAATTCGACGAACACCGTTATAAACTCGACGAACACCGTTATAGACTCGACGTACACCGTTATAAATTCGACGTACACCGTTATAAACGCGACGTACACCGTGATTAATTCGACGTACACCGTTATAGACTCGACATACACCGTTATAAATTCGACGTACACCGTTATAAACTCGACGTACACCGTTATAAATTCGACGTACACCGTTATAAACTCGACGAACACCGTAATAGACTCGACGTACACCGTTATAGACTCGACGTTCATCGTTATAGACTCGACGTACACCGTTATAGACTCGACGTTCACCGTTATACACTAGACGTACACCGTTATAGACTCGACGTACATCGTTATAGACTCGACGTACATCGTTATAGACTCGACGTAAACCGTTATAGACTCGACGTACACCGTTATAGACTCGACGTACATCGTTATAGACTCGACGTACACCGTTATAGACTCGACGTACACCGTTATAGACTAGACGTACACCGTTATAGACTCGACTTACATCTTTATAGACTCGACGTACACCGTTATAGACTCGACGTTCATCGTTATAGACTCGACGTACACCGTTATAGACTAGACGTACACCGTTATAGACTCGACGTACATCGTTATAGACTCGACGTACACCGTTATAGACTGGACGTACACCGTTAAAGATTCGACGTACACCGTTATAGACTAGACGTACACCGTTATAGACTAGACGTACACCGTTATAAACTCGACGTACATCGTTATAGACTCGACGAACACCGTTATAGACTCGACGTACATCGTTATAGGCTATGATACTCACCCAATTCATACAACGTGGAGAACAATATGCCCTTGTCACATATCTGTCTTCGCCCTGTGGAAGCACCGTTTTCGAGCCGTTTGTAATGACATTCCCAACCTCCATCATACCAGCGTCAAAGGGACGTAACGTCTCTGTGTACGTCAGACGTAGGCCTGAACTGTCTTCTATACCTGAAACGAAAATCTGCATGATCATACACATACAAAGAGATTGGTTGATTGATCGATTGATTGATTGATTGCTTGATTGATTCGGGTTTAACGCCATTTTTAACATATCGCGGAGGCTGGATCAAATATCAATCGTTAGCTGGTATTTCTCGTACTACCACTACATCCTTTTCTGGCCTCGATGTCGAGAAGTATAGACCATGGTCAGTCTGCCTGGCCTTTGTTGGCTAATGATCATGCTCCAAACGATCGTTTTTCAGTGATCTTTTGAATGTAGTTTTAAATTCTGCCTTGGATTATATTAATTTTCGAGATACTATGATTTTCTTTTGCTGTGTCTGACTTATATTTCAAATATTTATCTTTTAAAGATCCTGCTTGGTTTACCAGGGTAAAAGAAAAAAAACGGCCCAGTCCAACAATCGATGTACCAACAATTTCTTGTAGTGGAACACACGTGACAGCACAAATGTCGTAAAAGATGACAAAAGGGGCATCATTTTTCTTAAAAAAAAAAAAAAAAAAAACACGTCATAAATCAATCATCTTTTTTTTACTTCTTTGTAATGCCATACATTTAGATATTTTGCTCACCCAAAAAAACTGCCAATACGTCATAAAATATCAATTATTCATTCGTACGTATTGGACTTAAAATTGTCCATGATGAAAAAAATGCGAGATTGATTGGCCTCGCCGAGAAAAAAAGACGGGAGGGGGTTACCTACCTTGAGCAAATTCGTAGTTTGTATAATGGATCTTTAGTACATATATTGATGGCACTTCGTCTCAACAAAACGGTAAATGAGGGGTTACCTACCTTGAGCAAATTCGAAGTTTGTATAATGGATCTCTAAAACATATATTGATGGCACCTCGTCTCCACCAAACGGTAAACCGACGTCTTCTGGAAACGTAAAACCCTGAAATGGGAATATTTTATATATATACAGTTAAACAAACGTCTCCTGGGAACGTAAAACCCTGAAATAGGGATGTGCTATATATATATACTATTTAACCGACGTCTCCTGGGAACGTAAAACCCTGAAATAGGGATGTGCTATATATATACTATTTAACCGACGTCTCCAGGGAACGTTAAACCCTGAAATAGGGATGTGTTTCCTTGTTTTTTTCCCCCAGAGGAATATCTTACCGAAGCTGCTTACGATTTAATCTTTCATTTAGACCGAAAGTGAATTTTGATCTCCAGCATCGGTCGACATTTATATCATTCTTTTTGGTTGGTTTGGTGACCTAAACGTCGTAACTACAGCTTATTCATGAAGAAGAATTATTTCGATATTTATTGCCATATGAAACAGCTATCGGTATCAAGAGTGCGTAGGCCGTGTATGTCTGCCCATGCGTAGATAATGCTCGTTATAGATACAAAATAGGTAATTATCAATCAAAACAAGGCTCATTATATGGTGTTTAATGATGGTTTGACCTAATTAGGAAACATCGAAATAGAACGCGTTTACGTTATATGCAGCAAATACCCTCAGAAAAGGGGGTTCTAAAAAGTCAAAGAAATACTTAGACAATGAAGAATTAAGAAATAATGGTCGTCTAAAAATGATTATTTGATTCGTTGGCTTTTCTCTTTTAGTTTCACATTTCATCTTATCCACCGCCTTTTGATCTAAGTGTTCGGCCCGAATGTTTTTTTTTTTTTTTTTTGTTTTTTATTCAGGCAAAGATCTCCTAATGGGTTTTGTTGTTGTTGTTGTTGTTGGTTTGTCTGTTTGTTTGCTGTTGTTTTTATAGTTTTACTTTGCTTCTTCTTATTAAACTAAAATTTATTTAACCCATTCCTGTACAAACCCGAGATTTTACGTCATAGCGATTATATAAATAAGAAAACATTGTAGAAAAAGAAGAAATTGCTTGTAACAATCCTGACGCAGTTATTGGGCGCGACATACGGAGTCAGTAGGCGGTGCCAGCAATAAGTCTATTGTAGCTTGGACGTCAACTTAAAAACGTGCTACCTTTCTTTTCCCTTTGTCCTCTCCGAAAGCCGTTGCAGATGTACAGTAAATTGCGCATTCCGACAAAATTTCTTCACTTTGTGCTCTTTTTATAAAAGTTTCTTCAGAAAACTATTAAATGTTAAAATTGTGACACGCGAAACGGAAAGAGACCTCCTTAGAACTCCGTGAAACAAATGTTTGAGAAAGAGATCGCATCCAGCAGAGGTCATTTGAACAAAGTATTTCGAAAATTAACACAGAGTAAGGTATAATGACTTTTCTTCATTAAGAAAACTTATCAAGAGTGCAACATTTCTTCCCTGGTCAACTCGTGCCGTCTGAACAGGGTCGATTACTTTCGTATTTGCAAGAAGGTTCTTTTTCGCCTTACGGATAAAAAATGTATTTCGTAATGCAAATTGAAATTTGGAGATCAAAACCTAGATACTACAGCTTTATTCAAACTGTTGTTACGAGGTGTTGGTCGCTACCTGACGATATCGTCGTTGGGAGGAGCAGAATGTCGTTACTACAGCTTTATTGAAGCTGTATTCAAGTTGTATTTATGATATTTTGCTCGCCCAACGCCGATATAAGAAATAATGAGAAAGTTATCTCAAAGCTGAATTCAAATAGCTGACATTATCAACAGAAAAATGATACGAATAGCATATATTTTAGAAGAGAAGTAACATATGGATTTTTCGGCGACCAAAAATTCGTAACTACAGCTTACATCAGTCGTTGTTTACATTTTCGTCGCTCATTAACGATAATTAGAACGTGTCTTCAATCTTATGTATAGATCTGCTCTTACCTCCCCACCCATGGCCCACGTGGCCACGATATTCTTGCAAGACTTAATGGGTACAGGAGCATCTTTCTCGCACTCGTACCCACGACCGTTCTGTATGGGGGTAGTGAGGTTACACCGGTATAACATAATTCTATAAACATAGCGTTCGCTGGCTGGACTTATAACTGGTTCGTACTGAAAAGCAACAGGGAACCAAAGAATTAACCCATTCCTGTTTAATCCATGGTTTTACGTCCGTGCGATTTTATACAATTTCTTCTTTTCCCACAACTTTCTATCCTATAGGTTGGTTTCTTTTCAATTATTGCAATCACTTTTAGATGTCGTCTGCAACTTTTTTCAAGTTTGACAAGTCTAAAATTCTGAAAAACAGGAAAGGGTAAAAAAATGGGATGACACTTATACATAAAATGAGTTGATTCTTCCCAAATAAGATTCCTAACATATGACTTGTTGTTTTTCTTTAATTCTTAATTTTTCAATTCGTGTTACTTCAAGAGTTAGGGCTATTTATAAAAAGTAAATAACAACAAAACTTTATTTCAAAGACTGTTACATTAATTCGTAAAAAATTAATCAAAATTCAAAGTTTTCCCGGACAGCATTTCAAAGTGACTTACAACTGAAAAATGAGTACCTCATATGGTCGAATATATTGCGAGAAAAGAAGAAATTGCTTGTAGCCAGCAATATCTCCCTTTTCACATTGTTTTCCTAAATATGAGTCGTTGATTCCGTAAAAGTCGGAAGTGTGTTGTTAATGGTTAAAGGAGGCTTATCGAATTAAAATACCAACCACACCATCTAGTAATGCAATCCTTTCTGTATCCGCATACCAAATTTCATGAAATTACACTCATAAATAATTTCAACAACCCTATTTTCCCCTATCCCATGCTCCTTTGCATGAGTTGGAATAACCATAAATACCCTACCTTTACAATGTGAGATTTTGTTGAGTTGGGCGTGGTCATGTTGAACACAATACATTGTCTATAGTGACCTTCTACGGGAACAGGGAACTGTAATGAAAAGAGAACAATTGACGGGTAAAGAGTGTCAGTAAAAACCGGATTGACCAATCAAATCTTTATGTTAAACATGTTTGATAGTTTCGAGAGTTAAACGTCGTAACTATATCTTGGTTATGGTGTAGTTAAGACGTTTAGTTTGCATATAAACAATGATACTATTTGGACTTGTCAAAATTTTAAGAAGTTGCAGACGACCGTTTTTTGACGAATTTTCGATTATCTTTGTCTCTTGGGTAGAAATATTTTGGAAAATGTAGAAATTTCTTGTAACATTTAAGTTCTTCCGTATTCACAATAATTTCCTTCTTTATTTTATCCCATTCCCACTCATAGACGCTTTTAGACGCCCCTAAGAAAAAACTATGGAAAACTTTATGAAAAATGAAGAAATTGCTTGTCACGAATTTCTTCATTTTCCACAATGTTTTCTTTCTCAAACGACGACCAAATCTAAAATTCCTTGAAATACCATAAATTGTGGTCTGCAACTGCTTTCAATTTGGACCAGTCTAAAATTTTGCCGTCTGGTAATTGTCGTTAAAAAAGCAAGAGTGAGTGGATATCCAGGATTACACAAAAATTACAAACAAACGATATTAGCCGTGTTTTGCATGCCAAGGTTTCAAACTTAGGGCGGTGCGTCCAAAACCGGGATTGTGTGGGAATGGATCAATGTTGAGAATAAAAGTTGTGTTGTCGTTGTTGTTGTTTTGTTTTGCTTGCTTTCTAAATTGAATCGTAAACAGAGATTCATAATCTATTGCAAATGAGACAATTCGATCCTCACCTTGTAATTTTTAAAATCAATGGTGTATAACTCTGTCACTGCGTTTAGCCTGAGTTCTTCGCTCTTCTCCATTAGGAGAACAAATTTCGATCCTCGTCTATCTGCCCCGTGGTAGTAAACTAAACCGGAAGTGACGTCAGGATCGGAGTCATGGTAACTGTATATTAACTGCATGGTGTTCGGCTATTTCATAAAAGAAAACAAAAAGAACAGTAAATAGATGTTACCTGATATTTTATGGTAGATTTTTTTTTTGTCTGACAACATCTATTAATCAGAAAATATAATTTAATAAAGAGGAGAGCTCAAGGTCCTTGGGTTACAGAGATTGCGTATTGAACAGTGTAATTTGAAACCTCATCACAATACAACAAATAGTCCCGGAAGAAATCCATTAGTACTCATGAATACAGTTCAGTAGTGGGCTGTCATAGAATGGTACTGCCGTCGACTTTAACAAAGTGGGCTTTATTAAAGTCGACGATGGGACCAGCTTATGACCTGTCATTGCACAGAACAGTATTCTTTTTAGTTAGCAAAGCGTCAGGCAAACAGACAAAATGTTGAGGACGTCTCAAGAGTTCAACGAGTGTAAACTGCCACTGGAGATAACCTTTTGCAAAGAAAATTACTTAATAAATCATGCTTTGCTAGCTTACAGTACTTTCAGTATTTTGATTTAGACTCGTAAACGCTATGCATATAGGAGAACCACGAAATCTGAATTGATGCATCGGTTCTAGGCTTAGTTGCAGGGTAGGGTGGGACCGTTTGAGGCAGTTAGTAACGGAAATACTTTATGCACAAACATACGAAAAAGTTCCATAATAAACAAATTTATCTTCAATTAGGAGTAGACCAGTTTTAAAAGACACAGTTCAAATTATCTTAAATAAACCAAGAAGCCTCGTTGATTATAAGCAAATTGGACATTCTAAAATGCATATTCCTGGCAGTTTGTTATATTTGTTTGAAACCGACGCAGCATAAAAAACACAGCGGAGTCAGTTGACGGGGCAAACAGTCTGCCTTTAACCCTCGTTGACGAAAATTGACTCCTACCGTTATAGGTTCGTCTTGTTCATCACAGGTGTCTAGTTTCCGGACAAACCGCATAGTTGTGTTCCCGCCTGACTCGGCGCCTGTCACTATAAACCAGTCTGTAGAATTATCGATCATCGGAGCTTGGGAACCAGTAACTGTATGGTAGTCCTGAAGAAAGAAATGAGAATAATTCTGAAGTGAAAATTAACAGACGGGCGCTTGCACATATGACCACAATACCTAGATCAAATTACTGAAAGTACTGTAATCTAACAAAGCATTGTTTTGTTATGTAATCTGCTTTACCATATGCAGGGGAGAAAAAATTGTGGACACTGAAAAAATTGCTTGTTACAAGCAATTTCTTCATGTCCACAATGTTTTCCAAAGCTCTTTTTTTTTGGGGGGGGGGGGGGAGATTGTTAAAAAGTGTGATAGAATGGGATTGGGTTGTATAGCTTTGAAGGTGTTCTATACACTTTGAATAAGATTAATTTATGTGGCCAGTCATTTTGAACATATGCTCGAGTAGACACGAGAACTACTTTTTTGGCGTAGATATTCAGTGGATTTAGTGGTTAAGCCTCAAGTGGCAGTTTGCACTCGTTTGAACTCTGAGAAGACCTCACAATTTTGTCTGTTATCTTAAGCTATCCAAGCTGGCGCTTTGCTAGCTAACAACTCAAAAGTGAAAAGTTTCGATCCTCGCCATCCTAGCCATTCGCACAGACTGATCGGGGACGATATCTCTGGCAGATCTGAAATGGTTTCCTTTCGATGAGATTTTTCCCCATATCTTAGAGCGTAATATCAAGTTTAATTATTTAACTATGAATCCTTGTATCACCCTTCTCAAGAGGTTTCATTTTTATGTATATAATTCATTTATAAACATAAGCTTGTGAATCTTCGGTGTTCTACGAAAAACTCGTAACTACAGCTTGTTCCAAGCTGTAGGTATGATGTTTTCATAGAACACCATATAGTTTCTGATTTATTTATTTTTTGATTGTTTACAAAAACTTATCATTATTCAATATAATCAAATACATAAGAAAAACTATAACTATATTTATGAGAGACCAAACTCACTTTTTTATCAAGATATAATTACCATGGGAATATTAATAAATCAAGTTTTTGAATAACTCAATATTATTACAAATTCGTGAAGATAAGCAATACACAAAATCAAATCCTTTCGGGTTTAGTGTGGAATTAGAAATTTAGTATCTAACGTCGGTGAAAAGGGGTAGCTTAATTTCTTAACCCATTACCGGATGACAAAATTTTAGACTGGTCCGATTTGAAAGAAGTTACAGAAGACACTTTAAAGCTTGCGGAATTTTGAAAAATCTACGCCTTTTAGGGTAGAAAACATTTTGGAAATTGAAGATATTACATGTACTTGTTATAAGTAATTTTATAAGCTATGCTTCCGTTCTAATCCTTTTTGCATGATTTCTATTGAAAATGAACATGTACATGTCTGATATATGCAAATAAAATATGTTTAAACTAAGTAATTTCTCCATAGTCTTCAATTTTTTCCAAAGCATTTTCTTGAGGGGCGACAAAAAGCGGGGTTGTTCGTTTATTATCATAATTTCTCCAAATTCAGACCAAAGTTGTGAATGGAAATCCGTGTGATTAACTTGAATTACAAAAAGTGTCTGTGCGCTTATTAGACTAATAGAAAGATTTGGTATTCCACGCATATGATTTACGACTGTCTCAGATAAAATCCTTTTTTTATGTATCCACGAAAACCCAATCAATAGAGATCGATAAAGTATTTTCGTTTAACTATCGACGTTACCATAACACGCTAAATATGACAATGCGAAACTTGGTACTTGTGTGTGTGTGCGGGAGGGGGGGGGTTAAACTTCACATAGAATTAATTTGCGACCAAAAGTCGTAACTAACTCCTTAGTACCAAACTAATGACCATTAATAAGCTTAATAAGATTTCTAAAGTTTGTAGAGTATTTCAGTAGGATTGATAACAAAGTTAATGTTGCCTATGTTTGAGTACGTTTCGTGGTCAGTGAGCGGCAAGTCTAGGGGAAAACGAAGCCAATTTTCGGTACAGATCGTCTGTTACATGACAAGTTACACTTTTTAACTGAATGACCTGTTTGATCCGACCGTACATCCGTCGGTTCGTAACTCCTACCATGTAATTCCAACCCTTATTTCCTCCTTCAAACCAGCCATCAATCAATCCATCAATTTGTCCATATATTAATTCATCCATCAATCAATTAATCACTTCATCCACCAATCCATTCAGTCAATCCATGCTCCAATCTATTCGTCAACCGGTCCGTCCATCTCATTCCATTCATTCTTCCACCAACTATATTTTGCGAGATATATATATATATATATATTCAATTTCGAGATTATTTTTCCAGTCAATTATAATTATATTTTATTAATTTTATTGATGGTATCCTTTTAGGTGACATTTCGTTGAATTCCAAGATTTATGCCATTTCGGGACTCCATCTCCTTCTGGTTTAAATTGGACGGTCCATTTCTTTACACAGGGCAAACTCCTCTTATGGTGCTACCATGTCTTCCTGAATTTCCTTAGTCGATAAGTCTTTGAGGCCAGGATATTGAATAACCGCGCGATAACCAGCATTGTCCATTTGTTTATAATTACTCATAGTCAGTAAGTTCTACCAAACAACAGAGAGAAAAATCCTGAAAATACTCAACCTTTTTCCAGTACACTCCATGGTTTTTACGTCCCTATGATATACTTGAGAAAAACATTGGGGATGAAGAAGAAATTGCGGGTAACGAGCACTTTCTCCTTTTCCCACAATATTTTCTACCGAGCAGGATGGTTTCATTTCTAATGGCATCAAATTTTCATTGTCGACTGCAACCTCGTTCAATTCAAACCAGTCTAATATTAAAAAAGAAAGAAAAAACAGGAAAGGGTCAATTTACATAAAACTCGATTGGTATGTTTAAAAAGGTTAAATCCTGCCCTTGGTCACGTACTTTGCAATCGTCCTGCGTACTCCCCATCAGATGATGCATAGTCTTAACTTAACCCTTGTCATGCTGTACCCGGAATATTCCGGTTTTGGCAGGAGATGTAGACCAAGATCAGCCTGCACATAAGTGCAGTCTTATCTTAGTCTACACCTCTTGCTTGTACTTTTCTTGTGAGAGTTGTTTTTGAAATTGACTTCTAAAAAAATATTGAGTTTTGTACAACAAGTTCTATCAGCGCTTTCAGCCCTTTGATTTTACAGCAATTTAGTAAGGTAAATTATACAGCATGGCAAGGGTTAAGGGAACTCTTAAGGGGCCAATGCATCATCAATATATTACATGTGTATTGACAATATTGTACTATAACAATAAAGGTCTAAAATGTTGACCAATCTTCAATATCGAAAACTCTCTGTAAAAACCATTATCAATGTTGTTTATTGACATTGAAAAAGATGAAAAACGATATAATTGAATCATGAATTTAAAATGTTTGTTTATTTGCTTGCTTGTTTGGTTGGTTGGAGTAAACGCCATTTCAAAAGTATTAAGTCATATCACGGCGGCTGGAGCACCTTACCGCGGGTTCCTGGTATTTCTCACACCAGTCTACCACTACATCCTTTCCTAGCCTCCAGCTACTTAGGACAGTTCACATATAGATAAGAAAAGGGAAAAAATAACAAAAAAGACCTGTGGTTTGAATAAGGCTTGTCATTCACGCTCGATTTTGAAAGTCCTTTTTGGTTGCATGCTTGTTTGTTTGTTTGTTTGTTTTTGTATGTCCTTTTTGTTTTGTTATTCTGAGATAAAGAGGTATTGGGAGTTATTATATGATATATATAGTTTTCCTCTCTATTTCCCACATATTATCATCATATGTCAGTGCTAAAAGATCAAGCCATTGTTTGAAAGGGGATTAATCATAAAAAAATGCTTTTATTACCTTTATTAAATTCATTGTACCAAATACACTTTTATATACGCGTTATGTGAAGTTGTGAATTCTTCCTTTGACCTGAGATGTCTTAACCCTTTCCTGTTTAATCCCTGGTTTTTACATCCCTGTGTTTTTATAATTGAGAAAACATTGTAGGAAAAGAGGAAATTTCTTGTATCAAGCAATTTCTTCTTTTTGCAACAATATTTTCTACCCTACTGAATGGTTATTTTTCAAAATAAATCCAATTTGAAAATTTCGTCTGCAAAACCTTTTGATTTGGACAGGTCTAAAATTTTGCAAAACAGAAAAGGGTTAATTATGGAAGCAACAAAGTAAAAGTACGCACGATTAAAAACAACTTTTGGGTACTATATGATGCAGCTATCACGGTAAAAACATAAATATAATAAACTGACGAATCGCCGCTGTAAATTAAAAAAAAAGGATAATTAATTTAGACCGGTTTTGAATAATTCAAATGCAAAGACGAGGCAGACAACAATTTCAAATTACAACAACTTCAAATAAATGAAATTATAAAATCATTTGTCCTTTGGTTGAGAAAACACTGTGGATAATGAAGAAATTGCTTGCAACAAGCTATTTCTTCATCTTTCATTATATACTTAGGGAAAAAAGTTTAGCATTTTTTTTCGACCTAAATTATTTTTCAACGTAAATGTTTAAACCTTATGAAATCAGTCTCGTTTGCAATTTTTAAAAGCTAACTAACTAATGATGCATTAAGAGCATGTTTTCCTCGCTTCTAAAGGCTGTCTGACGCAATTTTGCTGAAACACGTTCTGCACGTGCTTCCACGTGTACGTGAAGTCTATTTCCACAATATCTATCCCAGTTTATTGGTTAGCATCAATAACAAGAAAACTCATTAAAACATTTAAGAAAATTCAAAACGGACGTCGCCATGGGCTTAACTTAGACCAACGGAACGTAGCCATCGGTATGCTGGCTGGTGGTATGATGGTAAAAGATGTGGCTCAACATTTTGGCGTGAGCCAAAGTTCCATTACAAGACTTAAAACAAAGTATCGTCAATTAGGCACCTTCAAAGACAGACCCCGTTCAGGCAGGCCAAATAAGACTACCCAAAGTGAGGACAATTACATCGTGACGTGTTCAAGGCGTAATCGCTTCCTCAATAGCACTCGTATAGTCGGTTTGGTCCGAAATGCAACGTGAACACGGGTCTTTGCTCGAACTGTAAGAAACAGACTTCGTTCGGCACAATTACGCGCACGTCGACCTTACGTTGGCATTCCTTTGACACGTGCACACAGACATGCAAGATTGAATTGGACAAGGGTACACCGTCGATGGCCATGGCGAATGTGGAATCAGGTCCTATTTGCAGACGAATCCCGTTTTAATTTGATGTTTGCGGATGGCAGGGTACGTGTTTGGAGGCGTGATGGCAAAAGGATGGATCCCGCCAACGTCATTCATCATGACCGTTTTGGAGGCGGCAGCGTCATGGTCTGGGGTGGTATATTATACCGTGGCAAGACTGACTTGATAGCTATTCAGGGAAACTTAAATGCCGTTCGATACTGCAGCGAAAATGGCCAGCCAGTGGTTTGGCCGTTCTTGTGTCAAGGGCTTGCTACCATTTTCAGCAAGATAATGCCCACCCACATGTCGCTCGGCACACGTTGGACCTTTTACAGACTAATAATGTTGATGTGTTGGATTGGCCAGCCAAATCACCGGATCTGTCTCCGATCGAACACCTTTGGAACCACCTGGGTAGGAGAGTAAGAGACAGGAATGACGATAATAACGTTAGAGACCTGGAACGTGTTCTGCGTCGGGAATGGGGTCGTATCCCTATGGCCATTAATCGTGGGCTCATTTCCAGCATGAGAAGACGCTGTGATGCCGTTATTGGCGCAAACGGTGGACACAAAAGATATTAAATCTTTGTGTTACTTTTACTTCCCTACCCCCACCATGTTTGACGCTGTACAACAAACACGTATGACCTTGAAATCATTTGATATTTTAAATACTATGGCTAACACATAAAAGATCGATGTGTGAAAATATGGTTTGAATCCAAAGCTAGACACCGGAGAAATTGGCTGTAACGTACGAAATTGCTAAACTTTTTTCCCTCAGTATATTTTCTGAAGCATTTTTCTTCAGGAACGTAAAGAGATATGTGAAAATGGAATAATCCACAACATATCGTGGATTTGTTCAGTTCTTTGAAAGTATATCAAAGAAAAAAATAGAAAAAAAGAACCCGAGAATTTATCTGCTTGTTATAAGCAATTTCCTATCGACCAACAAGTTTTTATTGACAAAACAAGAGCATATAATCATCATCAACAATAATTCTGAGATTTCTTCGTTTATTTATCGTCGCTGCCGAATCATTTGTCCATATGAACGATACCCCCAGAAGACAGTTATCTTTTAAGAAAGGTCATTGCAAGCACACAGGACGAAACTACTAGAAGCACCACGCCTAGTTCTTTCACGTGTACAGGATACAACACCCGATCGTCACACGGGATCTCGTTTTAAGGTCTCACCAGAAAGACGACTTGTTTGTTCGTCGAATCGACCGAGAACTCGAACCCGCAAACTCATGAATTGGTGTTGAGTTCTCTAACAACTGGCTAATTGGGCTTAACCTCAGCAGATTACTTACGTTAATAACATATTATATATGCTATGAGCTGCGGAGGATTTTTTATATTTCACGAGAGCGAAGGTCGAATGGAATATCAAATATTCCTCCGCAGCGAGAAGCAAATAAAAGATGTTGTATCGTTACCATAACTTAGTATTCCATTTATCATACACTACATTTTGAATTTAATAAATTCTATAAAATAAGGAAAAAATACGATACGAAAACTGACACAACCGTATATGGAATAGTATTTGAAACTCTCACATACGGTTTTTTGATTGTTTGTTTTTGTTTTTTCCTGACGTGTTCAATTTTGCCAGTGTTGAATATATATTATAGAAATATTTATAGGTATGTGATAATAGGCGTGGCCTTGCACTGCTCAAATATAATATATTGCACAAAAAAATTAAGTTGTACAGTATTGAAAAAAGGGATAGAATTCAACTATAACCCTAAGGATTCCGTAATCTATTTTTGAAAAAAAAGGAAACATTAAGAAAAAATATGAGTGGCTGTTTATATTAATGCTCAATTTAAATGCAAGTCACATTGCACAGTCATTATTTTTCTTTTGTCAAAAATTGTACTATTAATGGCAGTATCTATTTTTAAATCAACATTTATTTCAATCAGTAACGTTACTTTTAATTAATGAGAAAACGTTCTTAATTCTACTCTGTGAGACAGATTTGACCAGAAAGGTAAATACCAATGCCTCAGATGAATGTTTCAAAAATAGATAGGGTTTTTAGGTCGACATATTTTTTCGGCCGTTTTGCCAGCATCAAATTTGTCAAACAGTTAATCTTAAACTTATTTTAAAACTGGCTTTAGCTAAACCTTTTTCATACAATCCCGCTTTTGGACGCCCCCAGACAAAAAGTTTTGGAAAACATAATGGACAACGCAGAAATTGCTTGTTACAAACAATTTCTTTAATTTCCACAATACTTTCATCCCAAAAAGACAAGGAATTTTTTTATAGTTTCATCAACTAAAATGTGTCGTCTGCAACTTCTTTAAATTTGAACCAGTCTACAATTTTGTTGTTTGGAAGTTAGTTATATACCGCTCTCCACGAGTGTTTCTTCTTCTTCTTTTCTATGTTCTTTTTCCACTCTTTAACATTTTTTTCTTAACCACAGTTCAATATAAAATGGTTGGCGATAAAGACGTAAAATAAGCTAAAATGAAATAGAACGAGTTGCTGTCGGCATTCATTGGTATTGTAGGTCGTATCATTTTCTCACTCTTAAATTGTCTTGAAGTCAAGGTGGCGACCAACACCACGCTCTTCTGGGTCATTCAAATATTTACATAAGCATGCGTTAACAATGGCAAGGAATATCAAATTCAAGGGATGTTACTTTCATAAGTAGCAAAGAGATATTACATTGTACTTCCATTTTGGTCGCCAACCATCACATATTTCGCAAAGTAAGGTCGTTTATGATCTCAGTCAAACTATCTTGTCGGGGTTTAGTGGGCGTGACCTCTGGTCCGTCAATCCATGTATAGCATACATTTTTACAAAATCCTGTATATAATCGTAAAAATAAAAAGCCAATTCTGTGCGTGTGTGTGAATACCAAGCCCCGTTCTAGGAATAAGGCAGAAGTCTAAATGAGAGGGAGATAACAACATTCTGAAATCCTTATTTTCAACGAAACCTTATGTTGTGGGTACTCATTTGAATCGTCTCGATGAGACGATTCAAATGAGTACCCACAACATAGGGTTTATGGCAGTACTGCTCATTCTTTTTTCAAATCTAAAATACGAATTAGGCCCACTATCTGTAGCTCTGAATTATAAGGGTTGGTTGGGTGTTGCACGCTGACAAGGTCAAAACTGTTCTCTTCAAACCCGACAGACTTTCATTCTTCCGTAAGAGGTACCACTTATATCAACTTTCAGAAAATACCTGATTTCTGACTTTTTTTATGCGGTTTAACACTGTAATTACCACAAATTTAAAATAATTGAAATGCTAACGTTGGTGACATATCACGATTTACACCCGATTCCCCTTCCTAATCTATGTGTTTCCTTGCGATTGTCTTAAAATTATTTTTTAACTGCTATTTCCGTACATTCTGGCTTCTATTGTTACAGATAATGGTTTTGTTTTGACTGAAACAATGAAACATAATTTTGTGGTGCAAAAATGCATCAAACCTTTAAAAAATAATGGAAATACAGGGTTGTTTTTTCTCATTATTATCATTTTGTTATGTAAATCAAGTATCAACAAACTGTCAATTGGAAGCCATTTGTTTATGTTTGTTTATTTGTTTGTTTATTCTGTATTTTCATGTTTTTAAAGCAATTGAGTACTTCGTCTTCAATGTTTTAAACCATTAGTAATGTGTATGAAATAAAAAAAAAAGAGAGTATTGCTGAAATATATTTTCATGCGCAAAATGGAATGTTGTTGACTGTTCGTTTTTTGTGTGGGTTTTTTTGTGTGTTTGTTTGTTTGCTGTTACTTTGTATTGACTATTGATGTGTTTATTTGTTTTATTGTTGTAATTTTTTGCTGTTGTTTGTTTTTGTTGTTGTGTTGTTGATTTTTTTTCTTTTTTGGGGGGTGGGGATAGTTTTTTTTTTGGTTTTGTTTTGTTTTTTTACTGTTGTTGTGTTTGTTTTTATTCCGTTTTTATTTGCTTAATTACGTCTAATTACCAATCTTCTTATTATCATATCCTCCGATCAAATGATATTCAACACATCATTTGAGAGATTAAGAGAAAACATTTGTTTTCAATTAGAATTATTTCATAACTCGGTGAAAAACGAAGAACATTTGTCTAGCTTCTTACAATTCAATATCATCGATGTTGAAAACAGCTCAAATGAACAAAGATTTTATCAGGTGTTTAATTTTATTTTGGTTTTGGTTGGGGTTTTATTTTTGTTTTGTTCATTATTTTTGTTGTTGTTGGTGTTGGTGTTGGTGGTGATAGTGGTAGTGGTGTTTTATACATTTATGAAACAGCATTGCACGAAATCATTGTTTTAATCACGGAGGGGTGAAACGAATTTTCAGCTAATCAGGATTTACCAATTCTGATAGACAAAACTTAACTAAATTATACATAATATAAATTGTATTTAAAAATAAAATGAGAAAAATCTGTACCAAAGGATATATATTTTTCTCTAAATTGATGATGAATTTATGAAACTTTTTTTTCTCTTCAAAACAAAGGATTAATTTTATAGATATGTTTGCCTGACGTTAATACACTGTTATGATGTATTAATTGTG
The DNA here is from genome assembly GCA_946902895.1 of Fragum fragum. Lineage (NCBI taxonomy): Eukaryota > Metazoa > Mollusca > Bivalvia > Cardiida > Cardiidae > Fragum > Fragum fragum. Next base: position 1,798,640 of record OX336380.1, read on the forward strand.
TTTTTAAAACAATTAAACTATCACGAACCTGTCAAACTTGTCAAAATTTTTGCTTTCGTCACTATATATGATCGACTAATCGAGGATTTCTATCACAGAATAAACCGACCAATCAAATCATTCTTTTAGATCTAAGGTGAATTTGAAATTCCGATATTGGCCGACGTCTAGGTCAAGCATTTTTGGTGGTTTGGCGACTTAAACTACAGCCAACCAACCATAAAGTTATATGTTACTGGTATTGAATTTTTCAAAATAACGGCGTTTGATATAGAAGTAGAGCTTCCTGTTGTAGCTCAGTCGGCGTGGCAAGCGATCTGTCAGTTCGGCTAGGAAATGAAGGAATATTTTTTTGTTTTCATGGAGGTATGAACCGAAAAAACTAATCACACTGTATGAATACGCGAAGCGGATACATACATAAATGTGATTAGGTTTTTCGGTTTATACCTCCATGAAAACAAGAAATATTATCTTCATTTCTTATAATTTGATAGCATCGAGAAAAAAACAAAAGCTTTATAAATTTTGATACCTTTTTGTATGGGACTATTTTGTGCAGAGGCGTACAAAATCGCTGCATGCTCAAAATTTTGTTCATTGAGGTATGAATTAAATTCTTCGACCAATCAGAACGCTTGTTTTTGATAGACGAAACAAACAATTAAATTATTAGGAAATGAAGGAATATTCCCCCAAAAGCAGACATTCGCTAAATGGTTAAACGGAACCAACGCATGGATAATATGAATTTGAAATTCTGCTAAACTCTTGATTACATTGAAGTAGCAAAACAAACAGTGTTATAGGGTTACACCCCTGTCGAATTTGGACTAATTAAAAACAGGGTGAAATGGACTATTTCTCGAATTGCATAACAAAAAGTTCCGATCCCAACAAAATACATTTAGGTTTACGTGGGAATAATTTAATTTTTAGTTACGTCAACTAAAAACGGTTGTTCTGAATGGTCGAAACAAATATTCATAACTCCATGAACAAAATTTTGAGCTCGCAGTGATTTTGTATGCTTCCGCACAAATAGTCCCAAACAAAAAGGTATCAAAAAGTGTAAAATATTTGCTTTTTTCACTCGATGCTATTAAATTATAAGAAATGAAGAGAATATTTTTGTTGTTGTTTTCATGGAGGTATGAACCGAAAAACTAATCAGACTGTACAAATACGCGAAGCGGATTCATACACAAGTGTGATTAGGTTTTTCGGTTCATACCTACATGAAAACAAAACAATATTCTCTTCACCTCTTAAATCATTCCAACTCTTGCACACAGTGCAGCAGAGGTCAACCATAATACTCACATAAACTTTAGTTCACAATCTATTATCTACACATACAAATTTTGTGAGCAAAGTAACCCTTGAGATTTTTATTTGAGACGACTTCAGGGTATAACAGATTTTAGGAATCACATCACTAGGATTTCACCACATTATGCCTGGCGCTGCCAGGATGAAAAGGTAGTTTGACTAAAAAAAGGAGGTCTATAATGGTCCTGGATCTCTAATCAGAGATACTGTAAAAGCCCTTGTCTTGGAATTTCTTTCTTTCTTTCTTTCTGAATTCATTGCTTACTCTTAAATACTAAAAAAATGGGTACATTGGACAACAACCTTTCTTCAAGAACTCATGTTAGGAGAAGATTTCTTACAGAATCCACAATAAATTCTCTTTGCTTTCCAAAGCAAATCAGTTATCCTATTCTGTAATGATTTTGAAAGACTATCGGACAAAAACGATTTCTGAATGTTCAATTGAAATCTGATTGCTAGTTGAAGAGGAGATGATTTTTAGAGAATTTGTTCCAATTCAAATTCAAAGTACCCACAAGATAGGTCTAATATATTATACATTATCATAACCCCGGAGTATTTTGGCTGAGGACCATGAGCTGAGGCTACATACAAAATCCTAAACCTCGGAGCTGAAGATTTTTAACCCTTGTCATGCTGAGCCCGGAATATTCCGGTTTTAGCAGGAGGTGTAGACTAAAATCAGACTGCACTTATGTGCAGGCTGATCTTAGTCTACACCTCCTGCTTGTACTTTTCCTGCCAGAGTTGTTAATGAAGTTGATTTCTAAAAGAAATATTGATTTTTGAACAAGTTCTATCAGTGCTTTCAGCCCTTTGATTTGCCAGCATTTCAGTAAGGTAATTTATACAGCATGATAAGGGTTTAAAAACATTCAGGTCATTTTTAGCTCGGATGTTTTCGGAGAAAACCCGAGGTATTGCGATCACTTTGGCGGCGTTGGCATTGGCGTGATAAATTTTAACCTTAGTCATATCTCTGTTGTTATATTAATTTTTGAACAACAGGTTCTATCAGTGCTTTCAGTCCTTTGATTTGACAGCATTTCAATCAGGTAATTTATATAGCATGACAAGGGTTAAGAATTCCTTAGAAATTACTTTCGGTTGTCATAGCAACTAGAGTCATGGGTGGATTACTGTTCCTTGAAGTATTCTAGAAGGTAATCGCCTAAGGATCATTTCTGTAAAATTTCGTTCGCATCTGATGACTAGGTTAGGAGGAATATTTTTAAAGAATTCGGTCTATTTAAAGTACTAACAATAAAGGGCATGAATTAATCACGTCACCACCATGAGACAGTGCTACATACGAAATTTGAAAGCCGTAGGAGGAGAAGATATTTATAGAATTCCTTAGAAATTCCTTCCGGTTGCCATATCAACCAGTTTTATCAACCGGTTATGATTCTTTGAAGTTATCTGAAAGACCATCAATCAAGGATTATTTCTGTAAAATTTCATTTAATTAATTAGTTTAATAATTAATTTAATTATTAGGAGATTGTTTAAGATTTGTTCACGGAAGGACGGACGGCACTTTTTGCTCAGGTGAGCTAAAAAAAACAACACTTAGAATCGAATGGCCGCCATGTATCCGACAATTGCACCAACGCATGCGCTAATTCTACATTACAAACCGAACTAATTTATAGACTGAATGGGATTTAACGTCACTTTTAACAGTATTTGATAAATATTGCGACGGCTGGAGCACTTTACCATGGATTCCTGGTTTTTCTCCCACCAGTACTACCATAACATTCTTTCCGAGCCCCCAGCTGCTCATCCAACTTAGGTTTACGATTATCCGCCCTCTAATGACGAAACCGAATAGATTTCTTACCCTTCCCTGTTTCGCAAAATTTTAGACCTATCCAAATTTAAAGTTTTTGCAGACGAAAATTGAAAGTGGATTGAATTTGGGGAAAAAACAGCATTCATTAGAGGAGAAAATATTTTTGAAAAGGAAGAAATTGCTTGTTACAAGCAATTTCTTAATTTTCTGCAATGTTTTCTCATTTTTTAATTTAACCCTCTCCTGTACAATTCCCGGTTTTTACGTCCATGCAATTTTATACTTTAGAAAATAATGTGAAAAAAAGAAGAAATTGCTTGTATCAAGCAATTTCTTCTTTTATCACAATATGTTCTATCTCATCGAATGCTTTTGTTTCGAATTACATTCACTTTTCATTGTCGTCTGTTAAATCTTTCGAATTGGGCCAGCCTAAAATTTCTAGAAGCATTTTTTTTTTATTTAAAACCAGAAATTGAACAGGAAAGGATTGAATGGTCTTTTTTGTCATATCAATTTCAATACACAAAACAATATCAAAACAAAAGGTAGCATATTAATTGCAAATGCAAATGTGCGGTTCAAAGTTTTTGTCAATTAATTTGTCATTCTATGTCCCTAAATACGTCATCATATTTTCTTTTTAGGCCATCCTCTGAATTGATATTAGGTTTCTATAGTTAGCGCGGTACGATGGTCAAAAGGGTCTTACCCTTGTTATGCTATATAAATCACCTTTCTGAAATACTGTAAAATCAAAGGGCTGAAATCACTGAAGAACTTTTTGTTCAAACCTCAATATTTCTTTTATAAATCAATTTCATAAACAACTCTGGCAGAAAATATACAAAGCAGGGGCTGTAGACCAAGATCAGACTGCACTTATGTGCAGGCTGATCTTGGTCTACCCCTCCTGCTAAAACCTGAATATTCCGGGTTCAGCATGACAACTGACGTCCAACGAGATATTAAAGTTTGACTCATATTTCAACGACACTTCTTTTGAAAGTATAAGTTCATTGACATAAAGCTTAAAAACAAGGCGGTTGTTTGTAAATAAGCTGTTTTTACGACGTTTAAGTCACTTATACACGAAAATGTTTAACTTTAATATCAGAGGTCAATAGTTTACCTCAGGTATACATGGATAATCTGAACAATGTCAATCGAATTTTTAATGTGGTTTTTTTTCTCGGGGTTTTTTTTTTTTGTTTTGTTTTGTTTTTTTTTTGTTGTTGTTGTTGTTGTTTTGTTGGGGGGTGTTGGCCTACATTTCAGTGAAGCATTTTTGTTAGCTTGGCGACCTAAACATCGTTACTACAGCTTGAATAATCTGTAGTTACGACACTTAAGTCGCCGAACCAACCATTTTACTCTTGTTATCTGTTACTGACCATAAATTTTATCAGGTAAAAATTGAAACTTTCTTTATAGTATAGCAGTGAAAAAGGCAAATCAAGTCGTGGGCTGTATATGCGACATTTCGGTCGCCCCTTGTCGATATTCCAGGTCGAATCAAGGAGATGCATAAATTCTGTCGAGCCAAGTTTTGTAGGTATCATACTCCAGATAAGCACAATTTTAGTGTTTGGCTTTGAGCTTTGACCTTGAACTTGAAGCTATCCAAAATATTCTTTAAAATGGTACATCTACTCATGATGGAGAACAATTGTGCCAATTTATTTTGAAATCCTTCCATTATTGTAGGAGAAATTGTTCGGACAAATTCGGACGGACGGACGGACTAACTAACGCACTAACGCCAAATACCGACTTGTCATAGAGACAACTATGTCTCGCTCACCGCAAGCGGGCTCGTCATAACTCCATGAACAAAATTTTGAGCTCGCAGTGACTTTGTATGCTTCCGCACAAATAGTCCCAAACAAAAAGGTATCAAAAAGTGTAAAATATTTGCTTTTTTCACTCGATGCTATTAAATTATAAGAAATGAAGAGAATATTTTTGTTGTTGTTTTCATGGAGGTATGAACCGAAAAACTAATCAGACTGTACAAATACGCGAAGCGGATTCATACACAAGTGTGATTAGGTTTTTCGGTTCATACCTACATGAAAACAAAACAATATTCTCTTCACCTCTTAAATCATTCCAACTCTTGCACACAGTGCAGCAGAGGTCAACCATAATACTCACATAAACTTTAGTTCACAATCTATTATCTACACATACAAATTTTGTGAGCAAAGTAACCCTTGAGATTTTTATTTGAGACGACTTCAGGGTATAACAGATTTTAGGAATCACATCACTAGGATTTCACCACATTATGCCTGGCGCTGCCAGGATGAAAAGGTAGTTTGACTAAAAAAAGGAGGTCTATAATGGTCCTGGATCTCTAATCAGAGATACTGTAAAAGCCCTTGTCTTGGAATTTCTTTCTTTCTTTCTTTCTGAATTCATTGCTTACTCTTAAATACTAAAAAAATGGGTACATTGGACAACAACCTTTCTTCAAGAACTCATGTTAGGAGAAGATTTCTTACAGAATCCACAATAAATTCTCTTTGCTTTCCAAAGCAAATCAGTTATCCTATTCTGTAATGATTTTGAAAGACTATCGGACAAAAACGATTTCTGAATGTTCAATTGAAATCTGATTGCTAGTTGAAGAGGAGATGATTTTTAGAGAATTTGTTCCAATTCAAATTCAAAGTACCCACAAGATAGGTCTAATATATTATACATTATCATAACCCCGGAGTATTTTGGCTGAGGACCATGAGCTGAGGCTACATACAAAATCCTAAACCTCGGAGCTGAAGATTTTTAACCCTTGTCATGCTGAGCCCGGAATATTCCGGTTTTAGCAGGAGGTGTAGACTAAAATCAGACTGCACTTATGTGCAGGCTGATCTTAGTCTACACCTCCTGCTTGTACTTTTCCTGCCAGAGTTGTTAATGAAGTTGATTTCTAAAAGAAATATTGATTTTTGAACAAGTTCTATCAGTGCTTTCAGCCCTTTGATTTGCCAGCATTTCAGTAAGGTAATTTATACAGCATGATAAGGGTTTAAAAACATTCAGGTCATTTTTAGCTCGGATGTTTTCGGAGAAAACCCGAGGTATTGCGATCACTTTGGCGGCGTTGGCATTGGCGTGATAAATTTTAACCTTAGTCATATCTCTGTTGTTATATTGATTTTTGAACAACAGGTTCTATCAGTGCTTTCAGTCCTTTGATTTGACAGCATTTCAATCAGGTAATTTATATAGCATGACAAGGGTTAAGAATTCCTTAGAAATTACTTTCGGTTGTCATAGCAACTAGAGTCATGGGTGGATTACTGTTCCTTGAAGTATTCTAGAAGGTAATCGCCTAAGGATCATTTCTGTAAAATTTCGTTCGCATCTGATGACTAGGTTAGGAGGAAAATATTTTTAAAGAATTCGGTCTATTTAAAGTACTAACAATAAAGGGCATGAATTAATCACGTCACCACCATGAGACAGTGCTACATACGAAATTTGAAAGCCGTAGGAGGAGAAGATATTTATAGAATTCCTTAGAAGTTCCTTCCGGTTGCCATATCAACCAGAGTTATCAACCTACTATGATTTTTTGAAGTAATCTGAAAGACCATCAATGAAGGATTATTTCTGTAAAATTTCATTGAATTAATAAGTTAAGACGGAGGAGATTGTTTAAGATTTGTTCACGGAAGGACGGACGACACTTTTTGCTCAGGTGAGGTAAAAAAACCCACTTAGAATCGAATGGCCACCATGTATCCGACAATGGCACCAACGCATGCGCTAATTCTACACTACAAACCGAACAAATTTATAGACTGAATGGGATTTAACGTCACTTTTAACAGTATTTCAGAAATATTGCGACGGCTGGAGCACTTTACCATGGATTCCTGGTTTTTCTCCCACCAGTACTACCATAACATTCTTTCCGAGCCCCCAGCTGCTCATCCAACTTAGGTTTACGATTATCCGCCCTCTAATGACGAAACCGAATAGATTTCTTACCCTTCCCTGTTTCGCAAAATTTTAGACCTATCCAAATTTAAAGTTTTTGCAGACGAAAATTGAAAGTGGATTGAATTTGGGGAAAAAAAACAGCATTCATTAGAGGAGAAAATATTTTTGAAAAGGAAGAAATTGCTTGTTACAAGCAATTTCTTCTTTTTCTACAATGTTTTCTCATGTTTTAATTTAACCCTTTCCTGTACAATCCCTGTTTTTTACATTCATGCAATTTTATACTTTAGAAAATATTGTGAAAAAAGAAGAAATTGCTTGTATCAAGCAATTTATTTTTTTATCACAATATTTTCTACCACATCGAATTGTTTGTTTCAAATTGCGCTCACTTTACTTTGTCGTCTGTTATATCTTTCGAATTGGGCCAGTCTAAAATTTCTAGAAACAGGAAAGGGTTAACCAGAAATTGAAAAGGAAAGGGTTGAATGGTCTTTTTTGTCATATCAATTTCAATACACAAAAAATATCAAAATAAAAGGTAGCATATTAATTGCAAATGCAAATGTGCGGTTCAAAGTTTTTGTCAATTAATTTGTCATTCTATGTCCCTAAATACGTCATCAAAATTTTCTTTTTAGACCATCCTCTAAATTGATATTAGGTTTCTATATTTAGCGCGATGCGATGGTAAAGGGGGCGGTGTTAACCCTTGTCATGCTGTATAAATCACCTTTCTGAAATACTGTAAAATTAAAGGGCTGAAATCACTGAAGAACTTTTTGTTCAAACCTCAATATTTCTTTTAGAAATCAATTTGATAAACAACTCTAGCAGGAAATATACATGCAGGAGGTGTAGACTAGGATCAGACTGCACTTATGTGCAGGCTGATCTTGGTCTACACCTCCTGCTAAAACTGAATATTCCGGGTTCAGCATGACAACTGACGTCCAACGAGATATTAAAGTTTGACTCATATCTCAACGAGACTTCTTTTGAAAGTATATGTTCATTGACATTAAGCTTAAAAATCAGGGCGGTTGTTTGTAAAAACGCTGTTGTTACGACGTTTAAGTCACTAATATACGAAAATGTTAAGCTTTAATATCGTAGGTCAATATTTCATTTCTAGTATACATGGGTGATCTGAATCGGCATTCGAGTTATGTTGTTGTTATTAAAATCGACGATTCTACAATTAAGAGATTACGTTGCCAATCAAAGAATACATTGCTCAATCAAATTATTGATCTGGACCGGAAGTAAACTTTACACTACGATGTTGGCCTACATTTCAGTGAAGCATTTTTGTTGGCTTGGGGACCAAACATCGTTACTACAGCTTGAATAATCTGTAGTTACGACACTTAAGTCGCCGAACCAACCAGTTTACACTTTTTACCTGTTACTGACCATAAATTTTATTAGATAAAAAGTGGAACTTCCTTTCGGAGGTCAATTGCAGGGGCTAGCCATTCGTCAATTCAAATGAAGCTTTCATCTTTTCTGTTTTTGCGCTGCTAGTTCATGATATCGACAATTGGTTTATCTTAAGTCATTTATATAATATTATTTCTTTTCACACATTTATCATGTTTTTATTATTACGTTATTTGTGTTTTTCGGTTTGTCAATTTTAAATAAAATTCTTTTTTGGTGAAACAAGATTGATTGATTGATTCCGGTTTAACGCCGCTTTTAACAGTATTTCAGTCATATCGCGCGGCTGGAGCACCTTACAATGGATTCCTGGTATTTCTCACACCAGAAATACCACTACATCCTTTCCTAGCCCCAGCTGCTATCCAACTTAGGTTTATGATTATCCACCCAATATTGAGAGACAAATGTCAAGAAGAATATGTGCCGCCATCGGGGATCGAACAATTGTCGCATGATTGAAGATTAGTAGTCTGTAACGGCGGATAAATGAAATTAGAACAAGAGGGTGAGATGAAATAGGTACGGTGAATGGGCTCAAAAGCGAGAATGCGACAACAATAATGCGACCATGCGTAGTGAGATGGCGAGAATAAAACGGTGAGATGGCGAGAATAAAATGGTGAGATCGTTACAATAAAATGATGAGATCGCCGGAATAAAATGGCGAAGATCGCGAAAAAGTTGAGATCGCGAAATTATAATGGTGAAAACGCGAGAATAAAAATGGTGAGAACGCAAGAATAAAACGGTGAGATCGCGAGTGAGTCTATGTTTTTTGTTGTCGTTTTATTTAGCACCATTTCATACATGGTATGATAAAATTTATACCTTAAATATGATTCATTTTATTATTTTCCTATCATTATTTATAGTAAAATATATACATTCCAAAAAGAGAGCGATAAAAGGTCTTTTATTTGCTTCTCGCTGCGGAAGAAGATTTGATATTCCACTCGACCAATTTTCCTCCGCAGCTCAAAGCAAATACAAGATGTATCACTATCGTAACTTTACCCTTGTCATGCTGAACCCGGAATATTCCGGTTTTGGCAGGAGGTGTAGACTAAGATCAGACTGCACTTATGTGCAGGCTGATCTTAGTCTATACCTCCTGCTTGTACTTTTTCTGCCAGAGTTGCTTATCAAGTTGATTTCTAAAAAAAATATTGATTTTTGAATATCAAGTTCTATCAGTGCTTTCAGCCCTTTGATTTGACAGCAACTCAGTAAGGTAATTTATACAGCATGACAAGGGTTAATATTCTTTATGTATTGGCTAAATTCTACTGGATCTTAAAACAAACGCCTGTGGTTCGAACTAGCGACCTTACAGAATATGATTGTATATTGTCGACGAAAGTTTGTTCGTTCTTTTTAATGGGTTTTAACACCTCTTTTAACAGTATTTCGGTGATATCGCGGCGGCTGGAGCACCTAAACATGGATTCCTGATATTTCTCACACCTGTACTACCACTACATCCTTTCCGAGCCTCCAGCTGCTATCCCACTCACTCGTACGATTATCCACCCATTGGTTGGAGACAAATGTCAGAAAGGATATTCACCGATATTTACGAAAGTACCACTTCGATGAAAGTACCCTTCTCCATAAATGAAGAAATTATTATTGTCAAATTTTAGAAGCGTTTCGTAGACTTCATCAACTAATGTGAATGGCGTGATTTATGTATTTACGGTTAATTGGGGTCGTTAACATTAATCAAGTACATGAGTAAATTACGTTACGTATTCAATAAAGTCATGCATGTAACGTAATAAATCTTGCACAACCTGCACAATATATCTGTAGGAGATTCGGCACACTCGAGCATGTCAGCCCGATTAGCTCAGTTGGTAGAGCACTTGACTTCAAACCTCAAGATCAATGGTTCGAGCCCTGGGCTGACCACATCAACTAACTAACTAACTGTCTTCCGGATGAGACGTTAGACCGAGGCCCCGTGTTAAAGAACCAGGCGGGGCTCTCAGTAGTTTCGTCATGTATCCTTGCACTATTCCCCGTAACAACTAACCGTCTTCTGGGGGCGTCGCTCATATGGGCATGTCCTACGGTAGCGACGATAAATAAACGGAAATACACACACACTCGAGCACAATTTCTCAGCACTGCAAATAAGTTTGATCTTGAAATCGGCTTACTTTTAACCAATTCCCATACAATGACGCTTTTTAACGCCCCTCAAGAAAAACAATTGGGAAAACATTGTGTAAAATGAAGAAATTGCTTGTAACAAGCAATTTCTTCATTTTACACAATGTTTCCTACCCAGAAAGTTTCAAAAATCTGAAAGTTCATAACCTTTAAAATGTCGTCTGCAACTCCTTTCAATTTTGACCAGTCTAAATTTTGTCTTCTGGTAAAAGGTTAACGAATACGTAAAAACTAGTAAAATACGACCAAGTGATTTGACTGAGATAAATCCGTTGATTATTTTTTATATGATATGGGCTAATTATGAACTAATTGCATATTTGTGCCAAAAGGCCGTTTAAAGCCTTGGTTCCATCGAAATGACGGCATAATGCAAGTAATAAAATCTGCATGTGCAGACTGCGCGGGGTGGTCAGGGTCGATACTTTTCGATAAAAGAAGAATTTCTGAATGTAGAAATCACCAATTTGATTATGATAACGTAAGTGAAAGCATCAATATATCGACCCACAGCTTCGAAAGCCATTCACAGTGTTTCGGATGGAAATTACCTGAGGCCATGGTGCAGTTGGTCCCGCGTCGGACTCTCATTCAAGAGGTCCAGGGTTCGATCTCCGGTCGCGGGAAATATCCTTCCCGACACTTCTCTTCCACAATTCGGTGGATAATCGAAAACCTAAGCAAAGCCCGAAAAGGATATAGTGGTAGCAGTGGTGTTAGAAATACTAGGAATCCATGGTTACGTGATCCAGCTGCCGCGATATGACTGAAATACTGTTTAAATTTCCTGAAACCCTATTAAATCAATCAATCGAATTATAACTACATGTACTGAAATACAATTTTGAGCACAAGCGAATATCATCAAATCTGTGAAAATTTCAAACCACTTTATGAATTAAACTTAGTATGGCCCTTGTGTTACTAATTTGCATGCTATATATTTTGCCCTAATTTAAACCTTTCCTGTTTTGCAAAATTTCAGACCTGTCCAAATTCAAAGATTTTGCAGGCGAAAATTTAAAGTGGATTTAATTTGAAAAATGACCAATCAGTAGAGTAGAAAATATTGTGGAAAAAGAAGAAATTGCTTGTTACAAGCAATTTCTTCTTTTTCTACAATGTTTTCTCAATTATTAAATCAAAGGGACGTACAAACCAGGGATTGAACAGGAAAGGATTAAATTAAGAAAATGATCAAGCAGCATTGCGACCATAACATGCCAAGCCCATGTGAAAAGGGGGGGGGGGGGTGAAAATGGCACATTATTTTATACCGATTTGCATATACCCAGTTAGAAAAACTCAAAATTCCTACAGTTAGTCACGATCCCCTCCCTAATCTTGAAATGTTTCAAAGTTAAACATCCCGACTTGAAAAGCTCCCAACGGACCTGCACAGTAATTACAGCTTGAATAAGTTGTAGTTTCGATATTTTGGTAATCTAACAGCTTTATAGGACCATATTGCATTGTGAACCGAACAGAATCCGACATACAGTGTTATCTTAACTTATCGATATCCTGATAGAAATTGGCCAATCGCTGGCCCCGTCCACTTACTCCTTTGGCCACGCCGTTTGAATCCAAAAGGAAGTACCACTTCGATTCTAATAGGCATGATTTTGCAAAAAAAATATGGTTAGTGGCATGTAACAAACAAGTAGAACTGTTGGTTTGCGGCCTAAACGTCGTAACTACAGCTTGAATAAGCTGTAGTTACGTCGTTAAGTCGCTAAACAACAAAAAAATTTCACACAAATGGCGGCAAATGTTGGAGTTCAAATCTCAATTCCGGGCTGAATGAATCATTTGATTGGTCGACATATTCCTTGATTGGCAGCTGCGATCGTTCAATTACTACGGGCTTACCCCAAGATAAAGCTCGTCCCCCGTAATCCATCCAATCACCATGTCCGCTGGGGTCATAGTACCATATTTGGAAATTCCAAACCCAAAGTATCCAAGGGCTTGAACGTTCACCTCAAACTCCATATGCGTTTCATTATAATCCCATTTCAGATGGTATTTCCTATTCATATCCATAAACGTCGAAAATCTCAAATTTTGATACTGACAGTTCACTGTAAAAGATCCATAAAACACAGAAAGAATAATAGATATCAACATTTTTTCGGGATCCATTTTCTGTATGGTTTCAAATTGTTTAATCAAGAGATTGTTTTACGTTTTGCCCGAAGGATCGTTCTCTCTCGACCTTAGTCGAAATCGTTGTACTATCAATCACTGCCTTGATTCTCGCTGTCATTTCGTTTTTATATAATCAGCGTAACGTCTGATTGTCTTAATGAATAAAAATGAGGTCACGCTTTGTTTAGCGTACGGTACAAAAATTAACGTCAATTTTGCGGTAACGTCAAACGGTAAAAGTCGCTTGCGAAGAAAACAATGATAATTGTTTGTTCAGTATTAGATTTAGAAATCTTTCAGACTTCATTTCGTGAAAAACAAAATACTATTTTCACAAGTAGTTCGCCACTCGTGAAAATATAGATTTTGTTGTTCACAAATGAAAGATTTATCTATCTTACACAATAAACATGCGATTGCTTTATTTCTTTTCTTGAATAGAAAAAAGGGGAGAAAAAATAAGGGTATTTTTTAAAGAGAAAACGTCTAAAAGAACGTCGTTTTGCGCGTGAATTTCACGGGACCGTAATGATGTCAAAAGTGTCCATGATCCCACGCAGATGACGTTCTGTTAAATAAACGAAAGCATGGATAAATTGACCAATCGCGTCTGTCAATCAGATAAACTGTCGACCAATGAAACCATTCATTGCGACCAAAGATGAGTTTTGGACTCCGACATTGGCCGCTATTTTGTTTACATTTATTGTCGGTTTGGGGACTTAAACGTCATAACAACAGCTTTTTTAAGATGTAGTTCGATGTTAAGGTCACCAACCAACTATTCTACTTTTTATTGCATGCTTTTTGGCATAAATTTTGGAAAACAACGTCATTAAATATCGATGCAGGACGTCTTGTGGTAGTCGGTGGGTCTGGCCAACGAAGTAAGTGGGCGGGGCCAGCGATTGGCCTATTAGCGAAACGTTGAGTTTGTTTCTGGTTTTCCGGTGAAAATTTCACGTAATGATCCACGGAGAAATCACGTTAAGCCAATTTTAAGTTTGTTTGTTAGTATGGGGCTTAACGCCGCTTTTAACAATTTCTGTCGTATCGCGGAGGCTGGAGCACCTAACAATGAACTACTGGTATATCTCGCACCAGTTCAACCACTACGTCCTTTCCTAGCTTCTAGCTGCTATCCCTCTTAAGTTTACGATTATCCGGGTTGGAAAGTAAAAACGGTTGATTCTTTGCGGTTATCTTTCACTTAACCTCGTAGTTAAAATTTGATCAAATTTGAATTACAATTTCTTCGTTTAAAAGTAGAAATTTCGAGGTAGCATATTTTTGTGGGGTATTTCGGATGATATTCGTCTGAAAATTAAACTCATGACAGGCAATGCATGTAAATCTACGTCTATGGGAAACGTATTAATTCGCGAGCCGCTGGTCTCGCCCCTTGATCTGTGTCAAAATTGTTAAACGAGAAATCAATCGCTTCTATAATTTGCAAAACATAGGATATTTGGCTTAATGAATAGCAGCAAGATATCTCAATATACATGTATAGTTAATTCTTTAACAATTTCTTGTACAAACCGGGGATTCTACGTCAGTGTGATTCTGTGCTTAAGAAAACATTGAGGAAAAATAAGAAATTGCTTGTCACAATTCCTCCTTTTCCACAATATTTTCTCCCACATAGGAAGGTTTTATTTTAAATTGCATCCCATTTTAATTGTCGACTGCAGCCTCTTTCGGTTTGGTTCATTCGAGGATTTCAAAAAGCGGGAAAGATTTAAAGACCCGTTCTCAGTATAGCAGTGAAAAGGGCAAATCAAGTCGTGGGCTGTAATTGCGACATTTCGGTCGCCCCTTGTCGATATTCCAGGTCGAATCAAGGAGATGCATAAATTCTGTCGAGCCCGCAAAGTTTTGTAGGTATCATACTCCAGATAAGCACAATTTTAGAGTTTGACCTTGAGCTTTGACCTTGAACTTGAAGCTATCCAAAAAATTCTTTAAGATGGTACATCTACTCGTGATGGAGAACAATTGTGCCAATTTATTTTGAAATCCATCCATTATTGTAGGAGAAATTGTCAGGACAAATTCGGACGGACGGACTAACTAACGCACTAACGCCAGACACCGACTTGTCATAGAGAGAGCAAGCGGGCTCGACAAAAACCAAATCTTATCGCTCGGTCATAGACCTCGCAAACCTAAATCATATCAGAAGTCCGTCACTTATGTAGAGCCCAATATGCGGTATTTTATTTCCGTCTCTTAACTACTGTTTGATACGCACAATTGACCAATCGATGGCCCAACCCATTGACTCCCTAGGCCCCATCCATTAACTCCGACGGAAAGACCCGCTTCCATTTTTAACGGCGTTACTTTACAAAAATTATGGCCAGTAGAATGTAACAAAAACGTAAAATGGTCGGTTGGTGACCTAAACGTCGTAACTACAGCTTGAATAAGCTGTAGTTACGACGTTTAAGTCGCAAAACCAACAAAAAATGATTTAATTGGTCGGTTGATTCCTTGATTGACAGCCGCGATTGGTCAGTTATATTTGCGTCGCTGTATCAGGATATGCAGCATTCCATTTCCATTGCCAAATTTCATCGCCGCGACGGAAATAATGTCGCCTGTATCGTGCAGCGGATCGATAAAGGAAATAAAATACCGCGTATCGGGCTTAAAACAGTGTCCATTCACCTTTTCTTTCAGTTAAAGGTGAACAAATCGATCCCTTTTCTTGTACCAATATATTTGCCACTTTATTTACGAGCAACCGAACTAATATATCCGCCATTAACCTGTCAACATTATATTAGGATTGCATAGTTTATGGTTCATGTTAACATTTTTTTACCTCCCCTGTATTCAGCAGCAAGCTTGTTACCATCCGTGGTTATGTTTTAATAAGACCTGTGCGACCAAAACCCCGTAACTCCAGCCTTGCTGAGCTATTGTTGCGAGATTTTAGCCGGACCAGACGCTATGCTTTTATGTCCTCATTAGAAAAAATAAAGAAATCTTAATCGAAAAAGGGATATAACTCTTACGAAAAAGAATTCAACGTCACCGCCCTTTATGAGTAGATAACTTTGGTATCGTTTTGCGCGATGAACACGGATTTAACAATACCTTAGATTTCCTCCAAGCTAGCTGAGCGAAAAATGCATACATTTTGACTAAAGTCAGGTTTAAGACAAATTTGTATCAAGCCATCCTTACGAGTTAAGGGATATCGAGATCATCTTTTTCTCGTATATCTTAGATAAGTTGAACGTTCGCCGCCCTTGGTACGACAAGATGGTATCAAGCAGATTCTCCTTTTCCTTAATTAAACCTTTCCTGTTCAATCCCTATTTGTTTATGTCCATGTGCTTTTATTATTTAGAAAACAATGTAGAAAAAGAAGAAATTGCTTGTAACAAGCAATTTCTTCTTTTTCAACAATATTTTCTACCCTACATAATCGTCATTTTTTTCGAATCTAATCCACTTTAAATTTTCGTCTGCAAAACCTTTGAATTCGGGCAGGTCTAAAATTTCACAAAGCAGGAAAGGGTTATAACAAAAATATGGATTATCAAATCCACCGCTTATTAAGGGAAATGAGTTAACCAATTACATCAGTTCTTTTAAGCTATTTTATTTGGTTGTGTGTTTTCATTTCGATAGCTTAGTGTAAAATACATCATAAGTGTCCTTTCTTTGTATATACACTTAAGATGATTTTGCACTAATCCACCGATTTATAGGTTGTCGCTACCGTAGCACCCATCTATATCTATGACGCCCCCAGAGTGTTGCTAGTTATTTGGGGAGGGGGGGGGGGGGGGTAGCACAAGGCTTATAATTACAAGACAGTGGACGAAACTACCGTGAGTTCCAACATGCTCGGTGTATTTAAACGTCTCACGGGGCCTAACGAGTTTCATGTCTAATCCTAAATCATTTAATTTGTACGATGAAAAAAGCCCGGGAAATCAAACCTAGAGTCTGGATTTTTGAAATACAGCACTAGTCCGGTGCTGAAGCCGAGCAGTAGTTACGATGTTTCCCAAAACGGATAATACACTTAGTATCAAAACCTTTAAACACCAAGAACAAGTTTAAAAAAACAACGTGATTCCCGCATAATTAGTTTCATTTTTCTTTCTTTTGTTTACCATTTTTGATTTGTTTGTTTGTTTGAATGGGGTTTAACGCCGCTTTCAAAAGTCTTTCAGTTATATCGCGGCGGCTGGAGCACCTAACAATGGCATCCTGGTATTTCTCACACCAGTACTACCATTACATCCTTTCCTAGCCTCCAGCTGCTATCCCACATAGGTCTACGATTATCGACCCATTGGTGAGAGACAAATAGTCGGAAAGGATGAGTGCCGCCGCCAGGGTTCGAACCCGGGACCTCTAGATTGACAGTCCGACGCGCTACCAACTACGCTTTGACGGCGGCTTACCATTTTTGAACGTATGTGTTCATTATGAACTTGTTTAAAATACTATGTAATGATGATGAACAATATTCAAGTTTATTTAAGTGAATAAACTATATTTTATGTCATTTTGGTAGTTCACCGACAAAATATCATAATTATTGTTGGATATGGAAAAAAAATACTCTTCTTCGACCATTTTCCCCCACATGTGTTTTCATAATGTTTCAGAAAAAAAGAAAGCCATGAGGGATTTAGAATGGTTTCTATTACTGACGTGATACGATATATAGGTGGTCCGTCTGACGAAAAAGGACCATCTGGCAAATCATGAGCACACCGACCTTGGTCAAGCACAGGTTGTTGTGGGTCAAACCTTTTTACTACAATCAGATTTTCTAAATAAAGAAGAGTCGTTTTCCATAACTGACGGCTTGCTTGGCATTTCGACAGACGTAATAAATGATATTACTTTGAAAAATATGCGATCGGGGATATTACCATGAATGTAAATAGGTAATTGGCGATCTAAACGTCGTAACTACAGCTTGAAAAAGCTTTTTCAAGCTGTAGTTACGACGTTTAAATTGCCAAACCATCATTATTGCTTATTATGAATGTGGGAGTTCAAAGAGCGCTTCAGGTCAAAGTGAATCTTTTGATTTGACAATCGACTTTTTGATTGGCAGCGATCGACGATCCGTCACTAATATATTGATTATATGAATACCAAGAATGGTTGACCTTTGAAAGATTCGATCGCTTGTACAAAAATCACGCTTGAAAAAATGCAGAATGGGCCCTTTTCGCGAGACACTTGTTCAGAAATAACATGGCGAAGGATTATACATGAAGTAATGTGTGCGGTTTAATTATAGTTGTCTTTTGTTTTACTCAGTGTTAAAAAAGAAAAACACGTGTTCCATAATTACATGTATAACAAATTAAATACATCACTTTAATGATACTTTTTTGGTAACTGACTCCTCATGACCTAGAATTACGTTTACACTTGGTCTAATTTCGTCTAGGAATTAACAAACCCTTAACAAACAACTTTCTCTGTAACACGCTATTTCTCCTTTTCCAAGATTTTCTCCCACATAGGAAGGTTTTATTTCAAATCACATCCGATTTTTCCCGAAAAAAAATGTTTTCTTAATATATATACACGATGAACGGATGAACACCTCATGTTGAAGGCCCAAGTAACGCTTTGTTTCCAAGAGAATATTTAACAACAGAATTAAAAGAGTTATATTGAACATTGTTTTAAATTAATTCCCTATCGTTTGGAATACTTTGTATCATTGGAAAAGAAAACAGTTTGGAATATGAAGAAATTGCAAGCAATGGAGCACTATTAGATAAAACAAAATCGCTATTTAGAGTGATCGAAGATTCTTTTCCTTGATAAAGGCATTTTTGCCGATATGTTGAAGGTTACAGTGATAATGTATAACGTCAAAACAGGTCCCTGCGGAATATTATTGTGATACTGATTTTTTTGACTCAAAAAATATCAGAGAGATCCTTTATGCAATTTTCAGTTTATTCAAATCAAAAGTGTAGGAGGAGCTGGACTTTAATTCCGCGTCAATTTTAAGATATTTTCTATGTCAAGGGCAGGTGATTCCGAAAGTACTTGAAGGATCAAAGTAATTTTTGCCTCCTCCACAAATAGAAACAAAAACTTGCTAACGGACGGACAGGCCCATGACATGACATAAAAATGACCTGAATACTTTTGAATAAATCAAAGATCGTAGCTGTCCAGCGGCTATTGGTATTCTCCGGAACGGAGCGGAACAAGTTGTTGGAATCCATCGACCAATTAAATCATTTATTTAGACAGGAAGTGAACTTTAAACTGAAAATTTCCGACATTAATATGAAGATTTTTTTTTGGGGGGGGGGGCAACATAAATATGGCAACTAAAGTTTATTCAAGCTGCAATTGCGACATTTTGGTTGCAAACCAACCATTTTTTTATTTTAATTAAAAGTAACTGGCCCTAGATTTTACTAAATACTGCCGTTTAACCCATTCCAACACGGCAAAGTTTTAGACTGGTCCAAATTGAAAGAAGCTGCAGACGACAATATCAAGTTGATGGAATTTTAATTTTTTTCATCTTTTTGGATAGAAAACATTGTGGATAATGAAGAAATTGCTTGATACAAGCAATTTCTTCATTTTCCACAATGTTTTCCAAAGCTTTTTTCTTGAAGGGCGTAAAAAGGAGGGATTGAGTTGGAATGGGTTAATAACTAAGTGGCACTTCTAGTCAGAGTTCAGTGGGTTGTAACCAACA
Source organism: Fragum fragum (assembly GCA_946902895.1). NCBI lineage: Eukaryota > Metazoa > Mollusca > Bivalvia > Cardiida > Cardiidae > Fragum > Fragum fragum. The sequence goes on from OX336380.1 coordinate 1,818,220, forward strand.
ATCCTTCAATTGACGAGCCGCATTCGATAGCGCACCAGACTCCTAATCTTCAATCATGGGTTCGATCCCCGACGGCGGTACATATCCTTTCCAACATTTGTCTCTCACCAATGGGTGGATAATCGTAAACCTAAGTGGGATAGGAGCTGGGGGGCTAGGAAAGGATGTAGTGGTAGTACTGGTGGGAGAAAAACTAGGAAACCATTTTTAGGTGCTCCAGCCTTCGCGATTGGCTGAAATCCTGTTAAAAGTGGCCTTAAACCCAAATCAATGAATTCAATTGACATATCGCAGCTCTCAATCAAGGAATACATTGAGCAATTAAATTATTTATTCAGCTCGGAACTGTGCTTTTAACTCCGACATTGGCCGCCATTTTTATTCAAGCTGTAGTTACGACGCTAAGGTCGCTAACCAACGATTCTAGTGTTTTGATATATGCTACTGACCATAGTTTTTGCAAAATAACGCCCTTTAAAATCGAAGTGAGATTTCCTGTTGGAGTCAGTGGGCGTGGCTAAAGGAGTAACTGGGTAGGACGAGTGATTGTTTACAGACTATAAGCTCATGTATCATCCCGAGAAGACATTTCAACAAATACCAACTACAAATGGAATAGAAAAATAACAAATTTATGTCATTGCGCCCTCTTGTCTGGAACTCTTTGGTTGTACAGTAATGGCTTAACCAGTTACAAGATTTTTTTGTAACCCTGTTTTCTTTTTTTTTCTCTAACTTTGACTGGTCCAAATTGAAAGAGTTTGCAGAAAACAATAAAATTTGGATGCAATTTAAAATGAAATCATCTTATGTGGTAGAAAATATTATGGGAAAAGGAAAATGCTTGTCACAACGTAAAATCCGAGTTTTTTACAGGGAAGAATTTAGCCGAGTCCAAAATGGAAGAGGTTGTAGACAACAATTAAAAATGCGTTAGAATCGAAAAATGAGAGCCAAATAGGGTAGGAAAAAAACAATTTGACTGAAGGAGAAACTGCTTACAACACTATATTTCTCCTTTTCCCAGAATGTTTTCAATAGGGATTATTGTCCAGTGAGTAAAAATACAGAATTATATGGTAGTGGGATAAAGTCAGATTATTGCATAGATGAGGGCACTTGCAGTTAGGGCACCAACATTTTTGACATTCCATTCAACTTGGACAGTAACAGAATAAATACACCATAATATAATAATACCTTTTATTATTAGAAAAAATTTAAAGAATGGAATCAATTTTAACAAAATTACATTAAAATTTCTTAAATGTTTTATAAAAAAAAATCTTAGAATAAATGACAACCAGGAAGCAGGAAAATACTCAAGTCAAAATGCTGGTTTAATCCTTTCCTGTTCAATCCCTGGTTTTTACGGCCTGAGCTTTTATACATGAGAAAACATTGTGGGAAAAGAAGAAATTGCTTGTAACAAGCAATTTCTGCTTTTCCCACAATATTTTCTATCCTATAGGTTGGTTACTTTTCAATTTGCAATCACTTTTAGTTGTCGTCTGCAACCTCAAATTGGAAAAGTCTAAAATTTTGAAAAGCAGGAAAGGGTTAAGAGAAATTAACCTGTTGCAAGATGGTAACATTGGAGTTAAACCATTACCAGATGACAAGATTTTACACTGACCCATGATCAAAGAAGTTTCAGGTGACAAATTTTAGTAGATGCTGACGAAATTTCAAAAAAATATTTTCTTTTTGGTAAAAACAATCTGGATAATGTTTCCGCAATGTTTCCAAAGCTTTGTTCTTCAGGGAGCATCAAACAGCAGGGCAATGTGGGAAAGGGTTAAGTGACTTCAAGCTAAATATTACCTGATGTGTATTGATAAGAGAACATTTTAATTTATACCAATCTATTTTAGTTAAATTGCTGCAAAAGCTTTAACCCATTCCCACTTAGTGACGCTTTTAGACGCCCCCAAGGAAAATAACTTTGGAAAATATTGTGGATAATGAAGAAATTACTTGATACAAGCAATTTCTTTATTATCCACAATGATTTCTATCCAAAATGATAAAAAAATCTAAGATTCCATCCACTTCTAATTGTTGTCTGCAGCTTCTTTCAATTTGGACTAGTCTAAAATTTCATTGTGTTGGAATGAGTTAAGCTTATTGAGTTGCTCTCAAACCTTTACAATCCAGATATTTTCACATCCCTGAACCCAATGAATCCATTAACCTGAATTTAAAGCTGGGTAGACTGGGACTGGCTATTAAGTGTTTTGCCAATTAACACACCCAGGTGTAGGTCAGGCTCGAACCCATAAACTTCATATCAAGATCTAAAGTCAAGTACCTATACCCCTCGGCCACTGAGTGCAGTTATTAAAAGATACCATCAAACTAAATGGAGCAATGTGAATCAAAAGGCTTTGAAGTTAAAGGAGAATGTTAAATTCAAAAGTTAGCATTTCAAGTAAAGCCTTTTTTGATAAAGGTAAGCAAAACACCAAGATATTAAACATAAATTATTAGAATGATGTTGATTGATTGATTGCCTGGGGTTAAACATCACTTTTAACAGTATTTCAGTTATATTGCAGTGGCTGGAACACCTTTCGATGGATTCCTGGTATTTCTCACACCAGTACTACCACTACATCCTTGGGATAGAATCCATGACATATTAGAAAGATGTGCTCTGATGAAAAATATCTAAAATTTCATAAACTTTAAATCGTGTAACTCCTTTCAATTTGGCCCAGTCTATAATTTTGTCATGTGCAAGTGGGTTAAATAGAAATACTGAAAGTATTGCAAAATATTGGTAAAGCATTGCAAAAATATATTAGAAGTTCTAGGTTTTAAGAGAATTAACTATATATAATCTTCAACAATTTTCTGAAGTTTGGGTCTAGGAGGGTCTAAAGGACCTTGGATAGATTCGAAAGTCCTTGCAACCAATTCACCAGTCTGAGACTCAAAAATCCTTTGTGCATTTAAATGCGGAACTAGATATGATAGATGTTTGCTAAATCACGACTTTGGATCCCAGGGCTGATGGAAAAACCTCTCAGGTAACGGGGTACAATGGACTGCTTCAAAGTTCTCCATATATCTAGATGCCTGTTGAAAAGAGAAAAAAAACATTTTAGTTAGATTTTGAGAGAAATTCATTCTCAGAACACTCATTTTAGAAAAAAAAAATATCATTCCTGTGAAATTTGGTTGAAATCCAATAACTTGGCTCTGAGAGGAAGATTTAAAGAGCTTTCACTATATATGAATAGTAACCCCACCAATCCAAGCATTGTTTTTCATCCCATCAGAATTCTTTTAAGGAATCTGATAAAGGGTCACCTAGGGATCATTTCTGTGAAATTTGGTTAAAATCTGTCCTGTACTTTCTTGGGAGAAGATTTTAAAGTAAAAGTTTACAAACAGACTGACAGACCACCAGATGGACAGACACACACAAGATACCGCACCATGACAATAGCCCTCAGGATTCCATAGGTCGACTAATTATTTGATTGTCTGCCATTGATTGGTCAAATGTTGGAAATCTCACAAACAAGCTCATTTATAGAAGTGTAGACCTTACTTACTACATGATGCAGATATTTGTTTTCTGAACTTCAGCTGTGACTTTGACCTTAGGGAGCACAATAAAAACTTTTCACATGCCACTATTGTAAATCTTGCCAAACAAGTGAGTGGATTTCATATGAAATCCATCCCCCAATGTTGAAGTTCCGTGATTTTTTTTGCTTACCAGACAACAAAAATTTAGGCTGGTTCAAATTGAAAGAAGTTGCAGATGACAATATAAAGCTTATGAATTTTTTACATTTTTCAGGTAGAAAACATTGTAGGTAATGAAGAAATTGCTCGTAAAAAGCAATTTCTTCATTATCCACAAATTTTTCCCAAAGTTATTTTTCATAGGGGTGTCTAAAAGGGTCATTGAGTGGGAATGGATTAAAGCTTGAATTTGTGATTGAATTAACATTGCAACTATCGGCATACATATATCCTTATCATTTTCCACAGTTTAGTCAAAAGCCTTTTTCTTGAGGGTAGTAAAAACAGAGTTGAGTAAAATGCAAATGGGTTAAGTATTTACTTACTAAGAAAAGAGTCATATGTATTTTTTGTTGATCAGTATACTCTAGACCGATATCCTGTGGATAGACTGTCTGTTCTTGTTCTTCAACATAAGATCTGAAAGCAGCTTGACACCACCCTTCATCTACCTCATGCTGTGACCACATCTCACCTGCAATCATCAAATAAAACTAGAATTGTTGCAAAGCGAACTTTTACCCCACCCAGCATTTTGTCACTGGAGAAGCAAAGTTGACCTTTGACCTATGAGACCCCAGAACAATAGGGCAATTCCTTAGTTCAGTGGCAATGATTGCATGAAGTTTCATAGTTGAAGGTCATTTGGTTCTAGACTTAACCCATTACCAGACGGTAAAATTTTATACAGGTCCAAATTGAGAGAAGTTGCAGCCAACAATTTATAATTAATGGAATTCTAGATTTTTTCAACTTTCTGGATAGAAAACATTGTGTAAAATGAAGATATTGCTTGTAACAAGCAAATTTCTTTATTTTACACAATGTTTTCCCAGTTGTTTTTCTTGGGAGGGCGTCCAAGTGTCATTGTGTGGGAATAGGTTTAAGCAAGGGAAAGAAAAAACAAGATGTGTTTGTGAAACACTATTCCCCCGAAACAGGAATTCTTTAGAAACAGGTAAAGGGTTAAAATTTTGACCTTGATGAAATGACCTTCCCCAGTTGCGCCTTGTTGAGACCTATCTACATACCAAATATTAGCATTGTAACTTAATCAGGGTTGAAGTTATAGGAAAATGTTTAGTTGGCAGGTTAAGTTTTGCAGACAGACAGACGGACAGACAGACAGACCGACACCGGAAAAACAATATGCCCCCGATCTTATCAATGCGGGGCATAAAAACTTCAGACAGACAGATGAATGGACAGGAAGAAACATGAGTAAACAATCCCCTCTATTTTGTTGGTGGAGGTTTTAATAACCACCCTTGTATATGACGGCTAAACTTCAAAATTTAGTGTGATGAATACTCATAACAAGTTTTGTTTCACAATGAAGTTAGATTGATTGATTTGGATTTAACGACACTTTTAACAGTATTTCAGTCATATTGCAGTGGTTGAAGCACCTAACAATGGATTCCTGGTATTTCTCACACCAGTACTACCATTACACCCTTTCAAAGCCTCCAGCTGCTATCCAACATAGGTTTACGATAACTCATCCTTGGGTCAGAGACAAATGTCGGAAAGGATATGTGCCTCTGCTGGGAATCGAACCCATTACATCCCATTATTCATAATGAAGCTAGACTGTCGGCTGTAAAATGTTTTCCAAAACTAAAATTTTATACGATGTGTTTCAAAGCAGGATTGTTTGAAAAAGAGTTATGAAGTTCTCTTACCTTGAGCAGGTGGGGTCTTACTTAACCATTCTTCTAAATATGGACTCGTTGTGTCATCAATGATATATGGGTATCTGTAGAAATATAGTGACAAAAGGATCATTTAAACTTTACCTGTACAATCTTAATATACCTATATCATACTTGAGAAAACACTGTGAAAAACGAGGAAATTGTTTTAAACAAGACATTTCTTCTTTTACCACAATATTTCATATCAGTTGGGATGATGACTTTTTTAACCCATTCCAACACAGTGACGCGTTTCAACACCTCTCTATATAAAAACTTTGGAAAACAATGTGGAAAATGAAGAAATTGCTTGTCACATGCAATTTCTTCATTCTCCACAATTTTTTCTACCAAAATAGACAAAGATTTTAAAGATTTCATCAACTTTAAATTGTCGTCTGCAACTTCTTTGCATTTGGACTGGTCTAAAATTTCATCATGTCGGAATGGGTTATTGTACTTACTTTCCAATGTTGTCTGCTACCCAGTTGTAATTGAATAAGTCTAAAATTTTGAAAATTAGTAAAGGGTTAACCAATATCCAGACAAAAACAAGATGTGTTTCCGATACACAATGCCCCCACAACAGAACTAAACGTTTGACCTTGGTATGTGACCTTTACCTTATCACAGGACCTTGACCTTGACATGAGGATGTGCGTAATATGTAGGTGCACCATCATGCCATATTTGAGCATTGTATCTTGAATAGGCTGGTAGTAATTGGCAATGTTAATATTTTGGTTAAGTTTTGCAGACAGACAGATGGACAACAGTAAAACAATATGCCCCTGATCTTTCGATGCGAGGGCATAATAATTTAGACTGGCACAAATTTCAAGAAGTTGCAGATGACAATTTTTAGTAACTAGATTTAAAGTCTGTGTTTTTTTGGAACAAAACACGGTGCAAAATGAAGAAAATTAAAGTTATTGTCTGCAGCTTCTTTGCCTTTGGAGCAGTCTAATAATTTGTAGTGAAGTAATAGGTTCACCCTTTCCCGTACAATCACTTGTTTTTACGTCCCTGTGATTTTTATACTTGAGAAAATATTGTGGGAAAGGAAGAAATTGCTTGTTACAGGCAATTTCTTCTTTTTACACAATATTTTCTACCCTACTGAATGGTTATTTTTCAAATTAAATCCACTTTAGATTTTCGTCTGCAAAGCCTTTGAATTTGGACAGGTCTAAAATTTTGAAAAACAGGAAAGGGTTAATCAATCCTGCACTGACACTAAAAATGATCTTTATATATTCACTTACTGCTTATATTATATCTGATCTCTATAGTTTGCTTGAATATCATTTGATTTCGGATATCTTACCTGTGTTTCAGAAGCTTCGTTAATAGAAAATTTCCTCTGTTGGTATGTATAGCTGATGGGTCTCTGAGGAAAAATAAAATCATTTTATGTCCTTGAATAAAAACATTTATCACAGCTTCCTAATTGATGGATAGCTCCCCCCCCACTCCTCTGCCCCCCCCCACTGACTCTGCTGGCCCCGCCCACTGACTACGCTGGCCCCGCCCATTGACTAAGCTGGCCCCTACCACTGACTAACCTCCTACAGATTTAGTTAATTTGAAAAACTTTTGGTCAAAAATATATGAAGGAATGCAACAAAGAGTCACCTAAGGTTTATTCCTCTGAAATGTGGTTGAAATCCATCAACAGGAATGTAAGATTTTCAAAGTGGTCAGAATATATTCCATATCTGGAAATAGGTCCCCCACCCAGAAGCCAGTTTCTTTATACAAACAAATTCATTGAAGAAATCTGATAAAGGGTCTCATGAGGATCATACCTGTGAAATTTTGTTGAAATCAATTGACAGTTTTTCTGTGCAAAATTTTTCTTAAAATGTTCACTATATACCATATCATTGAAATAAACCCCACCTTTTAAGACCACGTTTTTCATCCATTCAAATTCTTTTAAACAATATGATAAAAAGTCACCAAAAATCCATTCCTTTGAAATTTCGTTAAAATTGATGAAGTAGATTTCACAGCTTTCATCATAAGTAGAAATTAGCCCAACTAGGAAAGCCATGTTTTTCCTTTGATCGACATTCTTTGCAAGAATTTTGTAAAAGGTGCTGTAAATTTAGTTGAAATCCATCAACTAGTTTCTGAGAAGATTTTAAAGCAATTTCTTCATTACCCACAATGTTTTCTTCCTCTAAAGTCAGACATTTCTTTTAACTTTAGTAACTGAAAATTGTCATCTGGAAGTTCTTTGAATATGGACCAGTTTAAAATTTTGTTGTGTGGTAATGGGTTTAGGTAAAAGTTTACGATAGATGGATGGACACACACATGGACGTACGGATGCACAACACACCATGCTTATAGCTAAAAAGGTAAAATGGTTGGTTGGTGACTAGTTTAAGTTGCCAAACAAAAAAAAACAATAAAACTGCTTTGAATAAATGTCGGCCAATGTTGTAATTCAACATTCACTTTCGGTCTAAATGAATGTCTTGATTGGTCAATTGTTTCTTTGATTGAAAGCTGCGACCTGTCAATTAGGCTTACGGAGGTTTTGATAGTCTGCCAACAAAAATATGTTAAATATCGGTAAGATCAGTTATGCCAATACAGATTCTATATTCAGTGCAACAAAATTCAATGATAGAAAATATACATCTTTTTTACAAATTGATGAAATAAATTCATTATAAAGTGTTCAAATTCAACTTCAGAGTCAAAGACAAAGGCTCAAACACTAACAGGAGTCAATAGCTAACTTTTAGTGTATATTTACATAAATCAAACTTTGATACATTCAAAAAGGATCTACAGGTGTGTCATCGATCATAGATACAGATACCCCTACTTAACCCATTCCAACACAGCAAAATTTTAGACTGGTCCAAATTGAAAGAAGCTGCAGACGACAATTTCAAGTTGATGGAATTTTGATTTTTTTTGTCTTTTTAGATAGAAAACATTGTGGATAATGAAGAAATTGCTTGATACAAGCAATTTCTTCATTTTCCACAATGTTTTCCAAGCTTTTTTCTCGAGGGGCGTAAAAAAGGAGGGATTGAGTTGGAATGGGTTATTACCATTGAGTATAGGCCTTTTGATCAAATGACATCAAGAAATTTATATAAATACAGTTATTGTCACATGACCTACAGTTGTGACCTTGAACTTGGGAGTGTCCAACACAATTTTACCCATGACCCTTCTTCACTTTAAGGGAAATAATTGTGTAAAACTATTTTGAAATCCATCAATGCAAAAGATATTGATGGTTCAGCGTGTAACAGTTGTAACTACCTATATGTTTATATGTACTTACAACTGTTTCGCTCTGAACCATTATAAATTATATATGCTCTTGACAAGAATTAGACACACACAGAAAAACTTCCAATTACCCACACACAACCCCCCACACAACCACCCACACGCCCCCACAGATTTAACTCTATAGAGCCATGACCATTAAATTGAAGGGCATAAAACACATACATAGTTGTGTCATTAATCATTTGTCTAATAGTAAACATCAACAAGAGGGCCATTGGCCCTGGGGCACTCACCTGAGATTAAAGTTCTTTTTCTTCAAACAGCCTAATTTCATGTTAAGGTTAGGATTATGATATGAGTGTGCCATAATTTATACATATATAGACTATGTACCTGGGGATTCAAAACTCTAAATTACAAATTCCAAGGCTTAAGGGCAAATTTGAAAGATGGAAAAAACTTTTTCCTCTCTATAGATCCATGGATTATAATTTCAGAAATAAGAAAGAAGTCAGTGAACTGATGCTTCATGCATATAAATCCCCCCCAGGTGCACCGCCCCTAGGGACTCTAGTATCATGTTTTTAGCTCTTTTGAAAGAGGTCAATATACTGATGCTTAATGCAAAAAATATTAAGGCTATACCCCTTCTGGGTCAGGAGGAGAAGATTTTTAAAGATTAATATAAAATTTCACTCTTGTTGCCATGGCAACCATAGTTTTTAAACAGATTTCAATTCTTTTAGCCCTTGTTAGCCACCTTAATAACATTTCTGCCAAATTTGGGTTAAATTGGCTTGGTGGTTTTGGAGGAAATGTTGTTTAAAAATCGTTCTTAATTTCTATATAAACCTCATCCCACCTGGGGACCCAAGGATCATGATTTTAGATACATGTATTGTGAAACTGGTCAATATACTGATGCTTCATGCAAAATATTAAGGCTCTACGCCTTCCGGGTCAGGAGGAAAAGATTTTTAAAGATTATCTGAAATTTCACTTTTGTTGCCATGGCAACCAGATTTTTTAAAAGGTTTCAATTCTTTTAGCTATTTTTATAGGGAACTACTTAAGGAATATTTCTGCCAAAGATATTTCTGGCCCAGTGGTTCGGGAGGAGATGTCGTTACAAGAAATTGTTGACGGACTACTCACAACTGACGGATGCCCGACAAAAGGTGATCACAATAGCTCACCTGAGCACTTCGTGCTCAGGTGAGACAAAAAGAGACTCAACCCAACACAATTTCATTGTGCAAGTCAGATTTGAAGCTGCAGATGACATTTTTAAATTACAAGCATGTTTCTCCTTTTGGCTCACTGGTTTTTGAGGTAGTTTTCTTCAGTGTGTCAAAATGTTTTATTGTGTTTTAATTTTGCTTACAAGTAGGAAGAGTCTTTGAGAGAAAAGAATAAAGTACAGTAAAACCCCTCTAATACGACCACATTGTAGAAAACAGGGCTCCAAATTAGCACTAGCAAAATGCTAGTGGAAATTTGATTTTGCGAGTAGATTCTATCAGTACTAGCAATTTTTTGCCAGTTGCATTTAATAGACCTTTAGTTATTCACAAATGATACCTAATTTTGAGAGCTTTTTACAATGTTTTACAATAATGAATGATGCATTGAGCATGTTAGTCTTGAACATTCAATGACTATGGTTAAAAGGAGAACTATATATAGTATTATGATCCATAATTTTGCATTTTCTGTAAATATTTCATATTTTGATATTCTATTTTTTATAACAGCATATAACCTTATTTCAGAATCCTTTTTGAAATCTGATTTGAATTTTTTTGTTGTTGTTGTTGCCAGGAGATTGTTAGTCACACCTTTTAACCAAGTAGGTATTTTCTTAGTTACTTTAATTGTTGGGCAGGGTCTTAACATATCTCAAGTAGGCATTAAGCAATCAGGCCAAACTATTTGATGTCTTTGTGTCCAAATATGACTTAGAACCTTATAAGTGATTTTTCTATATTTGATAATCTTTTTAGAATTTAACACTCAGAAACGACTGCCTATATAAATCACAGACTTTGCTAAGACAGTAATCTTGATTGTGACTGTAAAAAAAATTTTTTGTATTTATCTTGGCAATTCTTTGTTTTTAGTTCCCCCAACTCTGGACTAATGTGTTCTGCTGGGAAATAGTTGGAAAACATTTCACATTGCATCATAAAAATAGTGAAATTTGAAACAAATAGGTTGTTTATCAAATAGGTTGTTTATCAAGAGGAAGCATGCTAGTGGGGTTTTAATGTTTGCTAGTTAAAATTATTCTGATTAGCAAAATATTGCCAGTAGTTAAAAAATTTAATTTCGAGTCCCAGACAAAATCCAATACTTACAGAGTCGTAATCATTTCATCTCTAGTTCTACGTATAAGCAAAATTGGACCTGGATATCTGAAAAAACAAGATTTAACTTCAAGAAAAATGTTATGGCTTGGCTAAAAGGTGTTCATCAGCAAATAATCTAATTTTTGTTTCATCTATCAAAATCTCTGAATTCTGATTTGTTTCATACCACCATGAAAAAATAATAGAGTACTGAACTTTTTTTCAAATTTGTGCACAAAGTTAGTCGATGGAAAACTGTTTCAAAGTATGAAATATTCGTTTATTTGACCATTTATTATTTCGTGTATATTATTTCAAATTCAAACAGAACACACACTTCAATCAGTTACCAGACTACACAGTTTTAGACTTGTCCATATTACAAAGAATTCCAGATGACAGTTTTGAATTGAGAAATTTTAAAAATCTTTGTCTTATTAGGTAGAAAACATTATAGATAATGAAGAACTACTAGTAATGAGCATCTTTTTCATTGACCATAATCTTTTCTCAAGTCTTTTTGAAGGGTGTGAAAAATGGGATAATGTGGCAATAGCTTTATTAACTTTGTCTTAAACATCCTACTTTTTAAGTAAATTTCTTTAGCTCATTATCTAAAAAGAATGTCCTTAAACTATCAAATACAAAAGCAATGATATTCAGGGTTTTCATTAATAACCGATTGCCGATCTAAAACATCCGTTGATATCAACTTTTGATCGGTTGTTTTTGCCGGAATTTAAAACTGTCAGTCACGTTTTGTTTACAAAATAAAGCTTAATGCCATAGAAGTTTTACCGCGACACCGGTGAGATTTTACCCCACCACCGGTTTATTTACCGCGAAACGCGTCTAATTTGCGTATCCATGTTACGAGGCCTATCATTGGATACTTTAAACCAGTCATCCAATCATATACAACGATACGAAATTGATTTCACATGTTGGTAAACATGGACGCCAAAATAAAAAGAAAAAAGTCTCTACTGAAGACAATCGTGGTTTCTTCGACTTTGCATTAAAAAAGACGATGATTTCGATAAGAATAATTTGACACAAAATAATTTATGAGCTTTTAAGCGTATAGTTTTGCGTTTTAGTGTAATTTTGGTCAATTAATGCGTCTTATAGACGGTGACGGGTCAACTCAACCCATCGGAAAGTCGGCCCAACGTATATCTCGGCCCTAATTTTATTTCGTGTAAAATCAATTTAATATTGATTATTTATTAAGTATAAGTATTACAAATACAAAATTACTCATTTGTGAGGAAATTTAAGTATGCATCAGCGGCAGATTTAAAAATAAATTGAAATTTAACAGTCATTCAAATTGCACATATTCAAGCAATAATTTGTTATAATAATAATAAAAATACAAAAAAATGTATTAGATAAACATGGTAAGGTTATACTGCCTCATTTGTACAAAACTAAAACATACTCTAAGAATTATGATATAAAAGAAAATCTGCAATGTAAAACACTAAGGAGAGCTCTTCAAATGGATTGAGAAATACCTTAATTCTTTTTCGGCCGGGGGGCTTTGCCCCCCTGGGCCCCCTACCAGGGCGTTGCCCTGGACCTACAAGGGGGCCTAAGGCAGCCCCCTTGACCCCCGGCCAATCTGTTGGTTTCCAAATTATATCTGTTGTCCCAATACTTATTGAAAACCCTGGATATTGATTCAGTGAAGAGATCAATCACACACACACAATCAATTATATTGTCAATAAAAAGCAATATATATTATCAATAAATGGCATGTATATTATCAATAATTGAAATTGACAATATAATTGTTAGTGCATGAGCAATATTAAAGTTTTAAACAAGAGCATCGCCTACAGGTGCCTACGCTCAGCTGTTGGCTGTAGGATAATAGTGGATAAAAACTGAAAAGGGGTCATAATTCACACATAATGCATCTAGAGTTATCCCCCTTGATAGTATAGGTTTCCCTTTTGATAGTGAACATGTGTGTCAAGTGTCAAGTCAATGCCTTCAGTAGAACAAAAGATATCACAAAATGTCAAAGTTTTCACACGACGATGACAGCAACAACAACCCCGACGACATAGAGGCTATTGTAATAACTCAGCCAAGCTAAAAAGTTAAAAGTTTGGGGTTTTAAGTCTTTTTCTGCGCCTTGTGTAATCAAACGGTTTTACACTTTAACCCCCAATCATTGAATAGCAAGTCGGCTTTTAACATACGGCACCCAATGCCAGCCACAGCACAATGGCTTACAATCTAACAGGTATCCATTTATACGTTTGGGTGGAGAGGAACAATGTGGAGTAAGTTTTTTGGTCAGAAAAATTCCCACTGTCAAGGCAATATTCTCTTATCACGCTAAAGAAAATCTTTTCTAAGAACTGCATTAAAATCAAAGGACTGAGAGCTTGAAGTCCAGTATTTCTTCTGAAAAATTAATTTCATAAACAAACCTTGTATGATAAGGATACTAAGATAAATTTAGTCTGCACATATTAATTGATTGATTTATTGAATTGAACCCTACTTTTAACAGTATTTCAGGCATTCCTGGTATTTCTGACACCTGTACTACCACTACATCCTTTCCTAGCCTTCAGCTGCTATCCCAGTTGGGTTTACGATTATCCACCCATTGGTGAGAGACAAATGTCGGAAAGGCTATGCGCCGCCACTGGGAATCAAACCCATGATATCCCATGATAGAAGATTAGGAGTCTGGTGCACTACCAGACGTGCTATGGCAGCGGCACTGCACATATTAAACTGTCATACTTGACTTTATAAATATAATAGGATTTTCATAGTGTGGCTCTTAATCCTTGATATGTGCAGGCTGATCTTTGTCTTTGCCTCCTGCCAACACAGGAATATCCCGGTTTCAGCATTACCATCTGTCAGTACTGGTATTTTTGGGGCTCCTTAACCCGTTTTCACACGCCCATCTAGAAAAATGCTTTGGAAAACATTGTGGAAAATGCAGAAATTTCTTTATATTATCCACAATGTTTTCTATCCAAAAAGACCAAAAATCATAAAATTCCATCAACATGAAATTATTGTCAGCAGCTTCTTTCAATTTGGACAAGTTTACAAAATTTGCCGTCTGAGTTGATACACTACTTACTGTAAAACTTGGTCCACTATATTGAGATCAAGGTATTGTGTAATTGTTCTTTCAACCAGACTAGCTAGAAAACAGAAAATACAAAAGGGTATAAAGCTACAATATTTAAAGCACTTTAAATTAACATCTCTAAGTTCTTCTGTTCAATTTGGATGTTTTCAATCAAGATTCTTTTCGAGATATTTTCCATCAAGAAAACTATTTGCAGAACAAGAGGGAAAACCTTTCTTCTGTGTTAACAGTTCTTTGATGCTAATTATATGATACTAGAATTCATTACCAGATGAATAGGTTTTAGATTTGTCAAAAGTGAAACAACAAATTCAAGTTAATAAAATTCCAGATTGAATGAAGATGCACTCACAATTAAAAGTGTGGCTACTTGGAAAAAGAAAATTCATAGAGTATAGATAAAACAGTATTACATGCAATTTTTCTTTTTCCACAATTATTTAAAAAGACCCTTTTGGAAGGGGGGACTCAAAATGTTGGATTTGCAATAATGGATTATAATGAATTCAAGATTTCTTACTTGCAAATGACGGCATCTTAGCATAGGCAAGGGGCATCACTTCATCAAATGTAGCATCTAGTATCTGAAAAATGAACATTTTCTTTAAAGACAAATAAGTTATCCTCGGTAAGCTTTTTTCCCAAATTAACCTAGAAATGTTTTATGACCTTTTATAAATTCTTTGTAGTTCATATTTTGTATTTCATTTATGGATTGTCAGTTCATTAGACTTGGACCTTGTCTGTTATTATTGAAGTGAGATTTTTTTTAAAAAAGGAGGTTTATTAGGTTGTAAAGCCGCATATGGCATATTCAGGTGCATACATTACAATATCATTCAGGTATTTTCCACAGTTAAGAATCAATATTTGACAAATATCTTACTATATATTTAACATCTGGATAATTCAGGGCTGCCCACGAGGCTGTATGGCCCCCTATAGACCAAGCATACATTACAATATCCTAGTATTTTACCAAGATTAGGTCAATGGTTAAAGATCAATATTCGACAATCATATTACCATATATTTAACGTCTGGATAATTCACATCAGGATAATTCATGGCTGCACATGAAACCCCCTATAGACAAAGCATATTTTACAATACCCTTCTGGTATTTTACCAAGATAAGGTCCATGATTAATGATCAATATTCGACAATCATCTTACCATATAATTGACATCAGAATAATTCATGGCTGCCCATGAAACAGTATAACCCCCTATAGACCAAGAGTACATTACAATAGCCTTATGCTATTTTATCAAGATTAGGTCCATGGTTAAAGATAAATATTCAACAATCATCTTACCATATATTTAACATCAGGATAATTCATGGCCGCCCACGAAGCTGTATAGCCCCCTATCGACCAAGCATACATTACAATATCATTAGGCATAAAGCCCAATTCATTTATGGCATATTGCATCACAGCATCTATTGCACATTGTTCTTGACTAGGAAATGGAACGCCCTGAAAAACAAGTAGAACAATGACTGTATGACTGGTTTTATTTGAATGAGCATTTATCTAATAAACAGAATTACTGGCAAAGTCCACTGAACTCCAACAAGAAGTTTGACTTAGATATTAAGAAGTATAATTTAACTTTCAGTTTTGTCTATCAAAAACCAGCATTATGATTGGTTGAAAATAATTATTCATAACTCAATGAACAAAATTTTGAGCACACAGCATTTTTGTATGCTTCCACACAAAATAGTCCAAAACAAAAAAGGTATCACAATTTGTTAAATTTTTCCTTTTTTTTTTGCTCGATGCTGTGAAATTAAAAGAAATGAAGAGAATATTTTTTGTCTCCATAGAGGTATGAACAAAATAACCTATTTACACTAATGTATGAATCCACTTCGCACTAACACACATACACCTACTTGTAATAGTGACAATTATGTCTCGCTCACCGCAAGAGGGCTCGACAAAAAATGTTTGCATAAATGTCAGCCAATGTTGGAGTTCAAAGTTCATATCTGGTCTAAATGAATGATTTTCTTGGTCAATAGATTCTTAGATTTACATCCATGATCCGTTTATTGGTTCTAAAGTAAAAGCATGGACATGCAAGAGACTATGGAGGGGCAAACTGACATGATACACACACAGACATAGTGAACTAATATACCAACCTTTCACTTCATGGGGTGTTTAATAAGTGTAAGAATGAGTAAGGTTAAAGTTTGTCATGCAAAAGTCAACAACCAGGCCAATGACAAGAGCTAAACTTTTCGTTCCAAAACAGCCAAGCTAATAATCAATGTACACTCATGAAATATGCTTTATTTGAAAAGAGCATGTAAGAGACGAAGAGAATATCTTTTGTTTTCTTGGAGGTTTGAAACAAAACTAGATGGATGTCCGAGGACACACTGTTGTCGAGCCTGAAAAGTTTTGTAGACATCAAGCTCCGGGCAAGCAAAATTTTAGTCTTTGACCTTGAGCTTTGACCTTGAACTTGAAGCTATCCAAAAATTTCTTTCAAATAGTACATCTACTCATGATGGAGAATGATTTTGCCAATTTATTTTAGAAATCCATCCATAATTGTAGGAGAAATGCTCTTGACAATCACAATTTTAGTGTTTGACCTTGAGCTGTGACCTTGACATTAGAACTACATGTATCCCAAAAATTCCTTCAAATGGCGCATCTACTCATGATGGAGAATAGTTGTGCGGAGTTTTTTTTGAAATCCATCCATAAATGTAGGAGTAAATGTCTGGACAAATTTGGATGGATGGACGGATGGACAAATGGACTAACTAGACTAACTCACATACACCGTCATAGTGACAACTATGTTTTGCTCATCGACAAAAACTCAACACTGTATGAATATCTAAAGTCAATTCCTACATAAGTGTGATTGTTTTTTTTTTCTTTGTATCATACCTCAATGAGAACAAAAAACATTTTTTCATTTCTTATGATTTAATGACATCCAGCATGAACGAAAAATATTTTGCAAATTTTGATATATTTTTTAAGGAAAAATATTTTGTCAACAAGCATACAAAATAACCGTGTGCTCAGAATTTTGTTCATGGAGGTATAAATAATTTTTCCAGCCATTCAGAACACTTGTTTTTGACAGACAAAACTAACAATGAACATATAATACTTACCGAGCTACCAGCAAACCCTGGATGGTTCCAGCCTATCACAGAATAGCCAAGTTTTTCTGGTGTTTCCATGGCACCTATTTCATAAAATCCTGCATTACCTTCACAGCAAACAACCTGTATAAACAGACTAGATTGGTTATTAAAGAAACTCTTCACAGTATTTCAGTCAAACTGCCGTGGCTGGAGCACCTAACCATGGATTCATGGTATTTCTCACACCAGTACTACCAATACATCCTTTACAAGCCTCCAGCTGGTTTACAATTACTCACCAATTAATGGGAGACAAATGTTGGAAAGGATATAAGACACAGCTGGGGATCTAACCTGGGACCCCTTGACTAGGAGTCTGACTCGTTACCACTGCGCTATGGCAGCGGCGAACACACATTTTATCCGCTCCCAAACATTCCAAACCTTTTATTACCCTTGGGAAGAGAGATTGCCATCCCAAAAGTCAAAATGTGCCATCAACTCCTACTCCCAGGTAATAATTTGAACAAGGTGCCAAACTGTCACAAGATACGCCCGTCACACTGCTTAATATTAACTGGGGGTTTGAATAGAACTGAGGTTATTTTGAATGAATTTTTTTTGTCAATCAAAGTATGAAAAACAACAAAGGGCAATAACTCAAAAAATAGGCACTGTAGAGTTATGGTTCTTGTGCACTGCATTCCCCCTTGGTGAGATCTATACACCCATGAAATTTCATGATTCTAGCTATTAAACTTTTAGAGATATACCCCGGACAAGATTCAAGTATGAAAAACAACAAAGGGCAAAACCTCAAAAAATAGGCTAGGTAGAGTTATGGTTCTTGTACACTGCACTCCCACTTGGTAACCTCTATCCATCCATGAAATTTCATGATTCTAGCTATTATACTTTTAGAGATATACTCCGGACAAGATTCAAGTATGAAAAACAAAAAAGGGCAATAATTCAAAAAATAGGCTAGGAAGAGTTATGGTTCTTGTGCACTGCACTCCCCCTTGATGAGATCTATACACCCATGAAGTTTCATGATCCTAGCTGTAATAATATACTCCAGACAAGATTCAAGTATGAAAAACAACAAAGGGCAATAACTCAAAAAATAGGCTAGGTAGAGTTATGGTTCTTGTACACTGCACTCCCACTTGGTGAGCTCTATCCATCCATGAAGTTTCATGATTCTAGCTATTATACTTTTAGAGATATACTCCAGACAAGATTCAAGTATGAAAAACAACAAGGGGCAATAACTCAAAAAAAATAGGCAAGGTAGAGTTATGGTTCTTGTGCACTGCACTCCCCCTTGGTGAGATCTATACACCCATGAAGTTTCATGATCCTAGCTATAATACTTTTAGAGATATACTCCGGACAAGATTCAAGTATGAAAAACAACAAAGGGCAATAACTCAAAAAATAGACCAGGTAGAGTTATGGTTCTTGAACACTGCACTCCCACTTGGTGAGCTCTATCCATCCATGAAATTTTATGATTCTAGCTATTATACTTTTAGAGATATACTCCGGACAAGATTCAAGTATGAAAAACAACAAAGGGCAATAACTCAAAAAATAGGCTAGGTAGAGTTATGGTTCTTGTACACTGCACTCTTGCTTGGTTAGCTCTATCCATCCATGAAATTTCATGATTCTAGCTATTATACTTTTAGAGATATACTCCAGACAAGATTCAAGTATGAAAAACAACAAAGGGCAATAACTCAAAAAATAGACCAGGTAGAGTTATGGTTCTTGTGCACTGCACTCCCCCTTGGTGAGATCTATATACCCATGAAGTTTCATGATTCTAGCTATTATACTTTTAGAGATATACTCCTGACAAGATTCAAGAATGAAAAACAACCAAGGGCAATAACTCAAAAAATAGGCTAGGTAGAGTTATGGTTCTTGTGCACTGCACTCCCCCTTGGCGAGATCTATATACCCATGAAGTTTCATGATTCTAGCTATTATACTTTTAGAGATATACTCCGGACAAGATTCAAGTATGAAAAACAACAAAGGGCAATAACTCAAAAAATAGGCTAGGTAGAGTTATGGTTCTTGTGCACTGCACTTCCTCCTTGGTGAGATATATACACCCATGAAGTTTCAAGATCCTAGCTATAATACTTTTAGAGATATACTCCGGACAAGATTCAAGTATGAAAAACAACAAAGGGCAATAACTCAAAAAATAGGCCAGGTAGAGTTATGGTTCTTGTGCACTGCACTCCGTATTGATAAGAAGAATATAACTGCCAAGTTTAAAGTCAATTGGACTTAAGGTGACAGAGTTATGCTCCGGACAAAGAAGTGGACACCGCCGGACAACCGGACGCCCGGACGACCGGATGCCCGGAAGCCCGGACAACACGGGTGATCCCATAATACGTCCTGTCTTCGACGGGCGTATAAAAAATAGTAATAGATAAAAAATATTTTCTATTTAAATGTTTATATATAGACATTTTTTTTACAGTGGTGCCCCAGAATAAACTCTCTCAGCTTGGAAATGTGGTGGTATTCTATTATCAATACAAGAGAAATTTTAGGCAAAATTCAGTATTCATTCACATATCATGTGTTTGAACAAGTTTTAAAAAATCACAAGAGTACTAAGAGGATCAAATTATTCTTATTTTCATAAAATGAAGTGCTGATTTTATCCACAAAAACCTATGACATTTCTTGAACAACATTTCTTTGATTTTATTTCACTTTTTAATTATATTTTGTGAGGTTTTAGATAAAAGTAATAGCAAATAAGTAAATTTCAGTAGGATAAAAACTTTGAAAAAGGGTTTCAACATTGATTTCACAGGGATCAATCTACGATTGCTGATGCATGTCAACCACTCGAGTGTTGATTACCAATTAAGCTAGGTGATATCCATGAAGAAGTTTGTAGATTTTCGCAGTCAATTAACCATTTTCCAATAATTTTGCACACTTACAATGACCCGTGACACATGGCTGCTAATTTTTGAGTCAATATGATGCACAGTGACAAATCTTTGAGTGTCAAATTTCCTTCTTTTTCAATTATTGTGCATCAAAACCCGAGGTCTCCAGGGGCAGAGCTCTATGGAATTGGGGGCCTATATAGAATGATTTCAAATTGACATTTTCTTCAAACTACAGGGCCATTTTCAACTAAATTTGGTAGGAATAGTCTAGTAGTTAAAATCAGAGAAAGTGCTCAGAATTTTATATTTGATGGATTGTCAGTTGATAATTCACCAATGGAGCAGGAAAATTATCTAAAATCTAGTTGTACCACATGTATGTGACCAGTTATCTAAGAAGGGACCTTCTGTAGAAAAGAGACTTAAAAATGAGATTGTATACAGCTCAGGTCAATTAACCCTTTCCCGTTTTTGGATATTTTAGACTAGTCCAAATTGAAAGAGGTTGCAGACGACAATGGAAACTGGATGCCATTTGAATAGAAACCATCCTATATGGTAGAAAATATTGTGGAAAAAGGAGAAATTGCTTGTTAAAAGCAATTTCTTCTTTTTCCACAATGTTTTCTTGAGTATAAAATCAATGGAACGTAAAATCCAGTATTTGAACGGGAAAGAGTTAAGGCAAATATTTGAAGGAAATATATGCTATATTAAATGAAAAAAATAAAGAAATCTCTATGAGGATATGCCAGGTAATGATTTTGAGAGCAATTTTGAAAGAGGTCAATGTACTGATGCTTCATGCAGAGTATCTAGGCTCTATGCCTTCTGGTAGAGGAAACAATCTTTACAGATTTTTTTTCATAAGTTTCAATTCTTTTGCCATGGAAACCAGAGATTTTAATGTATCCTGTAAAGGGGGCAACCTATGGAGCATTCCAGGAAAATTTGGTTGAAATTTGCCACGGGTTCATGAGATGTCATTTAAAGAAATTCTTGACGGACGCAAGACAGAATGTGAGCGCTTTTTGCTAGGGTGAGCTAAACATCGGTAGGTCAATCATATCATTCATGTATACAAGAAGTGAAATTTGAACCTTGACAGTAATGTTAAACATTTTGATGGTTTGGGACTTAAACATCATACCTGCAGCTTGTTGACGCTGTGATTATGATGTTTAAGTTGCAACTAAACAATTCTAAGTTTTTGGCAAATGTCACTATTCATAAATTTTACAATATAACACTCATTGATATTTAAGTCGATTTTTTGTCTGAGGGATTGTATACAAAGTGGAGGCTATTGATCACTTACCAGCGTTTTACCTTCCGGAGTACCCCCATGTCTACGGTCCAAAAACATTGTGTCTATTTGATTACCGTCTTCTGTCTGTACTTTAGCTCTCTGTCCTTTTCTCTACAAACAAGCAAACATTTTAATGTGTGAACCCATTCCCACCCAGTGACACTTTAGATGCCACCAAGAAAAGAACTCTGGAAAACATTGTGGATAATGAAGAAATTGCTTGTCACAAGCAATTTCTTGATTATCCACAATGTATTCTACCCTAAAGGTAAACAAAAATCCAAAATTTCATAAGCTTTAAATTGTTGTCTGCAACTCCATTCAATTTGGACCAGTCTAAAGTTTTGCCGTCTGGTAATGGGTTAAATTATTCAATTGAAGTTTGCAGAAACCTGATAACTTATAACATGTATCATGTTTCTTTTTTTCCCTTCCTTTGATTCAGATACCTTGAATGAATCTTGAAAAAAACACAAGCCTTAGGAAAAAACAAAATTGATGTATCAATCTTATTTCACTTACTTCACTAGACATGAATTGACAAGATCCCTACACAAGCAACTGGACCACATGCACTAGAATTTTAAACAAGAGGACCATGATGGTCCTAGATTGCTCCCATAAATTGTCTGCTGTGAAAAAAAATGCAACTAGAGACAAATAATTATAACCAGTTACATGAAGATTGAGCCAAAACTGTGACTTCTATATTGTAAACAAAGAAATTGTCATTATGGCCCCTTTTCCAGTGTTTTCCTATAGAACCTTCCTATAATCTATAAGGTTCATCTTTGTGACCTAACAATTATCCTGACCAAGTTTAATGACAATTGAGCAAAAATTATGGCCACTAGAGTATTAGCAAAGAAATTGTCATTAAGCCCCTTTTCCTGTATTTACAAAAGAACCTTCATATAATCAAAAGGGTTCATCCTTGTGACCTAACAAATATTCTGGCAAAGTTTCATGAAGATTGAGCCAAAATTGAGGCCTCTAGAAAGTAAACAATAAAATTGTCATAAAGGCCACTTCTCCTGTGATTTGAGATAGAACCTTCCCATAATCGATGGGTTTCATCCTTATGACCTAACAATTATTCTTGCAAAGTTTCATGAAGATTGAGCCTAAATTGTGGCCTCTAGCGTGTAAACAAAGAAATTGTCATTAAGGCCCCTTTTCCTGTGTTTTCAGATAGAATCCACCCATAATCGATAGGGTTCATCCTCAAGACCAAATAAATATTCTGACCAAGTTTCATGAAGATTAAGCCAAAATTGTTGCCTCTAGAGTCTAAACAAAAAAATTGTCATTAATGCCCCTTTTCCTGTGTTTTAGGAAGATCCTTCCAATAATCAAAAGGGTTCATCCTCATGACCTAACAATTATTCTGGCAAAGTTTCATGAAGATTGGGTCAAAACTTTGGCCTCAAAAGTGTAAACACTTGAATTGTTGAAGCCTCACGCCGCACGATGGACAACAGACATTCAAAGATCACAAAAGCTCACCATGAGCACTTAGTGCTTAGGTGAGCTAATAGTTATAAAAAAATCTCTTTCAAAAGATAGAAACTGAGATATGACACATAAGGTTTAACTAAAGCATTAAGCTGACGACGACGCCCGAGTATAGCCCCTGTTTTTCAAATTCTCTGAAATCTGACTCCAGCCAAATAATAATCAATAAGGTTGGAATGTTTGGCCATTTATCAAATTTATGCAAGTTTGAAAATATGGAAATCAATTTTTCCAAACTAAAATGCAACCTTATTTTGATGAGTAGGAGACTCAACCCTTTCCTGTTCAATCCCTGTTTTTTATGTTCCTGTGAATATATTTTTGAGAAAATATTGTAGAAAAAGAAGAAATTTCTTCTTTCTCCACAACAAATTCTACTCTACTGTATGGTTATTTTTCAAATAAAATCCAAATTAATTTTTTTTTCTGCAAAATCTTTTAATTTGGACAGGTCCATTTTTTTTTTCAAAAAAAAAAGAAGGGGTTAAAGTCACTTATAAATATGAACCCTACCTCTTCAATCAATTTGTTTCTCCCTTGACATAAAGGACCCTCTGAAAAACAAGAGAGTACAGTAATATGAAATGTACTGTATCCATTAATCGACCCTTTTTTAAACAACATAACTCTTGCACCAAACCAACAATATGTGTTGTTTTAAGAATTCTCACAAGTTTGTAAACCAAATCCAGCTTAATGACATTTTTTTAAAAAACCCTATGAAAAACAATCGGGTAAACATTGTGTATATTGAAGGAATTGCTTGTAACAAAGTAAAGTTGAAAGGTTCTAAGATTTCATAAACTTTTGTTATCTGCAACTTTTTTCACTTTGGACAAGTCTAAAATTTTGCCGTCTGGAAATGGGTTCAGAGCAATTTCTTCATTTTGACTATATATTCCAAGGCTTTTTTCTTTAAGATCATAGAAAAAGATTGTTTAGGAATGGATAGACAAACAGCATATTGTGTATAAATTTATTTTTCAATGAAATTATCTTATTTACATCAATAACTCTTTGAGTGCTTTCAGCCCATTGCTTAAATGCAATTTTAAAAGTATAAAAAGTATCTTATTCAGCATTACAAGTTTAACCCATTCCAACTCAATCCCTCCTTTTTACGCCCCTCAACAAAAAAGCTTTGGAAAACATTGTGGAAAATGAAGAAATTGCTTGGATCAAGCAATTTCTTCAGTATCCACAATGTTTTCTATCCAAAAAGTCAAAGAAAATTTAAATTCCACCAACTTGAAAATATCGTCTGCAGCTCCTTTCAATTTGGACAGTCTAAAACTTTGTTGAGTGGGTATGGGTTAATCCACAAATGAACTAGAAATGTGTCACAGACTAAGTTGCCCCCCCCCCTTTAAGTGCTTGTCACTTGACCTTCAGTTGTTGTGACCTGTTATCTTGGAATATCAAACAAACCAAACTTTAAGCAGGACACTGGTACTCTTAAAGGGGAACAACTATGCCATTTCTTTTTTGAAATCCACTAATTAATTTAAAAAATATGCTCCAGACAATAAGTTGACACACACACATAACATATCGATGGTTTAATGCGAAACAGTTGTAACTGCCTATAAACATATATTACCCATGCACAAACTCACACTAGGAAAGGTAACTATATATGCCAACTGTCATTATACAGTGGAGCATCAAAATGGTTGTTTCATATCATCATATGTAAGAGTACCTACCCACTAACGTATTGATCAATGCAGTAGCTCCGGGATACATCATTCTTCTACCAAAAGTGTGGGCACACATGTAACTAAAACAGCAAAAATTGATTTTTCATTTTCAAACCAGTTACCAAGCAACCCTGTATTTTAACATGAAATATTGACCAAAACACTTTTTCTTCCCACTATGACACTTATCATCAACTTTGAATATAGCTTTAACCCCTTCCCAAACAGTGACACTTTTGGACGTCCCTCAAGAAAACAATTGGGAAAACATTGTGTAAAATGAAGAAATTACTTGTTGAAAGCACTGTTTTTTTTGTTTGACACATATTTTTTCTGTACAGAAAACTTTAAAATCTTAATATTCATCAACTTTAAAATGTCGTCTTCAATTCCTTTCAATCTGGACCAGTCTAAAAATTTGTCGTCTGTTAATGGGTAAAATGTTGTCTGGAATTTCCTTCAATTTGGTCTTAATATTTGCACCTGGTAAAAAGTCAAATCTTTAGACTGTATCAACTATATCCTAATCACATTTTTTGATGTGCTAAGGCAAGCTTTGGAAAACAAGCAATTTCTTCATTATCCATGTTTTCTACTAAAAAAGACAAAGGCCTTTTCATTTCAATCAACTAAAACTTGTTGTCTGCAACTTCTTTCAATTTGGACCAGTCTAAAAGTTTGTGGTCTTCTAATGATTTGAATTAAAAGGGTTTGCAGTTAACAACTTAGAATTAATGTGATAATGTTGAAATAGTCAATATATTTTAAAAAAAATGTGGGAAAAGGAGAAAATGCTTGAATTTTCTGCTTTTCCCACAACATTTTCCAGGATTCAATCAGAGTTTTTAATCCATTTCAATTCTTTTATTATTTTTAAAGGGGACCACCTAAGGAATTTTTCTGCCAAATTTGGTTCAAATTGGCCCAGTGGTTTGGGAGGAGATGTCATTTAAAATCATTCTGTATTTCTAAATAAACCCCTTCCCCCTAAGGCCTTGCCCCTGGGACCCATGGACTATGGTTTTAGCTATTTTGAAAGAGGTCAATATACTGATGCTTCATTCAAAATATCAAGGCTCTACGCCTTATTGGTCAGGAGGAGAAGATTTTTAAAGATTATTTTAAAATTTCACTTTTGATGCCATGGCAACCAGAGATTAGAACGGATTTCTATTCTTTTGGCTTTTTTTAAAGGGGACCACCTAAAGAATATTTCTGCCAAATTTGGTTCTAATTGGCCCAGAAGTTGGGAGGAGATGTTTTTTAAAGAAATTGTTAACGGACTACGCATGACGACGGGTGAAAGGTGTTCACAATAGCTCACTTGTGCATTTCGTGATCAGGTGAGCTAAAAAGGTGGACGAAAGGTGTTCACAATAGCTCACTTGAGCACTTCGTGTTCAGGTGAGCAAAAATGGGTGAGTTTTGGTTTCATTCAGCTCTTTCCACAAGTTTCATTGGGATTCAAACCTGGGTTCATCTTAAGGAGCATCCTTTTGCCTTTAAGTTCATGCTACGACAATAATACCATTAGCAATTGACTTTTCGACAAAGTTCCATTGAACACAACAACCATCGAAATTTGCTTAATTTAGAACTGAGGGGGAGGACATTTCAAGCCTCATCACTAAACAATGAATAGCCCCATCAGAAATCCATTAGCACACATGAATTCAGTGCACCAGTGGTCTGCCATGTCGCAGAACAGGATTTTAGGCTTCTAGCTACGACAAAACTCAAAACCACCATGCCAAAAGAAGAAAAATGAAATTTTAATGGAGCTACTTTAGATTAAAAAGGGTCTGGGCTAAAAGTTTGACAAAATACAGGTCAGTTGGTATGACCAGCCATCTGTCCTTACCAATTCTTTAGAGACAGATTATACTCCCCGAAAATATAGCCCTGTCACATAAAAGTATAAAATAAACAAGGAAGACGCAATTGCAAGTATATGCTCTCCTATTTTAGAAATGCTCAATCTTAATGCACAACATTGAACCTTGACCTTGAACCTATCTGAAAATGTTTCAAATCTCATGGTAGAGAACAATTGTGCAAGGTTATTTGAAATCAATCCATAATTTTAAGAGTTATGCTCAAAGCATTCTTAATTTCAATGTTTGACCTTGAGCTGTGACCTTAACCTTAGAGCTATCTGATTTTTTTTTGAAATTGCACATCTACTCATGACTGAGAACAATTGTGCCAAGTTATTTTGAAATCCATCTATAATTGAAGGAGCTATGCTGTGGACAAGCCTTTGACAACTATGACCTTGACCTTTGATCTATCCAAAAATCGGGAAAAATGTGTTGACATAATATCATAAGGAATTCACGAGAAGTTTCATCCAATTTGGCCCGAGGATTGTAGAGATATTTGGGCCAGCAGAAAACGGAAGGACAGACGGACGGACAAAGTGGCGGCTATATGCTTGCCCTGCAGGAGCATAAAAATGGCTGATAGCCGATATACTGTTACCTTAATGTGTCCATTGGTAAATTGAGGAAAGAGAATGGGGGTGCTCTGGAAGATGTCTGTATCTTCACTTTCTTGGCCTCTCTGGAATAGAACATTTGGTTTAACCCATTATCAAACAACAACATTTTAGACAAAATTGAAAGATGTTGCAGACATCAATTTTAAGTTGGTGAAGTTTTTAGGGTAGAAAATATTAATGGACAATGAAGATATTACTTGTAACAAGAAATATCTTCATTTTCCACTTTGTTTTTAAAGCCTTTTCTTGAGCGGCATAAACATGTGGCACTATATGGGAACGGCTGATGGATTTCTGGCCATTGAAAACATTAAGGAAAATCAAGGAATCGCTTCTTACAAGCAATATCTTCATTTAACACATTGTTTTTAAATCAAAAGGACAATAAGAGACATAATTGTCACTAAACCAAGTTTTCAATGGCTTTGTAGAAACCAATCAAGAATTGAAAAATAGTTGTGCACACATGAATTTTGACAGTAAGTCACCTTTTCTATGACATAGCATTGAAACAGACAACCTCGGAAACGTAGCTTAGGTAAAATTCAGTGACATTTGAACTCATACATTGCCCGAGATCTTTGAGAAGTAGTTGATTGGTTTTGCTTCTTAAACACCGTAACTACAGCTTATTCAAGCTGTAGTTACAACATTTAGATCGCCAACCAACCATTTCACTTTTTTATTATGTATAACTGGCCATAGGCCTTGCAAAATAACAGTTAATCTTTTCCCGTTCAAATACTGGATTTTACGTTCCTGTAATTTTATACTCAAGAAAGCATTGTGGAAAAAGAAGAAATTGCTTGCAACAAGCAATTTCTCCTTTTTCCACAATATTTTCTACCATATAGGATGGTTTCATTTCAAATGGCATCCACTTTTCATTATCGTCTGCAACCTCTTTCAATTTGGACTAGTCTAAAATTTCCAAAAACGGGAAAGGGTTAAATATCAAGCAGAACTTCCTGTTGGAGTGAAAGGGTGTGGCAAGACAAGTCAGTGGGAGGAGAAAGCAATCCGTTAAGTGTGAAAAGTGTGTTTCAGTATGAAAAAAAACAAACTTACCCAACATTTACTTGTGACCAATTCCAGTGTACTGGTGATGCCAAATATTCAAAATCATATCTAGCTAATAACCTCTGTAACATAATTGAAAACAAAAATTTATCATTCCTACACAATGAATTTGTTTGGGTGCACTTCAAGAAAAACAGTAGGGAAAACATTGTGGAAAATGGAGAAACTGCCTGTAACAAGCAACTTCGTCATTTTCCACAATCTTTCTTACCCAGAATTTTTCAAAATCCAAAATTTCATAAACTTTTATTTGTCATCTGCAACTTATTTCAATTTGAACCAGTCTAAAATTTTGCCACATTAACAAAGAGCTAATCAAAAAACCAGGTTTGTTCAATATGTAATGCAATATACCTTATAAATATCTTAAACCATTAACAAACAATAAAATTTTGGACTGGTCCAATTGAAAGAAGTCGCTGATGATATTCCAAAGTGCCATCAAATTGAAAAATTAGGGTCATATACAGTGGAAGACGTTGTGAGAAAAAGAGAAATTTCTTGCAACAAGCAATTTGTTTTCACGATGCTTGCACCAAAATATTTATTTAAGAGTACAAAATGTCAGGATTGGGTTATAATGGATTGATTCTTGACAGATCACTTTCAAAATTGACAGGCAGGCCTTCATGGCCCTGGATCTTTCACCTAAGTCATGGAAACCAATTCTACTCTGTCTAAAATTGAATTACAACTTCATTAAAGTTAATTAAAGATCCAAAGCAAAGAATGTAATGCTGAAATTTTAGCAGAAAGACAAGACTGGAAGCTGATTTACACATCAAAAAAACCCACAAAATTGGGAGGCTGGTCATGAAGACACGTCAAAATACTGGTTGATTCAGTAGGGGGCTTAACCCCGTTTTAATATAATATATCGGTTATATCGCAACATAGTTCACTTATTCATGGGCTTCCTGGGTATCCCAAGTACAAGGTTAGGTTTTGAATGCCTCTCACATGAACTCAATTTAACCTATTCCAACACAACACAAATTTACACTGGTCCAAACTGAGAGAGATTGCAGACAACAAAACAAAGTTGGTTTACATTGAAATTAAAGGGCCAAATGCAATAGATAACATTGTGAGCAATTTCTTCTTTTCTCACAATGTTTTACAAAAACTATGTTCCCTAAACATTTAAAAGCATGGGATTGTGAGGTAATGGGTTAACAGTAGTGCAGCCAGGATTTGAAACCGGTAAACCAATGACTTCTGTAGGATAAAGTGACTAGCTCAAAATACTGAGTTTCACAAAACACAATTTTCTTCCTGTGACAAATTAACCCTTGTCATGCTGTATAAATTACCTTACTGTATAGCTGTAAAATCAAAAGGCTGAAAGCACTGATAGAACTTGTTCAAAAATCAATATTTCTTTTAGAAATCAAGTTCATAAACAACTCTGGCAGGAAAAGTACAAGCAGGAAGTGTAGACTAAGATCAGACTGCACTTATGTGCAGGCTGATCTTGGTCTACACCTCCTGCAAAAACTGGAATATTCCGGGTTCAGCATGGCAAGGGTAAGGACAATACTTAATATCAATTGGTTTTGGAAAATACAAATTTTAGATGTTTTACTGTCATTCAAAATGGCAATTAGATTTCTTCTCAAATTTAAATTCTTCAAAATGTAATTTTCTATTTCTGTGTAAACATGGTAACAAAAAATTATCAATTTCCTTAAATTCATTTGCTAGCCTGTAAGACATTTATTTAGGAATTAATATAAATTAGAACAGTCATATAGTGGGCGACCAAAATATCATAACTACAGCTTGAACAAGAGAAACGTCGGACATGGCCATCCCCTGCTGTAAAAGCTGGATAGTAAATTGAAGCCAGTTAGATTTAGACTTCTTGTGTACTGCATTTCTTCTCGATGAGTTCAATAATAGCTATTAAACTTTCAGAGAAATGCTCAGGACAAAATCTAAGTTTTTAAAACTACAAAGGGATATAACTCCAAAATTATGCAAGCAAGAGTTGAGGTTCTTGTGCATTGCACTTCTCCTGAACGAGAACTATCCACCTATGAAGTTTCAAGTTAATAGCTATTATATTTTCAGGGATATGCCTTGGAAAAAATCTTAGTCTTTGAAACAACAAAGGGCAATAACTCCAAAATTATGCAAGCAAGAGTTGTGGTTCTTGTGCACTGCACATCTCCTCAACAAGATCTGTCCACCTATGAAGTTTCAAGTTAATAGCTATTATACTTTCAGAGATATGCATCTGACAAAATCTTGGTCTTTAAAACATCAAAGTGCAATAACTCCAAAATTATGCAAGCAAGAGATGTGGTTCTTATGCACTGCACATCTCCTCAACAAGATCTGTCCAAGTTGATAGCAATTATACTTTCAGAGATATGCTCCGGACAAGTTTAGTGACGGAAGGACGGAATGTCGGAAGGACGGAATGATGGACAGAGACCATTACTATATCTCCTTCGCCTAAACAGCGGGGGATAATAAAACTGTATTTACGACATTTTGGTTGTCCACTGTTATCACTTTCATTTCAGAACAGTCAAATGGATTTACAAGAGTCTACTGTCCATAAACTTTTTGAAATCCTTGTATCTTACAAATATATTGGCTTGGTCGAGCAAAATGTCATAAATACAGCTTTATTCAAGCTATATTTATGACATGTTTGCTGGCCAAAAAACAAAATTCAAGATAAAGCAAATTCATATCCAATTCTGAATTGAGTAAGAAAGATTATTTACTACAGCAGTTTTCTATGTTGGTGCAGTTGTTGTACTCACCCTATTTTCAGCATTAAACACTCTCTGAGCATTTACCAGGACAGTCATGAATGTCATATAATCTGGGTTCATCCATCTACCTACACCTATAATAAACAGAACTTTTTGTGGGTGACAGAAACTTTTCAACTACATATCATTAAACACAGAAACATACAATACCCTTTACGAATAACTTTAAACCCATTTCCACACAATGACGCTTTTTGGCGCCTTCAAGAAAAACAACTGGGAAAACATTGTAGACAAGGTGCCAAATTGTCACAAAATACGCCCGTCACACTGCTTAATATTAACTGGGGGTTTGAATAGAACTGATGTTATTTTAAATGAATATTTTTTGACAAACAAAGTATGAAAAACAACAAAGGGCAATAACTCAAAAAATAGGCCAGGTAGAATTATGGTTCTTGTACACTGCACTCCCACTTGGTGAGCTCTATCCATCCATGAAGTTTCATAATTCTAGCTATTATACTTTTAGAGATATACTCCGGACAAGATTCAAGTATGAAATACAACAAAGGGCAATAACTCAAAAAATAGGCCAGGTAGAGTTATGGTTCTTGTACACTGCACTCCTACCTTGTGAGCTCTTTCCATCCATGAAATTTCATGGTTCTAGCTATTATACTTTTAGAGATAAACTCCGGACAAGATTCAAGTATGAAAAAAAACAAAGGGCAATAACTCAAAAAATAGGCAAGGTAGAGTTATGGCTCTTGTGCACTGCACTCTCCCTTGGTGAGATCTATACACCCATGAAGTTTCATGATCCTAGCTATAATACTTTTAGAGATATACTCCGGACAAGATTCAAGTATGAAATACAACAAAGGGCAATAACTCAAAAAATGGGCTAGGTAAAGAAATGGTTCTTGTACACTGCACTCCCACTTGGTGAGCTCTATCCATCCATGAAATTTCATGATTCTAGCTATTAAACTTTTAGAGATATACTCCGGACAAGATTTAAGTATGAAAAATAACGAAGGGCAATAACTCAAAATATAGGCCAGGTAGAGTTAAGGTTCTTGTGCACTGCACTCCCCCTTGATGAGATCTATACACCAATGAAGTATCATAATCCTAGCTATTATACTTTTAGAGATATACTCTGGACAAGATTCAAGTATGAAATACAACAAAGGGCAATAACTCAAAAAATAGGCCAGGTAGAGTTATGGTTCTTGTACACTGCACTCCTACCATGTGAGCTCTTTCCATCCATGAAATTTCATGATTCTAGCTATTATACTTTTAGAGATATACTCCGGACAAGATTCAAGTATGAAAAAAAAACAAAGGGCAATAACTAAAACAAGAGGACCATGATGGTCCTAAATCGCTCACCTGAGGCATCTGCAAATTATAGTACTTTTTTGTATAAAAAAGACACAACTTGAGCAAAATAAATAAAACAAATAAGATTTTGGGCTTTGTACAAAACAATCCAGTAATGCTTAAAAATGAAAATGAATGCCTTTGGCTTCATAGTTTAATCGATTACCAAACTATCCCAGAATTTGTCACCCTCAGGGAAAAAGGTTTAAAAAAGCAAGCAATTTCTCCATTTCTATTTAAGAAGAATCCTTTCAATGCGATTTATGCAATTTTCAATCCCAGGAGCAGAGACATTTTTTATCCTAAGAGCATATTTTCTTGTAACATAGTACAAAATTATTTAGTCATGCTACATACCAAATATGAATGCCCTTCATCTATATTTCAGAAGGAGAAGACTTTTGAAGTTGCTCTAATTGGGTGTTTTCCAAAATTTGGGACCTCTGGGGCAGTGCCATGCTTTATCCCTGGGCCAAGATTTTAGCTAACATAGTAGAGAACCATCTGGTTATGCTATGAATCAAATATGAATACCTTAGACTTTGTAGATTAGGAGGAGAAAACTGTTGAACATGGTCTAATTGAGCATTTTTACGAACTTTGGACACCCAGGGAAGGGGTGTTTTTTTACCTACAGGCATAATTTAATCAAAATTGATAGATAACAGCCAGGCTATACTACACTCAAAATATAAATGCCCTCCACCTTAAAATGAAGAATTTTTTTCAACATACTCAAATTTTGCGTTTTTCCAAATTTTTGGACCCCTAGTCAGGGCCGTTTTTGACTCTTGGTGAAAACTTTTTTGTGATATAGTACAAAACCATCTAGTTTTGTTACATACCAAATAAGAATATCCTAGACCTTATAGTTTAAGAGGAGAAGCCTTTTGAAATTGCTCTTATTAAGAATTTTTCCAAACTTCGGACCTCAGGGGCAGGGCCATTTTTGACCCCAGAGATTAAATATTTAAAAATTTGATAGAGAACCATATGATTAAGCTCTTTACAAAATATAAAGGCCTTTGGCCTTGTAGTCTATGAAAAAAACAACATCAAAGATTTACTAAAATTTCCAATTTTCAAATGCCGCAGCAACCAGAGTTTTTCAAGGAAAGAAATTCTTTAAACAACTTTTGAAGAGCTTCATCCAAGGAACATCCAGGCAAAGTTTCAGCTTGGTTGGCCTACTGGTTTAGTGGAAAGAAAATTTTTAAAGATATTTAAAGAATTACTAAAGATTCCCATTTTCAAATGCCGCGGCAACCAGAGTTTTTGACGGAATTAAATTCTTTTAACAACTTTTGAAGAGCTTCATCCAATGAACATCCCTGCAAAGTTTCAGCTTGATTGGCCTACTGGTTTAGGAGGAGAAGATTTTTAAAGATATTTAAAGAATTACTAAAGATTCCCATTTTCAAATGCCGCGGCAACCAGAGTTTTTGACGGAATTAAATTCTTTTAACAACTTTTGAAGAGCTTCACCCAATGAACATCCCTGCAAAGTTTCAGCTTGATTGGCCTACTGGTTAAGGAGGAGAAGATTTTTAAAGATATTTAAAGAATTACTAAAGATTCCCATTTTCAAATGCCGCGGCAACCAGAGTTTTTGACGGAATTAAATTCTTTTAACAACTTTTGAAGAGCTTCACCCAATGAACATCCCTGCAAAGTTTCAGCTTGATTGGCTTACTGGTTTAGGAGGAGAAGATTTTTAAAGAAATTGTGGACGGACAGACAGACGGACAGACGGACGGACGGACGACGGACAACGACCGATCACAATAGCTCACCTCGCACTTTGTGCTCAGGTGAGCTAAAAATAGGCAAGGTAGAGTTATGGCTCTTGTGCACTGCACTCCCCCTTGGTGAGATCTATACACCCATGAAGTTTCATGATCCTAGCTATAATACTTTTAGAGATATACTCCGGACAAGATTCAAGTATGAAATAAACAAAGGGCAATAACTCAAAAAATAGGCCAGGTAGAGTTATGGTTCTTGTACACTGCACTCCCACTTGGTGAGCTCTATCCATCCATGAAGTTTCATAATTCTAGCTATTATACTTTTAGAGATATACTCCGGACAAGATTCAAGTATGAAATACAACAAAGGGCAATAACTCAAAAAATAGGCCAGGTAGAGTTATGGTTCTTGTACACTGCACTCCTACCTTGTGAGCTCTTTCCATCCATGAAATTTCATGGTTCTAGCTATTATACTTTTAGAGATAAACTCCGGACAAGATTCAAGTATGAAAAAAAAACAAAGGGCAATAACTCAAAAAATAGGCAAGGTAGAGTTATGGCTCTTGTGCACTGCACTCTCCCTTGGTGAGATCTATACACCCATGAAGTTTCATGATCCTAGCTATAATACTTTTAGAGATATACTCCGGACAAGATTCAAGTATGAAATACAACAAAGGGCAATAACTCAAAAAATGGGCTAGGTAAAGAAATGGTTCTTGTACACTGCACTCCCACTTGGTGAGCTCTATCCATCCATGAAATTTCATGATTCTAGCTATTAAACTTTTAGAGATATACTCCGGACAAGATTTAAGTATGAAAAATAACGAAGGGCAATAACTCAAAATATAGGCCAGGTAGAGTTAAGGTTCTTGTGCACTGCACTCCCCCTTGATGAGATCTATACACCAATGAAGTATCATAATCCTAGCTATTATACTTTTAGAGATAAACTCTGGACAAGATTCAAGTATGAAATACAACAAAGGGCAATAACTCAAAAAATAGGCCAGGTAGAGTTATGGTTCTTGTACACTGCACTCCTACCATGTGAGCTCTTTCCATCCATGAAATTTCATGATTCTAGCTATTATACTTTTAGAGATATACTCCGGACAAGATTCAAGTATGAAAAAAAAACAAAGGGCAATAACTAAAACAAGAGGACCATGATGGTCCTAAATCGCTCACCTGAGGCATCTGCAAATTATAGTACTTTTTTGTATAAAAAAGACACAACTTGAGCAAAATAAATAAAACAAATAAGATTTTGGGCTTTGTACAAAACAATCCAGTAATGCTTAAAAATGAAAATGAATGCCTTTGGCTTCATAGTTTAATCGATTACCAAACTATCCCAGAATTTGTCACCCTCAGGGAAAAAGGTTTAAAAAAGCAAGCAATTTCTCCATTTCTATTTAAGAAGAATCCTTTCAATGCGATTTATGCAATTTTCAATCCCAGGAGCAGAGACATTTTTTATCCTAAGAGCATATTTTCTTGTAACATAGTACAAAATTATTTAGTCATGCTACATACCAAATATGAATGCCCTTCATCTATATTTCAGAAGGAGAAGACTTTTGAAGTTGCTCTAATTGGGTGTTTTCCAAAATTTGGGACCTCTGGGGCAGTGCTAAGCTTTATCCCTGGGCCAAGATTTTAGCTAACATAGTAGAGAACCATCTGGTTATGCTATGAATCAAATATGAATACCTTAGACTTTGTAGATTAGGAGGAGAAAACTGTTGAACATGGTCTAATTGAGCATTTTTACGAACTTTGGACACCCAGGGAAGGGGTGTTTTTTAACCTACAGGCATAATTTAATCAAAATTGATAGATAACAGCCAGGCTATACTACACTCAAAATATAAATGCCCTCCGCCTTAAAATGAAGAATTTTTTTCAACATACTCAAATTTTGCGTTTTTCCAAATTTTTGGACCCCTAATCAGGGCCGTTTTTGACTCTTGGTGAAAACTTTTTTGTGATATAGTACAAAACCATCTAGTTTTGTTACATACCAAATAAGAATATCCTAGACCTTATAGTTTAAGAGGAGAAG
Organism: Fragum fragum; assembly: GCA_946902895.1. NCBI lineage: Eukaryota > Metazoa > Mollusca > Bivalvia > Cardiida > Cardiidae > Fragum > Fragum fragum. Next base: position 1,854,531 of record OX336380.1, read on the forward strand.
CCTTTTGAAATTGCTCTTATTAAGAATTTTTCCAAACTTCGGACCTCAGGGGCAGGGCCATTTTTGACCCCAGAGATTAAATATTTAAAAATTTGATAGAGAACCATATGATTAAGCTCTTTACAAAATATAAAGGCCTTTGGCCTTGTAGTCTATGAAAAAAACAACATCAAAGATTTACTAAAATTTCCAATTTTCAAATGCCGCAGCAACCAGAGTTTTTCAAGGAAAGAAATTCTTTAAACAACTTTTGAAGAGCTTCATCCAAGGAACATCCAGGCAAAGTTTCAGCTTGATTGGCCTACTGGTTTAGTGGAAAGAAAATTTTTAAAGATATTTAAAGAATTACTAAAGATTCCCATTTTCAAATGCCGCGGCAACCAGAGTTTATGACGGAATTAAATTCTTTTAACAACTTTTGAAGAGCTTCACCCAATGAACATCCCTGCAAAGTTCCAGCTTGTTTGGCCAACTGGTTTAGGAGAAGAAGATTTGTAAAGATATTTAAAGATTTACTAAAGATTCCCATTTTCATATGCCGCGGCAACCAGAGTTTTTGACGAAATTTAATTCTTTTAACAACTTTTGAAGAGCTTCACCCAATGAACATCCCTGCAAAGTTTCAGCTTGATTGGCCTACTGGTTTAGGAGGAGAAGATTTTTAAAGATATTTAAAGAATTACTAAAGATTCCCATTTTCAAATGCCGCGGCAACCAGAGTTTTTGACGGAATTAAATTCTTTTAACAACTTTTGAAGAGCTTCACCCAATGAACATCCCTGCAAAGTTTCAGCTTGATTGGCCTACTGGTTAAGGAGGAGAAGATTTTTAAAGATATTTAAAGAATTACTAAAGATTCCCATTTTCAAATGCCGCGGCAACCAGAGTTTTTGACGGAATTAAATTCTTTTAACAACTTTTGAAGAGCTTCACCCAATGAACATCCCTGCAAAGTTTCAGCTTGATTGGCTTACTGGTTTAGGAGGAGAAGATTTTTAAAGAAATTGTGGACGGACGGACAGACGGACGGACGGACGACGGACAACGACCGATCACAATAGCTCACCTCGCACTTTGTGCTCAGGTGAGCTAAAAATAGGCAAGGTAGAGTTATGGCTCTTGTGCACTGCACTCCCCCTTGGTGAGATCTATACACCCATGAAGTTTCATGATCCTAGCTATAATACTTTTAGAGATATACTCCGGACAAGATTCAAGTATGAAATAAACAAAGGGCAATAACTCAAAAAATAGGCCAGGTAGAGTTATGGTTCTTGTACACTGCACTCCCACTTGGTGAGCTCTATCCATCCATGAAGTTTCATAATTCTAGCTATTATACTTTTAGAGATATACTCCGGACAAGATTCAAGTATGAAATACAACAAAGGGCAATAACTCAAAAAATACGCCAGGTAGAGTTATGGTTCTTGTACACTGCACTCCTACCTTGTGAGCTCTTTCCATCCATGAAATTTCATGGTTCTAGCTATTATACTTTTAGAGATAAACTCTGGACAAGATTCAAGTATGAAAAAAAACAAAGGGCAATAACTCAAAAAATAGGCAAGGTAGAGTTATTGCTCTTGTGCACTGCACTCTCCCTTGGTGAGATCTATACACCCATGAAGTTTCATGATCCTAGCTATAATACTTTTAGAGATATACTCCGGACAAGATTCAAGTATGAAATACAACAAAGGGCAATAACTCAAAAAATGGGCTAGGTAAAGAAATGGTTCTTGTACACTGCACTCCCACTTGGTGAGCTCTATCCATCCATGAAATTTCATGATTCTAGCTATTAAACTTTTAGAGATATACTCCGGACAAGATTTAAGTATGAAAAATAACGAAGGGCAATAACTCAAAATATAGGCCAGGTAGAGTTAAGGTTCTTGTGCACTGCACTCCCCCTTGATGAGATCTATACACCAATGAAGTATCATAATCCTAGCTATTATACTTTTAGAGATAAACTCTGGACAAGATTCAAGTATGAAATACAACAAAGGGCAATAACTCAAAAAATGGGCTAGGTAAAGAAATGGTTCTTGTACACTGCACTCCTACCATGTGAGCTCTTTCCATCCATGAAATTTCATGATTCTAGCTATTATACTTTTAGAGATATACTCCGGACAAGATTCAAGTATGAAAAAAAAACAAAGGGCAATAACTAAAACAAGAGGACCATGATGGTCCTAAATCGCTCACCTGAGGCATCTGCAAATTATAGTACTTTTTTGTATAAAAAAGACACAACTTGAGCAAAATAAATAAAACAAATAAGATTTTGGGCTTTGTACAAAACAATCCAGTAATGCTTAAAAATGAAAATGAATGCCTTTGGCTTCATAGTTTAATCGATTACCAAACTATCCCAGAATTTGTCACCCTCAGGGAAAAAGGTTTAAAAAAGCAAGCAATTTCTCCATTTCTATTTAAGAAGAATCCTTTCAATGCGATTTATGCAATTTCCAATCCCAGGAGCAGAGACATTTTTTATCCTAAGAGCATATTTTCTTGTAACATAGTACAAAATTATTTAGTCATGCTACATACCAAATATGAATGCCCTTCATCTATATTTCAGAAGGAGAAGACTTTTGAAGTTGCTCTAATTGGGTGTTTTCCAAAATTTGGGACCTCTGGGGCAGTGCCATGCTTTATCCCTGGGCCAAGATTTTAGCTAACATAGTAGAGAACCATCTGGTTATGCTATGAATCAAATATGAATACCTTAGACTTTGTAGATTAGGAGGAGAAAACTGTTGAACATGGTCTAATTGAGCATTTTTACGAACTTTGGACACCCAGGGAAGGGGTGTTTTTTAACCTACAGGCATAATTTAATCAAAATTGATAGATAACAGCCAGGCTATACTACACTCAAAATATAAATGCCCTCCGCCTTAAAATGAAGAATTTTTTTCAACATACTCAAATTTTGCGTTTTTCCAAATTTTTGGACCCCTAGTCAGGGCCGTTTTTGACTCTTGGTGAAAACTTTTTTGTGATATAGTACAAAACCATCTAGTTTTGTTACATACCAAATAAGAATATCCTAGACCTTATAGTTTAAGAGGAGAAGCCTTTTGAAATTGCTCTTATTAAGAATTTTTCCAAACTTCGGACCTCAGGGGCAGGGCCATTTTTGACCCCAGAGATTAAATATTTAAAAATTTGATAGAGAACCATATGATTAAGCTCTTTACAAAATATAAAGGCCTTTGGCCTTGTAGTCTATGAAAAAAACAACATCAAAGATTTACTAAAATTTCCAATTTTCAAATGCCGCAGCAACCAGAGTTTTTCAAGGAAAGAAATTCTTTAAACAACTTTTGAAGAGCTTCATCCAAGGAACATCCAGGCAAAGTTTCAGCTTGATTGGCCTACTGGTTTAGTGGAAAGAAAATTTTTAAAGATATTTAAAGAATTACTAAAGATTCCCATTTTCAAATGCCGCGGCAACCAGAGTTTTTGACGGAATTAAATTCTTTTAACAACTTTTGAAGAGCTTCACCCAATGAACATCCCTGCAAAGTTTCAGCTTGTTTGGCCAACTGGTTTAGGAGAAGAAGATTTGTAAAGATATTTAAAGATTTACTAAAGATTCCCATTTTCATATGCCGCGGCAACCAGAGTTTTTGACGAAATTTAATTCTTTTAACAACTTTTGAAGAGCTTCACCCAATGAACATCCCTGCAAAGTTTCAGCTTGATTGGCCTACTGGTTTAGGAGGAGAAGATTTTTAAAGATATTTAAAGAATTACTAAAGATTCCCATTTTCAAATGCCGCGGCAACTAGAGTTTTTGACGGAATTAAATTCTTTTAACAACTTTTGAAGAGCTTCACCCAATGAACATCCCTGCAAAGTTTCAGCTTGATTGGCCTACTGGTTAAGGAGGAGAAGATTTTTAAAGATATTTAAAGAATTACTAAAGATTCCCATTTTCAAATGCCGCGGCAACCAGAGTTTTTGACGGAATTAAATTCTTTTAACAACTTTTGAAGAGCTTCACCCAATGAACATCCCTGCAAAGTTTCAGCTTGATTGGCTTACTGGTTTAGGAGGAGAAGATTTTTAAAGAAATTGTGGACGGACGGACAGACGGACAGACGGACGGACGGACAACGACCGATCACAATAGCTCACCTCGCACTTTGTGCTCAGGTGAGCTAAAAATAGGCAAGGTAGAGTTATGGCTCTTGTGCACTGCACTCCCCCTTGGTGAGATCTATACACCCATGAAGTTTCATGATCCTAGCTATAATACTTTTAGAGATATACTCCGGACAAGATTCAAGTATGAAATAAACAAAGGGCAATAACTCAAAAAATAGGCCAGGTAGAGTTATGGTTCTTGTACACTGCACTCCCACTTGGTGAGCTCTATCCATCCATGAAGTTTCATAATTCTAGCTATTATACTTTTAGAGATATACTCCGGACATGATTCAAGTATGAAAAATAACCAAGGGCAATAACTCAAAATATACGCTAGGTAGAGTTAAGGTTCTTGTACACTGCACTCCCCCTTGGTGAGATCTATCCATCCAATAAATTTCATGATTCTAGCTATTATACTTTTAGAGATATACTCCGGACAAGATTCAAGTATGAAAAACAACAAAGGGCAATAACTCAAAAAATAGGCCAGGTAGAGTTAAGGTTCTTGTGCACTGCACTCCCCCTTGATGAGATCTATACACCCATGAAGTTTCATAATCCTAGCTATTATACTTTTAGAGATATACTCCGGACAAGATTCAAGTATGAAATACAACAAAGGGCAATAACTCAAAAAATAGGCCAGGTAGAGTAATGGTTCTTGTACACTGCACTCCTACCTTGTTAGCTCTTTCCATCAATGAAATTTCATGATTCTAGCTTTTATACTTTTAGAGATATACTCCGGACAAGATTCAAGTATGAAAAAAAACAAAGGGCAATAACTCAAAAAATAGGCAAGGTAGAGTTATTGCTCTTGTGCACTGCACTTCCCCTTGGTGAGATCTATACACCCATGAAGTTTCATGATCCTAGCTATAATACTTTTAGAGATATACTCCGGACAAGATTCAAGTATGAAAAACAACAAAGGGCAATAACTCAAAAAATAGGCAAGGTAGAGTTATGGTTCTTGTGCACTGCACCCCCCCTTGGTGAGATCTATACACCCATGAAGTTTCATGATCCTAGCTATAATACTTTTAGAGATATACTCCGGACAAGATTCAAGTATGAAAAACAACAAAGGGCAATAACTCAAAAAATAGGCCAGGTAGAGTTATGGTTCTTGTGCACTGCACTCCGTATTGATGAGAAGAATATAACTGTCAAGTTTAAAGTCAATCGGACTTACGGTGACAGAGTTATGCCACGGACAAAGAAGTGGACATCGCCCGGACGCCCGGACAACCGGACGCCCGGACACCACGGGTGATCCCATAATACGTCCCGTCTTCGACGGGCGTGTAAAAAGCAATATCTTTATTTTCCACAATGTATTGTACCCAGAAAGTTAAAAAATCTACAATTTCATCAACTTTAAAATCTTGTCTGCAACTCAAGACCAGTCTGTTAATGGGTTAACACATTTCCACTCAATCCAAATTTTTACCCAGAAAGTTAAAAAAACTTCAATTTTATCAACTCTAAAATCTTGTCTGCATCTCAAGACCAGTATGTTAATGGGTTAACACATTTCCACTCAATCCCAATTTTAACACCTCTCAAGAAAAAGGTTTAGGGAGTCTGATGCGCGACCAACTGCACTATGACAGCGGCACAGTATGGTTATGAGCGGAATATGATAGTATGGTCATGAGCAGTAAATGATAGTATGGTTATGAGCAGTATATGATAGTATGGTTATGAGCAGTATATGATAGTATGGTTATGAGCAGTAAATGATAGTATGGTTATGAGCAGTAAATGATAGTATGGATATGAGCAGTATATGATAGTATCGTCATGAGCAGTATATGATAGTATGGTTATGAGCAGTATATGATAGTATGGATATGAGCAGTAAATGATAGTATGGTTATGAGCAGTATTAGAGCTGTAACGATACACTCGAATATTAGGTGAATCAAATATTTTTTTACCGGCAAGTACGTATTGTATTCGTCTGTCTGAGAACCGAATATTGGCGAATACGAAATGTGAAATATTTTTCCGGGTGCAAAATGCAAAAAAATATCAAAGATGTCATAGATATCCAACATGCACTAGCTTTAACGACGGTTTCATCAAATTTATTAAGAAAAACGGAAATCCTTAAAGCCTAGGCGGCTCCCATGGTTGATTGACAGAGGGCGCCTCTAATGTAACTGAATACATATTCTAGATACTAAATCAATGAATTTCTATTTCACTGGTGACAGCTATTTATTTGTTGTCTACAAGTGGCATTTTGGGTAGTGAATGATAGATTAAATGGACAATCGACCTCTGTTAATACTAAAAATCAAAAATCAGCTTTTTTAAGTCAAAGTCTATCTTTTTTAAGTCAAAGTCTTAGATCTACTTAACCTTTTAAATCAAGATTTTCAATTCAAATTCTAGTATTTATGGCCTAATTTTTCTATCTTATTGACCATTAAGTGCAGATTCAGTGAAGATATTGAATGACATTATCTTTCCCAGCCAAGACCATTGTCTTCAATTATGCAACGTATAAATTACCTCCCTTTAAAAAAATAAAAGGTAAGCTATGGCTGCATGTCCAATATAGCTTGAATGTTGGCTTAAATTTAAATATTTCGTCTTTTCATTATAAGTGATCAATTCTAGTGACAAAAATTTTCATATTAATTGATAAGTTTGTAACAGATAGAAGTTTACAACATTATTTAAAATATACAAATTTAAAAGTACAAATACGTGAAATCCGTAATATAGAGGTAAGTAATTTGAAATGATCAAGCATCAAACAATGAAGGATCTTGACTTCACCCTATGTTAGGCTTGAATTTGCCATACACCAAAGATTGTTGGTGCAGATATAATAAGATAGTTAACTTCAAACAGCTGTCTATATCACAGGTAGGCATAAGTTTGTTTCATTCTTTACTCTAAGAAATATATAGATAAATATGTCTGTTCCTGGAAAGAGTTGTATTCATGAATAAATATTCATATTCATGACCCTGTATCATGATCTGTATTCGTCACTTTCTGTATCGATACAGCCCTAAGCAGTATATGATAGTATGGTCATGAGCAGTATATGATAGTATGGTCATGAGCAGTAAATGATAGTATGGTCATGAGCAGTAAATGATAGTATGGTCATGAGCAGTAAATGATAGTATGGTTATGAGCAGTATATGATATGGTCATGAGCAGAAAATGATAGTATGGTCATGAGCAGTATATGATAGTATGGTCATGAGCAGTATATGATAGTATGGTCATGAGCAGTAAATGATAGTATGGTTATGAGCAGTAAATGATAGTATGGATATGAGCAGTATATGATATGGTCATGAGCAGTATATGATAGTATGGTCATGAGCAGTATATGATAGTATGGTCATGAGCAGTAAATGATAGTATGGTTATGAGCAGTAAATGATAGTATGGATATGAGCAGTATATGATATGGTCATGAGCAGTAAATGATAGTATGGTTATGAGCAGTATATGATAATATGGTCATGAGCAGTAAATGATAGAATGGTTATGAGCAGTATATGATAGTATGGTTATGAGCAGTATATGATAGTATGGTTATGAGCAGTATATGATAGTATGATTATGAAAGTGCATCTTCATATGTACACAAACATTTATAAATTTCTATGTGATGAAAACTCTCAACAAAATTTGTGTCCACCCAAAGACAGCCATGGCAATTCCAGGATACCTCCTCCGCCCACTTCGTTGCGTGTGTGTGCTTGTGTTAACCCTTTGCCGTTTTTTTAAATTTAAGACAGGTCCAAAATGGAAGGGATTGCAGACGACAATGAATATTGGATACAATTTGAAATCAAACTAGAGCTGTCGCCCTCAAGGGCTGACGAGAATACCCCCCACACCGCTAAAAAGGCTTTTCTATGAAGGAGTGGAATTTGAAGCTGTTTAATCACATGCATGTCATGGTGGATGAACATTGCCAACCCTCCACCTCTTTCTGATTTTGTGTTTGTTGCTAGAGTTGACTGATTAGGAAAGGTTGGTCAATATGAGCCTATGTTAAAGAAAACTGTGTGAGGAGATGATGACACAAAATTATATCCACGAAAAGTCAATATGAGCCTATGTTAAATTTTTGACCCCCGGGGGGCGGGGTCAAATTTGACCTCGGGAAATAAACCGTTCGATATTTTGTAAAGGTCAACAAGATGATGTTACTTACCAAATTTGGTAACTCCCCTTATGGTTACTGAGTTTTGCAATTTTAAATTTTGACTACTCCCCCCCCCCCATTAAAAAGTTCAAAATGGCATAACTCTGAAACTAACGACTGGATCAAGATGAAAATTGCAGGTGCACAACTTCATATGATAGGAAACAACCTGATAAAATTTCAGCAGAATTGGTCAAATAATGTGGGAGGAGAAGAGGACACAAAATTATGTCCACGGACGGACGGACAACCTGATTCCAGTATACCCCCCATAACTTCGTTGTGGGGGGTATAATCATGATATGTGGTAGAAAATATTGTGGAAAAAGAAGAAATTGCTTGTTTCAAGCAATTTCTTCTTTTTCCACAATGTTTCCTAAAGTATAAAATAACAGCAACATAAATCCCATTTTTGTACAGGAAAGGGGTACAATAAAATATACAGACCTCTACAGAATACAGCAAACATATACATGGTTCCAGCATACATTACAAATCTACCCAGACTTGCTAAACCTTCTTGGGTAAAGTAACCTGAAATGTAAAAATGATGGATTGGTGCAAAACTATTATAAGTTTCCATAAATTTTTATCCGCTAACAGTGTGCAACATCTCCCTGAAAAGAACAATTACCTAATAAACATAAGCACCGCATGCAGACGCTACTGCTCAGCTGTTCAAGTCCTTGATAGTGTGTAAAACTGTTAAATTTAACTAGATTGTTGTCCCTGGACAACTGGTGTCAAGCCCGCAAAGTTTTGACCATCAACTTGACCTTGACCGTCAATTTTAGTGTTTGACCTTGAGCTTTGACCTTGAACTTGAAGCTATCCTAAAAATTCCTTCAAATGGCATACCTACACATGATTGAAAATAATTGTGCCAAGTTATTTTGAAATCCATCCATAAATGTAAGAGTAATTGTACGGACAAACTCAATTTTAGTGTTTGACCTTGAGCTGTGACCTTGACATTAGAACTATCCCAAAAATTCTTTCAAATGGCACATCTACTCAGGATGGAAAATAATTGTGCCAAGTTATTTTGCAATTCATCCATAAATGTAGGAGTTAATGTCCTGACAAATTTGGACGGACAGACGGACTAACATACTAACACACATACACCGACTTGTCATAGTGACAACTATGTCTCGCTCACCGCAAGCAGGCTCAACAAAAAGGGGCAAAATTCATTCAAAATGCATTGCTTGATAATGCTTGATTATGTCATTTGCATATCGTCATGGGGTGACCAGCCAATTGTAAATACGGCTTGAATAAAGCTGTATACTTTTGTTGCTCACCAAAGAAATATTTTTCATGGTAAGTTGCAGTAAGCTACATTTTCATTCATTTACATTCAATAAAATTTTGAAATATGATAAACCAACTCAGCTCAGTAGGTTGGAAGTTATTAACCCTTTCCTGTACAAACACTGGATTTTACGGTGCTGTAATTTTATACTTGAGAAAACATTGTGGAAAAAGACGAAATTGCTTGTAACAAGCAATTTCTTCTTTTCCCACAATATTTTCTACCACATAGGATGGTCAGATTTCAAATTGCATGCATTTTTCATTGTCGTCTGCAACCTCTTTCAAATTGGACCAGTCTAAAATTTAATAAAACAGGAAAGGATTAAGTACACTGTACATGTACTTTGAAATAAGGTAATTTTCTGATATTCAGAAGAATCATGATTACCATATTTAATTCAAGCTACTTAACCCATTCCAACTCAAGCCCTCCTTTTTACGCCCCTCAAGAAAAATACTTTGGAAAACATTGTGGAAAATGAAGAAATTGCTTGTATCAAGCAATTTCTTCATTATCCACAATGTTTTCTATTAAAAAAGACAAAGAAATTCGAAATTCCATCAACTTTAAATTGTCGTCTGCAGCTTCTATCAATTTGGACCAGTCTAAAATTTTGTTGTGTGGGAATGGGTTAATAGGTAAATAAACGGTGAGAACTGAAGCTAATAATCTAAGAATTAACTTCATTTAGTATTTCCTGGATAGCATCTTCCAATAATTGGATGAAAACTACAAAAAACATGTTGTCAATATTGCTAATTGACATATGTCAGCTGTCAATCAAATATCCAATTAACCAATCCGATTGTTTATTTAGACTGGAAGTTGTTTTGAACTCTGATATTTATATAAACCCATTCTGACATAATCCTGATTTTTGACTCCCCTAAAGAAAAAATGCTTTAGAAAACATGTTGAAAATGAAGGAATGGATTGTCATAAGTAATTTCTTCATTATCAGCAATTTTTAATGGGAGAAGACACATATTTTTTTGAAAATTCAGCGTTCAAATTCTTTTATTTTGGACCAGTCTAAAATTTGCTCGTCTGGCAAATCCATTCCCACAAGCAATTTCTTCATTATCAACAATTTTTTAATGGCAGAAGACACAGATTTTTGAAAATTCATCATTCAAATTCTTTTATTTTGGACCAGTCTAAAATTTTCTCGTCTGGAAAATCCATTCCCACATTATGGGACTTTTGCACTACTCTCAGGTATAACATTCAATAAAATCATTGTGGGATTAGAAGAAATTGCTTCTTAAAGGTAATTTCTTCATTACCCACAATGTCTTAACCCTTTCCCGTTTTTTGAAAATTAAGACTGGTCCAAATTGAAAGAGAATGAAGACAACAATGAAAATTGGATGCAATTTGAAAATGAACCAACCTACAGGTGGGAAAATATTGTGGAAAAAGAAGAAAGTGCTTGTCACAAGCAATTTCTTCTTTTTCCACAATGTTTTCTCAAGTATAAAATCATAGTGACGTAAAACCCCAGGTTTGTCAAGTAAAGGGTTAAACCCTAAATGTTTGACATTCATCATTTTTCAATTGTTAAACATGAAATTGGACTTGTCCATATTTTGTTATGTAGTAAAGGGTGAATACCTCTTCTATAAAGAATACCCATCAAGAGCGGAGATGTCCAGTATGAAAGCGACCAGCAGAACCGCATCTGAAAATAAACAGTCAATACGCATGCTATTGATTGATTGAATGGGATTTAACGCCGCTTTTAACAGTATTTCAGTCATATTGTCGCGGCCTCAGCACCTAACAATGGGTTCCTGGTATTTCTCACACCAGTACTACCACTACATCCTTTCCTAGCCTCCAGCTGCTATTCCACATAGGCTTACGATTATCTGCCCATTGGCGGTAGATAAATGTCGGAAAGAGTATTGCCGCCTTCGGGGATCGAACCAAGGACCCTTTGATTGATAGTCTGACACGCTACCAACTACGCTATGACAGCGGCTCCGCTTTTAACAGTATTTCAGTCATATTGCACTGGCTGGAGCACCTAACAATGGATTCCTGGTATTTCTCACACCAGTACTACCACTACATCCTTTCCTAGCCTCCAGCTGCTATCCCACTTAGGTTTACGATTATCCTACAGAGAGACAATTGTCTGAATGAATATTTGCCGCTGCCGGGGATCGAACCCATGACACCTATGATTGAAGAAAAGGAGTCTGGGGCGCTACTGACTGCGCTATGATGGCGGCCAATACGCATGCAAGCATAACCTTATGATGATAACCCTTAACCCTTTCCAGGGTCAAAATTTTAGACATTTTAGACAGGTCCTAATTGAAAAAGGTTACAGACAACAATGAGAATTGCATGCAATTTGAAATGAAACAATCCAATGTAGTAGAAAATATCATGGGAAAAGGAGAAATTACTTGTTACAAGCAATTTCTTCTTTTTCTGCAATGTTTTCTCAAGTATAAAATCACAGCAACATATAATTGTACAGTAATTGGTTAAGCACACAAATTAGGCTGGTCCAATTTGAAAGAAATTGCAGATGACAATGTCAACTTTATGAAATTTTGTGAGAATGTGATAAATAGTGGTTTATCCTTTTTTATTTATACTTGTCATGTTGAACCCAGAATGTTCCCGTCTGGGCAGGAGCTATAAACATAGATCAGCACGATTGTAAGTGGATTCTCATCTTAGTCTACCCAAATATTTATTCTAAGATTTCAAAAATGTGGAGGATTAGGGAACAAAATCTAAACAAGTGTATTCCATACTCCTTGTTTATAAAAAAATCCCTCATTAATGTTGAAATTCTTTGACACAAGCAAATCGGTGAATTGATATCCCCCACCGAAAATATTTTGTTTGTCAATGGAGAATATCAGTCTTAGGGACAGGTTATCTTCTATCTACATCAACCAAGGACATGATATCACCATGCCTTTATCAGTCATTTAATTTTAGAAACCAAATATTAGTCAGTTATTTTTAGATTGGGAAAAGAGATAAAGGGGCTTACACTATTTGGAATCCTTTGAACCCTTTCCCAAATGGCACAATTTTAGGGTGGTCCAAATTGAAAGGTGTTGCAGAGGACAGAAAAGATGTCAGTGGAGAAGCTTATCACAAAGTTTCATTGAAATCCAGCCAATGGTTCCCTAGAAATAGCGCCGAAACGAATATTACGAAATAGTCAAATCAGGTAACCCCGATGATATGCGCATCTCCTCTTTGTAGTAAAGCTTTCCACAAAGTTTCATTGAAATCAAGTCAATGGTCTCAAAGAAATAGCGTAGAAGCGAATATTACTCTGTATGTATATAGCTTCACCAATCAGGGGCAGCAATTCTAGATTTAATAGTCGAACCGGGTAAAACCGACTATATGCTCATCTCCTCTTTGTAGTGAAGCTTTCCACAAAGATTCATTGAAATCCAGTCAATGGTTTCCAAGAAATAGTGCGTAAACAAATATTACACTGTATGTATATGGCTTCACCAATCAGGGATAGTACTTCTAAATTTAAAATTGAACCAGGAACCCCGAGGAAATGCGCATCTCCTTTTTGTAGTGAAGCTTTCCACAAACCCTTTCCCAAATGGCACAATTTAAGGGTGGTCCAAATTGAAAGGTGTTGCAGAGGACAGAAATGATGTCAGTGGAGAAGCTTTCCACACAGTTTTATTGAAATTCATTAAATGGTTTCAAAGAAATAGCGCGGAAATGAATATTAATCTGTATGTGTATAGGTTCACCAATCAGGAGCAGTTACTCTAAATTTGATAGTGGAACCGGGTAACCCCGATGTTATGCCCATCTCCTTTTTGTAGGAAGCTTTCCACAAAGTTTCATTGAAATCAAGTCAATGGTTTCAAAGAAATAGCGGAGAAACAAAACTCGGATGGGTGGAAGGAAGGACGGACGATTTTTGTTTGTTTGAACGGGGTTTTATGCCGCTTTCAACAATCTTTCAGATATATTGCGGCGGCTGGAGCACCTAACAATGGATTCCTGGTATTTCTCACACCAGTACAACCATTACATCCTTTCCTAGCCTCCAGCTGCTATCCCACATAGGTCTACGATTATCGACCCATTGGTGAGAGACAAATCGGAAGGACGAACAAGGCAAAAACAATATCCCCCCCCCCCATGATTTCATCGGCAGGGGACAAAAAGTGGGTGAATCCCCCAATTCCCTGCCCAGAATAAAGACTGCTTTTTGTCTCTTTAAAGTCATAAGTCTTTTATATAAAATTATTGCCAAGAAAAAATATTGACAAAAAATTAGCCCTTTCAGCACTTTCAGTCCTTTGATTTCAATGTAACCCTAATGAAAGAATTTAATACACTATGACTAGCCTTGACAGTGCTCCAGCTAGGCCCTATCATAAGGGCACCCCGCCCTTTCCTCGAAGTGTGGCGCCCTGCCCTTTTTTCAATCTCCCTGCCCAAATACCCTAAACTCTACCAATACTCCTGAAATTAGCGACTTGCCTTTAAATGTCACATTAATTTGATTGATAGCTCAAGTTCGACGTAATTACTGATGTGTTAATCCAACATACTCATTAATACCTGTATAGTGGAGGGCGCGGCTTATATCAGCAAGTCAACCAATCACAAAGCCTGACTCGTTATTGAGGGACCTGTTTCCGATAATCCTTTCATGGTGATTAGCAAATGCCCATAAATTGATTTGACAGTTGTAAACAAACACCAATAACCAATTAAATGCTTGCATGTGGATGTAAGCCAGTTAGGTGGTACGATGATCCAGTTTGACATCCTTCATTAAGAAATTTCAAATTTATTGTAGGGCTCGAATAGATATAGTTTTCGTCCTTCCATCATGATCAAGTCTTCCCTAACTGTATCTTTGGAAATTAGGTCAATTCGGGACATTTAGATTCTTCTGTTTACGATTGTTAGAAAAATTAGTATTGAAAATCAATGCACGAAAAGTAACAGCTAAGAAGATCGATTATTATAGTCGAACCGCTTTGTTCATTTTTTGTTGGCTTCTTTAAACAGTGGATTAGAAATGGAAACATTACAAGGCAAGTTTTTATATCATGGTTTGTCATTCTTTAAAGACTAAGTTATTACCCTGTAATGCACATTCCAGTCAGATGTTTTATTGAAAGAAATTCACTTGTTCGTTCTATTTCATTACGCGAACACGTACATTTTCTAACATGTAGATTTTCATGATGTCCACCAGAGAGCATACACTATGTAATCTTAGCAAGATTGGAAATGCTTACAAGAGGAAACTTACTGATTTCTTCGCATAGGTTACTATCTTAATTATAACAAAATAGAAAATAAATGATTTGATCATAACAGAAAAAATGTGGTTATGATGAAAATGATAAAGAATAAAGAAAAAAAGATAATGATCTGTGAGTGACAAATAGTTCAAACAGTCATTGGCCTAACAAAATATTGTAATTACCGTTTGCTGATTTCTAGTTGTAGTTACAATATTTGTTTGTAGAGTTACAATATCACGAAGATTTTTATATAAAAAAAATCCACCAGAGCCTATCTTTAAGCTCTATAAATTCAAAATTGTCTATGGGGAGGCCCCCTAAACTACCACCCCGCAAGTGGGAGGGGGACACCCTCTCACAACCTATCCCCCATCTTGTCACTTTGCAGCTCGAAGTGCCCTTTCAGAGGACTAGCACCCTGCCCTTTTTCAATCCTAGCTGGAGCACTGCTTAAAAACATACTAATACTTCACAAAAGGGACTAATTACCTCATTCCCACACAGTGAAGCTTTTGGACGCCCCTAAAGAGAAATGCTTTGGAAAACATTATGGAAAATGAAGAAATTGTTTGTTGCAAGCAATTTCTTCATTATCCACAATGTTTTCCAACCCAAAATACAAAGATTTCCAAAACTTTATCACTAAAAAAAATTGTCGTCTGCAACTTCTTTGAATTTGGACCAGTCTAAAATTTTGTCGTCTGGTAGTGGGTTAAAGATAACAAATTGATGTATTGCTGGCTACGCCTAATCTCCAACAGGAAGTTCCACTTTTATGAAACAAATCTACTCCGTCAATCAGTATAAGTTAACATCATTGGCCTCTTTTGACTGGGACCAACATTCCTACCATTTTCACTAATGTCCCAGTCAAACGAGTATATTAGCTACCAAAATGACGTCATTTAACCTTTAACCCATTCCCAATTGACAAAATTCTAGAGTGGTCCAAACTCAAATAAGTTGCAGACAACTTTTTTAAGCTGATGAAATTTTAGAATCTTTGTCTTTTGGGGTAGAAAACATTGTGGATGATAAAGGAATAGCTTGTCACAAGCAATTTCTCCATTATCCACAACGTTTTCCAAAGCTTTGATATTGAGGGGCGTTTAAAACATCATTGTGTGGGAATGGGTTATCCTCTTCTAAACTCTAATTTGATTCGTAGATTTGATCAACTCATACAGGGTCACAAAAAGATCATTCCTCTAAATTTTGGTTAATACATGTAATATACTTACTGTGTCAATAACTTTTGTTGCTCCAGACTCCAACAATCCCATCTCGTAATTTTTACCCTGAAAATAATAATAAGAAAAAAATAGCACATGTATCCTTCACCTTACCAACAACACTTCTAAGTGCAGGCTAAGAAAACATTGCAGGAAAAGGAAATATTGGTTTAACAAGAAATCTCTTCAACATCCCTAAACTCTGCACTGTTCTTTCCCAGCCAGCCACGGACCAAAGAATTCTGTATTAGCTTTGATGTCATATGCTGCAGGATAGTACTGGATTTTCATAGTCTGACTCAGTGCAGTGTTAATTCTGGGCAGGGGATTCCCCAATTTTTTCCAAAGATCACCCATATTTTCAAAATTAGTAGGGGATTTTTTACTATAAACAAAAAGCAAGAAATATCAATTGTTTCTCGCTTGTGTAGATCTTTGAGCCGAAATCCCCACATTTTTGAAATCCTAGGGCACTGTCTGTGTCTTGCATTATTTAATTTATTCACAATAAAATTTTAGACTGGTTGCGGATGACATAATTATATTGATGAAGTTCTAAAAATCTAATTTCCCTCTTGAGTAGAAAACATTGAGTTGTGTAAAAGGGGGATCGTGTACAAATGGGTTAAAGATGTTCTGGAACTTTAAAAAGAAATGATCAATAAAATTCAGAAAAACTGGTGCAAAGGGTGTAGATTAGTCAAACATATCGCAGTATAACTTTGTGTAACTGATCAGGGATCATATATATTGATATAAGAATAAAATGTTAATTATCAGTCACATTGTTCACCAGTTTGATGACGACTTGAACACCTCTATTGATACACAATTGCGAGACAATAATTATGACTGCAAGACCCGTGGTAAATGTTATCTGCATTTAGACATTCCCTCCAGAGTCTGAGTCTTTGATGTATGTTACGACCCATCACATTGTGAAGAGCTGAAAATGTGTCGGGAGTTGAACTCACACAGTTACGAAAGATTGCATTTTAGCTGCCCTGTTTGCTCAGTCAGTAGCCCCGAGAGCAAGAGGTCCCAGGTTAGAGCTTCATACTGGCTGCATGTTTTTCTCCCTGTAACATTTTGGTACCCAATTGGGGCCCATGACTGCATTTGTTGTATGACAATATGTGCATAAGTGCATTCAAAATCTTTTCAAAATACTTGGTTTCTGAAACCTGAGGACCAAGTTCAAATCAGCAGGACTGATAGTCAGTGGTTTACTTAATACACAGATATGAAAGATTGTATCCAAGCGGTCCAGTTTGCTTGGTTACCAGCCAACTCGGCCCAACGAATAACTCAGCCCGGTCAACTCGGCCCAAATATATAATCTATAGTAAAATTTATCATAATTCTTAGAATGTGTTTAAGTTTTGTACAAATGATGCAGTTCTACCTTACTAAGTTTATCTTCAATATTAACAAAATACATTAATTTGTAATTTTAACCCTTGTCATGCTGAACCTGGAATATTCCGGTTTTGGCAGGAGGTGTAGACTTAGATCAGACTGCACTTATGTGCAGTCTGATCTTAGTCTACAACCCCTGCTCATACTTTTCTTTCCTGAGTTGTTTATGAGGTTGATTTCTAAAAAGAAATATTGAATTTTGAACAAGTTCTATCAATGCTTTCAGTCCTTTGATTTGACAGCAATTCAGTAAGTTAATTTATACAGCATGACAAGGGTTAATTTTATATCTAATCAATGCTTGAATATGTCCAATATGAGAAGATTGTTAAATTTCAATTTAACTTTTCAATCAGAAGCTTATGCATACATAGATTTCCTCACATCTGATTGATAATTGAATACTTTTGTATTTGTATTAATTATACTTAGTACATGATCAATATTAAAATTGATTTGACATATAATAAAAATGGCACCGAGTTAAACATTAGGCCAAGTTGTTGATGGACCGAGTTGAAAATGGACTGGTCACAGTTTGCTCAGTTTGTAGAGTACGCTACTCCATGGGAGGAAGAGGTTTCGGGTTCAATCCCCAGACAGGCTGCATGTTCTTCTCTAGGACTCTGTCACAAAAGTAAACAGATAACATATCAGTTTGACTAAAATAATATAATCAATGATAATTAATCTTTTATAACTTAACTGTAGAGCTGATCATCGGGTTTTGGTGCTCCTAAAATAATAAACTGAAAAAATTAGTTTCCAATAACAACACGGTAAATCAACCAGAATTTGCATCAAATGACAATAGGAGGAATTATGTTAAAGTATAACGATATCATTCAGGGGTTGATTTTCCGCTGGGGGACAAAATAAAGACTTTACCACTTCATTCTCTGACTTAAAAATGCGAAAAAGACGAGGTCCATAAAACGCTGCCAATTTTGCTGCCATTCTCGTATTTTGGTTTCCTTCATTCTAATACTCTTTAGTACAACGCAGGATACCAGAAGGTAATCGTCCAATAAATATTTGCTACCAGGTAGTTTCGTCTCAAATATTTTTGACGTTATGTAGGAACAATTTTGCTTTGTGGTTTACATTTTGATTGCATCAAGTCACACACTTTTAATAGCATTCTAATAATAGCTTCTATTTCAGCTTATGCAGATGCATTTTTTTTTCATTTGAACCAAGCAAATTGAAAAAAATCTAACAATTCATAAACTTTAGATTGTCATCTGCAACACCTTTCAATTTGAACCAGTCTAAGATTTAGCTGTGTTGGAAAGGGTTAAGGGGTAAAGGATAATGATAAACTTTAACTGACTTAATCTAACCAAGAGTACTGCCCACAGGTGCCAACGCTCTGCTGGATAATGCAAAAATTCTTAGTCGAAAAAGGGGCATAACTCTTACAAAAATGCTTTTAGAGTTTTGCCTATTGATAGTCTAGCTCTTGTGATGGTCAATTCACATGCAAAGTTTGGTTAAGATATCTTCAATAACAACAGAGATATGACCAAGGTTAAAGTTTGTCACGCCATCGCCATCACCAAGGCCAACGACACCAAGGTGATCACAATACCTCAGGTTTTATTTGAAAACAGTCAAGCTAAAAATTATTCAGTCTAGAAAAAGTACAAGGAAATCAACTGATATGCAACATAGTTAGCCAATTTAGCATAATTAATTACTTCCCTTTAACAAGTCTTACATAATTTTCAAATGATCAAAATCTTTAAAAAAAATCTAATAACCAGTAAAGGTCACCCAAAATACATCCATGAGCATCCTAGTAAAATTCAATGTTTGATACAGTCTTAGTGAAAGGGATTTCGCTATACTACATGATCATTTGGCAATAAGGCCCGGCTAGAGCTGTCAGCCCGACTAGATCATTTGGTAGAGCACTTGACTTCAAAACTCAAGATCATAGGTTGGAGCCCTGGGCTAACCATATCAACTAACAAACTAATTGTCTTTTGGACGAGAAGTTAAACGGAGGCCCCGTGTGACGATGCTATCCATTGAGTGCGTTAAAGAACTAGGCGGAGCTGTCAGCAGTTTTGTCCTGTAATCTTGCACTATCTCCCCCTAATAACTAACTCTGCTTTGGGCATCGCTCATATGGGTATGTTCTACATCAGCGACGATATATAAACAGAAATTTGTTTGTTTGAATGGGGTTTTATGCCGCTCACAACAATCCTTCAGATATATCGCGGAGGCTGGAGCACCTAACAATGGAATCCTGGTATTTCTCACACCAGTACTAATATAAACAGAAATACACACACACACATGCCCACCTAGAGGCAATATCAATTTGCTTTTCAATGAGTAGAATGACTTAAATCCATTACAAAATCTAAATTTCAGGTTAGTCAAAATTGAAACAAGAGAGCCAAAGATGGCCCTAAATTGCGCACATAAATTTACTTTAAACTTGATAACAATAAAACATTTTTTGTATGAAGTAAAATGGCTATAAAGGCAAAAAGGCTGCTGTTCAAAATTTGACCTTTGACCTTCTGCTGCAACCTTGACCTTAGTGGAAGGAGCTTGATTAATGAGCAGGGCACTTGCATTCAACAAGATGTACAAGGGTGTGAAATGTCAAAACCCACTGCAATTGGAGTTTGATTCATGTGCAGCAAGCTTACCTTTATGGAGATGCTCAAGTATGTGACTGAGCATGTGACTGCCTCGATTGCCGAGTGGTATAGGTGTTTGACTCGTGGTCTGAAGGTCACAGGTTCGAGCCCCAGTGTCACCGGGGTGTGTTCTTAGGCAAGACACTTAATAGCCAGCTCCAGTCTACCCAGCTGTAAAAGTGGGTAGCAGTTGGGTTAAGCCACTGCCTCTCTTCCAGGGACGTGAAAACATCTGTTTGGTGTGTTCGAGAGCAACTCTATAAGCTTAAAGCTTTCATCGCAATCGAACTAAAATAAATTAGTATAAACTAAGTATGTGATATGTAATTTAATTAACCATTTCCTGTTTTGCAAGATTTTTGACCTGTCCAAATTCAAAGGCTATACATAATCACTAGAATTTTTAATATTTCGGCAAAATTGCAAAAATCAGCAAAGTTGCCTTTATCAAGAAAAAGAAAATAAATCTTATATCTGGAACATAACTTTATGATAGCTCATTATAAAGATATGGAGATAAAAAAAAAATGGCTCTAATGAGTGATTGTAAAGTTATGTTCTAGATATAAAATTTATTTTCTTTTTCTTGATAAAGGCAATTTGCTGAAATATTGAAAATTAGAGTGATTTTGTATAGTGTTTAAAAAGTTCCCTGAGGAACATTATTGTGATATTGCAAATTCAAAGGTTTTGCAGAAGAAAAAATTCAGGTAGATTTAATTTGAAATTTAGAAAATATTGTTGAAAAAGAAGAAATTGCTTGTTACAAGCAATTTCTTCTTTTTCCACAATGTTCTCTTAAATACATATCACAGGGATGTGAAATCCTGTGTTTTCACAGGAAAGGATCAAATCTGACCATAGGTTTAAGAGACCTTGGGAATGTCATTGAGTGGGAATTGGAAAACCCGTTACCAGATGGCAAAATTTGATACGCATCCAAAATGAAAGGAGTTGTAGAAAATAATTTAAAGTTGATGAAAGTTAAGAATTTTTCATCTTTCTGGGTAGAAAACATTGTGGAAAATGAAGGAATTGCTTGTATCAAGCAATTTTGTCATTTTCTACAATGTTTTTCCAATTGTTTTTCTTGAGGGGAGTCAAAAAGCGTCACTGTGTAAGAATTGGTTTATTTTAACAAAGATACATTTAGACTTTCTTCCCTAGATAGTAAACATACAAGAGGTTCAAGAGGGTCTATCATAAAAAGTCTTTAACCCATTCCCACAAATTGCCCCTCCAGGAAAGACTTTAGGTAAACATAGTGGAAAATGAAAGAATTAGCAATTTCTAATTATCCGCAATGTTTTCAACGCTAAATACTATGATGTTTAAAATTTC
Source organism: Fragum fragum (assembly GCA_946902895.1). Taxonomy (NCBI): domain Eukaryota; kingdom Metazoa; phylum Mollusca; class Bivalvia; order Cardiida; family Cardiidae; genus Fragum; species Fragum fragum. The sequence goes on from OX336380.1 coordinate 1,876,145, forward strand.
ACCAACTTGAAATTTTTGTCTGCACATCCTTTCAAATTGGACTAGAAATTTGTTGTGTGGTAATGGGCTAAACAATCAAAGGTCAAGGTCACCTAGTAAAAGCCTATGTCAGGCCATTCTGATGTTCAGATAGAACTGATAGATTGCGGCTATCATTCAAAGAATCAATGGACCAATCAGATTAGACCGGAAGTGTACTATGTACTCTGACATTAATTGAAGTTTATGTGAAGCACTTTGTTGGCTTTGTTGACTTAACCCTCTCCTGTACAATCCCTTGTTTTTACGTCCCTGTGATTTTGTACTTGCAAAAACATTGTGGGAAAAGAAGAAATTGCTTGTAACAAGCAATTTCTTCTTTTCCCACAATATTTTCTAACCTGTAGGCTAGTTACTTTTAAAATTGCACCAACTTTAAATTGTCTTCTGCAACTTCTTTCAAACTGGAACAGTCTAAATTTTTGAGAAACAGGAAAGGGTTAGATGTAAAGCTGTAGTTCCAACATTTTAGGCGCCAACTTGAATTTTTTTTAAAATGGTGGCCATTATGAAAATTTTAAATCTTTCTTGCAAAACTATATACATCATGTCCTTTATCATCTCACATAGTTCATACATCATGTTCTTTATCATCTCACATAGTTCATTAAAATCCAGCCGCCTTCATAGCGCAGTTGGTAGCGCGTCGGACTGTCAATCTAGAGGTCCCGGGTTCGATCCCCGACGGCGGCACTTATCCTTTCCGACTATTTGTCTCCCACCAATGGGTCGATAATCGTAGACCTATGTGGGATAGCAGCTGGAGGCTAGGAAAGGATTTGATGGCGGTACTGGTGTGAGAAATACCAGGAATCCATTGTTAGGTGCTCCAGCCGCGATATAACTGAAAGATTGTTGAAAGTGGCGTAAAACCCCATTCAATCAATCATTAAAATCCAGTGTGAAAGTTCACAGGAAATTCAAGGGTAAGATTCTGACTGCAGCAAAAAAAAGGAATAACTAGAATAAGAAATAGTGTGGAAAATAAGTTACCTAAGCTTAACCCATTACCACACTGGAAAATTTAAGACTGGTCCAAATTGAAAGAAGTTGCAGACAACATTTAGATTTTTCAACTTTCTGGGTAGGAAACATTGTGGAAAATTAGTAAATTGCCTGGCTCAAGCAATTCTTTCATTTTTACTCAATATTTTCCCAATTAGTTTTCTTGAGAGCATATTAAAGGTGTCATTGAGTGGGAATGGGTTAACCGTTTCCTGTTTTTGAAATTTTAAACTGGTCCAAATTGAAAGAGATTGCAGACAACAATGCAAATTGGATGCAAATTGAAATGAAACCATCCTGTGTGGTAGAAAATATTGTGGGAAAAGGAGAAATTGCATGTTACAAGCAGTTTCTTCTTTCTCCACAACGTAATCTCAAGTATAAAATCATAGCAGGTAAAATACCGGATTTGTACAGGACAGGGTTAATGCTTCTATAAATAATAAATATGCCCATTATCACATGGCAAAATCAAGATTTGTAAAAATTGAAAGAAGTAGTAGAAGTTTAAAATTTTAAAAATCTTTGTATTTTGAGTTAGAAAGCATTGTGGATAATGAGGAAATTGCTTATAACAAGTAGCTTCTTAATTTTCCATAATGTTTTCCAAAGCATTTTTTTGAGGGGCGACAAAAAGCATCACTGTGTGGGAATGGGTTGACTAGGTCAAAAGTTCAGGTCACCATTCAAGTTGTAAAAAGAAAGCTGAACAGAGCTTTTTATGATGTCAGTATCACAGTATGCATATTGTAAATCAGAGAAACTTCGACTTAGTTGATTGAATGGCACAGTTGGTAGCCTTTCACACTGGTCCAAGGCAAAATCCTTTCCAACATTTGTCTCCCATCAATGAATAGAAAATTGTAAACCCAAGTTGGATGAGGAGCCAAAGGCTCCGAAAGGATGTAGTGGTAATACTGCTGTGGGAAAAACCAGGAATCCATTGTTAAGTTTAAATATTGCTGTCTTTTCAGGTAGAAAACAATGTGTAAAATGCAGAAATTACTTGCACAATGCAATTTCTTCCTTTGCCACATGGTTTTCCCCCCGAGTCTTTTTCGTACATAAATTGTATCTATGAGGCTTTAATGATTAACCATTTACCACACAGCACAATTTTAGACTAAAAAGAATTCAAAGAAGTTGCAGATATCAATTTTAAACATTAAAAGTTTGGATATTGCTGTCTTTTTAGGTAGAAAAAATGTGTAAAATGAAGAAATTGCTAGCACCATGCAATTTCTTCCTTTTCCATGTGATTTTCCTAAATCTTTTTCGTAAGAGTCTTGACATGGAATAAATGGTTGTAATAAATGTCCAGGCTCTGCAATGGATGAGAAAGTTGACTTTTCAATTAGATTTTTTTTGTCGCAATTTGTCAAATTTGGAAAAAGAAACACAAGAATGTTAACTTTTTAAATTATTCTTTATTATTACAATACAAGTATACCAAGAACTATTATCACCATTAACAGGAAGAAGTACCAGTAAGACAATTACTAACAACGTCTTTGACTCATCATTTTCAAATAAACAAATAACAAAAAGTGTGAAAATCCCACCCTTTGCCTAAATAAAAGTTCACTGGCCATACTCACTGCATCTGACTCAGACTTTAACTGGCTTTATTTCTGGCTTTATTTATGTTAAGTAATATGGAATAAAATATAATTGATGACGGGGTTGTGACATTTCAAGAATTCAAGCTGTAGTTACAAAGTTTAGGTTGCAAACCAACCATTCGTTGTTGTTTTCATGTTACAAACCATAAATTTTGCAATATAGAACCGTTTGCTATGTATAAATACAAGAGGACCATGATGGTACTAGATCGCTCACCTGAACTGTCTGCTGTTAAAAAAATGCAATTAGAGACAAATAACTATTATTAGTTTCATGAAGATAGAGGCAAATCTGTGACTTCTATATTGTAAACAAAGAAATTGTCATTATGGCCCCTTTTCCTGTGTTATCCTATAGAACCTTCCCATAATCTATAAGGTTCATCTTTATGACTCAACAATTATTCTGGCAAATTTTCATGAAAAATGAGCCAAAATTGTGATCTTTAGAGTGTAAACGAAGAAATTGTCATTAAAGCCCCTTTTCCTGTGTTTTCCAAAAGAACCTTCCCATAATCAATAGGCTCCATCCTCATGCCCTAATAATTATTCTGGCCTAGTTTCATGAAGATTGAGCCTAAATTGTGACCTCTAGACTTTAAACAAAGAAATTGTCATTAAGGCCCCTTTTCCTGCATTTTCCAATAGAACCTTTCCATAATCAATAGGGTTCATCCTCATATTCAAACAATTATTCTGACCAAGTTTCTTGAAGATTGGGCCAAAATTGTGGCCTCTACAGTGTAAACAAAGAAATTGTCATTAAGGCCCATTTTCCTGTGTTTTCTGATAGAACTTTTCCATAATAAATAGGGTTAATCCTTATGACCTAACAATTATTCTGACCAAGTTTCATGAAGATTGAGCCAAAATTTGGCCTTTAGAGTGTAAACAAAGAAATTGTCATTAAGGCCCCTTTTCCTGCATTTTCCAATAGAACCTTTCCATAATCAATAGGGTTCATCCTCATATTCAAACAATTATTCTGACCAAGTTTCTTGAAGATTGGGCCAAAATTGTGGCCTCTACAGTGTAAACAAAGAAATTGTCATTAAGGCCCATTTTCCTGTGTTTTCTGATACAACTTTTCCATAATAAATAGGGTTAATCCTTATGACCTAACAATTATTCTGACCAAGTTTCTTGAAGATTGAGCCAAAATTTGGCCTTTAAAGTGTAAACAAAGAAATTGTCATTAAGGCCCCTCTTCCTGTGTTTTCCAATAGAATCCTCCAATAATCGATAGGGTTCATCCTCATTATCAAACAATTATTCTGACCAAGTTTCATGAAGATTGGGCCAAAATTGTGGCCTCTAGAGTTTAAAAAAGAAATTGTCATTAAGGCCCCTTTTCTGTTTTTTCTGATAGAACCTTTCCGTAATAAATAGGGTTAATCCTTATGACCTAACAATTATTCTGACCAAGTTTCATGAAGATTGAGCCAAAATTGTGGCATCTAGAGTGTAAACAAAGAAATTGTCATTAAGGCCCCTTTTCCTGTGTTTTCCAATAAAATCCTCCAATAATCGATAGGTTTCATCCTCAATATCAAACAATTATTCTGACCAAGTTTCATGAAGATCATCCTCATGACCTAACAATTATTCTGACCAAGTTTCATGAAGATTGGGTCAAAACTATGGCCTCTAGAGTGTAAACACTTCAATTCTTGACGCCGCAAGCCGCATGATGGACGACAGACATTCAACAATCACAAAACGTTGTGCTCAGGTGAGCTAATAAAGTCAAACTTCCTGTTCGAGTTAAGTAGGCATTGCCAGTGTCAATTGCTATACATGTGAACTTTAACCAAATCCCTCACAACAAAATTTTAGACAGGTTAAAAATGAAAGAAGCTGCAGACAACAATTTCAAGTGAATAGAATTTTAAATTTCATCTTTGGGGTAGAATACATTGTAGATAATGAAGAAATTGCTTTATACAAGTGCTATGAGCTACAAGGGAATAGGCTAAACAGTGCCCTAACAGGAGATTTACCAAAAGAATTTGAGCAAGTTTGGTTGGTTGTTAAAAAAAAAGCCTCATCAGCTGTGTCACACATGACCTTCAGATGTGACCTTGAACTTTGGAGTATCCAACATAACTTCACACATGACACTATTACTCTTCAAGGGAAACAACAGTGCCAAATTATTTTGAAATCTATCAATTAACTAAGAATAAATGCTTAAGACAAGAATTGGACACATACAATAACATACCAACCAACGCATTCACACCCTGACAGGGATAACTGTATATGTCAATCACCATAACATAGCATGTACAAAATTACTTGTTGGCAGCAAAAATGTTGTAACTACAACTTCAATACATCAGCCAGCAGCAAAATTGGTTTACACAAAGTGTAAGAGATAAATGTTAAAGCTCCAGAATTCAATTTGTAAATTGTATCTTTTATTGACAGTGATAATTTGTCAACTGACAGCTTATTGGCCAAGCCCTCTGACCTCAGAAATGTCAGTTTGACTGAGATATCAAACGATGTAAAAGATAAATTGTAAGTTGACTATTTGAATAGGGTTTAACGCCACTTTTAACAATGTTTAAGTTATATCGCCTAACTGTGGATTCCTGGTATTTCTCACACCAGTACTACCACAACATCCTTTCAGAGCTTCCAGCTGTTCATCCCATTTAGGTTTACGATCCACCCATTGTCAGACAGGACATTTGCCGTGGCAAAGTGCAGTTTCAATAAGCTGTAGTTAAGATTGGCAAGTTGCCAGACCAACAAAAATGCTTAACATAAATGTATGAGGTAAACAGTCACTTAAGGTCTAAATTAAAAAATTTTATTTGTTAAATGATTTTTATTTGGCAATGCTGTAATCCATCAATTAACCCACTACCACACAACAAAATTCAGGAGAGGTCCTCAGTGTTTTCAATCCTTAAAAGGCAATGATTTTCTAAAACATTTCATCAACTCGAAATTGTCTGCAATATCTTCCAATTTAGACTAGCCTAAATTTTGTCATGTGGTAATGGGTTAAGTTTGCAACGCTACAGTGTCAAAATACAGTAATCTCTGGGGATAAGAGCAGTAATTTGTGTCAAATGAGCAATCAAAAGGAGGTCCCGAGATTGACAGCCGCTCACAGAAATTGATGGATTACAACAGCTGTCAATTAAAGAATCAATCAACCAATCAAATCATTCATATAGGCCCCAATGAACTTTGAACCCTGACTTTAGCCCACAAGTTCATGAAGCATTTTTGCTGGTTTGGTAACTTAAATGAAGTAACTATAGCTTCTTCATACTGTAGTTACGATATTTTGGTATCAACCAACCATTTTTTTATTCGCACACATTACTGGCCATAAATTTTGCAAAGTAATGCTCAGTGAAACTTCATGTCAATTTTATCTCAGCCTACTTGGTTGTTAACCCATACCCTAGTCAATGGTCAGAAGTACTAATTTGTTGGTTCAGTCACATTCCCTTAGAGTTTCCTGCTATCTTCTTTACCCTGTAAACTCTCCTCCTGAAACAGAGATATAGAACTTGTAGAATTGGTCATTCTTGAAGCAACTGATCTTTTGGAGAACTTTTAAGACTTCAATTCCTAAATGCACTTTATAAAATTTGTTAAAGTTGTAGAACAAAGAATTGAAAGGTCCTGCAGATCTATGCTAAATCGATTCAAATGTAATTTGAAGAGTGAATGTAGATTATTCTGACCAAGTTTAATCAAGATTGAGCTTAACTTAGGGCCCTAGAGTGTTGTAAATTGTTAATGAAGGACAACAAACACAAGATCAATGATCTAAAAAGCTCATGATGAACACTTTGTGCTGGATAATGAAACAAGAACTGTGTCATAGGATCAAAAAATAAAAATTTGACCTTTTATGACCTTCCATGACCTTGACCTTTGCTTGCATCAGTTGCAGTGCACTAGCACATATCAAGATGTACAAGTTTTTAATTGAACTTCAGGTATAACCATGACCTAGAGAATAATTGCTTCAATCAAGCCAAGCTCTATTAACTCACCAAAAGTGTGTGAAATACTATGAAAATTGGACCATAGGATCAAGAGATATAGGCATAGTCAATAGTTGAAATTTGGCTGTGACCTTGGCCTTGACAGGAATAGCCTGAATCAAGTTCAGCAGCATGACAAAAATCATACCAAGCCTAAAGCAATACCTGGGATTTCCTAGGCAAAAATTTACTATGATATTAAATTAACTAATCGCTGGCCCTGCCCACTGAATCTTGACAGGAAGTTTTACTTAATATATCAAACAGCATTACCAAAAAAGAATGTTAGTTGTGCATAAAAAAGTTTGTCCATAGGTGTTAATGTATTGAAAAGCTAGACTGGAATATCCACTTGTCAAACCAATTAACAGCAGATAAACGAGTCCCCAGATTAACTGATGGCAAACAAAGGAATATGTTTTACAGGGATATAGACAATCTCGTGAATGGTTCAACGGGTACAGTACATCTTTCGTCATTGACAAGATTTGTACTTCGTTAATTCGTGTCTGAAAATTAAGAGATGTCAAATCCATTCTGTGTCCGAAATTAGGGACAAAAAATAAATTATTTTTGAAAATAATTAATGGTGTAAGAAAATTTCGGGTGTCTGAACATATCAGTAAAATACTGTATTCAGCAAAATTTACGGTCAATAACAAGTAACAAAAGGGTCAAATGATTGGTTGGCGACTTTACACATCATAACTGTAGTTACACTGTTTAATCCATTAACAGACTTACTTTACCAACTCTCATCAAGAGGCTCAGCAAATGCCTTGCAATCAAGCAAAATAGGTGATAACAAAAAAAGGAAAGCTATTCATTTGCAGTACAGTGACAGTTTGCTATATCGAAAGAAATGTTGAAAATATTTTGTCGTTTCACAGAGAACATTTTAAAAAATGACCACTGCTCATTTTCTAACAAAATAAGTTTTGTACAAATGCTATAAAAAAGAAAGTAAAAAATCTAAAATTGAAGTATATCTTTAAGACATATTACTGCTATCTTTATTTTGTATGCATTTGTGTAAATTGTGCATGTCTGGAATTTTATATCATTATTTGTTCATTTAATAAAGATGATTTATCATTCTATACTCTTCAAATGGACATCATTTTCTTTCAAAGAAATTTTAGCTAGACATACAGTAGGTGATTTTTGGCAGACCCTGTCACGACAAGACCCGATTTTAACTAGGTACCATGCTGTATCCTCACGATCTCATTATATCATGAGGTCACTGTACTCAAATTATCCTTACCTCAACGTGTATATGTACTGTGAGATCTTCTGTAACTTTAGCTGATATGGAATTCTCCTCTATTTCATCATCATCTGTTGCCATGCTGACTGTGGTTACCTTAGCAACAGCAGTAAACAAAGGTTCCAGTCCCCGGATTATGTTGATCACATCATTGTTTGTCTTCAACACAACTGCAAAACAATATTTGATTTTCTTGTTTACAATGAAAGGTTTGGAAATTTTAGGAAAACAACAAAGGAAAAGAAGTAATTGCTTGCTAATTATAGGATCTGTCATGAGATTTTTGTTTGAGACAGGTTGATCTTAATCAAGTCAAGAATCACAAAGCTAGCCTTGGCAAGCTTATCTCAATCACACACAATGACACTTTTTGATGCCCCCTAGAAAAAAAAGCCTTAGAAAACATTGTGTATAATGAAGGAATTGCTTACAACAAGCAATTTATTCACTATCCACTATGTTTTCTACCCAAAAAGATAAAGAATTTCAAAATTACATCAAATAAAAATTATATTCTGCAACTTCTTTCGATTTGGACAAGTCTGAAATTTTTCGTGACTTGACTTAAGGAATAGAGAGGAAGGATTCTGTTCACATATAACTTCAAAAAACTTTCCTAGATCCCCTGCCCAAAAGATTGTAGTCAGATATTGTCATTCAAAAAGCCATTCTCCATGTGTGAAAGATTATGATATTTGTAATGGTTATTTGCTGAAAATAAAGGGTAGGTTTAGAAATCCTCTTTTAATTTATGAAAAGCAAATTTGTCTATCCCAAATTTGTTGCTATCAAGTTTCGACCTCTGTTCCTCATTAACAGTAGTCAATTCATTAGTTCTTTGACAAAACTTTAAAAACTCCTCAAATGGACATGTTTTCAGAATCACAACAAATACATGCAGTATCAAAAGTGACCAAATCTTGAGTAGTATATAATTTTGCAGAAAAATTCAATTTCAGAAAAGATTGAGAAATACCTTTGACTGCAGATTTCTTCAGGCCATGCTCTTGTTTTAAAGACAGAATAGTTGAACATATATCACAGACAAACTTAACATCGTCTTCTAAATCTCCATTCATCAACAAATACTGAAATCAAAATTGAACAAGAGGACTGCATGTCTGTGTCTACATTTGACCAATTGTGGCTGTCAATCAAATAACTAGTCAACCAATGAAATTATTCATTGAGACCAGAAATGAGTTTTGAACTCAGACATTCAACACCATTTTTACCATTTTGTTGGTTTGGTGACTTAAACATTGTAACTACAGCTTTTTCAAGCTGTAGTTACGATGTTTAGGCCAGTGTATCCCCTACTACATAGGATGGTCTTATTTCAAATTGAATCTAATTTTCACTGTTGTCTGCAACCTCTTTCAATTTGGACCAGTCTAAAATTTCAAAATTTGGGAAAGAGTTAATTCACGATACCTGTCCTTATTTCTGTAAATCTCTGATAATCCCTTTACATGAATATGATATACAGTAAAACCCCTCTAATACGACCACTTGCGGTACTTTCTGAAAGTGGTCGTAACAGAGGGGTGGTCGTAATACTGAGGTTTAGTCGTTTGTTGTCAAGTAATTCATGTTTATTTCATTTTCGTTAGTTGAATATATTAATACTATAATACAAAAATGAAACTATTAGAACATATATTACAGTGGAATCTTATGTCATTTTCAAATTTACAATCTTCTATAAGTTCTACTTTCGCTATTCTCCATTTGATCCATCTGATTCAGAAGCCGACCTCAGATTATTTATGCGTAAGTACAGGTTCAAAGTGTCAACCTGTCAATATCATATCTTCTACAATGCGAATACCAAGCGGCATCAATTACGCTGAAATCAAAATTTAATTGCTAATTAACTGTTCGGAACGCCGTAAACAAACTAATCGTAACTTCTCGTATACGTTTTCACTTTCCAATTTATTACTCGAGTCAAAACCTATGACACTTTCAAATAACAATTAAAAATAATACGAGCTATAATTTCTAAAAGTGATCGGCCACTTTAATCATAACACCTATTATAATAAGGGTTCAATATTACATAATCAAAAATCCGATAATGTATTTACAATGTATTCGTACCCAATTAGTGTCGCTCTTATCAAGTGTGAAATTCGGGTGGTCGGTCTCACAATATGTGAAGTTACTGGTCGTTCTAGTGGGGCTCAAAATAGTGTATCAGCTATAGTTGGTACTGAATTTAGTGGTCGTAATTCGGAATAGCAGGGTGCCCGTTTTAGAGGGGTTCGCGACCAATGAAATAAAGAACAAAAAATTCTGTTCTTTAAAAAATGGGTCGTAATAGCGGGGTGCCCGTATTTTGGGGGTGGTCGTAAGGAGGGGTTTTACTGTAAATGGAACTTAAAAACTCTGAGAAATGTATATATATAAAAGAGTTAATTTGAAATACCTGTTCAGGGTCAGGATATTGTACAACACATATACTCTCACAGTCCTCGTCTGGATACATTCGCTGATATAACTCTTCACATAAATACGGCATAAATGGGCTTAAAGCTCGAAGAAATGTGTCTAAACATGTATGAAGTATTTCTTTTGTTGTTGTTATACTCGTTTCATCGTCTGATCTGAAGACAAGTTTGGTGTATTCCTGAATAAATAAGAAATATGTTTGAGATATTATCATTTAACCCTTTCCTGTACAATCCCTGGTTTTTACGTCCACACAATTTTATACTTGAGAAAATATTGTGAAAAAAGAAGAAATTGCTCGTATCAAGCAATTTCTTCTTTTATCCCAATATTTTCTCCCACATAGAATGGTTTCATTTCAAATTACACTCACTTTCCATTGTCGTCTGCAATATCTTTCAAATTGGGCCAGTCTAAAATTTCAAGAAACAGGAATGGGTTAACTCATCACCAGACTATTAAATTTTAGACTTGTCCAAATTAAAAGAAGTTGCAGACAACAAGTGCAGATTGATGAAACATTAAAAATCTTTTTTTGTTGGTAGATAAAATTATGGGAAATGAAGAAATTTGTTGCAAGCAGTTTCTTCATTTTATACAATAATTTCTGTAATATTTTTCTTGAGAGGCATCAAAAAACACTGCTGTATGAGTATAGTTAAACCTTTTCTTTTGAAATCTTTGGGTTGACAAGTTCCTACAGCTTAGATTTATCCCTCTCAAATCTGCTTGTTGGAGTAAACGTACCAGTATTCACACCAAATATATGGACTAAGGAAAGATCTAGGATTGACAGCCACTCAAACTCGGAACCTCTTGATCATGAATCCATTGCTCAATCTCACTACTGCATATACCATGATAAAAAACATTTCTGCTAAGTTAACCCATCACCATAAAATCCAAACTTTAGACACCCTGAAGAAATATGGCTAAGGAAAACCTTGATGAAAATGGACAAATCTCTCCTTTTTTAACGTTGTTTTCTACCTCATTTGGCACTTATTTTCACTCTGCACTCTGAAGTCCTATCTACAACTTATATAAACTTTGGCCAGTCTAAAATTTTGTCATCTAGTAAAAGATAAAGATGGATAATACTTACAAGGTAAACATCACAAAAATCGCTAATCCAAAAGTTATGTAAGGCCTTTGTAACATCGTGTAAATTATAACTATAGAAACAATCGTCACATTCATCCACCATGTTACTGAGTCGACTTAAAATCCACTCATCTATGGGATTGTCTGTACAAATTTCCTGAAAGGAAAAAAAAATCTGAAAAGGGCTTTTTATGTATGTTTGTTGGCAATGTTGAGCCTGCAAATGTTTGACCTTCAAATGTAACCTTTGACCTTTGACTTACAGGAGTTGCCTATTAAAAATGGAAAATCTACTCTTTAGCAGGAACATCTGTGCAAAACTGTTTTGAAATACATACATAAATTGTAAAGTCTGTCAGAATTTTTCTGAGCAAATAACATACCACATTTTTCTATCTTGACCAAGATGAAATAATTTAATTGTTAGTTTCATCTATCAAAAATGAGCAATCTGATTTGTCGAAAAATTTAATTCATACCTCCAAGAACAAAATTTTGAGCATGCAGCCATTTTGTATGCTTCCGCATAAAATAGTCCCATACAAAAAGGTATCAAAATTTTTAAAGCTGTTGTATTTTTCGCTTGATGCTATTAAATTATAAGAAATGAAGAGAATAATTTTTGTTTTCATGGAGGTCTTCATCTCTTAATAAATTGGTGGAGTGCAGTGGCTGTCTAGTGTACCATGTTAACCCTTTCCCGTTTTTAGCGTATTTTTTGTAGGAAAAACCGGTATTTTGAATCGATCAACCGGAAACAAGTTCTCACGCATTTCAAGCTCATTTCCATGCATGCTCATAAACTTGGAAAAAAAAATCTATGTGATCTCCTCCATCTTGTTTCATCGCTGATGAAGACAATAACTTACTTGCTGAGTGCCAACAGCCTCCTTTTAGTCACGAACATCCAGGAAAATGATTTAAAAACTTTGACTTAATATATCCATGGTAAATTGTCTCATGAATTGTCAAAATGAGAGAAATAATTTCCTCGCGTTTCAAGATAGAATCTAGGTCAGTTGTTTGTGGAGTTAGCGAATACATGTAAACCGTCTGCTAGTGTTTTGACCTGGCAGGGCCGATCAAATTCACACCCGTATACACAGTACATGTAACAAGTTACAACCCTGTTATAGTCGCTATTCAAGCGCCTATTAATCCCATTGAATAAAACACCTTTTACCTCTCAAAATAGACTATATCTTTGAAACGGACATGTAGTAATTGTAATGATAATATGCTCAACTAAAAAAGAATTGAATGTTAGCTCTGATTTCTTTACCTTTGATCATTTAACCTTTTACCACACAACCACAAATTTTCACGCACTTAAAAAGAAAACGTTGTGATTAAATCAAAATAGCGATTTCAGTAAACAGTAAGGGGTCACAATTGATTAAATAGGGTTTAACGCAACTTTTAATAGTATTTCAGTTATATCGGGGCGGCTGGAGCTCCTAACCATGGATTCCTGGTAGTTCACACACCAGTACTACTACTACATCCTTATCGAGCCTCCAGCTACTCCTCCTACTTAGTTGTACAATTACTTACTCATATTGATGAAACATGCTCGCATTGTTGAGCGCGGTTACTGATAAACTAGCAAAACCGCTCTCAGGACTTTCAGTCCTTTGATTGAAATTTTAGGCTGGTCCGAATTCAAAGGTTTTGCAGACAACAATTTTAAGTTGAACTTAATTGAAGAATAATCATTCAGTAGGGTAGAAAATATTGTTGAAAAAGAAGAAATTGCTTTTCTCACAATGTATTCTCAAATACAAAAACACAGGGACCTAAAAACAGGGGACTAATAGGAAAGAGTTAAATCCAATAATTGGCGGTTAAAGTGTGATCTGGGTCGAATATGCAAAAGCTTACGAACAGATTACAAACCCATAACTTGAACTCTGATGAAGAAAATTGTGATCAGGACGAAAAAATTACCTTTACCTTAAGTGTGACCTTGACCTTGAAAACACAGAAATAAATCCTTCAACAGGCACATCTCCTGATTGAGTGGAATAATTATGTGAAACTATTTTGAAATGTTAGGGGAGGAAAGGAGGAGAGGGCCATGAAAGCAAGGAATAATAATGTGGAACTATCTTGAAATATTGGGGGAGGAAAAGGGGAGGGTGACATGACAACAAAGAACAATTAGGAGCAACTATCTTGAAATGTTTGGGGGAGGAAAGGGGGAGGGAGGCATGAAAACAAGGATTTGAGTGGTATTGTGTTAAACTTACCTGTAATGAATTAGGCGGGTGATAATCTCTATCTAATTTATCAATAATATATCGAAAACTTTGCCAGATTTTGTTACAGAAATGCCGATAACTTTGTAGATGAATTATATTCACGTTGATTTGATCATCTGAAAATAGATTGATACAAATATTACACGCCTACACTTTCACCCATTCCCACTCAATGACGCTTTTGGACGTTCCTCAAGAAATCAAAGTACTGAAAGTATTGTAAACTAGTAAAGCATTGTTTTGTTAAGTAATCCTCTTTGTCAAAGGTTATCATGATAAATAAACAAATGATAAAAGTAATCCAAGAGTTAAATCATTACAACATGATGAAATCTTGGACTGGAAAAATTGCAAAAGGAGTTGCAGATGACAATTTCAAATTGCTTGAATTTGGTAGAAAACATTGTGGACATTGAAGAAATTGCTTGTTACAAGCAATTGTTTCATTGTTCACTATGTTTTCCAAAGCCTTTTTCTTGAGATGCTTAAAAATCAAGTGGGAAAGGGTAAGATGGAATGCTTTTGAAACAGTTCTCCAAAATTTAAACAAAGTTTGTTATTTTCTTAAAAAACACCAGAACTACTTTTTATGGCGTAGGCAATCAATACATTTAGCAGTTAAGCCTTAAGTGGTAGTTTGCACTTGTTGAACTTTGAGATGACCTCATAATTTTGTCTGTTGACTTCAGCTACCAAAGCTTTGCTATCTAAAAAGCTTTGTTACAAGTAATTTCTTCATTATCCACAATGTTTTTACCCCAAACCAACGAGATTTTTCAAATCCCACAACTAAATATTCTTGTATGCAACTTCTTCAATTTGGACCAGTCTAAAATTTTGTCATCTAGGAATGGGTTAATTTGATGAAACTAGAGGTGTTTGAGTGCCTGGTTTTCTCCAATGTACTGAATTTCCATGTGATACAGGCAATATACATGTAGTTCTCCTTCACCCATTACCAGATAACAAAATTTTAGATTGGTCCAATTTGAATGAGGTTGCAGACAATATATTAAATTGTTCCAAGATCTGAAAATAAGAGTGACAAAAGGCTGCAAACATTGTGAGAAAAGGAGAAATTACTTGTTACAATCAATTTTTCCTTTTTCCAACAAAGTTTTCTATCATTAAATTAGTTCAAGGTGTCAAAAAGTGTCATTGTGTTGTAATGGGTTAACCCACTACCAGACAGCAAAATTGTTGACAGGCCCAAATTAAAAGGAGTTGCATACGACAATTGAAAGCTTATGAAACTATAGATTTTTTCAACTTTCTGGATACAAAACATTTTGTGAAATGAAGAAATTGCTTGTTACAAGCAATTTCTTCATTTTACACAATGTTTTCCCAAGAGTTTTTCTAAAGGGGCGAAAGAAAGCATCTCCGTGTAGGAATGGGTTGAGGCAATCATATTATTGGAAACAAGATGTGTTTGTGAAACACTATGCCCCCAAAACAGGAATTCTTTAGAAACCGGTGATTTTAATTGTTGTTTTTTTCTTTGTTTTAGGGAAAAGTGTTAAAATTTTTACCTTGACCTTGATGAAATGACCTTCCACAGTTGCGCCTTGTTGAAACCAATCTACATACCAAATATTAGCATTGTAACTTAATCAGGGTTGAAGTTAAAGGAAAATGTTTAGTTGGCAGGTTAAATTTTGCAGACAGACAGACAGACAGACGGACACTGATATGCCCCCAATCTTATCCATGCAGGACATAAAAATTGTATTAAATGCAAGGGGCATAACTCTTACAAAACATTTTCATAGTTATCCCCCTTGGTGGTTAGATAGCTCTTGTGATGGTCAATACACATGCCAAGTTTCATGAGAATATCTTCAGTAACAACAGAGATATGACCAAGGCTAAAGTTTGTCACGCCAACGTCAACGCCGACGACGCCAAGGTGATTACAATACCTCAGATTTTCTCTGAAAACAGCCAAGCTAAGAAGATGAAACATTTTTAAATCAGGGACTCCCAAACCTTCAACAAGGACCCTTATGACCACTGCTTTTGAGGCCCTGGAACCCAAATTTGTTGATTTCAGACAAAAAACATGAATGAAATGCAAAATGAACAAAGCTTAATCTATGAGAACGATTGGTTTACTATATGGAGAACTTCATCAGTTTGTTGGTGAAGGTACCAAGTAATTAATGGCCTACCTTGAAATCTTAATAATCCATACAAAAGTGTAAACTTGTTACCAGAAGACAAAATCTTAGACAGGTCACATAGAAGCTATAACGACAATCTTTACTTCATGAGATTTTAAAAGTCTTAGTCTTTTAGGCTAGAAAACAAAGTTGATAATGAAGAAATTGCTTGTAACAAGCAATTTCTCCATTTTCAACAACTTTTTCTTGACAAATGTCAGGAAGCAGGATTGTATGGAAATGGGTTGAGGAATGAGTTTATCATTACCTTTAAAGTTATATGAACAGAGAGCAAATCTGAGAGCATCTGTCCCACATTCTGGTATACCCTGTGGAAAATCCTTGCTCTGTCCTTTCTTTGCCACCCTTAACTCTTTAGGATCTAAATTACTGGATTCTAACTTCTTGTGTAAGTCCTGGAAATATGAAAAAGAAGGAAAATGCCCAGTTGAGGGATTGCTGCAGAGGCACTTGAGCTCCTGATTTGCTCAACCAGCCTGATATGCTTATCATTCAGGTAATTATCAAATGTATGAAAAATTCTTTAACCCATTCTCTTTTTTTAAATTTTAGACTGGTCCAAATTGAAAGAGGTTGCAATACACAATGAAAATTGAATACATTTTCAAATGAATCCAACCTATGTAGCAGAAAATATTGTGAGAAAAGAAAAATTGCTTGTTACAAGATTCTTTTCTTTTTCAACAATATTTCTCAATTATAAAAGTGACTTTAAATCCTGGGTTTGTACAAGAAAAGGTTAAGAAATCGGATAAAGGGTTACAAAAAGATTATTTCTGTGAGATTTGGTTGAAATTCATCCACCAAGGAGATTTTTGTGAGGTTTTCAATATATACCATGTATTGAAATTAGCCCAACCCATTTGAGCCATTTTTCCTTAAAGCCATACTTTCCCTCCAAATCACATAATAAAGGTAATAAGAAAACTATACTCGAGGCCCAAAAGCATAAATAAATATGACAATTGAAACTATAAATTCAAAATAATTCTACGCAGTAAGACTACAGTTCGTCAAAGAATTTTTTTTAATATTTCAAATTTTTTCCCACCACAATTTAAGATTTGTTTACATAAAACTATGAGGTCAATGATGATGTTTTAACTTTCACTAGTCATCCAAACAACGAAATTGTCCTTAAATTTAGTCATCTTCACATGGGCATATAACAGTCAATTAGCAACAGATTAGCAAACATTTCCGGGTACATTCGACTCGATTTCAAATGTAAACAAACACAAACTGAAATTGATATCTAAATTCACAAATTTTCTTCGCAGAGAACTTAACTCACACCCTCCTTTTGCCCATTGATATAAAGAAGGTTCTTGTTTAGTTGAGTGACAAAATAAACAATAAATTGTTTAAATTGTTTTCCCTTCTTCAGGGGGAAGATATGGCTTTAATGAACAATTTTTTTTGAGGAATCCCATAAGGGTTACCACAGGATCATTGCTGTTAAATTTAGTTGAAATCCATCAGTTGCTTTCCAAAAAGAAGATTTTCAAAGTGTTCACTATACACCATAAATAAGAAGTCTTCTCTTTGCTTATTGTGACTCTTTACCAAAAACAACAATTACTCTATTTACCGATAGCGAGACATGCCTGCTATGGATTTAATGAGATACCCAGTCACATTTATGCGTGTTAGATGTAGCTTACAATATAATCCAGAGTTTCTGAAGGCAAACTATGAAATAAAACAAAACAATGATCCACGTCAATATCGGAACGCGACGTCCAGCCAAAAAAACAGAGAAGTTACTCTGAAAAAAGCTGTATCCCAAAACCATTCAAACGCCCGACTCGGTGGAGTATGTGGGATTACGTACTTTACAAATCTAACATTTTCAACAAGTAAATTGAATATTGATCTTCACTTTTTGGTGTACTTGCTGGAACTGATTCTCTCGCCCACTTCTTAACCGCTTAAGAATAGCGCTCTTATTTCATTGGCCGACTTCTAAAAACAACATCATAACAACTTTATTACATGGAAGTATCAAGAAGACAGAACTTTTCCGCTATACTGCGTAACGCGGAAAAGAAATATTATCCCTGACAAAAGGAGCTATTTAAAAAGTAGACTTCATTTAATTCAACCAGAATTCTTAAATTGTTGGAAGCAAAATACAAGCAATTAAGTAGAAATAAGTATCACAGACATTCATGTGTCCTCTCCCCAGTTATCTATAACTTTGACCTAGGGTTTAGCTTTTCAGAACACACCTTTATTATATTAGTTGTTTTCATCATTGAAAATATATTCATTTTTTTGAAATCCATCTTCAAATGTTGAAAATAAACATTCACTTACATACACAGACATACCTGCAAAGAAAAGTAAACTTATTAACCAATTCCCACAGAACAAAATTTTAGACAGGTCCAAATTGAAAGAAACTGCAAACAACAATTTCAAGTTGATGGAATTTTAATTTTTGTCTTCTTTTTGGATAGAAAACATTGTAGATATTGAACAAATTGCTTGATACAAGAAATTTCTTCATTTTCCACAATGTTTTCCAATGCTTTTTTCTTGAGGGGCGTAAAAAGGAGGGCTTGTGTGGAAATGGATAAATATACTGCCCCCCTTCAACTATGTTGGGGCATTCAAACCAACAGGTTACAGGTGAATATTGTACCTCTAGAGAGATGCCGTGTATAACATCCAATGGATCAATCACATTGCCAAGAGATTTACTCATTTTTCTGCCATGGGCGTCTCGTAAAATACCATGCAAAAGTACCTGTAAAGATAAAGGCATTTATTACACACCAACCAATTTTTCTCCCAAAATACATGCTTTGAATTTAATGCAATTCTCTAAAAGATTTTATTCATCATGACAAGGGTAAAGATTATAGGAAAGGTTGATTTTAGAGATCTTCATGAGCTGTTTATGCCTCAAAGTAGTAAACCTTTATGGATATGTGATGGAATACTTTGAACCAAAGCCATGTGTTGGCTCTCATGGCATATGAAAAAATTGGAATTTCACTCAACCTTTTGTTTTGCAAAATATCAAGCTTTTCCAGTAAGAACCCATTACAAGATTTTGGATTGCAGCTATACCATTATATTCCTTATACTGATTTCAACCTAGATAACCATTCACCTATCATTATTCATTTCAGAGATGAAGAGAATATTTTTTATTTTCATGGAGGTATGAACCGAAAAAACTATTCATACTGGATGAATACGCAAAGCATATTCATGCACAAGTGTGATTAGGTTTTTTGGTTCATACCTTTATTAAAACAAAAAATAATCTCTACATTTCTTATAGTTTAATAGCTTTGGGTGAAAAAAGCAAAACTTTACAAATTTGATACTTTTTTGTATTGGACTATTTAATGTGGAAGCATATAATATCACTGCGTGCTCAAAAATTTGTTCATGGAGTTATGAATAATTTTTTTCGACTAATCAGGACACTTGCTTCTGATAGACAAAACTTAACATTAAATTATTATATTTAAACTTTTATCAAGTTGGAATTGTTGTCTGCAACTTCTTTCAGTTTTAACCACTCCAAAATTTTGTCATCTAGTAATTGGTTAACAAAAAATTTTAACAAATTTTCAGACAACACAATTTCAAATCAGTCTAATATCAAAGAAATTACAGACAACAATTTTTAGTCATTCAAATTAAAAAAAAAAATTCTTTGTCTTTTGTTGAAGAAAAAATTGTCAAAATTGAATAATTGCTTGTTACAAGCAATTTCCTAATTTTCAACAAAGTTTCTAAAGCTTGTTCCTTGACAAGCTTGGCTTAAAGGCTGGATTGTGTTGGGAATGGATTAAATTAAGTTATTAATCATATAATGATTTGACAAAATTTGGTCTTAACGTTACCTTGTTAAATGGAAGTTGTCCCGTTATTATATATTCCATCATTACCATACAAGCCACCCAGAAAAATAGTTTTTTATGATTCAATACATGTATTTGGTCTTTATCTTACCTTGTTAAATGGAAGTTGTCCTGTCATTTTATATCCCATCATTACCATACGAGCCACCCAGAAAAATAGAATATCACTTCCTGTCTCTAATAGTTGAGTAGGATAGAAGTTTACGAGGTCTTCAGTCTGAAATATAAATTACTTTAAATGATGAAGAGAATATTTTTTTGTTTTCATGGAGGTATCAACCGAAAAACCTTATCACACCTTGATTAGGTTTTTTCGTTCATACCTCCCATGAAAACAAAAAATATTCTCTTCATTACTTTTAATTCAATAGCATCAAGCAAAAAAATCAAAAGCTTAAAAATTCTGATACCTTTTTGTATGGGACTATTTTGTGCGGAAGCATACAAAATTGCAGCTTGCTCAAAATTTTGCTCATGGAGTTATGAGTAATTTTTCTCAACCAATCAGAACGCTTGTTTTGATAGACGAAACTAAAAATTGAATTATTATCCGATGACAAAATGTTAGGACTGTCCTAAATTAAACCGTTTCAACTCAATCCACTATTTTACACTCCTAAAGATAAAAGTTCAGGAAAATAAAATGGAAAATGCAGAAATTGCTTGTACCAGCAATTTCTACAATTTCCAAAAAAATTTTTTACCCAGAAAAAAAGTTATATCTAAAATTCTATCAAAGTGAAATTGTCGTCTGCAACTTCTTTCAATTTGGACAAGTCAGAGAATTTGTTGTGTGGTAATGGGTTAAGACAACATATCAATGGTTCAGTGCCAAACAGTTGTAACTGCCTATATGCAGTTACAACAGTTTTGCCCTGAACCATCAATATCTATGTGTACTAGAAATGAAACATTATTACATGGGAGTCCTGTTAAAGGAAATGAAAATTTGTCAACAAAGACAGATGGATAGACAGAGCACAAATCTAAAGGGCTTTGCCAATAGGGGTATAAATAATTCAAAGGGAAATACCTTTACATATAAAATGCAAGATTTATTGCTCTTGTAATCTGTACACTATCTCAATTAGATAAACATTTGTGGAAGTTTTCATTATATCATTAATAGTACGAAAGACTCATGTTGACAATATGGGTGCAATCTTCACATTTCAAACTCATTCCAAATCAATACAGTGAAATCCTGGTAATGGCAACCCTGATTATAGCAATTCACTGCTTAATTGCAACTCACTTCATGCACAAACATTATTTCTAAAGAACAAATAGCTCTTCTTAACCCTTTCCCGTTCAAATACGGGATTTTACGTTCCTGTGATTTTATACTCCAGAAAACATTGTGGAAAAAGAAGAAATTGCTTGTAACAAGCAATTTCTCCTCTTTCCACAATATTTTCTACTTCATAGGATGGTTTCATTTCAAATGGCATCCAGTTTCATTGTCGTCTGCAACCTCTTGAATTTGGGCTAGTCTAAAATTTCCAAAAACAGGCAAGGGTTAATAAGATTCCACTAAAGTGTGAAGTATAAAGATTGAAACTGGAGTTTCAAGTGTGAAGTGTAAAGATTGAAACTGTGAAGTTTAAAGTATGAAATCTAAAGTGTGAAGTTTTAAAAGTGAACATTGAACATCCAAAAGTAAATGATAAACATTTTTATATCACGCTTTACACTTCAAAATCCACACTTCAACATTAATACTTCACTTCAATTTTCACACTTCAAACATCACACTTTAGAGTAAATATGTATGAAGTTTAAGAAATATGAAACCTGTGTTAATGAAATCATCACCAGTCTTTCATAAAGAACAGAAAAATATGATTATTGTGCAATGCACATCCTCTCAGAAAAAATTCATGTAAGATTTTATGAAAGTCCATCCAAGGGTTTAGGAGAAGAAATGACCGACAGTCTGACAGACAAATGCCATTCCTAGATTTCCCAATAAAGGGATAAATACCCCTGCCCCTATATTTCATGTCACAGGGGCAATAACTCATTTTAGGGGCAATAATTCTGTCATCATTTCGTCAACATCTACAGAAGCTTATTTTTAAGTCAAATCAAGGGGAATGACTCTTGATAGAATTTTCACTAAATTTGGGTCATGCAAATCTTCAATTTCTAATGAAAACTTTTGTCAAGAATAAAGCATATCAGACTGAAACTATATGAGGAATTGTATGGACAAACATGTTTAATGTTGATCAGACACAATAACTCATAAATTCATCATAAATTTTTCTCAAGAGTTGCATCGTGCAATGAACACTTCAGCAAGTATAAAGTGAATCAGACAGGAATTGTAGGAAGAGTTGTGCATACAAAACTTTGAAGTTACTCAGACAAGCCAATAGGCTGATTCCTGTATATCCTCCCTCAACAATTTACGATTGCAGGGGTACGATAACTAGCTAAGACATGTTTTACTTCAAATATTAATTCTGAATGTTGGCCATAGGAGTTATCTCATTTAATCCATTACTAGACTGCAAAATTATAAACTGGTCAAAATTGAAAGATTTTTCAAGACAACAATTTCAAGTTGATTGAATTTTAAAAATCTTTTTCATTTAGGGTGGAAAACATTGTGGACAATGAAGAACTTACTTGTAATAAGCAATTTTTTCATTTTCTGCTATGTTTTCCAAAGTTTTATCTTAAGGGGTGTAAAATAGCGGAATTGTGTGGGAACAGTTTTAAACGTTGAAAGTGGACATCGGCGCATAGTTGTTTTCTTACCTGATCTGGCCAACCATGACAGGAAAAAGGAAACAGTGCTGAGGAAAACCAGGTATCTAATACATCCTCATCTGGGAAGAAAAAAGATACTTCATCATGAAGACCTTGTACATAAACAATTGACCAATCGCTGGCTCTACCCACTCATTAATTTGGTCCAAACCATTGACTCTGTCAGGAAGTTCTACTTTGATTTTTACAACATTATTTCGTAAAATTTATGGCCAGTAGCATGTTATAAATAAACATTGTAGCTACAGCATCAATAAGCTGTAGTTACAGCATTTCTGTCAACAAACCAACAAAAATGATTCACCAAAATGGAGGCCAATGGTCGGAGTTCAAACTGAACTTCCAGTTGAAATGAATGATTTCATTGGTCGGCCTATCATTTGTTTGGCAATCATAATTGGTCAATTGATGGAAAGTTAGCCACAGTCTGACAAGATAGTTTGACTGATATCAATGGCTTAGGGCAAAAACACAGTAAGTGTCTATACATTATATAGCAACTAAAGATGTTTTTGCACTGAGCTATGACTATATTCAGCCATCTCAGTTTGCAAAACAAGAAGTCCGGAGTTTAAACAAAAAATAAATCCTTGTTGGGCGACGATAATTATGTCACTGCAACTTGAATAAGCTGTAGTTACCACCTTTATATAGTCTATTAATGGAAAGGTAATAAATAAATGTTGGACACAAGCATTTCATTTCCAGTCTAAACAAAAGATTTGACTGGTTCAATCACTTTTATTGAAAGCTGCGACCCGTCAATTAAAGAGAAACATATCCATAACCCTTAACCCATAACCCTTAACCCATATCCATAATCCTTAACCCATATCCATAACCCTTAATCCATATCCATAACCCTTAACCCATAACCCTTAACCCATATCCATAACCCTTAACCCATATCCATAATCCTTAATCCATATCCATAACCCTTAACCCATATCCATAACCCTTAACCCATAACCCTTAACCCATATCCATAACCCTTAACCCATAACCCTTAACCCATATCCATAACCCTTAACCCATATCCATAATCCTTAATCCATAATCCTTAATCCATATCCATAATCCTTAACCCATATCCATAACCCTTAATCCATATCCATAACCCTTAACCCATATCCATAACCCTTAACCCATATCCATAACCCTTAACCCATATCCATAACCCTTAACCCATATCCATAATCCTTAACCCATATCCATAACCCTTAATCCATAATCCTTAATCCTTAACCCATATCCATAACCCTTAATCCATATCCATAACCCTTAACCCATATCCATAACCCTTAACCCATATCCATAATCCTTAACCCATATCCATAACCCTTAATCCATATCCATAACCCTTAACCCTTGTCTTGCTAAATAAAATCCTTCTCAAACTGCATTAAAATCAAAAGACTGAAAACATTGGCCAAATTGTGAGCCAATATTTCTTTTTGAAAAACAATTGTATATATAACTCTTGACTTTACAGGAAGAATATGTGAAGTAGACTATGATGAGACAGCATGTATCTGCAGGCTAATCTAGGTAATTGCCATCTACTCAAACAGTAACATTCCAGGTTCTGCATGACAAATGTTCATAGTATACCAAAAAATTTCCCTTAAAACCATAAAAATAGAACTAAATTTATCTATATGTTTAGCATGATTATAAAAAGTTACCTTGTTGAAGTGTAAATTTATCTCTGTTTACACCAGCTACTTTTTCTGCTTTCTGCAAAGCTTCTTCTTCATTTCTTGCACTGACCCACAGTTCTTCATTCTCTGTCTGACAAAAACACAGAAATATAGATAACTGTTTCTTTCAGTGAAAGATGGATTACCAGGCCATAAAATTTATGACTTGTTCAAATTCAAAGAAATTGCTGACAACAATTTCTAGTTATTGAACCTTTAATAAACATTTGTCTCTTGGGGTAGAAAACATGGTGGATATTAACCCTTTCCCGTTCAAATACGGGATTTTACGTTCCTGTGATTTTATACTTGAGAAAACATTGTGGAAAAAGAAGAAATTGCTTGTAACAAGTAATTTATCCTTTTTCCACAATATTTTCTACCACATAGGATGGGTTCATTTCAAATAGCATCCAGTTGTCTTTGTCGTCTGCAACCTCTTTCAATTTGGACTAGTCTAAAATTTCCAAAAACAGGAAAGTGTTAAAGAAATTGCTTGTAACAAGCAATTTCTACATTTTCCACAATGTTTTCAAAGGCTTTTTTTTTCTTGTGGGTATCTAAAATTAGGATTGTTTGAGAATGGGTTAAGGGTTAAGAGAACAACAAAGCATATTTTAATAGGTGACCGAGCCACAGAAAGATACAATTTAAGTTTACCTGAGTGATTTGACAGTTTGAACTACTTTTTTTTTTAAAGACAGCTAAGATCCTGCAACTATGAACAAATGACTTGTAAAGACTGAGATCATCCTTCCAATCCTTAATGTCTAACCAGAGTTCATTAACCCATTCCCACACAATGATGCTTTTGAAGTCCCTCAATATGACAGTTTGGAAAACATTGTGGAGAATGAAGAAATTACATGTCACAAGCAATTTCTTCATTATTCACAATGTTTTCTACCCAAAAAGACAAAGAATTTGAAGATTTTATCAACTTAGAATTGTGGTCTACAACCTCTTTGAATTTGGACTGGTCTAAAATTTAATCATGTGGGAATGGGTTAAGTGCTTTTTAGATGAGCACTGACTCTAACTTTCTTTAAACCATCAGGAACCAATCTAAATGCAGTGTGTGATCGGCAAGGCTTCCAAGTGTTTTACATATACACAGAGCTGCAGAGTTGTATACAGGAATTTCTAAAAGAGATGGAGCTCCGTCAACAAGTTAACAAAATGGGGGGGGGTAGTAAAAATTTTAATGGGGTCTTATTTTATTAACCCATTCCCACACAGTGACGCTTTTTAACGCCACTCAAGAAAAACAATTGGGAAAACATTGTGTAAAATGCAGAAATTGCTTGTTACAAGTAATTTCTTCATTTCCACAATATTTTCTACCCAGAAAGTTGAAAAGATCCAAAATCTAAGATTCAAACTTTAGATGATCGTCTGCAACTTCTTTCAATTTGGACCAGACCAAAAATTTTGCTATCTGGTAAAAGGTTAAAGGCAAATGTATACAAAAAGTAGATTATGCAAAATATGATGATAAAGAGATGAACTCTTATTTCCAATGTAGTCCTAACTGATACCAGATATTGTCATGCACATTTAAGAGAGACAGGCAATATTTTCTAAACCCTAATTAGCCACTTTTACATATGTGTGAACTGGACTCTGTCTATAAAGTGTCCTGCCAAAATACATTACCCATCCACCTCTTTTGGGACTTGAACACACAAACATCATGAAAATCAACTTTTAAAAACTTTTATCTCTCCCGAAATCAGGAGGTCTGCACATTGGATGAAATCATGTGAAGGCCTCAGAAAATGATCCCTCTATCTGAATGTCTGTACATATGTGAAACTTTTGATAAAGTTATGTGAAGGCCAAATTATAACCTACCTCAGATTTCAGATTTACTCTATAGGCAGGTATTTGATGACCCCACCATATCTGTCTAGATATACACCAGTCCCTGTGAACAATAAGTTCCTTAGCCAATTATCAGACGACAAAAAATTTAGACTTGTCTAAATTTAAAGACATAGAAGACAATAGTTTAAAGTTGATGTAATTTTCAAATGATTTATTTTTTCTGGGGAGAAAACATAATGGGAAATGAAGAAATTGCCTGAAACAAGCAAATATTAAATGCCACTTTTATAAGTATTTTAGTATCAAGGCACGGCTAGTTACCTTACCACGGCTTCTTTACATTGAAGATATCATACTATATTTAATCATTTTTTATTATATTACACGTAATTATGAATTGCTCAGCAGATAGAGCGCTTTACTATTGCTCTTTGGTTTCCAGTCATCATGAGGCATGCCTGCAGCAGTTGTTTTGCATTTATTACCAATGTGTTAGTTTGAAACATTATACATGAAAAATTGTCAAAGGAAAGAATGGTGATGAAAAGAGGTAACTACTTATCCAACTTACTCCGGTTCATGTAAAAAGTTGTGCCACACTTTTCTGAAATAGCCAGGTATCAGTTTTAATTTCCCTGTTTCAACAGCCTGTAAGAGATACTAATTTCTTTGAATGGGGTTGACTACTGCTTTGAACAATTTTCTGCAACAATATGGCCAAGTTCACTTACTTGTGTGCTTCCTGATTAACACTAGTGAGGTGAAATCCCTGTTAATTGCAATACAAATATCAATAATTTGGATGCAAAATGACAGGAAATTACAATTAACCCTTTCCTGTGCAGACCCCGGATTTTACGTGTCTGTGAATTTATACTTGAGAAAAAATTGTGGAAAAAGAAGAAATTAATAGCAACAAGCAGTTTCTCCTTTTTCCACATTTCTACCACAAATGATGGTTTCATTTCAAATAGCATTCTAGTTTCATTGCTGTTTGCAACTTCTTTCAATTAGGACCAGTCTAAAATTTCCAAAAACAGGAAAGGGTTAAAAGGAAACTTTTTGTTCTTTAACTGTAATGAATGTACATAAAGCAAGTTGCAATTAAGCATGCAGAGAATTTCTATAATTAGTTTTAGAGATTCCAACTATTAAATGTAGCCTTTGAAATGCCAAGCTACGTGACTAATTTGAAACAGGTTTGAAAACAAAATTGGTCACATAGCAATATATTCATTGTATTAATTAATTGATTGAATGGGGTTTAACTGAACTTTTAATAGTATTTCAAGCATATTGCAGTCACTGGAGCAACTAATAATGGATTCCTGGTATTTCTCACATAAGTATTAACACAACATCCTATCCTAGCCTCCAGCCGCTATCCCACTTAGGTTTACGATTATCCATCCATTAGTGAGAGACAAATGTCGGAAAGGATATGTGCCGCCACCAGGGACCGAACCACATTCATTGTATATAAAGAACGAAAAGTTTTCTTTTATTTGCAATTGACCAATTGCGGCTATCAATAAAGGAATGTATCTACCAATCAAATGATCCAATCAGCCAAAAAATTGAGATTTGACCTCCAACATTTGCCACCATTTTTGTGAAGTATTTTTGAGGGTTTGACAACTTAATTGTCGTAGCTACAGCTTATTCAAGCTGTAGTAACGACATTAATGTCACCAACAAACCATTCTACTTACTTGTAACTTGCTACTGGCCATAAATTTTGCAAAATAACTCTATTAAAAATTGAAGCAGGTCTTCCTGTTGGAGTCAGTGGGCTTGGCCCTCATTTTCCAATTTCCTGATGACGATTTTTGAGCCGTATAGGACACAACAATACTGAAGACGTGTTTGTACCAATTGTGGTTAAATTTTGCTGTTGATTTATTTACAGCCATTCATTTTGGCACAATACACCTATATCGCAAACTGAAATAGTGAACAAAAACTGACCTCAACAGCAAACTTGGCCATTTCATCGGACCTCACATACCATTGGGACTTTAACCTTTGCTCTATGATGTCTTTTGAGCGGCTGAAATGAAAAAATATATATTTTATGAATTTATTTTTCTTCATCACCTTTGTGATGATATCCTATAAATGTGAATCAAACTAAAGAAGAAGTTTGATTGAATTTGAATTAGGTTTTAACACCCCTTGTAACAGTATTTCAGTCATATCCTGATAGCTTGAGCACCTACTCATGGATTCCTGGTATTTCTCACACAAGTACTACCACTACATCCTTTCTAAGCCTCAAGCTGCTCATCCCACATAGGTCTACGATCATCCACCCATTGGTGGGAGACAAATGTCGGAAAGGATATCTGCTGAAACCCATGAAAAGAAGTGGTTTGAAGCTAGTAGTTATTCAACCAATTACCACACTGCAAAATTTTAGACTAGTTCTAATTGAAGGATGTTGTAGACGACTATTGTGACAAGCAATTTCTTTATTTTCCTTGATGTCTTCCTAAGCTTTAACCTTTGCAGTCTTAAAAAGGCAGCATTGTTTGAGAATGTGTTAAGTACTGT
The DNA here is from genome assembly GCA_946902895.1 of Fragum fragum. Lineage (NCBI taxonomy): Eukaryota > Metazoa > Mollusca > Bivalvia > Cardiida > Cardiidae > Fragum > Fragum fragum. Next base: position 1,904,841 of record OX336380.1, read on the forward strand.
TTGATTTCACCTTCCACCAAAAAAATAGATTCCTACTTCAACTCGAAAACATTTTGTCATAACAGGAATTATTGAATTTACTCGTGCTAGATAAACAATCAGTTTTACATGTAATCAAAATCAAACAAAGTTGGGAAGTGAGTAACACCTTGACTTATCCAGAAATAATAGATTTCCGATTTCAAGATAATCAGTGTCGACTGTATAGAGGTCAAGATAAGGGGTCACATAAAGTTCTTTAGGAAAGGGCTAAGGGTTCTATTAGCAATATTGATCATACCTACAGACAGGTAAGATCATTTTATGAGGCTTTCTTTCTTTAAATAGGCCCTTCTCTTTCAATTGATGTTCAACTTTTCTTCTAGCATCAAATCGTTTTAATCCCGTAAATATTTCAGGTACATTTTCCATTTCGCCCGAGTCGTTGATGATATTTACAGATGACAGATTGTGTTTCTTCCCAAGGTTAAAATCATTTGGGTCATGTGCTGGGGTAATTTTCACTGCACCTGAAATATAGTGGATTACAACTCTTATTGTTAACAAAACGGACGATTTATGGATCATACACATGATATGTACAATAATTTCATTTCTTTCACCTGTTCTCACACAATGACGCTTTTTGACACCCCTCAAGGAAATAATTGAGAAAACATTGTATAAAATGAAGAAATTGCTTGTAACAAGCAATTTCTTCATTTTACACAATGTTTTCTACCCAGAAAGTTCCAAAAATCTAAAATTTCATAAACTTAAAATTGTCGTCTGCAACTCTTTTCGATATAGACCAGTCTAAAATTTTAACTGTGTGGTAAAGGGTTAACCCATTACCAGAAGACATGGTTCTAGACTAATCCAAACTCAAAGATGTTAGAGATGATATATTTTAGTTTTTGGATATTTCTTTTTACTTTTGGAGTAGAAAATATTGTAGAAAGTAAAGAAAATGCAGCAATTTCTTTATTTTTCACAATCTTTTCCAAAGATTTTTTGGGGGACTAAAAAAGTGTCTATGTGTGGGAATGAATTAATGCAAAGACAAGACAATACTTAAGTTTTTCGTACAGAATCTCTGAAAGCGCATCATTTGGTGAATTACATTGCAATCTGCTGACATCATTAGCACTATAGAGCTGGGATGGTATTCTGAAAATATTCTGAATATTCTGGTATTTTAAAAACCAACAGAATTGAGCATAATGAGAATTACTAAATTCTACCCTTAACCTGGTCAATTGGAAATAAATGATCAGTAAATTTTTACAGTTCTACAAATTATATTTCTCCTTCCGTCCCCGAATATTAAACACTAGAATTTTCAGCCAAGAAATGTTTTATTAGTATTAATAGTTGTCAGTATCTATATCTACTAAAATTTAGTTTTACATAGATATAAATAATTCCATCCCTAGAGAAAAGGGATAAAATCTAAGTATCCCATAAAGTGATGTTTCCTTTGAGACTGATGAGTTGTTGAACACCTGGGGTTACTGAAGTGTTGAGAAAATGTCATGTGGATCAACCTTTGAACCTCTTTTGCGGTAATGGAGTTGAGTCTAATTTCTTTACTAGCAACAAAGAACTCTATCTAAACCTAGTCATTTACGAATCATGAATTTACATCGACCAGCTGCACATGTACAAAACTGGATTAAATTTGCAACAGGTAACTTTTAATATAACAAATGTCATAATTATCAAAAAAATTCCAAGACAGCTGAATGTCTATTTTCATTTTCCGCCTAAGTCTAAAACCGATGAATCATTGACCACCTGAGGTTATGAGAAAATGTCACATAGGTCGACCTTCAAACTTCTTTAAAGACTTTCCCTAAATTCTCTACCATCTTAAATGTATGATTACAATAAATTATCTAAACCTATGCATTTACAAATTAGAATTCTCGCAGAGCAATTGCATGTGGAGGAAATTGGATTTAACTTGTAACTGATAAAAAAAAAATGCTTTATTTATAATTTTTCATGTGTCACAATAATCTACATAATTCCGAGATCATGGGATACCTAATTTCACTTTGGAGTATTTGTGGTCATTTTGTTCATGGAATTAAAACGTTAGCGCCGGTACTTTCGATTTAAAATTATTTCTCTAGCAAAACCTTTTGAATTGGATTCCTGTATGATTAGGGATTTCAAAAATCTATGCTTAACTTATTTTTTATTAATAATTGATATTAATCTAAAAAAGCAATAAATATGACCTAAGGCATTAATCACTACTACAGTTCTCTCTTAGGTGTGAAATACTTTCCTGGCTAATACTTATCTGGCTTCAGGTAAATTATCTATTTTTATATGGCTCCCATCTTTTTCAATCAGATGGTAAAAATCACAGTTAAATCAGTGATAACATCGAATCAGGAACTATCATAGCAGCAATCAAAAATTGTCGACCCGCCAAAAATTTTGGGAGCCAAGCGGACCCAAAGTTATTATAGATTTAGCACTGTAGCGGATAGCGTTGTAATGGAGTTGCAGTGTATATATCACATATAATAGATAATACACACCTGTACGAAATGTCCTATTTACATTTTCTTCACATATAACATGTATATGTATACCATCAAACAGATGTTGCATATATTTGTTAAATAGATGTTTATATAAAAATATGTATACAAAAATCACACGGTCGAAATATCCTATCTACATAGTCATCACATATAACGGGTATATGTCTACCATCAAACAGATGTATATATTTGTTACGTAGATGTTTATATAACAATGTGTATAGTTAATACAAACCTGTGCCAAATTTCCTATCTACATATTCATCACATATAATGGGTATATGTCTACCATCAAATGGATGTTGTATATATTTGTTATGTAGATGTTTATATCTGTCATCATCAGGATGGACAGCCACGGCAGTATCTCCTAGCATTGTCTCTAGCCTTGTGGTGGCAACAGTTATCTTTTCATCTAAAAAAAGATTTCTTACATTATCTGTGATGTCAATCAATTTAACAAAGAACAAATTGTAAGGACATTCAATCTTAGATATTGGATGTCACGCTCTCACATGCTTTAGGAATTCATGCTGTAAACAAAACTTTGTTTTGTTGTCGTCAGACTCTTTCAATTTGGACCAGTCTATTTCTTTGTCTTTTGGGTATTGGTTTTGTCATATTGTCCTATATCAAAAAAGCATTCCCTATAATGTTTAATATCAAACCACACAAGTGTATTTGTTTTGTTATTTATAGGGCTTTAACTCATTTCCAAACAATCTTACATTTTGATGCTCCAAACAGGTAAATCCTTGAAAAACCTTGTAGAACTAAAAACATACTTGTAATAAGCAATTTGTCTCTTTTCCACAAAGTTTGCTGACCTTTATACTATGTTCGTAATTATTTTTCATTTTAAACATACTTGAAAATGTCCTTCAAACCTTCTTTCCATTTCCCATTCCCACATAATCACACCTTCTAACACCCCTAAATAAAGCTACATTACAAACTAGAGGCGCTTGAGCGCCTGTATCGCTCCACAGGCATGAATGTTCTGATTAAGCAAATATTTTCATGAATTTAAAATAAACTGAATATAATGAAATTAAATCTAAATTATTGAAATCTTTGAAATAGTTCTAGAGAACCATTTCAAAGTTTTCATTTTTTTTACAAAAGTCAAGTCAAGTTATGTAAAATTCATTATGTAAAGTTTTCACTGTATACCATATATGGACATAACCCACCAACATAAAATCCATGTTTTCAAACCAATCAAAATTATATGAAGGAATCTGACAAACAGTCTTCGGGTTATCATTCCCTTGAAATTTGGTTGAAATCCATCAATAGGTTTCCAGGAAATTTACAACGTTTTCAGTATATACCATATATGGAAATTAGCCCTGCCCATTAAAGCCATATTTTCTATCCGATCAAAATCCTTTTTCATAATCTGATAAAAGGTCACCCAAGGGTTGATCTGTCAAATTTGGTTGAAATCCATCAACTGGTTTCTGAGAAGAAAAATTTCAAAGATTTTACCATATATGGAAATAGCCCTGCCCATCAAAGCTATGTTTTTCATCCAATCAAAGTTCTTTCAAGGTTCACTATAGGATCATTTCTTTGAAAATTAATTTAAATCCAGCCACTAGGTTCTAAGAAAAAAAAAATTCAAAGCTTTCACCATATATGGAAATTAGCCCTGCCAATTAAAGCCATGTTTTTATCCAATCAGAATAAGTGAAGGAATCTCATAGAGGTTCATACAAAGATCATTTCTGTGAAATTTGGTTGAAATCCATCCATCGGTTTCTGAGAAGAATATTTTCAAAGCTTTTACCATATATGGAAATATTTGCCCTGTCCATAAAAGCCATGTTTTTCATCTGATCAAAATTCTTTGAAGGAATCTGATCAAGGTTCACCCAAAGGTTATTTCTGTGTCATTTGGTTGAAATCCATAAGTCGGTTTCTGAGAAGACGATTTTCAAAGGTTTCACAATTTATGGAAATTAGCCCTGCCCATTAAAGCTATGGTTTTTTATTTTACCATATATGGAAATTAGCCCCCACCATTTCAGCAATTTTTTCCATCAAATCAAAATTCTTTGATGGAATCTGATAAAGGTTCACCCAAGGATGATTACTGTGAAATTTGGTTGAAATCCCTCGTCGGTTTCTGAGAAGAAGATTTTCAAAGGTTTCATCATATATGGAAATAAGCCCTGCCCATTAAAGCCATGTTTTTCTTCCGATCAAAATTCTTTGAAGGAATCTGATAGAAGCTCATCCAAGGAACATTTCTGTGAAATTTGTTTGAAATCTGTTCAGCACTTTCTGAGGAGAAGATTTTCAAAGTAAAAGTTTACTGACAGACATCTGGATGGATGCACAGATGACTGGACCGACGCATGCACGCATGACGGACAATGCCATGCCAATAGCTCTCTGGCTTTCAGCCAGTGGAGCTAAAAATTGAGGAAAATGAAGAAACTGCTTTTTCAGGCAATTTCCTAATTACCCACAATGTTTCTTCCAAAACAGACAAAATTGTTTTATCAAATTTCATCAAAAAAATGTTGTTTACAAATTTGTTGAATTTTGACCTGACAAAAACTTTGTTGTCTAGTAATGGGTGAAGACAAGCCTTAATTTACAAATATCAAAACGGAAACAGAAGAGGCAAGTAAGGAATTTTTTAAATCAATCTAATATACAATTATATATGAAAATTTAAACAAAAGGTCCTTGATGGCCATGGACCTTCTACTGAAAGGTACTTACCTGAATCTATGACCGGATAATCAAATAAGGAAATCTCTCCAAATGTTACAGGTTTATCATACCCAGGTACAGATAGCTTGGTCGGTCCGTCTATTTCTAATTTATCTACCTATAAAAGATATTCAGCCCATTACCAGAAAACAAAATTTTAGACTTGTCCAAATCAAAAGAAGTTACAGTCAACATTTGAAATAGTCTTTAAAATAAACAAGAATAATTTGTGGGGATGCTAACGTTTGCTTCTTCAAGGGCTTGATAGAGGGTATAATTTTTCAGTAAAAAAGGGGCATAATTTTTTCAAGAATGAAATAAGAGTTATCCCCTTGGCCAGTACAGATTGTTCTTTTGGTATTGGAGATATATTCAGAGTTACAAATTAATGTGTTCAGTAATACAAGAGATATTACAAAATGTCAAAGTTTGGACAATGATCCTGGTGTAGATGCAAACTCGAGACACTGATGACAACTTGGCTTCATGTTTTTTTGTTGTTTTTTTAAAAACAATCAAACTTAAAATATAGGGCATATAGGGCAAAAACATCTAGGGGAAAGAGGAAATTCTTTGTTCAGAAAACATTCTGAGAAAAGAAGAAAACATTTTTTCCTTTTCCCGACATTGTTTTCAAGACCTTTTTTTTGGCATGTCAAAATGATGACTTGCATTTTATTGGTTAACAACAAATTATTTTTGCAAGCCACAAATTCCTAAACCTCAGCTAATTTTAAAGATTTGGTTTCTTAGCCCTTGTCATCAGCCCGATTAGCTCAGTTGGTAAAGCGCTTGACTTAAAACCTCAAGAATACGGGTTCGAGTCCCTGGCTGACCATATCAACTTACTAACTAATTGTCTTTCAGATGAGTCGTTAAACCGAGGCCCGTGTGACTATGCTATCCATCGAGCACGTTAAAGAACCAGTCGGAGCTCTCAGTAGTTTTGTCCTGTATCATTGCACTATCCCCCGTAATAACTAACCGTCTTCTGGGGGCGTCGCTCATATGGGCATGTGCTACGGTAGTGACGATAAATAAATAGAAATACCCTTGTCCTGCTAAATCATATTCTACAACAAAGATGTCTCTATAACCCATTACCACACAAGAAAAATTTAGGCTGGTCCAAATTGAAAGGAGTTGCAGATGACATTTTAAAATTTATGAAATTTTAGATTTTTTCAACTTAATTAGTAGAAAACATCGTGTAAAATGAAGAAATGGCTTGTGACAAGCAATTTTTTTATTTCACACAAAGTTTTCTCAGTTGTTTTTCTTGAGGGGTGTCCAAAAGCATCACCGTGTGGGAATGGGTTAAGGAAAAATAGCTTAACTTCTTTCAAAAATTTTTGAAAATTTAAAGAGAATTACTAGTTACTCTGATAAGCTTACACTACCCCAAGTGTGATAAGGATCAACTTTCAAGATTGACCATTTATGCCTGACAGATTAAGGTTTATGAAAACACTTGCCTCAATATCGGAAATAGCAGACTTAAGGTGACAGCACCAGTTGACTGGTCTATTACTTCTATATATCAAACCTTCCTCATGCAGACGGACAAACGCCTCCGTAACAGCTCTTGACATTTTCTGAAATAATCATTCAAAATGGACAATTAAGAAATGAAGAGATTAATTTTTGTTTTCCTTGAGGTATAAACCTAAATACTTAATCACACTGTTTGAATATGAGAAGCCAATTCATACATAAGTGTGATTAAGTTCTTAGGTACATACCTCCATGAAAACAAAAAATAGTCACTTCATTTCTTATAATTTAATTCCATCAAGCAAAACAATGCAGATATTTTCCTAGTTTTGAGTAAAAAACTTTATGGATCTACTTAGTGCACAAGCATACAAAAATGTTAACTCAAAAGTTTGTTCATGGAATAATGAAAAGAAAATTTCAGCCAATCAAAATGCTTGAATCTTGATACATGAAACTAAAATTATTGCATAAGTGGACATGTTTGTGACTTTGAAATGTACGGATTTTTGTGAATTGTATAATTTGTCAAACATTTCAGTATGGGTATCCAATTCCAGAACTATCTTTTTATTCATTAAGCAAGCTGTTAGATACAAAGACAGACAGTCAGACAGACAAAACGAATTGTAGGTACTATTACACAACTAGAAGGCTGACCCAGAACAACTGCTGTCGAGCCCACAATGTTTGTAGGCATCATGCTCCAGACAAGCACAATTTAGTGTTTGACCATGAGCTTTGACCTTGAACTGGAAGATATCCAAACAAGAGGACCATGATGGTCCTAAATCGCTCACCTGAGGCATCTGCAAATTACAGTACTTTTTTGTACAAAAAAGATACAACTTGAGCAAAATAAATAAAACAAATATAAGATTTTGGCTTTGTACAAAACAATCCAGTAATGCTTTAAAATGAAAATGAATGCATTTGGCTTCATAGTTTAATTGATTACCAAACTATCCCAGAATTTGTCACCCTCAGGGAAAAAGGTTTAAAAAAGCATTGTGAGAAAGCAAGCAATTTCTCCATTTCTTTTTAAGCAGAAGAATACTTTCAATGCGATTATGCAATTTTCAATCCCAGTAGCAGAGACATTTTTTATCCTAAGAGCATATTTTCCTTTAACATAGTACAAAATTATCTAGTCATGCTACATACAAAATATGAATGCCCTTCATCTTATATTTCAGAAGGAGAAGACTTTGAAGTTGCTCTAATTGGGTGTTTTCCAAAATTTTTGACCTCTGGGGCAGTGCCATGTTTTATCCCAGGGCTAAGATTTTAGCTAACATAGTAGAGAACCATATGGTTATGCTATAAATCAAATATGAATGCCTTAGACTTTGTAGATTGTGAGGAGAAGACTGTTGAACATGGTCTAATTGAGCATTTTTACGAACTTTGGACACCCAGGGAAGGGATGTTTTTTAACCTACAGGCATAATCTAATCAAAATTGATAGATAACAGCAAGGCTATGCTACACTCAAAATATAATTGCCCTCTGCCTTAAAATGAAGAATTTTTTTCAACATACTCAAATTTTGCGTTTTTCCAAATTTTTGGACCCCTAGTCAGGGCCGTTTTTGACCCTTGGATGAAAATTTTTTGTGATATAGTACAAAACCATCTAGTTATGCTACATACCAAATATGAATATCCTAGACCTTATAGTTTAAGAGGAGAAGCCATTTGAAATTGTTCTTATCAAGAATTTTTCCAAACTTCGGACCTCAGGGGCGGGGCCATTTTTGACCCCAGAGATTAAATATTTAAAAACTTGGTAGAGAACCATACTATTAAGCTCTTTACAAAATATAAAGGCCTTTGGCCTTGTAGTCTGTGAAAAAAACAACATCAAAGATTTACTAAAATTTCCAATTTTCAAATGCCGCGGTTACAAGAGTTTTTGACGGAATTAAATTCTTTTAACAACTTTTGAAAAGCTTCACCCAATGAACATCCCTGCAAAGTTTCAGTTTGATTGGCCTACTGGTTTAGGAGGAGAAGATTTTTAAAGATATTTAAAGAATTACTAAAGATTCCCATTTTCAAATGCCGCGGCAACCAGAGTTTTTGACGGAATTAAATTCTTTTAACAACTTTTGAAGAGCTTCACCCAATGAACATCCCTGCAAAGTTTCAGCTTGATTAGCCTACTGGTTTAGGAGAAGAAGATTTTTAAAGATATTTAAAGAACTACTAAAGATTCCCATTTTCATATGCCACAGCAACCAGAGTTTTCTGACGGAATTAAATTCTTTTAACAACTTTTGAAGAGCTTCACCAAATGAACATCCCTGCAAAGTTTCCGCTTGATTGGCCTACTGGTTTAGGAGGAGAAGATTTTTAAAGGTATTTAAAGAATTACTAAAGATTCCCATTTTCAAATGCCGCGGCAACCAGAGTTTTTGATGGAATTAAATTCTTATAACAACTTTTGAAGAGCTTCACCCAATGAACATCCCTGCAAAGTTTCAGCTTTATTTGCCTACTGGTTTAGGAGAAGAAGATTTTTAAAGATATTTAAAGAATTACTAAAGATTCCCATTTTCAAATGCCGCGGCAACCAGAGTTTTTGACGAAATTAAATTCTTTTAACAACTTTTGAAGAGCTTCACCCAATGAACATCCCTGCAAAGTTTCAGCTTGATTGGCCTACTGGTTTAGGAGGAGAAGGTTTTTAAAGAAATTGTGGACGGACGGACAGACGGACAGACGGACGGACGACGGACAACAACCAATCACAATAGCTCACCACGCACTTTGTGCTCAGGTGAGCTAAAAATTCTTTCAAATGGCACATCTACTCATGATGTAGAATAAATGTGCTGTGTTATTTTGAAATCCATCCATAAATGTAGGAGTAATTGTCCAGACAAATTTGAACGGACAGACGGACGGACTAAAGTACTAACTCAAGCACTAATGCACATACACCGACTTGTCAGAGTGAAACTATGTCTCTCTCACCGCAAGCGGGCTCGACGAAAATGGAGGTGTGAAAAGCATTGAAACTGGACAGACTATAGAGATATTGTAACTTGTGTATGCTTAAAAAAATTCAATAAGGAAACCATTCTGTATGAAGATAAGTTCCTTTTACCATAATTGGTGAATTGCAGCTATCAATCAAAAATGGTTAGACTAATCAACTCATATATTTTGACTTTTTGAACTTTGAACTCAAACTTTGGTCACAATCTAAGTGAAGTATATTTGTTGGTTTTGGGACTGAGATGCCAAAACTAAAGCTTATTCAAGCTGTAGTTAAGGCGTTTATGGCACCAACCATCCATTTTACTTTTTTGTTACATGTTTGTCACTATAATTTTGCAAAAATAACCCTTTCCTGGTTAATACCTGGTTTTTATGTCCCTGCAATTTTATAACGAAGAAAACATTTTGGAAAAAGAAGAAATTGCTAATGACACAATATTTTCTACTCTACTGAAAGTTTTTTTCTCAAAAAAAGTCAACTTCAAATTTTCGTCTGCAAAACCTTTGAATATGGGTGGGTCTAAAATTTTGCAAATCAGGGTTAATATCCAAGTCAGACTTCCTGTCAAGGCTCAGTAGGTAAAGTACAGAACATCATTAATTTGACAATCTGATTGTAACCAGATTAAACGCTGAACGCTACACTATCGTGAATGAATAATTGTGATTGAACGCTGATCGCTTTTTTTCTCCAATTGGATTGAACGCTGTCTTGTTTAGATGCCATCGTTCAATCATTTCAAAATTTCTTTTTAATCACTACAATATCGGAAATAATCTTAAACGAAATATTATCATTATTTTTTAAAATTTGAATTACCGAATTTAATTTTAACGAAAATATTAATCACCAAAACTAATATGGCGATTCTAATTATCGGAATGATTGAACGCTGTTGATTGAACGCTTTCATTTAAGGACTGATTGACCGCAAATTTGAAAACCGTGATTGCTACCTGATTGAACGCTGAACGCTGATTGAATGTGATTACCCGAAATGCGATTGAAATGATGTTCCGTTCTGTAGGGACAGGAATCTGTTGATTAACCCTTTCCCATTTTCTGAAATTTTAGACTGGTCCAAATAAAAAGAGGTTGAAGGCAACAATGAAAATTCAATGTAATTTGAAATGAAACCATCCTATGTGGTAGAAAATATTGTGGAAAAACAAGAAATTGCTTGTTACAAGCAATTTCTTCTTTTTCCACAACGTTTTCTTGAGGACAAAATCACAACAATGTTAAATCCCGGGTTTGAGCATGAAGGTGTTGAATATACAATCTTACAGTGACTGACCTGTACCAACCACAATAATTTTGACGTTTAGATAAAAAGAATGTAACTTACTGGATCCATGGTAAATACGTCTCTACTCCAATCTAAGGAGGCTCCCATCTTCTTCATCTGTGTGTATATTTCATTACCTTTACTGAAAGTATTTGTAAACAAACAAAAAAATTTTAGGACTCAACAGATTCAAGGTACCAGTTAAAAGTACATTTAAGGTTAAAAATAAATGCCATAAAGGGGAGAAATTAATGCGAGAAAAAGGACAAACTGACTGCTATAAGCATGTTCTCTTTTACTTGTAATATTTTTCACAGCTAGTTTTCCTGGGCATGTGTAAAAAAGTTTAATTATACTAAAATGATTAATTTAGTAAACATGTATTTCTATCTTACAGACAACAGTTGAGAATACTTACAAATATGGGTTTAAGTTGAAAAGAACATGATATAGAGGATAATTGTTTGTTTTGAGTGAACAACAAAAGCTTTATTTTTACACTGATACGACAACGCCGCCTAGCGCTGCAATGTCCGACGTCCTTAACCTTTGCGCTACCGAGACATCCCCAAAAAAAGGATGTTCAAATAACGCATATAAAGCTTCCCGACACTGCAGCACACTCCGTATAAGGGTTCTATTTTTAGAAATTCTATTTATATTGAATTCTCTCAGCTACGGCAGTGACTCTTGTCTTTTCAACCCTAGTGGAGAATTAATATTTTATTTGACTCTTACGGGATTCGAACCTACGCGGATACGACAACGCCGCCTAGCGCTGCAATGTCCGACGTCCTTAACCTTTGCGCTACCGAGACATCCCCAAAAAAAGGATGTTCAAATAACGCATATAAAGCTTCCCGACACTGCAGCACACTCCGTATAAGGGTTCTATTTTTAGAAATTCTATTTATATTGAATTCTCTCAGCTACGGCAGTGACTCTTGTCTTTTCAACCCTAGTGGAGAATTAATATTTTATTTGACTCTTACGGGATTCGAACCTACGCGGATACGACAACGCCGCCTAGCGCTGCAATGTCCGACGTCCTTAACCTTTGCGCTACCGAGACATCCCCAAAAAAAGGGATGTTCAAATAACGCATATAAAGCTTCCCGACACTGCAGCACACTCCGTATAAGGGTTCTATTTTTAGAAATTCTATTTATATTGAATTCTCTCAGCTACGGCAGTGACTCTTGTCTTTTCAACCCTAGTGGAGAATTAATATTTTATTTGACTCTTACGGGATTCGAACCTACGCGGATACGACAACGCCGCCTAGCGCTGCAATGTCCGACGTCCTTAACCTTTGCGCTACCGAGACATCCCCAAAAAAAGGGATGTTCAAATAACGCATATAAAGCTTCCCGACACTGCAGCACACTCCGTATAAGGGTTCTATTTTTAGAAATTCTATTTATATGCGTTATTTGAACATCCTTTTTTTGGGGATGTCTCGGTAGCGCAAAGGTTAAGGACGTCGGACATTGCAGCGCTAGGCGGCGTTGTCGTATCCGCGTAGGTTCGAATCCCGTAAGAGTCAAATAAAATATTAATTCTCCACTAGGGTTGAAAAGACAAGAGTCACTGCCGTAGCTGAGAGAATTCAATATAAATAGAATTTCTAAAAATAGAACCCTTATACGGAGTGTGCTGCAGTGTCGGGAAGCTTTATATGCGTTATTTGAACATCCTTTTTTTGGGGATGTCTCGGTAGCGCAAAGGTTAAGGACGTCGGACATTGCAGCGCTAGGCGGCGTTGTCGTATCCGCGTAGGTTCGAATCCCGTAAGAGTCAAATAAAATATTAATTCTCCACTAGGGTTGAAAAGACAAGAGTCACTGCCGTAGCTGAGAGAATTCAATATAAATAGAATTTATTTTTACAAGTTGTTCACGAAATGAAATATCAATCGATCTTACTCAAAAAACAAACGATTGCTCTATTTCTTTAATGCAGAAATTAGACAAAATGCGAAAATTATATGACACATTTTCTTAAAGCGCGTCATTTTGCACGTGACTGCTATGCAACACTTATGATGACGTCACTTATTTGGCTCTGCTTAGATAACGTCAGATAGGGTGAAATGAACGAAATTTAAGTGGGGCATAAGTTTTTGATAATTTCACTGGATAGGCGGTGAGTTTATCAAATGATAATCTATCGTTATTTCTCGATAATCCACCTGAAAATATTAAAGATAAGTGGTTTAATAAAAGTATATGTACCCATTTTTCCATTCCCAGACTCGTTTCAGAAATTCTTCTCTGCCTATGTCACGTCGAAATTTCTTCTCCTCTGCCCAGAGTTGTTTCTCAACAACGACCTGTGTTGCAATACCTGCATGATCAGATCCCGGAATCCACAATGTCTGTAGCCCTCGCATACGGTTCCTTGTAAGTCACAAATGAATTGTCAGTTAAAGATATTTGTACGGCAGAAAAAAAACATCCTAAATTTACCTTCTCATAATGAATTTCTTATAACTGACAGATCATGGCAGTCAATTAAAAAGTCCATTGACAAATCATTCACTTAGACTTGTATTGTTATGTGTAACTGACAATACATTATATGTGCTTTAAAACTGAATAATGTACCTTTAAACGACTGAACTACTTTTAATGTAAAAATCATTTGAATTACATGCAGAAAAAAATCTTATATTCAAGTGCAAGCTTTTAAGCCTTTCCTGTATTGCAAAATTTTAGAAAAAATCTCATATTCAAGTGCAAGACTCTAACCCTTTCCTGTATTTCAAAATTTTAGACCTATCCAAATTCAAAGGTTTTGCAGACAACAATTTAAAGTTAATTCTATTTAAAAAAATAATCATTCAGTAGGGTAGAAAATATTGTGGGAAAAGAAGAAATTGCTTGTCACAAGCAATTTCTTCTTTTTCCACAATGTTTTCTCAAGTTAAAAAAACAGGGACTAAACAGGAAAGGGTTACATTGAAATTACTTGTAGTTTATGACGCTACAGGACTAACTGATGACATATTGAGCCTTTTACAGATGTGTATGGGGGATAAACCAAAGTGCCCAAACTAGTCTAGAATAACTTATCATCGAGAGATCAAAGATCCTTTTACCATCTAACTAACGCGTCCTGTATGGAGCAGGTGAGGGCATGTCCCAGGTGTAACGTCCCGGTCACATTAGGAGGCGGTAAACAAACCACAAACTTCCCATGTCCATCACTTGTCTGAAATATATCAAGTGAAGTTACTAAAATATCTCAAAAAGTAAAGGGACCATTCAGTAAACCAAAACATTGTATTTGAAAAGATTTCAGCTCTACCATAATCTGCTCAGTATTGAATTTTTAAGAATTAATAAAATTTGACAAGTGACTGCAAGGCTATTCTAAGTGTCTATACAGGGCTTTTTTTTTCTAGAAATTGGAAAGAGGCCTTAGCCGGTTTGTTTTGGGAAATTTTTGCACAGTTTTAAGAAGAATCAGGAAACATAAGTATAATAAAAAAAAGTAACAAAAGTAAGATTCATCCATCATATTCAAGATTCAAGATAAATAACTATATTTAAGGGTCTTATCAGGAATAAAATGAATAGAAATATTAAACAAAACTAATTTGGAAGAAAATAAATCCATATAATGCAAAAATAAGCTTTAATTTTGGAAATTTCTCTGCCGCAAGTGGGATAAAAAGAGCCTTTTTTGAATTGGAAAGTAGCAGTTTATAGGCCCCAGTTGAAGAATGAAAAAAAGCCCTGCATTGTAAAGACACTTAGAAGAGTATTGCATTCTCAACACATTAACCATGAAGCAAGGTAGAATGACTATTTCTTATTTCAAGACAAGAATACCGCATTGGAATGCCAACACTCAGCTGTTCAAGTGCTTGATATTAGATAAAATTTCTAAGTAGAAAAGGGGTATAATTCATTCAAAAATACATTTAGATTTATCCCCCTTGTTTGTAAAGATTACCATTTTGATAGTGATAATAGTGAACAATTATTCTAAGTTTCCAGTTAATGTGTTCAATACTACCAGAGATATTACAAAATTTCAAAGCTTTTGCATGATAACACAGATGACGACAACATGGTCATAGCAATACCTTGGGTTTTCACCGCAAACAGCCAAGCTAAAAAAGGGCATGTTTTTAATTCTGCTCAGCCTGCACAATCAATGCAGTTGCATCTTTACAAGAATCTTTAGTCTCGAAACTTCTAAAACGCACAATGGTTCACTTGAATGTGCTGTCAATCAAAGAAGCAATTCATTTGGCCCGAAAGTGAACTCTGACAATGGCCGATATATATGTAAAGCATTCTTTTGGGGTTTGACAACTTCAATGTAGTAACTACAGCTGTTTCAGGTTGTAGTTACAATGCATAGGTTGCCAACCAACCATTTTACCATAGACTTTCTAGACTTTTTTAGATTTAGCATTCAACCCATTAATAGATGGAAAATTTCTGACAATGTTTTCTACCCCAAAAACCATAGATTTTCATTTTTCATTTTCAACTATAATTAGTGAACTGTAACGTCTTTCAATTTGGATGAGTCTAAGATTTTGCTGTCTTGTAATGGGCTAAAGAACCCTTATTCTGCCTACTAAACTCCTAAAATAAATACAGTAGTGGCAAATAATACAACGAGCAAATTATACGAGTAACAATATTTTCGTTTAACTTTGATATTTGTCGACATTTACTTGAAGCTTGAATGAACTATTGTTACTACCTTAACCCATTATCAGACGACAAAATTTAGACAAATGCAAATTGATTGGAGTTACTGATGACCATTTTAAGTTTATGAAATTTTAGTGGGTTTTTTTTTTCAACTTTTTTGTTTTGAAATACATTGTGGATCATGAAGAAATTGCGTGTGACATGCAATTTATTCATTTTCCAAAATGTTTTCAATGCAATTTTTCTTGAGGGGTGTCAAAAAGCTTCATTGTGTGGGAATGAGTTAAGGTTGCCAATCGCCCATTTTTATTTCTTTGCTACTTGTTACTGCCCATAAGTTTCGCAAAATAACACTGTTCAACCCATTCCAACAGAGCAAAATTTTAGACTGGTCCAAATTGAAAGAAGCTGCAGACGACAATTTCAAGTAGATGGAATTTTGAATTTCTTCGCCTTTATGGATAGAAAACAATGTGGATAATGAAGAATTTGCTTGATACAAGCAATTTCTTCATTTTCCACAATGTTTTCCAAAGATTTTTTCTTGAGGGGCGTAAAAAAGAGGGGATGAGTTGGAATGGGTTAACCCATTCCCACACAAGCCCTCCTTAAGCCCCTCAAGAAAAAAGCTTTGGAAAATATTGTGTAAAATGAAGAAATTGCTTGTGACAAGCAATTTCTTCATAATCCACTATGTTGTCTATCCAAAAAGATAAAGATTTTTTAATTTCATTAATTTAAAATTGTCATCTGCAGCTTCTTTTAATTTGGACCAGTCTTAAATTTTGTTGTGTGGGAATGGGTTAATATCAAGTTGAACTTCCGATTGGAGCTAAAGCTACTACATTAATGTGATCAGTAATTCATCAATTGGATGACTAGACACAACTATTTCTTACCTCCCTTGGTTTGACTAGATACAAGTAACAACTATTTCTTACCTCCCTTGGTTTGAAGAACCCCTGTTCTACCCACCAATCATACCAGGCTGCCTCCACAAACTCGGGACTGTAGGAACGTGGTAGTGGACAGGTAACATCTGAAATAATGTTAGATAACTCTGTTGAACTGAGATTCCCTCAAGATATTTAACACATTTGAGCCGCTGTCATAGTGCAGTTTTTAGCGCATCAGACTCCAAAACTTCAATCATGGTATTTCATGGGTTCAATCCCACGCACGCCGCACATATCCTTTCTGACAGTTGTCTCTCACCAATTGGTGGGATAATCGTAAACCTATGTGGGATAGCGGCTGGAGATTGGGAAAGGATGTAGTGGTAGTACTGGTGTGAGAAATACCAGAAATCCATTGTTAGGTGCTCCAGCCTCCACGATAACTCTGAAGTACTGTTAGAAGTGGCGTTAAACCCCATTCAATCAATCAATCAACATCTAACACATTACCTTACAATCATGCCTTTTGATCCCCTTCTCAAGAAAGAAAGCTTTTGAAAAAACAAACAAGTTTTTCTACCTCAAAAGCAAAAAAAAAAAAAAAAAATTGTCATCTACAACATCTTTGAATTTGAAGCAGTCATGAGCTTTGTTGTCTGGAAAGTTGGAGATGACAATTCAATGTGCCTAAGTTGGAAAATACATGTACAGTAATTGTGAAATAGAATTGAAATCATTAGGATAGAAATTAATGTGAGAAAAGGAGACATTCCTCAGTTATTTTCTTAAGAGCTTTCTTCCAACCAACCTTTTTTCTCTCCAGGTTTTGTTGAACCTTCGTATTTATAACTTTCGTATCCTTTAGAACCCTTCTTGAACAAGCCGTGGCTCTGAAACATAGTATTACAATCATTTTCAGTGACAGTTGGATGATATTATCAGTATTTGACACTAACATATTATTTTCACCACAGGACTTTAGAATTACCTCTGCCATTCAAAAAGTCTATCAACCAGCCAAATTATACATTTCGAACTCAAATATTTGCCAAAATTTATATCAAGCATTTAAGTTGGTCTGAAGACTTAAACGTCATAATTACAGCTTCTTTAAGCTGTAGTTATTGGTATTAGGTCGCCATCCAACCATTTTACTTTTTTGTTTCATGTTAATGGCCATTAATTTTGTAAACAAACACAATTTAATCAAGCTGCGATATCATAGCCCTCTTACTGATAACCTGCTTGCGAGGGCTATGACACCCTCCTTCTTTGCTCTTTGTTTCAGTGCCCGGAGTGATTCACTCCTGGCAACTTTGAGGTAATTTATTGGAAGTTTAATACCGGAATGGACCTTAACAATATATCTATCCATTTAAATGAATATTTGTCTGCAAAAAGTTGAATATTTCATGCATTTAAGTCTTGATTTGCTCCAACATAGGAAAATCAAAGTTTTCTGCCATTTTGAATCAGATGTCAGCCATTTTTGCTGTTTGACAGTGAGATCTCACGAGATTTCGCGCTTCCCGTCAAAACGATAGCAAATAAAAATTTAGGTCACCAAATTTGGAAGCTACATGTATTGTATTTTCTGAAAACAAAATAGTTATTTTAGAAAATCAGATTAAAAGTGTATAAAGGTACAGTCAAACTTCATTGGCTCAACCATGTAGGGGACTGGCTAATTTGTTCAAGATTTCGGAAGTTCAACTGATTCCAAAATCACATAAGGCAATATCATTTGTCCGAGGTAGGTAGTGTCCGAAAATACAGTCACTTACTTGCTTGACCTGTTTTAAATTTCATAGAATCAAACATATGTATAAATGTTCCCAAATCTAAACATGAGAAATAATTGACGTTTTTTGTAAGAAATCATAAAATTTGACAAAATTAATTGCACTAAAGAAGCATAATAGGTTTGCTTTGTTTTCAATGATTGTAGTTACGTACAGGCCTTCATTTGCAAATTTCAGTTCTTTAACATAAAGCATTAAACATACTACACCTATTTTGTCATCATGTTATTTTATCTATATCTGAAAAAAGGGCAGAATGCATTTCAAGCGCAACAAGTGGTATAAAGTTTCTTTTCAAGAGTATCAGCAGCCATTGATAGTTGCGGTCCTTGACGTAGAATAACTTCCTCATCAGATTCCAAAGATGTTTTGGAATTGGTACGAAAAATTCTCAGATGAGGTAATCTTCTTAGATTTTTTTGTTGATGAATATGCGAACAATCAATTACCAGGTACAATTATTCCTAAATGATAGAAAAAAAGTATTTTTCATGGAACAGGTTATTATTACACATGGTGCATCGTTTGACAAAAAGGTGTCATAAACAGATTAAGATGTTGAATGTGTGAAAATTCATTAAACATAGCAGCTTATGATTGTCAATCAACCCTTCATTCGACTGTTTCAGATAAAATATATAGTGATTTGTAGTTCGGGACTTTGAAAAGAGTTCGAAAGTTCGATATTCAAGGTGTATGAGTTTTCCGAGGTCGAACACTATAAATCATGAATCCTTTTTGATGGGACCAAGTTTCTTGTTAGAAATTTCCGTTTTGTTCGAGAATTCATGTGTTTGAGCAAATGAAGTTTGACTGTAATTAAAGTGTTAATATTATTTGATAGAAATATTAAAATCATTGACAAATCAGTTTCTTTGATGATAAAATTTTATCAATTTAAGTTAAAAATGATAATATAATCTATAAAAAGCACCCATTATGACAGCATGACAGTGGTAAAAAGTGTGACTTTATAATATATCATATGACAAACAAAATGTCATAGTTGCAAAACTAAGGAATTTATATAAACTGAAAAGAAACTAGTATCAAATGATTGATACTAATGATATTTCTATCATTATGATAGAATTTGTCCAAAATATTAACATATGTATGAAATATCGATCCGTAGATAATCGTTTATCACAAAACATACAATATATGGACTTGCAACAAAGCGCAAAGAAGCGGAAGTTGTAGCCCTCGCCAGAAGATTATTAGTAAGAGTGCTATGATATTGAAACTAAATTTAGCCCAATCTCAAACAACAAATTTTAAGACTGGTAAAATTTGAAAGTTTCTAAAATTCTGTTACACCTGTTGAATTAGGGTCGAACATTACTTGGGTCGAGCGAGTAAAACACGAAACAAGTCAACATTTGTGGGATAGATGAAGGCTAAATCAAATAAAAATTGTTTCAACATACAGTGTACAAATTTCTCTTGATTCCAACATACTGCTGATATCGCAACAATCTTCTTAAAGCATTTAAACTTCGACATAATGATAATTTAGCGTTAAAATTGTTCAGTATGGAGGCTGACATATTTTGTCTACTCGTTTCAATTTCAAGCGTGAATTAAGATTAGTACAAAATCTGAAAAATTCCGTCTTTATTATGGTTTGATCAGTTAATTCTGAAGATTTTTATTTCATTTCCATTACTTTAATGTGGTAATATTCAAATAAACTCCTCATTGTATAATAGTTCGCTTATAAATAAATAAAACTAATCAAGTATTAAACAAAATTGGTTCCCAAATTAATACATTGAGTACCAATCTCGCGCTGAGGTACAAAGCATGATATGGCCTCAACTCTATCTTCGCAGAAACTTGACTGCAAGGATCTTCAAAGTTATCTCAGGACTTTGTCATCTACAGTCCTTGATCGTCTGTATAACAGTCCAGCTACATGCTTAGCAGTCTTTAGGTAAAAGATAAAAGGGCACGATTCCTGATTCGTCCGAAAATATTTCGTTACTCATTATTTCTTTTGAAATTTCAGGTTAGCATACTTTAACCCTTTCCTTTTTTTTGAAATTTTAGACTGGTCCAAGTTGAAAGGTTTTTCAGACGACAAAATAAAGTCCAACTTTATTGATATATATAATCATTCAAAAGGGTAGAAAATATTGTGGAAAAAGAAGAAATTGCTTGTTACAAGCAATTTCTTCTTTTTCCTCAATATTTTCTCAATGATAAAATCACAGGGACGTAAAAACCAGGGATTAACCAGGAAAGGGTTAATGGGCTCGGCTGCTTCAAAGAGGATTTTGTTTGCTCTTTGTGCTAACACCCTTCATGTCTTTTTCTCTATCTTTTGGAGCCTGTGGTATTCATCTCTATTTCTTCATAATTATCTTTTCATGTTGATAAGAAACAACAGATTTTCATGCCAAACAAGAGGATTACAGGTCTTGTGTGTTATTAGTCACCTCGTTACAGATCAACCAATTGAGTCACCTTTTCTTCCACTTATGTCTACAATGGGGAAACATGTATGCAAATTTAAATTTGAATAGATAGCTTGCAATTGACAGATCACAGATTGTGATCCAGGAATCGATCAAATAATCAAGTTATTCATTTGAACAGGAAGTGAGCTTTAAACTCTGACATTAGCTGACATTTTTGTTAAGCGTTTGTAGTGGTTTGGCATCTTAACCCTTGTCATGCTGAACCCGGAATATTCCGGTTTTGGCAGAAGGTGTAGACTAAGATCAGACTGCACTTATGTGCAGGCTGATCTTAGTCCACACCTCCTGCTTGTACTTTTCCTGCCAGGGTTGTTTATGAAGTTGATTTCTAAAAGAAATATTGATTTTTGAACAACAAGTTCTATCAGTGCTCTCATCCCTTTGATTTGACAGTATTTCAGTAAGGTAATGTATCCAGCATGACAAGGGTTAAATTGATGTTTGGTAGCCAACCAACCGTTTTGATGTTTTGTTATTTGTTACTGGCCATCAATCTTGCAAAACAAAGTTGTTCATTTTGGTTCATGTAGACGTGATATTCCAGTTGGAGTCAGTGGGTGTGGCCCGCATTCAGTGGGTGTGGCCCGCAGTCAGTGGGCGGGGCAACAGGTTAGTGATTAGTCAATGTAGAAATGAACAGATAAAACAGCTGCCATGTAAGTACTGTCCAAATTGAAAAAAAAGTTCCATTTCAAAATATGTTAAATTTGGAAAATAAGTGCCTAGTGGAAATCAACAAAGTTTTTCATAACTGTCTTTATTCAGGGCATCAATAATCATGAATAAGTGGTAATCATGTGTCAACCCTTTCCCGTTTAAATATGGGATATTATGTTCCTGTGATTTTTTACTCAAGAAAACATTGTGGAAAAAGAAGAAATTGCTTGTAACAAGCAATTTCTCCTTTTCCCCAATATTTTCTACCACTTAGGATGGTTTCATTTCAAATGGCATCCAGTTTTCATTGTCGTCTGCAACCTCTTTCAATTTGGACTGGTCTAAAATTTCGAAAAAACAGGAAAGTAATTTGCAACTTCAAAACCGAAAATCAATCTCTGCCCTTCAAGTCCTGACTGATAAATCATGGCTGTAATTTTCCTTCACAGAGAATTACCAGAACTCTCCAAGCACTATGTGATGAGATTACTGTTTGTAGACCAGCCTGTGTCACAAGCTGTTATTGGTTTGTGGGTGAATAACAAACATCATAAGTAAGTACAAACCTAAAACAGGGTCAACAGTCATCAGCTTTGCTACTTATAACACTCCAAAACAATTTAAAAAATATGTTTGGAGCACTGGCACTTGATCTCAATACATTTTGCCGGTTCATTTACCTACGTATGATATAAATACGTACATATGATATATATTAATTATAGATAATAATACTTATGCTAGAGAGTAAGAAGGTAAATTTGCCATGTTTTAGATCAAGTGCCAGTGGTTTGGAGGATATTATAAGAGTCAGCTTGTTTGCTGGCTGGTTGGTCTGTTTTTTGGGTCCATAGCTTTTTAGCCAGTAAAGCGTCAGCTTTGATAGCTTAAGTAAACAGACAAAATTTTGAGGTCTTCCCAGAGTTCACCGAGTGCAAACTACCACTGGAGGCTTGAAACAAGCAATTTCTCTTTTTTCCCACAATATTTCCTACCACATGGGATGGTTTTGTTTCAAATTGCATCCTCTTTTTCATTGTGGTCTGCAACCTCTTTCAATTTGGACCAGTCTGAAATTTCAAAAAACGGGAAAGGATTAAAAGAAAGTCCTGGCTAAGTCTACCCTAGATAAAGGATAAAGAATAGATTTATAGCGTTAAAATGCTCAGTTTATATTTACTAAGTTCTGAAATATGTGACCTAATTTTAGAACAAGTTTCAAATATGAGGCTAATTTTGTTTACACTTACAGTTTTAGATTAACCCTACAAATTGATCATTTCAGTGAGCATAGATTAGCGGTGAGAGCCCTATCAGATTTGAGAATATGGTATGAGAGGCCCTTACCAGGGGGACTGCAGGGCTGGATATTAAATGGAACTTTCAAATCTAATATGAAAACGGCGCTACTTGGAGGGTAGGTTACTTGTTTATCTAATAGTATGATATGAGAGACCCGTACCAAAGGTATTGCAGGCTCTAATTTAACCAATTACTAGACAGCAAAGTTATAGACTGGTCCAAAGAAGTTGCAGATGACAATCTAAAGTTTAAGAAAATTTAGATTTTGTCAACTTTCTGGGTTAAAAACAGTGTGGAAAATGAAGATTTCGCTTGTAATTTCTTCATTTTTTACAATGTTTTTTACCAATTTTCCCTTTTTCTTGAGGGGCGTCTTAAGGCATCATTGTGTGGTAATGGGTTAAGGGATAGATTATTTATCAGGGCTTGAAATTTCTACTTATTCACTTCCTTCTTTTTCTATATAGGTATTAGGCAGGACAAGTGGAAATTGAAAGATATGAATGTAACACAATATTTTCTGATTGTGCAGGACAAATAGAAAATTTAAGAATTTTCAAACTTTGTTTGCAAAACTATGGACTTTGATGTACAAGGGGTTGCAGGGCTCTATTTGAAGGAAATAACCGGTTTTCATAATGATTAATTATCAAATTCCCAAATGATAAAATTGTAGACAGGTCCAAATTGTAAAAAAAGTTGATTTGAAATAAATGAAAAGATTAAAAGTTCTAATCTGTCCTAGTTGAAAATGTAGTGAAAAATGAAGAAATCGCTTATAAAAGCAATTTCCTCATTTTCCGCAATGTTACTCTAATCTGTTTTCTTGTGGGATATGAAAAAGACGGATTGTGTGAGAAGGTAAAATTTTTTTGGGGGGGAAAAAGAGACAACAAAGTATTTCTCCTTTTCTCACTATCTTCTCTTCCCTATATGAAGCTTACTATTCTCTATATTCACATAATCTTTCTCTGAAGTTTATTGGTACAATGAGTTGATACTTCACGGTTACTCTATTGTTAGGTAGAGGGGCTTCTTCCTGAAATTAGTGTACAGTGTTGTTCAAAGATTTCATAAAAAAATCTGTTTCATTTCAGTGGTACTCCGTGGGTAGGACGTGGGGCAGGATCCTTGGGTCCTGATAAGAATACCAAAGATATTGAGTTTCTGGATAAATATGCTATAGAGAGATGGGAGGTAGGTATTCAATAGTTCTCAGAACGTAACCCTTGTCATGCTGAATAAAAAATGTTCCCAAAAACGTATCAAAGGGCTGTAAACACTGGATTCACTATTTGTATGTCAATATTTCATCTGAAAATAAATGTCATAAATAACTATGGCTTGAAAGAGACACACAGTTGGTATAGACTGTGCAGGCTGATCTTTTTCTATTTAAACTGCTAAAGCAGGAATGTTCTTGGTTTACCATGACAAGGTTTAAGGTAGAGTCATTTGTAATTTTTTATTGTTCAAACCCTTATTTGTGGATACTTATCGGGATCATTTTATCAAGAAGATTCCAGTGAGTACAATGTAGGATTCCTGTTCTGGCAGGAGGTTTAGACAAAGATCAGTCTGCACATAATGTGCAGTCTGATCTTTGTCTAGACCACATAATGTGCAGTCTGATCTTTGTCTAGACCACATAATGTGCAGTCTGATCTTTGTCTAGACCACATAATGTGCAGTCTGATCTTTGTCTAGACCACATAATGTGCAGTCTGATCTTTGTCTAGACCACATAATGTGCAGTCTGATCTTTGTCTAGACCACATAATGTGCAGTCTGATCTTTGTCTAGACCACATAATGTGCAGTCTGATCTTTGTCTAGACCACATAATGTGCAGTCTGATCTTTGTCTAGACCTGATGCTTGTCCCTTTAAACACAGCATTGTTTATACCATTAATTTCTGAAAAAAATATTAACCCAAAATGTGCCTTATTTGCTATCAGTCCTTTGATTTTAACACAATTTTTTAGAGAATTTTATTCAATATGACAAGGGTTAAAATATTTAGACACAATTGTTCTCCATTAAAAGTAGCTCTAAGGACAAGGTTTACCTTATCTAGCTTGCCTAGAGCATATCTCCTTCATTTATGGATGTATTTCAAAATAACTTGGCACATATATATTTCATCATGAGTGGATATGCCACTGCATATTAATCATTTTGCATTGCTTCAAGGTCAAGGTCACAGCTCAAGGTTAAATATATATGGCAGGCTGGACATGTTATCCCTGGACAAGTTTCTAGTCGTATGTAATAGGGTTATTTCGTTACAGTGTGTACTTCACTTCATGGTTGGGTCAACATGTTGTCCCTGGACAAGTTTCTAGTTGTATGTAATACGATTATTTTGTTACAGTGTGTTCTTCACTTCATGGTGGGGTCAACAGAAGGAGCAGATGGTGTGAGTCGAGATATTAACGATGTTCTGCTACATTCGGAACTCATGAAAAAAGGGTATGGATATTGCTACTATAAAATTATTTACCCAGTTTTACCAACATTCCTTTTCACTTTTTATGACCTTCAAGACATATAGCTATGGAAGCTTTGTACAAAATGAAGAAATTGCCTGTAACAATTTCTTAATTTTCAACAATGTTTAAAATCCTTGAAAGACATAAGATATAAGAAATGAAATTCTATCAACTTGTAGTTATCATCTGCAACTTCATTTAAGTTGAAATAAATTAAAATCTTTTCAACCCATTCCCACACATTGAAGCTTTTAAACGAGCCGCCGTCATAGCGCAGTTGGTAGCGCGTCGGACTGTCAATCTAGAGGTCCCGGGTTCGATCCCCGACGGCGGCACTCATCCATTCCGACTATTTGTCTCTCGCCAATGGGTCGATAATCGTAGACCTATGTGGGATAGCAGCTGGAGGCTAGGAAAGGATGTAATGGTAGTACTGGTGTGAGAAGTACCAGGATTCCATTGTTAGGTGCTCCAGCCGCCGCGATATAACTGAAAGATTGTTCAAAGCGGCGTAAAACCCCATTCAAACAAAACAAACAAACAAGAAAAAAGCTTTGGAAAACATTATGGAAAATGAAGAAATTGCTTGTGGCAAGCAATTACTTCATTTTCCACGATGTTTTCTTCCTGAAAAGTTGAAAAAATCTAAAATTTCATAAACTTTGAATCATCGTCTGCAACTCCTTTCAATTTGGACCAGTCTAAAATTTTGTTGTCTGGTAATGGGTTAAATGAAATTTGACTGTTCCAACATATTCTGTGTAACATTATAGTGGATCTTGAATAAGTGGTCATGAAAAACTTGAATGTCGAAAATTGTATTTCTAAATGTTAAAGTGACTCAGATTTAACTGAATCCTATACAATCACACCTTTTCATGTCCTTCAAGAAAGAATCTTGAGGAAAACATTGTGGAAAATAAAACAAAATTGTTTATAACAAGCAGTTTCTTCATTGTCCAATTTGTTTTTCTCCAAAAATTGTCAAATTATTTAGAATCTCACCAACTTGAAATTGTTGTCTGAAACATCTTTCAATTTGGACAAGTTGAAATTTTTGTTGTTTAGTGATGGGTTAAAAGGACGCAAATGAAACTGAGAGCAAAATGATAGGATGAACAATGAATGTTACTGCCTTGCCATAAGTGTTCAAGAATCTCGCTGCACACCACAACATTATACAAAATCTCTCTAAATATGTTTCAGGGATGCTTCAGAGCCAATGCCGTTTATCACACCGAGCGGTTTTCAATTTTTACTGATGGACACAACGTCACAGATTTGGTATTTCATGTTGCAGTATTTAGATACAGTTGAGGTTAGCACTATTTATTTGACAAATATAGGAAACAGGGGACCTAATGACGACATCTCTTGTTACACTCTTGGTTCAAAATTTAGCTCATAATTGATAGAATTCTTCACAAAATCTTTGTCATGTCATGAGAACGAACTTTATTGATGATATAGGACTTTAACTGATAACCACGCAATCACACTTTTTGATGCCCTTTAAGAAAATAGCTTTGGAAGACATTTTGGAAAATGAAGACATTGCTTGTGACAATCGGTTTATTCATTATCCACAATGTCTTCTTCCCAAAAATACAAATATTTTGTAATAAAAATTTTTGTCCACAGCTTCTTTCAATTTGGACCAGTCTAAAATTTTGCCATCTGGTAGTGGGATTATTGTCAATTTAAGTAAATGAGATTTTAATTTGTCTTCATTTTGTTAAAGCTTAACCCATTACCAGATGATGAAAGTTTTGACTTGTCCAAATTGAAAGAAGTTGCAGACAAAAAATTTTAGGGTGGAAACATTTTAGAAAATCTTTTGGGATAGAAAACATAGTGGATGATGAAGAAGTTGCTTGTAACAAGCTGTTTCTTAATTTTCCACAATTTTTTCCAAAGCTTGTTCCAAAGCTTGTTGTTTTAAAGGGGATTTTGTGGGAATATGTTAAAGTCCTAATCGTTAAGTTTTACGTTTATAACATAATGCATAGCTGGCAGCCACGGCGCAACGGTTTAACCCATTCCCCACACTATGAAATTTTAGACCAGTCCAAATTGAAAGAAGTTGCAGATGACAATTTTAAGTTGATGAAATCTTCAATATATCTGTCTTCTATGGTAGAAGACATTGTGGAGAATGAAGAAATTGCTTGTAACAAGCAATTTCTTCATTCTCCACAATGTTTTCCAAAACTTTTATATTGAGGGGAGTTTAAAAGCGCCACTGTGTTGGAATGGGTTGATATGGGAGCTTGTGATCCCGAGGCCTCTTACCACTTGGCCATATAATCTACTGTGATGATAACGAATCCAATCAGAATGGGTTAATTCTTTTTTAAAACACACAGTACCTTTTTAGGGCATAATTTTGAATTTTTCAAATACGCTTGTACTGGGATTTTAGTGTTAATGACTGATTCATTATTGTATTTTCAGTCCAAAGGTTTAGATGTGGTAGAATGCCTGTCATTTCTATTTCAACTCAGTTTCTCTACGCTTGGAAAGGTAATGTTTTATATCAATTGCATACATGCTGCAATTTTGCAATTTACTATTAAAGGATATAGAATATTTTGTGGCTAAAATGATAATTTGCTTTTATTTAGCTTGTCTGTATCATTGTTGTCATGGTTTAAAAACTGTGACATTTTTACAATAAATTCTCCTTTTCTCACAATGTTTTTATAATTTTTTTTATCTTTATGGTTATAAAAACAATTATTTTCCCCAGGATTATAGTACAGAGGGGATGACAGAAGGACAGCTTCGATTTTTACAACATTTACGAGAATTCGGTCTAGTTTATCAAAGAAAGGTAATTCACCTTCTTTTCCACAATCTCAAGTTGAAAATGACCACAAGAGAGAAAAAATACAAGGCATTACAATCTTAACCCTTGTCATGCTGCAAATGGCGTATTCCTATTTGGGCAGGAGGTCTAGACAAAGGTCGGGCTGCACATATGTGCAGTATGACCTTTGTCTAGACCTTCTGCTTGCCCCTTTAAAAGCAAAGTAGAGGGGGTTATTAGCACCATGTCTTTCTATCTGTTTGTCCGTCTGAAGACTATTTTGTTTCTGTCCTCAAACTCTTATAACCAATTAGCTGACAAATCATGAAACTTCATACAATTGATGCCAATGATCCAAAGAAGCGCCCTTTTTTTTTGGGGGGGGGTGCATAGGTCAAGTTCACAATCGAAAACCATTTGTAAGGTCTAACTTATAAGCCATTTGACATAGAACCTTCAAACAAGTATTATCCATGACCTGATAAAGTGTGCCATTGTTTTTAGCTCACCTGAGCACAAAGTGCAAGGTGAGCTATTGTTATCGGTCGTTGTCCATCGTCTGTCCGTCCGTCCACAATCTCTTTAAAAATCTTCTCCTCCTATAAAAACCAGGCCGATCACTCTGAAACTTTGCAGGGATGTTCCTTGGGTGAAGTTCTACAAAAGTTGTTAAGAGAATTTAACTCCGTTTAAAACTCTGGTTGCCGCGGCATTTGAAAATGGATTTCTTAAGAAAATCTTTAAAAATCTTCTCCTCCTAAACCAGTAGGCCAATCACTCTGAAACTTTGCAGGGATGTTCCTTGGGTGAAGTTCTGCAAAAGTTGTGAAAAGAATTTAATTCCGTCGAAAACATTTGTAACTGCGGCATATGAAAATGGGAAATTTTAGAAAATCTTTTTTGTCTTTTTTTTCACAGACTACAAGGCCAAAGGCATTTATATTTTAACTTAATCATATGGTTCTCTACCAAGTTTTTAAATATTTTATCTCTGGGGTCAAAAATGGCCCTGCCCCTGAGGTCCGAAGTTTGGAAAAATGCTTAATTAGAGCAATTTCAAAAGACTTCTCCTCTTAAACAATAAGGTCTAGGATATTCATATTTGGTATGTAGCATAACTAGATAGTTTTGTACTATATCATAAATGTTGACTTCCTCAGGTCAAAAACGGCTCTGCACTAGGGGTCCAAAATTGGGAAAAACGCAAAATTTGAATATGCTAAAAAAAAATCTTCATTTTAAGGAGGAGGGCATTTATATTTTGAGTGTAGCATAGCCTGGCTATTATCTATCAGTTTTTATTAAATTATGCCTGTTAATTAACACCCCTTCCCTGGGTGTCCAAAGTTAGTAAAAATGCTCAATTAGACCATGTTCAATAGTCTTTCCTCCCAATCTACAAAGTCTAAGGCATTCATATTTTGTATATAGCATATCCAGATGGTTCTCTACCATGTTAGCTAAAATCTTAGCCCTGGGATAAAGCATGGCACTGCCCCAGAGGTCAAAAATTTTGGAAAACACCCAATTAGAGCAACATCAAAAGTCTTTTCCTTCTGAAATATAAGGTGAAGGGCATACATATTTGGTATGTAGCATGACTAAATAATTTTGTACTATGTATCAGGAAAATATGCTCTTAGGATAAAAATTGTCTCTGCTCCTGGGGTCGAAAATTGCGTAAATTGCATCTAAAGAATTCTTCTTCTTAAATATAGGTTTTAGAGCATTTACATTAAAAACATAGGATAACATTGTTATCTACCATGTTTACATCCTTTGGACAAACATGGCCCTTCCCAAGGCATCCAAAGATATGAAAAACGCTCAATAAGAGCATGTTCAAATATCTTCCACTCCTCATGTATAAGTTGTAATGCATTCATATTTTGATTTATAGTACATCCAGATTGTTCTCTACCAAGGTTGCTAAAATTACACCCATTGAAGTTGCAGACAGTAATTAGAGTTTGATTGAATTCTAAATACAAAGAATATCAAGTAGAAAACACTGTGAGAAATGGATAGATTGCTTGTCACTCCCTTTCTCACTATGTTTTTTTTTTCAAACCTGAGGGTGACAAATTCTTGGATAGTTTGGTAATGGATTAAACTATAAGCCAAAGGAATTCATTCTTATTGTAAAGCATTACTGGATTGTTTTGTACAAAGCCCAAAATCTTATATTTGTTTTATTTATTTTCCTCAAGTTGTGTCTTTTTTATTCTAAAAAGTACTGTAATTTGCAGATGCCTCAGGTGAGCGATTTAGGACCATCATGGTCCTCTTGTTTGTGTAATGTAGGTTAAAGGTCAACTGTTCTTCTTGAGTGGCAATTTGCTGTTGGGGACACAAGTTTGCTTTGCTACTATTCTACTGATAGACTAGTCAAAATTGAAAGAGGCTGAAGATGACAAACCAAAATGCTTATGAAATGAAAAAAAAATATAAAGGGTTGAGATAATTGCGAGGAAAGCAAGAACCACTAGTTTTAAGCATTTTCTCCTTTTCTCACAATGTTTTCTAAAGTGATTTTTCTTCAGGGCATCAAAATTTAGGATTGTGTGGTAATGGGTCAAGAATTAATTTTGTTTCCGATTTAGAACTATTAAATCTTGTCTTTGAAATAGTACTTTGACTTTTATTGTATGTGGCAAAGATAGATCAATACATTTCCACAAAATCACACTTTTTGATGCCCCCAACTAAAACAGCTTCGGGAAACATTGTGGATAATGAAGAAATTGTTTTTATTAGCACACTGAATTTCTACATCAAAGGCAAAATAATTCAAAATTTCA
The DNA here is from genome assembly GCA_946902895.1 of Fragum fragum. Classification (NCBI taxonomy): domain Eukaryota; kingdom Metazoa; phylum Mollusca; class Bivalvia; order Cardiida; family Cardiidae; genus Fragum; species Fragum fragum. Next base: position 1,935,814 of record OX336380.1, read on the forward strand.
TCAACTTGAAATTGTCGTCTGCAACATGGGTGAGTTTAGACCCGTTGACTGCCTTGATGGCCGAGTGGTATAGGTGCTTGACCTGTGATCTGAAGGTCATGGGTTCGAGCCCCTCTGTCGTCAGGAAGTGTTCATGGGCAAGACACTTAATAGCCAGCCCCAGTCTACCCAGCTTTAGAAGTGGCTAGTAGTTGGGTAAAGCCACTGCCTCTCTTTCATGGACATGAAAACATCTGGTTTGTGTGTTCTAGAGTGACTTAAAGCTTTCGTCGCAATTGAGCTAAAATAAATTAGTATAAACTAAACTAAAATTTGTTGTCTGTTAATAGATTAAGTGGTTCAATTCTGTTGTAGAGAAAAGAGAAGAGATATTACCCCACTAGACTGGCCATTAACTTGGCATCAGGCGTCACCAATGTTAATACAGACACACATAAACAGGGATATATAATGGTGGAAACAAATTACCGGATTTACGCTTACACAGGTAAGGATGATCTAACCCGTCACCAGACTACAAAATATTTGTCTGGTCCAAATTCATAGAGGTTGTAGAGGACATTGTAATATTTTCTAATTTGAAAATAACCATTATATAGAAATGTTGTATTAAAGAAGAAATTGATTGAGTATGATATATGCAGATTTTTAAAAAAGCTGCATGGTAAGGAGATGGGTTTATAGGCTGGCATGACTTTCTTCAGACAAATAGTGTCTATTGTTTTAAAAGGTTTTTGGCATAATGAGTTCCAAATAATGCCTTTTAACACCCCTGTAAGATAGTATCAAGGAAAATATTGTGAGGAAAGAAGAAAGGGCTTGTAACAAGTAATTTCTCCATTTTCCACAATGTTTTTACCATATTTAGTCATTCAGTTATGATCCGGGTCATATTGTTTTACCGTTGTCTGTCTGTCAGCACAAAGCTTAACCAAAAAACTTAACATTACCAATTACTACCAGCCTATTCAAGATACAGTGCTCATATTTGTCATGATGATACATCTCCATAATACGCATCTCCTTGTGTCAAGGTCACATATCAAGGTCAAACGTTTAGTTCTGCTGCGGGGGATTTTTTTACAAACACATCTTGTTTACAATAGTAATCAATCATTTAGAGCTTTTCCTTTCAGACTCTCCACTGAATATAGCACTGCTAGCATTATTTTGTGAGATGTTATATCGGTTCCCAAACATGACCGTGGCTAATTTATCAAGAGACAGTGTTAGAGAGGCTTTGATGAGAGGAATTACAGCAGAACAGGTAACAGTTATCTATAGTCTCAATCTACAAGATGTTATATCGGTTTTCCAACTTGATTATAACTAATTTATCTAGTGACAGTGTTAAAGATGAGATGAATTACAGCAGAACAGGTAACAGCCAATTATTGACTCAGTCTGTGAGATGTTATACAATTTCCTAAAAATAATTGTGGCTAAATTATCTGCAGATAGTCTAAGAGAAGCCTTAATGACAAGCATTACAGAAGAATAGGTAACAGTCATTTATTGTCTAATTGTGTCGTGAAATGTTTTACAGATTTCCAAACATGATTGTGTATAAGGGCCCCATCAATGAGAGATTGCAGATCCCTATAGTCATTCCCCTGTCCCTGTCTGTCTGGAATTTGACTTACAATAACTTAAAGGATTTCAATCAAATTTTGGGTGCATCTCTCCAATCAATGTCTCAACCCATTCCAACACAATCTACCTTTTTGATGCCACTAGGGTAAAGAAGAACTTGCTCATGACAATGTTTTACTAACCCAAAAGACAATGTTTTTTTTGAAATTTCATCAACTTGAAATTACTCAGAGGCATGGTTGAATTTTCCATAACCAACAGTTGGAAATGATTATTCTATAAATCTGTTACTGAGTATATTTTAAATTGAAAATTTATTTCCTCAGTTAGTCTATGCAGCAGTTGCCATCTGACCTGGGCTGATAGATTTTTTACATTCCCATGCTTCCTTTTTGCATGATATCACACATTCTTGATTGATTAATGATCCCAATTTCAATCCATTCCCACACAATGACACTTTTTGATGCCCCTCTGGAAAAGGGCTTTGGAAAACATTGTGGAAAATGAAGAAATTGCTTATAACAAGCAATTTCTTCATTATCTGCAATGTTTTCTACCTCAAAAGCCAAAAAAATTTCCTCAACTAAAAATTGCTGTCTGCAACATCTTTCAAATTGAACCTGTCTAAAATTGTGTGGTCTTGTAGTGAGTTAACCCATTCCCACTCAAGCCCTCCTTTTTACGCCCCTCAAGAAAAAAGCTTTGGAAAACATTGTGGAAAATGAAGAAATTGCTTGTATCAAGCAATTTCTTCATTATCCACAATGTTTTCTATCCAAAAAGACAAAGAAATTTTAAATTCCACCAACTTGAAAATATCGTCTGCAGCTTCTTTCAATTTGGACCAGTCTTAAATTTTGTTAAGTTGGAATGGGTTAATGGATAAATGCATGTATTTTTTGTTCCATTTCAGATTATCAATTTCTTGAGGTCTCATGCCCATCCAGATATGTTAAAACATGTAAGTTTTATTTTGTTAATAAAAATCACTTCAATACTATTTTGATTTGTTAAAGAATATTAACTGTGAAAAAAAACTTGATAGAAAAAAAGGAAACATTTCATGAAACAATATTTTTCTATATTATTACAAGAACACTCTGTCTCAAATTTTCAGTCACTTGACCTTTATCAAGAAATAAATTGAAACTTTCGAGAATTAAAAACTACTACATCTTTCAAGTGACAGAAAGTTTGAGAAAGAGTGTTCTTGTAATAATATATTATACATTAATTCCCTGTGGAATATTATGTTTTGAAGAAGTTATCATAATATTTTTTACTCTATAATTTTACCTTATAATTTGAACATGAAAATAATTGGTGTCTGCAACATCCATAAATCTGGGTCACTCCAAAACCCATCGACACTTAATGCCGCTACTTTTATGACATAATAAAAGGGAAATGGAAAAAATGGGGCCTGTGGTGCATGGTGACCTTAAATGAGGTACATGTATGGAAAAAGAAAATTCAGCCAAATAGACTCTGCCAGTTTTAATAGATAAGACTAAAATAAAATTTGATATAAATGACTTGAATATATTCAAATCTGTCAAATTTGGTTTCTTTTATCAACCCATAATATTAGAAGAATCATTTTGTTTTCTTCTATACTTTAGAAATTTGGGAAAGAAATTCGTCTTCCCATCTTCAATTTGGACTAGTGAAAAGTTTTTGTTGTGTGGTAATGGGTTAAAAGGATTTTAATTCTTTCAGTAATCGATTAGATAAACCTACATAACCTGCCATAAAAAAAGGGACTGTACGGAAACTATGTGAAGCAAATATATGAAAATGAGCTCTAATTCAGTAGAGGTTAATCAGAAAGAGTACATTGAAAATAGAGATGTAATAGATTTATTACCAATGTTTGCACCATGATCAGGTTTGATACTTTTCAAATTTCCAAGTTGATGCTATTTCGTGTGACAATTAACACTTGGTTTGGATCATGTATGTTCCAGAATCCTGTCCTACCACCGACTATAGTGGACCAAGTAAGGCTGTGGGAGTTAGAGCGGGATCGGTTCAAGTTTAACGACGGTGTATTATACAGTCAGTTTTTGTCTCACACCGACTTTGAAAAACTCAGAGATTATGCAAAGGTTTGTGTATGTTGTATTTGAAATAAACAAATTTTAGTTTTGTCTATTTAAATTCCTGTATTCTGATTTGCTGAATAGTTTGTTTTATAACTCCATGACAGAAAAATGTGCATAAAGTAGCTGTTTCAAACACATAAACATTTTGCTTCTTGATAGCTTATCTTCAATCATGGGATGTTATGGGTTCGATCCACGGCGACAGCACATATCCTTCTGACATTTGTCTCTCAGCAATGGGTTGATAATTGTAAACCTAAGTGGGATAGCAGCTGGAGGCTAGGAAAGAATTTAATTGTACTACTGGTGTGAGATATACCAGGAATCCATTTTTAGGTCTCCAGCTGCCGCAATATTACTGAAAAATTGTTAATAGTGGTGTTAAATCCATTCAAATAAAAAGCTTCTTGACCGAGAATATTTTTGTTTTCATGAAGGTATGAAACTAATCACACTTAGAAATGAATCTGCTATGTGGCTTAATACAGTGTGATATGGTTTTAAGTTAAGATTTAAAGTATCATATTTCTATCAATAAAAGCTGGTTTGAGCATCTAGTATGAAAAATAATGTATCTGGTATCTATATGTAATCACAGCTGGCCATACTGCCAGATATTTCGTAATACAAAACTGTAGTATGATCTATTGAAAGTACACGAATAGGTGAACTGCTCCATTGATTAATATCGTAATTTTAGCAGAAATAGGGCTATAGTTATGCCAAATTGGTCAACAAACAACAACACAATTGCTACAAAATTATTTGACAAAATCATCCTTTACATTTAGGGTTAATTTTAACAGATTTTACTTCTGTGGTGCCGTCCATGACTGCAGATAATGCAGAAATATAGTCCTGCAGAGAAAAAGTGCTCCATGTTTATGGTAGTGCACATAGTGAAAGTGGGATTGTGTTAAGGGATGAAGAGGATATTTTTTGTTTACATGGACGTATAAACCGAAAAACCTAATCACACTATATGAATACGCCAAGCGGATTCGAAGTGGATTCATACATTGTGTGATTAGGTTTTTCGGTTCATACCTCCATGAAAACAAAGAATAGTCTCTTCATTTCTTATAATTTAATAGTATTGAGCGAAAAAAGGAAAAAACCCTTCATCTTTTGATACCTTTTTGTATGGGACTATTTTGTGAGGAAGCATACAAAATAGCTGCGTGCTCAAAATTTTGTTCATGGAGCTGTGAATAATTTTTTTCGCCCAATCAAAACGTCTGATTTTGATAGACTAAACTAGATATTAAATTATTAGTAATGTAGTAACTCCCACATACAGACATTTTTTTACCCCCTTAAATTTTTCCAGTGTCATAAAGTTACGGCTTTAAGGCAGGTTTATAGCCCATTCCCACAGAATCCTGTCTTTTTAAACTCCTCAAGAAAAATCTTTGTGAAAATCATGTAAAAATGAAGAAATTGCTTGTTTCAAGCAATTTGGTCATTATCAAAAATGTTTTCTACCCAAATAGACAAAATATGTATTAAATTGTATCAACTCAATATTGTTGTTTGCAGCTTTCAATTTAGATCAGTTAAAACTTTGTTGTGTGGGAATTGGTTAAGTGGATCATTAACATTATTTTGTTTATTCCATCTGTAGGATATAGGTGTTCTGGTATGGGACAATGCTATAAAACGTGTAATGGTTGTGTCGAGGGCTGGTCACGATCCCGTGAGAAAATTCTGGAAACAACAAAAACAAGCAAACAATACTTGAGGCCAGCCCATACTGTTAGCAAAACAGAGAGGAAATTTGTGTCAAAGAGCAGAGCAAAGGTTACTTGTCTGTTCTTCTCAAGATCATAGATTACCCAACTATAAACTCTGGTTTACAGCGATTTCTTTCATGCTCTTTAGTGAGTTATACAGAAATCTCAGCCCAGTGAAAATAAACAGTGATAAAATTAATGCTTGGAGAATATTTTACTCTCATTATTTTTAATCATGAGAAAATCTGATCACCACATCATTTGTGTACAGCAGGCTTGTTAGTTATGATCATGGGTTTACCAATTAACCACTGGCCCGCCCACGTACTCTATTAACCGCACCTATTGACTCTGAAAGGAATTCCCGCTTTGATTTTAAACAGCCTTATTTTGAAAAATCTATGGCCATTAGCATGTAACCAGAAAATCGTATAGTTGGTTGGTGACCTAAACGTCAAAACTACAGCTTGAATAAACTGTAGTTATGATGTTTAAGTCGCCAAACCAACATAAAAGGTACCCCGGTAAATAAAAATGGCGGCTAATGTTGGAGATCAAATTTCATTTCTAGTCTCAATGAATGATATCATTGGTCGACTGGTTATTTGATTGACAGCTGCAATGAGTAAATTAACGACAACAAAATTTTAGTCTGGTTTCAACTTCTAAAAAGTTGTAGACAGCATTTCAAAGCTTGTGTAAACTGACAAATAAGAAAAGAATATAAGAAAAGGAGGAAGGGCTTGCTAGAAGTTCTATCAACTTTTTTCTGTGGCACTTCAAAATGTGGGATTGTTTGTTAATCCTTTCCTGGAAAAACCCGGGATGTTACCTCACTGTGATTTTATACTTGAGAAAACATTGTGGAAAAAGGAGAAATTGCTTGTAACAAGCAATTTCTCCTTTTCCCACAATATTTTCTACCACATAGGATGGTCAGATTTCAAATTGCATGCATTTTTCATGGTCGTCTGCAACCTCTTTCAAATTGGACCAGTCTAAAACTTCATAAAACAGGAAAGGGTTAATGAGTTGTTTTGACCCATCACAAGATGGCAAAATTTTAGACTGGTCCAAATTGAAAGGAGTTGCAGACAACAATATAAAGCTTTTGAAATTTGAGATTTTTTTCAACTTTCTTGGTAGAAAACATTGTGTTAAATGAAGAAATTGCTTATCTGAGGCAATATCTTCATTTTACGCAATATTTTACCAGTTTATTTTCTTGTGGGGCATCAACAAGCGTCATTGCATGGGAATATATTAACTTGCTCTTTTATGACAACTTTGTTGCTGGTTAAACAATTTATAGCCTGGGAGACTGCAACCTGGATCTTACTTTCTTTCTGAAAGGAACTTAACCCATTCCTACACTATCACGCTTTTTTGACACCTCCAAGACAAAAAGCATCAAAAAACATTGTAGAAAATGAAGGAATCACTTGTTACAAGGAATTTCTGCATTATCCACAATGTTTTCTACTCATAAAGGCAGAGGGTTTTTTTTAAATTTCAAGAACAAAGAAATGTCGTCTGCAACATCTTTGAATTTGGACCAGTCTAAATTTTTGTCATCTGGTAGTGGACTAGCTTTTTTTCAATTAACAGAAAAGATATAAAGAGATCTATGGCAGAGGATGGTTATGAAAATTCTTATCTCAACTCTATGTTGTAGGTAATCATTGGAAATCTCAATTTTAAATGAGTACCCACAACATAGGGATTAATGCATGAATAATTGAATTTTACACCTTTAACCCGTTTGTATATGATGGAGCTTCTCAAGAAATACAATTTGAGAGACATTTGGGAAAACTTTGTGTAAAAATGAAGAAATTGCTTGCATCAAGCAATTTCTTCATTTTACACTAGTTTTATACCCAGAAAGTTGAAAAAAATCTAAAATTTCATGAAATTTGCATTATTATTTGCAACTATTATTCATTAGAGCTAGTCCGAAATTTTGCAGTCTGGTAATGGATTGAAAATAAATTGCTCCCAAGGGGTCGACACTAACTTTGCTTCAGTGGGATCCCACAGGAATCCTTACTTATTACTTCAGGGTTTCCTCCAAATAACCAGGGATCGCTCCTTGATATACATAGACTCATTATCACGCAATCCTGCCCTTCTAAGCCCAACTTGAAAAAAGGCTTTAGAAAACATTGTGGAAAATGAAGAAATTGTTTGTTACAAGCAATTTCTTCATTATCCACAATGTTTTCTACAAAAACAAGCAAACAAAAAAACAGATGCATTAGTAGATACACTAAATTCTATTGTTCTGGGGGAATATTGAAGGATCCTGACGGAATCTTTAGCCTGAGATTGCGGGGTCTCTACCAATTTTCAGGGATCCTCGGGATCCCGGGACACTGTTAGTGTCGACCTCTACTCTCTCTACTTGTCACTCTTGAAATGTTTATATTTTACAGTTGACAAGACATTTGTTATAAAAAGTTGTTAAATAATAATTAATAAATGATCAGTGAAAGTATGGTCCCCGACTGTTGTGGAAGTTCATTTACCTCTATTTAAAATCAAAGAATTTGTATCTAGCAAATCTAGACAATCTTGAAACTCTACCCCTATGTATAAATATATTTTTTTTCAGTGAAAGATCTTTTTATCTTTCAATGAGTGAAATCCCCGACGATGGCACTCATCCTTTCCGACTATTTGTTTCTCACCAATGGATCAATAATCGTAGACCTATGTGGGATAGCAGCTGGAGGCTAGGAAAGGATGTGATGGCGGTACTGGTGTGAGAAATACCAGGAATCCATTGTTAGGTGCTTTAGCCGCCGCGATATAACTGAAGGATTGTTGAAAGCGGCTTTAAACCCCATTCAAACAAACAAATTAAATGAGTGAACAACTAATGCTATTTTACACTGGAAGGTGAACCAGGAAGTAAAATGAAGCTTTTATGGTTCAAGAGAGACTTTTTTTATCAATTTTACTAGTGAAAAAACAAATTTTATACAATATTTCATTAATGCAAAAAAAAGAGAAAAAATGTGTTGTTGGGGTATTTGTTGTTGTTTTCCAAAGCTTTAGTATTGAGGCGCAATTAAAAGCATCATTGTGTGTTAATGAGTTGAGATTAACTTGTCTTAAAGAAAATGAGTTAGATTCTTTTTCTCACAAAACCAACCTTGAAATCCAAAGACAAAATAATTGATTAATCCCACCATTTTGTTTGCTTACATGATGTCATGATGACGTCATAAAGAGCGATTCAACACATTCAGAGGATATTTATTTGTTTCAGTGGAAGAGATGTATGTTTGACATTATAAACATGGGAAACTGCGCGAGAAAAATGTGTCTTTAACATATTACCCGACGACAAATTTTAGACTGGTCCAAATTCAAAGAAGTTGCAGACGACAAATTTTTGTTGATGGAATTTTGGATTATTTTTTTTACTTTTTTTGGTAGAAAATATTGTGGATAATGAAGAAATTGTTTTTAAAAAGCAATTTCTTCATTTCCACATTGTTTTCCAAAGTTGTTGTTTTTTTTCTTGGGGTCGTCTAAATGTGTCATTGTCTGAGAATATGTTAAGGCTTTCAGGAGAATTAACAGAGATCAGGAACCAATTATAATATCAGAATCGAATACCAACGGGTGAAAGATTATCTTTCTAACCGATGTCCCAGCACGAGCATATAGGCAAAGAAATGGGCTTGTCGGTTGCTTACCGTTCGATCCCCGACGGCGGCAAATATCCTTTCCGACATTTGTCTCTCTCCAATGGATGGATGATCGTAAACCTAAGTGGGATAGCAGCTAGAGGCTAGGAAAGGGTGTAGTGGTAATACTTGTGTGAGAAATCTCAGGAATCAATTGTTAGGTGCTTCAGCCGCCGCGATATGACTGAAATACTGTTAAAAGCGGCGTTAAACCCAATTCAATCAATCAATCAACTGTTTACTTACCTTCGTAAACGGTATCCTAAATCCGCAGAAAAGTACATAAATGAATTTTCTACGCAGTTCTTTGAAGCCACATATATATCGAACTTCCCGACGTCGAGAAATTCAAAATACTTGAGGGGTGTTATTTTACACATAACTGAGCCTATGCGTGACATTTCTAACCATTTCGCATGTGCGCCAAGTAAAGACTCAGACTCAGTATGATCAGAGTCTTCACTCTGCGTTCTTTAGATAGATACTAACCCAAAGCTTTAAACAATCAGCGAATGTTCTATTTGCCCCGAATGGCTGTCCAGGGTGCTCAGTGTGCGCGAGTCACGCACATGCGAAATGGTTTGAAATGTCACGCATAGGCTCAAATGTGAATCACATGCTTAGTACGATGTGTGTGTATTTCCGTTTATTTATCGTCGCTACCGTAGCACATGCCCATATGAGCGACCCCCCAGAAGACGGTCAGTTGTTACGTGGGATAGTGCAAGGTTACGGGACGAAACTGCTGAGAGTCCTGCTGTACGTTCTTTACCGTGATCGATGGATAGCACCGTCGCACGGGGCCTCGGTTTAACGTCTCATCCGAAAGATAATTTATTGGTTTGTTTGGTCAGCCAAGGACTCGAACCCGTGCTTTTGAGGTTTTAAGTCAAGCGCTTAACCGATGTAATCTGGCTGACTTGGGTCGGTGGCAATGTCTAATAAATGTATCGTTTATTCCAACATTTCATATGCTATTTACGGTAGTACGCCCGAGAAGAGGAAAATTTAGACAAGCAAGAAAATCGTCACAGAACCAGGTTTCCAATGCCTTCATCAAAATCAATCAAGAATTGTAGGAGTAGTTGCGCACATGAGGATTTTGACAATAAGTCTCCTTTTTGCGTGACACAACAATGGTTCACAAAACACTTATAATATACGCTAGGTCACATAAAGACAAACATTTGGTGAAAACTTCGCCAAAATCCGTCAGGGTTTCAAAGAGCAAGGCAAACGCCCGTCCGCCGTCGACATTCACCAATCGATTTATCAGATTTTAAATTGAAACAGAAGCTGGAGTGTCTCTACAAATCAAATGCGGCAAAGACGATGAAAAATATCAGACAACCAATTTCATTACTTTAAACCTAAGCTTGCCAATAAATCTCTTGATTTTTATCCGGATGCGAAAAATCAAAGAATCATCCTTCAAATCAAAAGTGGACATTGTAATTATTATAAAATTAGGTCGAAATTGATCCACATTGCGGCTCGATTTGTAGAGCACTCGACTTCAAACTTCAAGATCACGGGCTCGAGCTCTGGGCTAAGAAGCTAACTGTCTTTCGGATTAGACCGTTTACCCGAGACCCCGTGTCAGGGACTCTCGGCAGTTACTGTCTTGCACTTTTCCCCGTAACAACTAACCGTCTTCTAGAAGCGTCGCTCATATGGGAATGTGCTACAGTAGCGACGATTAATAACCGGAAATACAAACACACTCCCATATTGCAGATTGGCAATCGGAACTCCTCGTCCAATTCTACGAATCAAATTTCGGTTGTTTATCCTAGGACTATTTTAAAGCTTCACGTGACAAACTCCTATTTATGGCGCTATCCGTTATGCCGCAAAGCAAGTGTGGTAAAATGCATCTCGCGAAGTTCTGTAAGAACTTTGTTTCGTCTTCAAAGGAAAATTGATATCAGAGAAAAACAGAGCACAAAATAAAACAACATAAAACAACGAAAGGAAATTTAAGCCTTTCAGCGATATTGAGACTTCCGAATCATTCGGGTTTACCTAGATTACGTACTGCGTTTCTTACACTGTTTCCGGCTAACAAAATGCACCGTTTTGTTACATAATGCTCCACTAATTGTACGTCCGAGGTCTGTTTTAAAGTTTACGGGGAATGACCGAGTGAGTAAAGATCGGCAAACTGGATGAAATGGCGGAATCAGTAGGACATTATCTGTAACTTTGTAATAAAAAATATCAATAAATCCTGCTTCTTTGCGCCCCCCCCCCCCCCCCAAAAAAAAAAACAACTGTTAAAAGCAATGTAGACAATTAAGAAATTGCTTGTAACAAAGTTACAAAGTCCACAACGTTTTTTCTACCCTAAAAGGCAAGGACTTTTAAATTCCATCAACTTATATTTGTCGTCTGCAACTTCTTCCAATTAGGAACAGCCTGTGAACTGCGTGGTCATGGGTTAATACAAATATCACTGATGATCAGTTTTCACGAATATCTCAATATGGTTTAATTCTAGTGTCGTCTATAAAGATTCAGTGAGCGTTTTGATTGGATGTATTTTTTCCACACTTCAATGAACTAATATTTGAACACGCACATATTTTGTATGCTTGCGCACGAAGTAGATCCAAAATATTTTACTGAAAACTACCAGGGCGGGTTTAGGGAGGATTCGGGCGCCGTAATAGCGCAGTTGGTAGCGAGTCGGACTGTCAATCTAGAGGTCCCGGGTTCGATCCCCAACGGCGACACTCATCCTTTCCGACTATTTGTCTCGCACTAATGGGTCGATAATCGTAGACCTCTGTGGGATAGCAACTGGAGGCTAGGAAAGGGTGTAATGGTAGTACTGGTGTGAGAAATACCAGGATTCCATTGGTAGGTGCTCCAGTCGCCGCGATATAACTGAAAGATTGTTGAAAGCGGCGTAAAACCCCAAACAAACAAACATCTTAGAGAGGGTTCGGGGGACACTTGAACCCCCATATGTAGCCTAATTATTTCATATTTAAGGGGAAATTCAATATAAATTTGATACTACAGTCAATCGTGCTCGAGAGACCACTTCTATAAAGCGACCATGACCGAAATCCCTTTTTAACCCATTCCAACACAGTGGAATTTTAGACCAGTCCAAATTGAAAGGAGCTGCAGACGACAATTTCAAGTTGATGGAATTTTGAATTTTTTCGTCTTTTGGGATAAAAAAACATTTTGGATAATGAAGAAATTGCTGAATCCAAGCAATTTCTTCATTTTCCACAATGTTTTTAAAAGCTTTTTTGTTGAGGGGCGTAAAAAGGAGGGAATGAGTGGGAATAGGTTAAAGCAAAGGCCCCCAAAAAAGTGAAGGTATTTTGCTAAATAGTAAAATCACAACTAAATCCTATGTTATTGGAACTCATTAGAATCGTCTCAATGAGACGATTCTAATTAGTCCCAAGAACGTAGGATTAAGCCAGAATTCTGTAATGACATATGTATGCATTTAAATCAATCCTTCATAACTTCGGAGAATAAAAAAAGTGTACTAAGCGGCAATTCTGTTAAGCGACAACTTTTTGTTCGTTCCACGAGTGGTCGTTTAATACAATATTTACTGTAATAGGAAAACATCCCCTATTTGGTGAATTTGAATCCCTTTTCAGGGGTCGACACTAACTTTGCTTCAGTGGGATCCAACAGGAATCCCTACCTATTACTTCAGGGATTCCTCCGGATAATCAGGGATCCATCCTTGATATACATTTACTCATTCACATGCAACCCTACCCGTCTAAGCCAACTAGAAAAAAAAAGTTCGGATACATTATCCACAATGTTTTCTACAAAAAAAAAGCAAACAAAAAAATCAGGAGCATAAGTTGATACATTAAGATAGCTATTTTACTAGAGAAATATTGAAGGATCCTGACGGAATCCCTAGATTGAGATTTCTGGGGTCCCTTCCAATTTTCAGGGATCCCGAGACACTGTTAGTGCCGACCCCTACTTTTACAGAATGACCCCGGCTCCGCCATTCGCGTATTCACACGGTGTGATTAAGTTTACAGTATTGGCGGATCGTAACGTCAATCAAAGAATAACGTTTCAATGTGCAGCGTTTTTGTTGGTTTGGCTATTGAAATGTCGATTAAACCCACTTTACAGAATGATTAAAACATTTCCCATTTAGACCGGAAATGAACTTTGAACTCTGGCATTTCAATATGAAGCGGTACCAATTGTTGGTTTGTCGACTGACAGCCACGTTGAACTGTTGTACTTTAAGGCTGTACTTGCGACGCTGACCAACCATTCGACTGTGTTATTACGTGTAATAGGCTATAAATTTTGCGAAATTATCGCGTTTGATATCGAAGTAGAACTTCCTGTCGAGATCAGTGGGCGTGACCAGCAATACGTTAATTTCTAATCTGAGAAATCAGTTTATTACAAAAACAGTGCAGTTTAAGGTCCCAGTAACGCTTGTAACACTTACACAATTTGACAAACAAATAACCGTTTATTTATTGAACGGGGTTTAACGCCACTTTTAACAGGATATCGGTCATATCGCGGAGGCTGGAGCACCTAACCATGGATTCCTGATATAACCCACACCGGTACTACCACAACATCCTTTCCGAGTCGGAAAGATGTTCGATGGCCGGGGATCGAATCCGGGTCAAAGTGATTAGGAGGCCGCGACCCATTCAAATAACCGTAGTCTCCAAATAATGATTTACATGTTTTCTACCTAGAAAGTTAAAGTTAAAAAATCTAGAATTTCATAAACTATAAATTATAGTCTGCAGCTCCTTTCAATTTGGTATAGTCTGAAGTTTTGAACTCTGGTAATGTGTTAAATTCAAAAATAAAAGTTGGTCAAAGTTGGAAAATACGTAAATATGAATAAGTAATGGCCTCGTAATTTTCGAATTATTATCACGATAAGAGATAAATGTTTTTGGAACAGAAAAGTTGGGAGGAGGCAATAAAAAGTAAATCTTAAGTCACTTTAACCCATTCCTGTTCAATCCCTGATGATTTACATGAACGTCCCTGAATGCTTTAGAAAAGATTATTGAAAAAGAACCATACTGAAACAAAACCAAACCAAAACAAACAAAAAAGCAAGACAAAACCTCTACCACCACCAACAACAAAACACCCCCCAAACAACAAAAAATAAACAAAAATCACTACTACAACAACAAAAAACAAAAACGAACCAGCAATAACACCAACGAACCCACCACCAACAACAGTGAACTAAAAAAATAACTAAAAAATAGCTACACATTTATGTAACGTTGTTTTTTAAACTATTTATTTTACATCGATTGGGAAACAAGTTCTTCCAACTTAGATTAATCCCTCTCGATTCTGCTTCCTGGAGAATACACCAGTTCAAAAACAACAACAACAACAACAAACGTTGATGAGATGGGCTATCTCCGTTTCTTTGTAAAATGAAGCCATTCCAACACAGTGACGCTCTTTGGCGCCCCCCTCGAAGAAAAATTCTTTGGAAAACATTGTGAAAAATGAAGAAATTGCTTGTTACAAAATCCACAGTATTTCCCACCCAATAGCCTACTACATATATTAGCCAACATGCAAAGGTTTGTGTTATTTCCCCAATTTTAACCAAGTGAAAAAGTGTCGTCTGCATCTTCTTTAAATTTGGATCAGTCTAAAGTATTTTCGTCTGGTAAAATTTTTAAGCCTGTGAGTGGACACGGTGGTCGCGGTCCAACTTGTGACTGAAAAAGGTTGCAGGCGTCATCGAAAAGGAACCGGATTTCAATTTGAGTAACGCCAGGGTGTCACATGGAGTAGAAAACACTGTGTTAACCTATTCCAACGCGGCAAAATTTAGTCTGGTCCAAATTGAAAGGCTAAGCTGCAGACGATAATTTCAAGTTGATTGAATTTTAAATTATTTCGTCTTTTTGGATAGAAAACATTGTGAATAATGAAGAAATTGCTTGTTACAAGAAATTTCTTCATTATCCACAATGCTTTCCATAGCTTTTTTTCTTGAGGGACGTAAAAAGGAGGGATCGTGTGGGAATGGGTTAAAGGTAAAATGGCTTTGTAACAACCTTTTTTTCTTCAAGTCTCACGTTTTTCCTACACCGGGTTATTTTGTTCGGTGCGCAAAAAATGCAGGATTGAGTGAAAACGCGCATGAGATACTTGGTGAGAGGTATAGAGTAAAGCGATAAAGTTGCAAAACAAAATACGAACGAAGAAAAGAAGAAAAGACCTAGTTGGAAAATGCCGTTGTCAGAAAAAGGATTCGCTGAGATCTATCAAAAAATAGTAAATACAGCTTCCAATAAGTTAAACCGTTGCTACATTTTTTTGTGTTGCTGCGATTAAAGATGCCTTCACCAATAGCAAAGACACTGGCTAATTATAGGCAAAAGTTGTTTTTCATTTACCTACATTATTTTCAATCGTTCGGGGGCAGCGTAAAACTTATGCCCTGATTGAAGACATCAAATGGGGGTTCAATTACAGCCCTAACCCACGAACGTATACGACAGATGTAATTACAAACACAGTTTGAAAAACACTAATACATTAATTTTAAAGCGCTGCCTTCCGTATTTTTTCAGCACGAACCATTGTCCTCTTTTCTCACAATATTTGAACGAGTATAGTACAAGTTGAAATACTCGGGGTCATCAGGTGCAACCCAGAGCCTCGTTTTGAATTCTGAATCAAAACCAAGATGGCGACTGCCTGTGTGTGGGGAAGAGTAAAAATCTCACTTTAACTGAAGTACAATTTATCGCACGGTAGAAACTGATTTGATACACTAGTCCTGAAATTGTAAGCATCAATATGTAATCCACAATGATGAGATGAATAGATGCTCTCACCTTCGCAATCGCTGGAGAACTTAGGCCCCGAATACAATGGGGGCACAGCAAGGAAAAGAGAGCAAACCAGGAAAACGAAAAACAAAGGATAATCGCCAAGTCATACAGAATTTCAGCCAAGAAACCTCTGGTATGTAGAATTACTGATATATGTGGTGGGCGTGTTTGATAATCATTGAGCGTCATGACTAGACCGATTGTCGTCTGTTGACAGAAACCCTCTTGAAGACCAGGATGAGTCATAATTCGTCAGTTCCAAAAGGAGACAGCTGCAGATGCTGTCTGTTTGCATACTGTGCCGTCTGCTAATACTTCACATTTAATTCATTCCCAAACAACTACTTTCAGACTGCTTCAAATTGAAAGAGGTTGTAGACAAGAAAACAAAGTTGGTTTTAATTGAAAAATTCACAGCATATGAGGTAGAAATTATAGAAAGAAAAGAGGTTGTAGACAAGAAAACAAAGTTGGTTTTAATTGAAAAATTCACAGCATATGAGGTAGAAAGTATAGTGAGAAAAGAAGAATTGCTGTTTACAAGCAATTTCTTCTTTTCACTATGTTTTTCATAGCTATATTTCTTCGATGTGTAAATATGCCAATAACTCACCTGCCAGTAATACCCGAAAGGGGAGTTAGGCAGTATATATAGATAGATATGTGAAATTGTGAGGTAATAGTTAAAGCCGCTTTAGTGGACAAGAGTTCCTTAATCATGCTGCATGCAATCAATTGGTGTTTCAGGGTTCGCGCTGCCGATCGCCATTGTCGCCAAATGCGACAAAATAAAATTCTGGCGCAAGTTTTTTTCATTTGGCGAAAGTTCGTGGCGCCAAAAAAAAAAGAAAAGAAAAGTTTTTGTTATACATACTTTCACTTTGACTAATCTCCGGAAATCAAGTCTGAGGGCCAAGTGTGTCTAATTGCTCAAGAGCTTGTATATCTGAATCATCATTTATGGGTCATTAGAAGGATATTCTGATGAACTGTTGATAGAAACAGTGGTAGTTTGTCAAAATTTGACAGAAATTTCAAAAGTTATACTGTCCCAAAAGCAGACGAACAATTTCTTTTTTTGTTTATTCGTACCCAAGAATGTTCAACCTTAAACCGATTTTTTTTAAATTACAGAAGTCTACATTATTTTAATTATTAAATCAAGCACATTTTACTAGGTTTATTACTGTTTCCTTCTCTCTTTTTTTTCTCACCAGTCTCGATTTTCTAATCAAAGTACTGAAAGCACTGATTTACGATGAGTAAAAATCAGTGTAGGTGTATGACTTAGCTACATTCATTAAAGACAAAACAACAAACGAGTGGCCATATTAAAAACCTGTTTAATATGCACATTATCTATTTAACAGCATATAAGTTAAGAAAATAACAGTGCAGTTAAGAAATGCTCGAGCTTGGCCCCAACACCTTAATTTGGCCCCAACTTTTTCCATTTGGCCCCAACTTTTTCCATTTGGCCCCAACTTTTTTAATTTGGCGAAAGTGATGGCGACAACTTTTTTCAAGCCAGAGCTAACCCTGTGCTTGACACTTACTTTTTAGGCAGGAATTCCAATGGAACACCTGCCATGAAATTTAGGAGTCCTTTCTGGAAATGAGGAGTCCCCGAAAACTGAACGACTGCAGAGTATGAAAAATAAGACAAATTATGGCTTGAAATAGTCTTTTTAAAAGCCACATTATTTATATAAACGAAAAAAAAGAATAGTTGCAATAGTGAATAAATTCTTTGAACATAGGCATTCCTGTTGAGTATAATGTTCAGATGGCTAACCGGGCCTCATGGATATTCAAGGCTATGATTATGGTTACAAAAAACAGTCTGAAATACTGTGAATCTATATGCTTATGATTAATCCATTAACATTGTTTGATTTAGAAACTCTTAGTGGATATCAGTCATTGGATTAGTCTACAAATATATTAATGGATGTAGGAAAAATCAAGAATCTAGAAATAAGATTTTGGAGTCCCCTACCAATTTTTGGAGTCCTCAAGATCCCGGGACACTGTTTTTTGTCAATGACTGACTATACACATGTATCTCATGTTATCAAGCTTTTCAAGTTTTAGAGAACAATTTCTCAGGCCTTAAATAGTGACATCACCTGGATTTTTAAATGTCATTTCAAGGCCACTTGTCCAGGGATACGAAAATAAGAGGTCAAATCTTTGAATAGTACAAGCAGGGGTCGACACTAACAGTGTCCCGGGATCCTGAGGATCCCTGAAAATTGGAAGGGACCCCAGCAATCTCAGGCTAGGGATTCCATCAGGATCCTTCAATATTTCTTCAGTACAATAGACCCTCATGTATCAACTGATGCTCCTAATTTTTGCTTTTTTTTTTAGCTCACCTGAGCACGTAGTGCTCAAGTGAGCTATTGTGATCCCCTTTTGTCCGGCGTCCGTCTGTCGTGCGTCGTGTGTCGTGCGTCGTGCGTCGTCCGTCAACAATTTCTTTAAACAACATCTCCTCCCAAACCATTGGGCCAATTTGAACCAAATTTGGCAGAAATGTTCCTTAGGTGGTCCCTGTCAAAAATAGCTAAAAGAATTGAAATCCGATAAAAACTCTCGTTGCCATGGTAACAAAAGTGAAATTTTAAAAAAATCTTTAAAAATCTTCACCTCCTGACCCAGAAGGCGTAGAGCCTTGATATTTTGCATGAAGCATCAGTATATTGACCTCTTTCAAAATAGCTAAAATCATGATCCTGGGGTCCCCAGGGGCGGAGCCCCAGGGGGATGGGGTTTATATAGAAATAAAGAACGATTTTTTAAATTACATCTTCTCCCAAACCACTGGGCCGATTTGAACCAAATTTGGCAGAAATGTTCCTTAGGTGATCCCCTTCAAAAATAGCTAAAAGAATTGAAATCCGTTTAAAACTCTGGTTGCCATGGCAACAAAAGTGAAATTTTAAAAAAATCTTTAAAAATCTTCTCCTCCTGACCCAGAAGGCGTAGAGCCTTGATATTTTGCATGAAGCATCAGTATATTGACCTCTTTCAAAAAAGCTAAAATCATGATCCTCGGGTCCCCAGGGGCAGAGCCCCAGGGGGGGGGTTATAGGCATGAAGCATCAGTTCACAGACTTTTTTCTTATTTATGAAATTATAACCCATGGAAAAAGTTCTTTGGAATTTGTAATTTAGACTTTTTGATCCCCAGGTTCATAGTCTTTATATGTAATTGTGGCCCTCTTCAAGAGGCTCTTGTTTCATAATCCTAACCTTAACATGAAATAAGACTGTTGAAAGAAAAAGAGCCTTTATCTCAGGTGAGCGCCCCAGGGCCAACAGCCCTCTTGTTTAGCTCACCTGAGCACAACGTGCTCAAGGTGAGCTTTTGGTATCACCTTTTGTCCGTCGTGCGTCGGAAGTCATCAACAATTCTTTAAAAATCTTCTCCTCAGTAACCACTGGGCGGAATTCAACCAAACTTGGTAGGAATGTTCCTTGGGTGACCCTTCTCAAAAGTTGTTCGCAGATTTTTGATTGACCCCCAAATATGGGCGTGGTAGGGTGTGGCAGTTTTTAACTTAGAAATCTTTAAACATCTTCTCCTCAGTAACCATTTGGCCAATTTCAACCAAATTTGGTATGAATGTTCCTTGGGTCACCCTTTTCAAAAGTTGTTCGTGGAATTTTGATTTATGCCCAAATATGGGCGTGGCAGGGCGTGGTAGTTTTTGACTTAGGAATCTTTAAACATCTTCTCCTCAGTAACCATTGGGCCAATTTCAACCAAATTTGGCATGAATGTTCCTTTGGTGACCCTTTTCAAAAGTTGTTCGTGGAATTTTGATTTACGCCCAAATATGGGCGTGGCAGGGCGTGGCAGTTTTTTACTTAGAAATCTTTAAACATCTTCTCCTCAGTAACCATTGGGCCAAATTCAACCAAACTTGGCATGAATGTTCCTTTGGTGACCCTTTTCAAAAGTTGTTCATGGAATTTTGATTTATGCCCAAATATGGGCGTGGCAGGGCGTGGCAGTTTTTGACTTAGAAATCTTTAAACATCTTCTGCTCAGTAACCATTGGGCCAAATTCAACCAAACTTGGCATGAATGTTCCTTTGGTGACCCTTTTCAAAAGTTGTTCATGGAATTTTGATTTATGCCCAAATATGGGCGTGGCAGGGCGTGGCAGTTTTTGACTTAGAAATCTTTAAACATCTTCTCCTCAGTAACCATTGGGCCAATTTCATCCAAACTTGGCATGAATGTTCCTTGGATGACCCTTTTTAAAATATGTTTGCAGAATTTTGATTTATGCCCAAATATGGGCGTGGCAGGGCGTGGCAGTTTTTGACTTTGAAATCTTTAAACATCTACACCTCAGGAACCATTGGGTCAATTTCAACCAAACTTGGTATGAATGTTCCTTGGGTGACCCTTTTCAAAAGTTGTTTGGCAGAATTTCGTTTCACGCCCAAATATGGGCGTGGCAGTTTTTGACTTTGAAATCTTTAAACATCATCTCCTCAGTAACTATTGGGCCAATTACAACCAAATTTGGTATGAATGTTCCTTGGGTGACCCTTTTCAAAAGTTGTACGCAGAATTTTGATTTATGCCCAAATATGGGCGTGACAGTTTTTTTAACTTTGAAATCTTTAAACATCTTATCCTCAGTAACAGTTGGGTCATTTCAACCAAACTTTGCATGAATGTTCCTTTGGTGACCCTTTTCAAAAGTTGTTCCTGGAATTTTGATTTATGCCCAAATATGGGCGTGGCAGGGTCAGGCACTTTTTTGACTTTGAAATCTTTAAACATCTTCTTCTCAGTAACTATTGGGCCAATTTCAACCAAATTTGGTATGAATGTTCCTTGAGTGACCCTTTTCAAAAGTTGTTCTAGAATTTTGATTGATGACCAAATAAGGGCTTGGAAGGGTAGGGCAGTTTTTGACTTTGAAATCTTTAAACATCTTCTCCTCAGTAACCATTGGGCCAATTTCAATTTTGAATCATCTTACATTAGTCAGGTGAGCGATTTTAGGGCCATTCTGGCCCTCTTGTATAGAGCTTAATCATATGGTTCTTTACCAAGTTTTTAAAAAAAAATTCTCTAAAAGGTCAAAAATGGCCCCGCCCCTGAGGTCCGAAGTTTGGAAAAATGCTTAATTAGGGCAATTTCAAAAGACTTTTCCTCTTAAACTATAAGGTCTAGGATATTTATATTTGGTATGGAGCATAACTGGATGGTTTTGTATTATATCACTAAAAGTTGTCTTCCTCGGGTCAAAAACGGCCCTGTACTAGGGGTCAGAAATTGGGAAAAAACGCAAAATTTGTGTATGCTGGGAAAAAAAAACCCTTCATTTTAAGGAGGAGGGCATTAATATTTTGAGTGTAGCATAGCCTGGTTGTTATCTATCAGTTTTGATTAATTTATGCCTGTAGGTTAATAAACACCCCTTCCCTGGGTGTCCAAAGTTTGTAAAAATGCTCAATTAGTCCTTGTTCAATAGTCTTTTCTTCCCAATCTACAAAGTCTGAGGCATTCATATTTTGTATATAGCATATCCAGATAGTTCTCTACCAAGTTAGCTAAAATCTTAGCCCTGGGATAAAACATGGAACTGCCCCATAGGTCAAAAATTTTGGAAAACACCCAATTAGAGCAACATCAAAAGTCTTCTCCTGAAATATAAGGTGAAGGGCATACATATTTGATATGTAGCATGACAAAATAATTTTGTACTATGCAACAGGAAAATATGCTCTTAGGATAAAAATGTCTCTGCTCCTGGGGTCTAAAATTGCATTGAAAGAATTCTTCTAAAATATAGGTTCTAGAACAATTACATTAAAAACAAAGGATAACATTATTGTTATCTACCATGTTTATATCCTTTGACAAACATGGCCCTTCCCAAGGTATCCAAAGATATGAAAAACGCTCAATAAGAGCATGTTCAAATATCTTCCACTCCTCATGTATAAGTTGTAATGCATTCATATTTTGATTTATAGTACATCCAGATTGTTCTCTACCAAGGTTGCTAAAATTACACCCATTGAAGCTGCAGACAGTAATTAGAGTTTGATTGAAATCTAAATACAAAGAATTTCAGGTAGAAAACACTGTTAGAAATGAATAAATTGCTTGCCACTCCCTTTCTCACTATGTATTTTTCAAACCTATTTTCCCTGAGGGTGACAAATTTTGGATAGTTTGGTAATGGATTAAACTATAAAGACAAAGGCATTAATTCTTAATGTAAAGCATTACTGGATTGTTTTGTACAAAGCCCAAAATCTTATATTTGTTTTATTTATTTTACTCAAGTTGTGTCTTTTTTATACTAAAAAGTACTGTAATTTGCGGATGCCTCAGGTGTAACAAGCAATTTCTTCATTTTCCACAATGTTTTCCAAAGCTCTTTTTATTCAAGTTGGGCTTAGAAGGACAGGATTGTTTGGGAATGAGTTAATGTATATTGAGGAGGGATCCCTGATTATCTGGAGGAAACCCTGAAGTAATAGGAAGGGATTCCTTTGGTATCCCATTGAAGCAAAGTTAGTGTCAACCCCTGTACAAGTATGATAGATCTCAAAGATAACTCGTGAGATAATGTTTTGGAAATTCATGTTTATATTGAAGGGTTAGAAATAATTGTGGTTAATGAGGAAAATGCTTGGTTCCAACATTTTCTTCATTAACTACAATGTACAGTGTTTTCTAAAATATTATTTCTATACTTTTTATTTGTGGACAAGTTAATTTTGTTTCTGGATAAGTTGAAAATCATGTCGTACCTGTATTTCCACACCACTGGATTAGGTAGGCCTGAACCCATTCAAACTCAAAAACATTTAGTGAAATGCCAAGAAAAAAGTTTTGGAAAACATGGAGTATGAAGAAACCACTTGCTACAAATCACAGTCTAGTTTTATACTGAATCACTTTGGGGTGGGTGGGGAGTGTCAACAACTAGGTCACTAGGTCAAATCTTAGGAAAAAACTTCAAAGAGTCCACATGTCTGCTGATACTGATTCTTGATGGTGACTGGCACTATCTGCGGTTATCCTTTCTCCTAACTGATGAATGACAGCTCATCCTTGTCTACATGCAGAGCGATGACTGGAGAAATTTCAATCTTGGTCCTCTTACAGAATGATACTTGTGGATAGGGCTGACTATCGGCTTAGAAAATCGCTATCGCGATAGTTTTACAATCGCAGTTTTGATATCGTGATACTATCACTATCGTTAGAAATCAATCGCGATATATCACGATACTATTGGTATATGTTACTTTGTTTATTTTCTATGTTAATCTCTATAGACAGCATAGTCTACAGGCGACTCTCTTTTTATCTATGTTTTCACCTTTCTTTACGAAGCCAAAATTGTCCCAACACGGGCCTTAGCCACTTTGTTTTTTTCACAATCTCAAAATTTGCAGCCATGTCAGACGCCAAAAATACGTAAAACAAAATAACTCGATTGGTGTGCTCGAAATAAGTAAATAATTATCGTAATTAATCGAATATCATTTATGAATGACTTATTTTCATTTTTCGGCAATTTTAGCATTGTGAATTAATAAAACATTGATAACAAGCTTTAACTAAACGTGCTTTTGAATTTTTGGGGACCTTTTCACTTCGTAAATTGAAAGTTGAAAATCAATTCCTAAACTAAAACGGAGTACGGAAGAAACACAAATCATACGTACCTATCACGTGGTTTTAGAAAGTGAAAGTAGGATAAGTAACACAGAAAACTCGTTCTCTCTTTCTCTCTCTCTCTCTTTTTAACCCAAGAGACCAAGAAAACATTGAATTTCGACGTAAGCAAGCTTTGAATATTTACTATCGAAACTATCGATATTTGAACAAACAATCGCGATAGTTATCGATGTCAGGGAATTGCAATCGAAACATCGATATCGTGACTGTCACTATCACAATGCATCAACCTATCGATCTATCGTTACACCCCTACTTTTGGATGAACTATTAACCCTTGTCATGCTGAATAGAATTCTTGTACAGAAATTGATTAAAATCAAAGCACTGATGGCACTATAGGCCTTGTTGTCAGAGTCAAAATATAGTTTAGAAAGCGATCTTATGGATATTTTGGGCTTAAAGCAGACAAACAGGTGGTGTAGACTAAGATCAGACTGCACTTATATGCAGGCTGATCTTTCTGTATACCTCCTGCCAAAGCAGGAATAATCCGGGATCAGCATTACAAGAGTTAAACTGCTACTGGTCGATGATCCGATACGGTCATTGTGGACTAATTTCAGGATTTTTTTAATTCCAATTTTGAGAAAATGTCCACAAAATTAAGTAATTTTTAGTTTGATTATTCGAAGAATAGGGGGGCTATACTAGTCACCCGGGTGTCGGCGCCATGGTCAGCGTAATGGTTAGGTTAAACCTTACATGCAAGTGTCATATCTCAGTTTCTACTAATGCTATTGCTCTGAAACTTTGCACATTTTTTAATGTCAATATTATCAACCTCTAGACAATGTTTCATTACTCTGACATTCATTTTAGAGGTATTTTTACCCTTTTCAGACTTAGAAATTCTTGGTTAAACCTTATGTGCAACTGTCATATGTCTTTCATAACTCTCATTCTAATAATGCTATTGCTTTGAAACTTTGCACATGATTTTGTGACCATCATATCATCTTCTAGGCAAAGATTCATTACAATTGCATTTATTTTAGTGGAATTTTAACCCTTTCTGGACTTAAAAGTTCTTGGTTAAACTTGCGTGCAACTGTCATAATATTATCTTTAATAACTCTCTTGCTACCAATGCTATTTCTTTGAAACTTTGCACATGTTTTTATGACAATAATATGAGCCCCTTGACACAGTTTTATGTCCTGACATTCGTTTTAGTGGAATTTTAACCCTTTGAAACTTTGCACGTGCTTTTGTGACCATCATGTCATCTTCTAAGCAAAGATTAATTACAATTACATTTATTATAGTGGAGTTGAAACCCTTTAGGAGTTAGAAATTCTTGTTTGACTTTAAATTTTCATTGAAAGATTTTTATCTTTATAACTACTTAATTATTACTACATAAAATGCAGTACACAAATCTGAAAAGGCAGGACAAACAATTCAGAATTTTTTGGTGGGGAATCTGAATGCTTACAAGTATCTTTTAATATTAAACTTAAATGGCTTTACTTCCACCAAATTATGTAATCCAAAACTCAAAGAGCTGCTTACTGGCATTGACTTTAGGATTTCTAGATTTAGAAACTGACATTAGGTCCTGGGTGGGAAATAATAAAACTTTTTCCATACACAATTGAGAATTTACTCAAACTTCAAATATTAACTCTTGTCATCCTGAATTAAAATCCTGTATAGAATTACTTTAAAATCAAAGGACTGACAGCATTGGAAGGTCTTAAAAAGGGTCAATATCTCTTTTGAAAATTGGTTATTTAAATAATTCTTGCTTAAAAGGGTACCTCCTGCCAAAACAGGAATATCCTGGGATCAGCATGACAAGGGTTAATATATGTCTTGTTTTAACTTCAATTTTATATTAACCCTTTCCTGGTTTTTGAAATTTCAGAATGGTCCAAATTGAAAGAGGATGCAGACACCAATGAAAATTGGATGCAATTCCAAATAAAACCATCCTATGTGGTAGAGTCCACTGGGGGAAAAGGAGAAATTGCTTATTATAAGCAATTTCTCCTTTTTTATACGCCCGTCGAAGACGGGACGTATTATGGGATCACCCGTGATGTCCGGGCGTCCGGGTGTCCGGGCGTCCGGTCGTCCGGGCGTCCGGGCGGTGTCCACTTCTTTGTCCGGAGCATAACTCTGTCACCGTAAGTCCGATTGACTTTAAACTTGGCAGTTATATTCTTCTCATCAATACGGAGTGCAGTGCGCAATAACCATAACTCTACCTGGCCTATTTTTTGAGTTATTGCCCTTTGTTGTTTTTCATACTTGAATCTTGTCCGGAGTATATCTCTAAAAGTATTATAGCTAGGATCATGAAACTTCATGGGTGTATAGATCTCACCAAGGGGGAGTGCAGTGCACAAGAACCATAACTCTACCTGGCCTATTTTTTGAGTTATTGCCCTTTGTTGTTTTTAGCTCACCTGAGCACGTAGTGCTCAAGTGAGCTATTGTGATCGTCTTTTGTCCGGCGTCCGTCCGTCGTGCGTCGTGCGTCGTCCGTCAACAATTTCTTTAAACGACATCTCCTCCTAAACCACTGGGCCAATTTGAACCAAATTTGGCAGAAATGTTCCTTAGGTGGTCCCCTTCAAAAATTGCTAAAAGAATTGAAATCCGTTAAAAACTCTGGTTGCCATGGCAACAAAAGTGAAATTTTAAAATAATCTTTAAAAATCTTCTCCTCCTGACCCAGAAGGCGTAGAGCCTTGATATTTTGCATGAAGCATCAGCATATTGACCTCTTTCAAAATAGCTAAAATCATGATCCTCGGGTCCCCAGGGGCGGAGCCCCAGGGGGGTGGGGTTTATATAGAAATAAAGAACGATTTTTTAAATGACATCTCCTCTCAAACCACTGGGCCGATTTGAACCAAATTTGGCAGAGATATTGCTTAGGTAGTCCCCTTCAAAAATAGCTAAAAGAATTGAAATCCGTTAAAAACTCTGGTTGCCATGGCAACAAAAGTGAAATTTTAGAATAATCTTTAAAAATCTTCTCCTTCTGATCCAGAAGGCGTAGAGCCTTGATATTTTGCATGAAGCATCAGTATATTGACCTCTTTCAAAATAGCTAAAATCATGATCCTTGGGTCCCCAGGGGCTGAGCCCCAGGGGGGTTGGGTTTATATAGAAATAAAGAACGATTTTTTAAATGACATCTCCTCTTAAACTACTGGGCCAATTTGAACCAAATTTGGCGGAAATGTTACTTAGGTGGTCCCCTTCAAAAATAGCTAAAAGAATTGAAATCCATTAAAAACTCTGGTTGCCATGGCAACAAAAGTGAAATTTTAGAATAATCTTTAAAAATCTTCTCCTTCTGACCCAGAAGGCGTAGAGCCTTGATATTTTGCATGAAGCATCA
Source organism: Fragum fragum (assembly GCA_946902895.1). Taxonomy (NCBI): domain Eukaryota; kingdom Metazoa; phylum Mollusca; class Bivalvia; order Cardiida; family Cardiidae; genus Fragum; species Fragum fragum. The sequence continues at coordinate 1,962,893 of OX336380.1, forward strand.
GTATATTGACCTATTACAAAATAGCTAAAATCATGATCCTCGGGTCTCCAGGGGCAGACCCAGGGGGGGGGGGGTATAGGCATGAAGCATAAGTTCACAGACTTCTTTCTTATTTCTGAGATTATAACCCATGGAAAAAATTTCCGCTTTCAAATCGTGGCCCACTTGTTTCATGATCCTAACCTTAACATGAAATTAGACTGTTGAAAGAAAAAGAGCCTTTATCTCAGGTGAGCGCCCCAGGGCCAACGGCCCTCTTGTTCATATATGAATCTTGTCCGGAGTATATCTCTAAAAGTATTATAGCTAGGATCATGAAACTTCATAGGTGTATAGATTTCACCAAGGGGGAGTGCAGTGCACAAGAACCATAACTCTACCTGGCCTATTTTTTGAGTTATTGCCCTTTGTTGTTTTTCATACTTGAATCTTGTCCGGAGTATATCTCTAAAAGTATTATAGCTAGGATCATGAAACCTCATGGGTGTATAGATCTCACCAAGGGGGAGTGCAGTGCGCAAGAACCATAACTCTACCTGGCCTATTTTTTTGAGTTATTGCCCTTTGATGTTTTTCATATTTGAATCTTTTCCGGAGTATATCTCTCAAAGTATTATAGCTAGGATCATGAAACTTCATGGGTGTATAGATCTCAGTAAGGGGTAGTGCAGTGCACAAGAACCATAACTCTACCTGGCCTATTTTTTGAGTTATTGCCCTTTGTTGTTTTTCATACTTGAATCTTCTCCGGAGTTTATCTCTAAAAGTATTTAAGCTAGGATCATGAAACTTCATCGGTGTATAGATCTCACCAAGGGGGAGTGCAGTGCGCAATAACCATAACTCTACCTGGCCTATTTTTTGAGTTATTGCCCTTTGTTGTTGGTTTTCATACTTGAATAATGTCTAGAGTATATCTCTAGAAGTATAATAGCTAGAATCATGAAATTTCATGCATGGATAGAGCTCACCAAGTGGGATTGCAGTGTAAAAGAACCATAACTCTACCTAGACTATTTTTTGAGTTATTGCCCTTTGTTGTTTTTCATACTTGAATCATGTCTGGAGTATATCTCTAAAAGTATAATAGCTAGAACAATGAAATTTCATGGATGGATAGAGGTTACCAAGGGGGAGTGCAGTGCACAAGAACCATAACTCTACCTAGCCTATTTTTTGAGTTATTGCCCTTTGTTGATTTTCATACTTGAATCTTGTCCAAAATATATCTCTAAAAGTATTATAGCTAGAATCATGAAATTTCCTGGATGGATAGAGCTCAATAAGTGGGAGTGCAGTGTACAGGAACAATAACTCTACCAAGCCTATTTTTTGAGTTATTGCCCTTTGTTGTCTTTCATACTTGAATCTTGTCCGGAGTATATCTCTAAAAGTATTATAGCTAGGATCATGAAACTTCATAGGTGTATAGATTTCACCAAGGGGGAGTGCAGTGCACAAGAACCATAACTCTACCTGGCCTAATTTTTGAGTTATTGCCCTTTGTTGTTTTTCATACTTGAATCTTGTCCGGAGTATATCTCTTAAAGTATTATAGCTAGAATCATGAAATATCATGGATGGATAGAGCTCACCAAGTTGGAGTGCAGTGTACAAGAACCATAACTCTACCTAGACTATTTTTTGAGTTATTGCCCTTTGTTGTTTTTCATAATTGAATCTTGTCTGGAGTATATCTCTAAAATTATAATAGCTTGAACCATGAAATTTCATGGATGGATAGAGCTCCCCAAGTTGGAGTGCCGTGTACAAGAACCATAACTCTACCCAGCCTTTTTTTGAGTTATTGCCCTTTGTTGTTTTTCATACTTAAAATTCCTGGAGTATATCTCTAAAAGTATTATAGCTATGATCATGAAACTTCATGGGTGTATAGATGTTACCAAGGGGGAGTGCAGTGCGCAAGAACCATAACTCTACCTGGCCTATTTTTTGAGTTATTGCCCTTTGTTGTTTTTCATATATGAATCTTGTCCGGAGTATATCTCTAAAAGTATAATAGCTAGAATCATGTAATTTCATGGATGGATAGAGCTCACCAAGTGGGAGTGCAGTGTACAAGAACCATAACTCTACCTGGCTTATTTTTTGAGTTATTGCCCTTTGTTGTTTTTCATACTTGAATCTTGTCCGGAGTATATCTCTAAAAGTATTATAGCTAGAATCATGAAACTTCATGGATGGATAGATCTCACCAAGGGGGAGTGCAGTGTACAAGAACCAAAACTCTACCTAGCATATATTTTGAGTTATTGCCCTTTGTTGTTTTTCATACTTTGTTTGACAAAAAAAATTCATTCAAAATAACCTCAGTTCTATTCAAACCCCCAGTTAATATTAAGCAGTGTGACGGGCGTATCTTGTGACAATTTGACACCTTGTCCACAATGTTTCTCAAGTATAAAATCACAGTGACGTCAAATCCCAGGAAAGGGTTAAAATTATTAAGTAATAACCTACAAATATTGTCTTTTAATTTCATGCAATTACCATGGGATCTATTCTAAGCAGAAATATATTTTTCATTCCATCTCGAAGTTCTGATAAATTCTCAACTGAGTACAAATTCTTTTTAATAATTTTGGAGCCTAATCTTTTACCCATTGAGAATGTATATAAAACAATTTAATTTACAATATTATTTATGTTTAAGTTAATTGTAATTCTTTTTTTTTTTTTTATTACTGATGGAAGATTAAAGTCACTTGAAGTCTAGGCATACGTGGTATTTTATAATGCATGACCAGATGGCAAAGTTTTAGACTGGTCCGAATTGAAAGGTGTTGCAGATGGCAAATTTTATAAAGTTTCGATTTTGTCCTATCTGGGTAGAAAACGTGGAATACGAAGAAATTGCTTTCAGTTTTACACAATGTTTTCCGGATTGTTTTTCTGAAGGGGTGTTAAAGAGTATCATTGTGTGGGAATTGGATGAACAGTAAATAAAAAGAGTCTGGTTGAAATAATTGATTTTTCTTGTGTTGAAAATGGCAATGTTTTGATATGTCTGAAGCCCTATCTAGCACTTCTACATTTCACAACTGATTAATTCTCTTTAACCCATTCCCACACAACAAAATTTTAGACTGGTCCAAATTGAGAGAAGCTGCAGACAACAATTTCAAGTTGTTGGAATTTTAATTTTTTTCATCTTTTGGGATAGAAAACAGTGTGGATAATGAAGAAATTGCTTGCAACAAGCAATTTCTTCATTTTCCACAATGTTTGCTAAAACTGTTATATAGAGGGGCGTAAAAAGGAGGGATTGAGTTGGAATGGGTTAAAGGACAGTCAAAAGACGAGAACATTAGTTCTTGTAGCCCTTTCTTTGGGAGGATTGAATGATTTGTATCTATGGGTTTTTAATGCCACTTTCCACAGTATTTCAGGTGTTGTTGCAGCTGATGCACCTTAACATGGCTTCCTGTCGTCTCTTTTACCAGTTCAACAACAACATTCCATCCAATCCAATCGATGAGCTGCAGCCATAGCACGTAGGACTCCTAGTCATGGGGTCCAAGGTGCGATCCCCAACTATGGACATTATCCTTTCAGGCATTTGTCTCTGACCATTAACGATGGATAATTTTAAACCTAGGTGGGATGAGTAGCTGGGGGATCAGAAAGGATTATTGGTAGTACTGGTGAGAGAAATACCAGGAATCCATGGTTAGGTGCTCCAGCCGAAGCAATATGACTGAAATACTGTTAAAAGTGGTGTTAAACCAAATCAATCAATCAACCAATCAAACCGATCATTTGTTGAGGCACACTACTTGTGATCTGCCTCATTTATCAGGGGTCTACACTAACAGTGTCTCAGGATCCCGAGGATCCCTGAAAATTGGAAGGGACCCCAGCAATCCCAATCTAGGGATTCCGTCAGGATCCTTCAATATTTAGTAAAATAGGTCTTAATGTATCAACTAATGCTCCTGATTTTTTGTTTGCTTGTTTTTCTTTTTGTTTTTTTTTTAGAAAACATTGTGGATAATGAAGAAATTGCTTGTAACAAGCAATTTCTTCATTTTCCACAATGTTTTCCGAACTTTTTTTCTAGTTTGACTTAGAAGGACAGGATTGGACGTGAATGAGTAAATGTATATCAAGGAGGGATCCCTAATTATCTGGAGGAATCCCTGAAGTAATAGGTAGGGATTCCTGTGGGATCCCACTGAAGCAAAGTTAGTGTCAACCCCTGTTTATGAGAGACAAATGATGGCTTTTGTCAGATGTTGGAAAGAATGTTGGCCAAGCTTTGGTTTAAACTCACGACCAAATTGCCCACTGTTACTGAGCTAACTGGGCTTGTGTGTAAGATAGAACATCATGATCTGAATGTACTTTAGTTACTTATAGCACATTTAATGACCTCAGCTGTTGATGTGAGATAAAACCCCATTCATTCAGGTATGCATTCAAAGACAGGGATGTGAAATTCCCACTTGAATAGCAATTTCTTCACTAGCCACAATGTTTTTAACCACAAAAGACAAAATTTCTTTAAATTTCAACTAAAAATTGTCATCTGCAACTTCTTCAATTCTGATTAGTCTAAATTTTCTTTGTCTGGTAATTGGTTTACCCTTTCCTGTACAAACATGGGATTTTACGTCACTGATTTTATACTTAAGAAAATGTTGTGGGAAAAGGAGAAATTGATTGTCACAAGCAATTTCTCCTTTTCCACAGTATTTTGTACCACATTTGATGGTTACATTAAAATTGCATCCAATTTTTATACGCCCGTCGAAGACGGGACGTATTATGGGATCATCCGTGGTGTCCGGGTGTCTGTTCGTCCGGTTGTCCGAGTCCGGGCGTCCGGCGGTGTCCACTTCTTTGTCCGGAGCATAACTCTGTCACCGTTAGTCCGATTGACTGGCAGTTATATTCTTCTCATCAATACGGAGTGCAGTGCACAAGAACCATAACTCTACCTGGCCTATTTTTTGAGTTATTGCCCTTTGTTGTTTTTCATACTTGAATCTTGTCCGGAGTATATCTCTAAAAGTATTATAGCTAGGATCATGAAACTTTATGGGTGTATAGATCTCACCAAGGGGGAGTGCAGTGCACAAGAACCATAACTCTACCTGGCCTATTTTTTGAGTTATTGCCCTTTGTTGTTTTTCATACTGGAATCTTGTCCGGAGTATATCTCTAAAAGTATTATAGCTAGGATCATGAAACTTCATGGGTGTTTAGATCTCACCAAGGGGGAGTGCAGTGCCAAAAAGCCATAACTCTACCTGGCCTATTTTTGAGTTATTGCCCTTTGTTGTTTTTCATTCTTGAATCTTGTCCGGAGTATATCTCTAAAAGTATTATAGCTAGGATCATGAAACTTCATGGGTGTATAGATCTCACCAAGGGAGAGTGCAGTGCACAAGAACCATAACTCTACCTGGCCTATTTTTTGAGTTATTGCCCTTTGTTGTTTATCATACTTGAATCTTGTATGGAGTCTGTCTCTTAAATAAAGTATAATAGCTAGAATCATGAAATTTCATGGATGGATAGAGCTCACCAAGGGGGAGTGCAGTGTACAAGAACCATAACTCTACCTAGGGTATATTTTGAGTTATTGCCCTTTGTTGTTTTTCATACTTGAATCTTGTCCGGAGCATATCTCTAAAAGTATAATAGCTAGAATCATGAAACTTCATGGATGGATAGAGCTCACCAAGTGGGAGTGCTGTGTACAAGAACCATAACTTTACCTAGTGTATATTTTGAGTTATTGCCCTTTGTTGTTTTTCATACTTTGTTTGACAAAAAATATTCATTTAAAATAACATCAGTTCTATTCAAACCCCCAGTTAATATTAAGCAGTGTGACGGGCGTATCTTGTGACAATTTGGCACCTTGTTGTTGTTGTCTGCATCCTCTTTCTATTTGGACCAGTCTAAAATTTCAAGAAACCGGAAAGGGTTAACAAGGATTTCAAAGTTCGAAGAAATATTTGGTCACGGACATAAAACAGACAAAAATGCAAAGTCTGTTCAGGTTCCTCCCTTTTAACGCTAGATAGCTTTTGCCGGTCCTAGTTAGCTCAGTCAGTATTGCTCTGTGCTCTCAATCTGAGGGTTGTTTGTTCAAACCTGGTCATGGGCAACAACCTTTCTGACATTTGATAGAAGTCATCGCAACATGCCTCATTTGTTTCACACATTTTGTCTCTCACAGCTGGTGGCTTGGAAAATAATGTACTGGTATGTGAAAAGACAGGAAATCATGATAAGGTGCACCAGCTGCTGTGATATAACTGATATACTGTTGAAAGCAGTTTTAAAACCTGAACAATGAATCAATAGATAGCTTCTGGCTCATAGTTTCATTTATTTACACAATCATGCACCAGACAATAATATCTTATACTGGTCTAAATTCAACGATGTTACAGATAACAAAATTTATGTGATGAAATTTGTCTCTAGGGTAAGAAAACATTGTCAATAATGAAGAACTTTGCTTGTAACAAGCAATTTCTTCTTATTCACAATGTTTTCAAACAGCCTTTTTTCTTATATGGGGGGTATCCAAAATCGTCATTGAATGGAAATGGGTTAATATCGAAGTGCAGCTTCCCTGTTGGAGTTACTGGGTTTGGGGACTGGAGTCTATGGATGGGGCAAGTGATCTGCCAAATAGTTGAAAGTGTCACAAAAGACTTGATTTATTAGCTTGGCTGTTTTATAGCCTTGGTGGCGTTGTTGTCGTCGTCTTTGTCGCCTTCGTCTTGCGAAAACTTTGACATTTTGTGATATCTCTGGTTCTACTGAAGGCGTTCACTTGAAACTAGGCACACTTGTTCACTATCAAAAGAGCAACCTATACTGTCAAGGGCGATAACTCTAGATGCATTTTATGCTTTTATCCACTATCCAGCAACCAATAGCCAAGCGTAGGCACCCGTAGGCAGTGCTCTTGTTATCATTGATGTTTTGTTTCACAAATTATAAGTAAGTATAAGCTCAGCTGTGATAAGGAAAATATTATGGACTGAAATAGATGTAAGTTTAAGAGGATTAAGTTTTAGTTATGTGGGAGTTTTGGTTATGTGTAAAAGGGTAAAAAGATTGTAACTTGCGATAATGAGGCTTTTTAAGGGTTTTCGGCTTCAAATAAACCAATAATGACCACCTCTTTAAAATTACACACATGTTAACTTGTGAGCATTGTAGTGGAAAATCAACCTAACCGGGTATTTAAAATCTAACACTTAGTGAGAATAGTAACTTTGATGTCAAACTCTCAAATCTTTTAACCCATTCCCTCTCAAAGACACGTATAAATGCTCCCACCATAAAAAGGTTTTGAGAAACATTGTGGAAAATGAAGAAATTGCTTGTTTCAGGCAATTTCTTCATAATCCACAATTATTTCTACCCAAAAGGAAAAAAAATACAAAGTGTCATAAGCTTTAAGATGTTGTCTGTAACTCCGTTCAATTTGAACAAGCCTTAAATTTTGCTGTTTTGTTATGGTTTAATCATTGGCTCTTGTCATGCTGTACCAAGATTATTTCTGCTTTGGCAGGAGGTGTAGATTACCCCATTCTCACACAATCTCACTTTTTCATGCCCCTGGAGAAAATTGCCTTGGAAAACATTGTGGATAATGATGAAATTGCATGTCACAAGCAATTTCTTCATTGTCCACAATGTTTTCTACCCCAATAGACAAAGATTTCAAAAAATTCATCAACTTTAATGTGATGCCTGCAACTTCTTTGAATTTGGAATGGCCTTAAATGGATGAAGATCATAGCATGCTCATACATTAAACCTGGTGTTATTCTACGCCACCTGTATGATGTTTAAGCCAGAGAGTTTAATAGAATTGATTAACCCTTGTCATGCTGAATAAAAATTGTGGTTAGAATTGCACCAAAAGCAAAGGACTGAAATCACTGGAAGCACTAGTTGAATTTCATTTGAAAATTAATTTTATAAGCAATTCTGGCTTGAAAAGGGCAGGCAGGAGGTGTAGACCAAGATCAGATTGCACAACATGACAAGGGTTAAAAAAAACCTATTAACCCACGATAGTTATGGAGCCTTTCAGTGGTTACAGTTCTTTGATTTTGATGCAATTTCAAAAAGTGTTTTTAACCCAATTCCACTCAGTGACGCTTTTAGACCCCCCCCCCCCCAAAAAAAAAAAATATGGAAAACATTGTGGAAAATGAAGAAATTGCTTGTTACAAGCAATTTCTTCATTTTCCACAATGTTTTCTATCCAAAAAGATGAAAGAATTCAAATTACCATCATATTGAAATTGTCATTTGAAGATTCTTTCAGTTTGGACCAGTCTGAAATTTTGTTGTGTAGGATTAACCCTTTCCTGTTTTAGAAAATTTTAGACCTGTCAAAATTCAAAGGTTTTGCAGACGACAATTTATAGTCTATTTCATTTGAAAAATAACCTATCAGAAGGGTAGAAAATATTGTGAGAAAAGAAGAAATTGCTTGTGACAAGCAATTTCTTCTTTTCCCACAATGTTTTTTCAAGTATTAAATCACAGGGACGTAAAAACCAGTGATTGTACGGGAAAGATTAAACAAATCATGGGACTCTCTCTCTGAGCATCTAACAGTTTCTGCAATGTTACCGTGCTTCTGTCCCGGGTTCGATCCCCGACGGCGGCACTCATTTTCCGACTATTTGTCTCCCACCAATGGGTCGATTATCGTAGACCTATGTGGGATAGCAGCTGGAGGCTAGGAAAGGATGTGATGGCCGTACTGGTGTGAGAAATACTAGGAATCCATTGTTAGGTGCTCCAGCTGCTGCGATATAACTGAAAGATTGTTGAAAGTGGCGTAAAACCCCATTCAAACAAACAAAGTCAAAAAGCGGGACTCTGTGGGAATGGGTTGATTATTCTTCAAACACTGGGGACTTATTTTTAGTATTTCTCTAAAATCTTACCTTGAAATAACAATAAAAGAGTCTCAAGGAAACACAAGTCTGCTAAAGTAATTTCAGATAATGGGGTTGAAATTGAATTGATGAATTCTCTGAAGTAAAATTACCGGATTCAGCACAATTTTGATACACAATCAGCTGTTTACAACCTACTTCAGGACAGGGAATGACAGTCAGATAACTTTTGTATTTCAATAATTTTGAGAAACATCCCCTTCTTCACATTTTGGACTGGTCCAAATTGGAAGTTTTAGAATACAAATGATTGATTATTGAGCCACTGTCATAGCACTGTTGCTAATACGTTGGACTCTCAATCATAAGATCCAGGGTTTGATCCCTGATGGCAGCAAATAGCCTTCCTGACATTTGACTTGCACCTATGAATGTATAAAAGCAGGGGTGTGGAATTCCAATGCCCGACTTGTCCGACACGGGCTTTTCTACCTGCGGGCAAGTACATTTTTCGAGGCTACTTGTCCGTGGACAAGTATATATCAGGGCAAATCTTTGAATGGTACTAAATAGATAGAAGAGATTTATTAGTGTAATGTTTATATCTAAGGCTAGAAAATATTGTTTTTAATGAAGAAAATGCTGAGTTCCAGCATTTTCTTCTTTAAAAATAATGTTTTCTCAAAATTTATCTGTTTGTCATCTTTTCACGGGCAAGTCCGTTTTAATCCTGGACAAGTAGAAAATCACATTATACTTGTCCATGGACAAGTAGAGAAAATCCGTATTTCCACATCCCTGATAAAAGTAACCCTAAATGGGATGGGCACAATGTTGGAGGTGAGAGTTCACAGGTTTAACCCATTCCCACACAGTGACGCTTTTGGACATCCCTCAAGAAAAACAATTGGAAAATATTATGTAAAATGAAGAAATTGCTTGTAACAAGCGATTTCTTCATTTTCCACAATGTTTTCTCAAGCTTTCAAATTGAGGGGGCATTTAAAGTGCGTAGGAATGGGCTAAAGGATGATTATTTGCGTTAGTGCAAGATCTTTTTTTATGCCCAATAGGTAGGCATATTGAGATGAAACCATTACCCATTACTACATGACAAAATTTTAGACTCGTCCAAATTGAAAGAAGCTGCACACAAGAATTTTCAGTTAATGGATTTTAGAAAACCTTTGTCTTTTTAGGTAGAAAACATTGTGGAAAGTGAAGAAATTGCTTGTTATAAGCAATTTCTTCATTCCCCACAATGTTTTTCCCAAACTATTTTCTTGAGGGGCATCACAAGGCGTCATTGTGTGCCAATTGGTTAAGCACACAGACAAGAGAATCATCATTGCCAAAGTTCGAATCCTTCACAATTAGTTAATAAAGATAAACTTCATGGTCTGTTTTCAAGCAAAAGTTTGCTCAATGACTTCGCAATTGTTAACCTATGATCATCCAGTTCTAAGTTGGCTATTAGCCCTTGTCATGATGAACCCGGATTGTTCCAGTTTGGGTAGGAGGTGTGGACTAAGATCAGCTTGCACATAAGTGTAGTCTGATCTTGGTCTAAGCCTCCTGCGTGTACTTTCTGCCCGTTTTGATTATGCAATTGATTTCTAGAAAATTATTTTTTTTGAACCACAAGTTTTTTCAATGCCTTTAGCCCTTTGATTTTACAGCAATTCAGTAAGTAATTTATATGGCAAGACAAGGGTTAACAGATGGAACAGCCACAGTCATATTGTGAAGGCTGGAGCACCTAGCAATGGATTCCTGTTATTTCTCACACCAGTACTACCATTACATCCTTTCAAAGCCTCCAGCTGCTATCCCACTTAGGCTTAAGGTTATCCACCTATTGGTGAGGGACAAATGGAGTTGTTGTTTTTTTCCTCAGAAAAATTCCCATAGTTAGGGTGGGATTCAACCTCGGGACCTTCTGGTCCTGACTCCTGCATCTTACAACTAGACCATGGACTCCACAAAATTCTTCTCATGGTAAACCAAGGATTATTTCTGATTTGGCAGGAGGTGTAGAAAAAGGCCTACATCCCCGTTTGTTCCTGTTTGACAACTAGTGCTTCTCATCCCTTTAACCCATTCCCACTTGATACAATATCAGGCCAGTCCAAATTCAAAGACAATTTTAAGATGATGAAATATTCAAAATCCTTGTCTTTCAGGATAATAAACATTGTGGATAATAAAGAAATTGCTTGTAACAAGCAATTTCTTCATTTTTTCCACAATGTTTTTCAAAGCTTTCATATTGAGGGGCGTTAAAAAGCGTCATTGTGTTTGAATGGGTTAATTTTATTGCAGTTCAGTGTTGCAAAAGTTTAATTTCTTAGGCACAATGGCCGTCACCAGAAATCATTTCGATGACCCATTTCTCACTATGTTTTCTTTAACCCCTGGCCTGCTGAATATTTATCCTTTCTCCACAACGTTTTGAATTTTTGTCGAATTTAGATTTACTTTGTGTTCAAATATATGCTCAACACTAAAAGAACAAGCAGGTAGTGTAGACTAAGATCAGACTGCCACACCTGCCACCTGCCACAGCTATTGTCAATACAGGAATATTCGGGGATCAGCGAGACTAGGGTTAAAAAGTAAATTTCTTCAGTGTCAAAAAACCTTGAGTGCATTGGAATGGGTGGGTCGATAATCGTAGACCTATGTGGGATAGCAGCTGGACTCTAGGAAAGGATGTAATGGTAGTACTTGTGTGAGAAATACAAGGATTCTATTGTTAGGTGCTCCAGCCGCCCCGATATAACTGAAAGATTGTTGAAAGCGGTGTAAAACCCCATTCAAACAAACAAACAAAAGTATTGGAATGGGATAACTACTGTTTTTTGATTATCATTTGAGGCATTTTTCTTTTTCGACATATTTTGTAATTTTGTGAAAATATTGACAATTTAGACAGGTGTAAAACTTGATGTCAGGGACAAACAGATATTAGCTCGAGGGTTTTTAGTTAAATGGACATATTTTTATACACATTGATGTACAGTGTTAAATTACTTTTGGATTTAAAATGTGGTTTTAAGCATATATTTGTTTTTGTAAATAAATTTAGATTCTAATAAACTCAGAGACAGAGCGAGGGTGTCTTATAGCGAAGGTTGAATTCCAGTAATTTCCTGCTTTTTTACACCCCTCAAGAAATGAGTGTGAGAAAACAATGTGAAAAATGAAGAAACTGCTTGTTACAAGGAATTTCTTCATTTTTCCCTTTGTTTTCTTCCCCAAAAAAGACAGAAATGTAAAAAATCTATCAACTTTGAATTTTAGAGTCAGTTGTCAATAACCCCCCCCACAAAATAGATCTGAAGGAGTGATTCCAATGTCTGATTGGTCAACCAGACCCTATGTTATAGATATTCATAGATCCCAATAAGTGCATCCTTGATATAGGGTTTGGAAGAGAAACAGTAGATTTACCCATTCCAACACGATGAAATTTTAGATGAGTCCAAATTAAAAGAGGTTGCAGTTGATGACAAAAATTGGATGCAATTTGAAATGAAACCATTAAATGTGGTAGCAAATATTGAGGAAAAAGGAGAAATTGCTTTTTCCACAATGGTTTCCAGGGTATAAAATCATGGAGAGGTAAAATCCAGGGATTGTACAGGAAAAGGTTAAGCATAACATCAGTCAATCTTATTCAAAGCTCTGAGCGGCCGTCATAGCGCAGTTGGTAGCCCGCCGGACTGTCAATCTAGAGGTCCCGGGTTCGATCCACGACGGCCGCACTCATCCTTTCCGACTATTTGTCTCCCGCCAATGGGTCAATAATTGTAGACCTATGTGAGATAGCAGCTGGAGGCTATGAAAGGATGTGATGGTGGTACTGGTGTGAGAAATACCAGGAATCCGTTTTTAGGTGCTCCAGCCGCCGCGATATAACTGAAAGATTGTTGGAAGCGGCATAAACCCCATTTTAAACAAACAAATCTCAGAGCTCTGCAAATACCAAAATTTTTGAGGATTGGTCAGTTTGCTTTAAGTCATTACAAAACAACATTTAAAACTTCCAATTTGAAGGAAGTTGCAGATAACAAATTTAAATTGATGAAACTAAAAAAATGTTTTGGCAGGTGGTATTGACTGAGATAAACCTTCACATTTGTGCAGTCTGATCTAAGTCTAAATCACCTGTTGAACTTTTTTTTAAAACAGGAAATGTTCCTAAGTGTTAAGCAATCTCTCTTTTTTCAACAATGTTTTTCCAAGACTTTTTCTTTTGTAAAAAGAGGCTGGATTTTGTGGAAATTGGATAAAAGTTGTTGACATAAAAAAAAGGTACAAGAATTTTAGCATAATTCAAATCCTAGATGTTGACCGGTTAGACTATGTCACTTAACCCATTACCACACGATCTCAAACTTTAACCCTCCTCAGGCTCTTAGGAATGCTGTTGAGGAAAATACTTCTTTTCCAGCAATGTTTTCTACCCGATATGGTACTTAGTTTTCAATTTACACACACCATAAATTATTGTCTGCATTTTCAATGAATTTTGAGTAGCCTAAAGTCGAATGACTTCTGAGTGAGTAAATATTAATTGAATGAATTAACTTAAAAAGTGTACAGTGACTTTTGTGAACCTTGACGGTCAATCTAGTTATCTTTTCGGTGTGAATTTGTAAAGTGTATTTGAGGATTATTGTAAAGAAATTGATTGAAGTGTTATTGAAAAATTGAAAAGAAATTGGATCTAGCTGGTAAAATGGACACTGAAGTGTTGTTATTGACCTGGATAAATTAATTTACTATTTTCTTTTCCTTTACAATAAACCAGCTACCATATGTTTCCTTGAGGCTATGCAAAATTTAACTTATTCCTCCTAATAAACTTTCCAAGTGTGATGCAAAAAAGACAGGAACTAATTTTAAACCATTCCCATATATTCCTACATTTTACAGCCCCTAAGGGATAAGGCTATGGAAAACATTGTGTAGAAGAAATTGCTTGTTATGTGATCTAGCCTAAAGGACAAACAATTCTTAAGATTTCCTCAGCTAAATTGTTGTGTGAAACTGCTTTGAACTTGGTTGAGTCTGGTTGTCCTCTCACGGTTGTGCACCACGGCCATAGTGTAGTCGGTAGCATTGGAAAAATTTGAATAGTTAGTGGCCTAAACGTCGTAACTACAGCTAAAATATCATATAAGTTATGACATTTAAGTTACCAAAAAGGCAAATTTCACCAATGTCAGAGTTCAGAGTTCACTACCTGTCTTAAACGCATGATTTGCTAGGTATATTGGCAGCCGCAATCTGCCAATTGCAAAGCTGGTACTTGACCTAATCCAAAATGATTACAAAAAAAAAAGAGAAAAATATCTCTCTTGTATATTGTTGGTTTAATTCTAAAACCTTGTAAATATAGTTTTTATTAAGCTGTAGTTACAAGGTTTTCAAATTAAGCAACAATATCTAGTTGCAGTGTAATCCTTAGAATGAACAATTATCAGTGATTCTAGAAGAAAGAAAATATCCCAGGAATGTAATTTCAAGTGTGCCAATATGTAAATTCTGTGGAAGAAAGCAAAAATAAGAAAGAAACTGAATTCATGAATGAATTACCCAGTAATTTCTGCCTAATTAAATGGGAACTGTGTTTGTATTGAAGTAGCCCGCAGAGTAATTATTCCCATATAGTGAGCTAATCCTGATCATTAAGTAGTGGGGATAGTCGGACCTTTGCAGCTTGTGTCAAATCCACAATATATTACAAAACTAATTGTGATGGGATACTTGGACCATACAGCTAAATTTGACAAATGCTGATATTCACAGGTACAGTTAATCTTGCTAGAATAGCGCATAGAAATCCTAGTAATGGGGTCCCGAGTTTGATCCCCAATTGTGGCCAATATCCTTTCCGATATGTATTCTCCAACAAGTTGGTGGATAGTCAAAACCATAATCACAGGGATGAGATGCTGGAGGCTTAGAAAGGATGTAGTGTTTGTACTCCAGGTGTGAGAGATAAAAGGACTCTATGGTTAGGCCATCTAGCCACAGCAATATGACTTAAACACTGTTAAAAGTGTTGTTAAACCCCAGTCAATCAATCAATAATCTTGTTTGAGCAATCACCTCTACTGAAAACAATTACTTTGATCAACCTATTCCCACACAATCCCGGCTTTTTTATAAGATAAAGAGAAAAGCTTTTGAAAACATTGTGAAAATGAAGAAATTGCTTGTTACAAGCAATTTCTTCATTTTCCACAATGTTTCCATCCCTAAAAGATTTTTAGCTCGCCTGAGCACAACCTGCTCAAGGTGAGCTTTTGTGATCGTTGAATGTCTGTCGTCAACAATTGAAGTGTTTACACTCTAGAGGCCACAGTTTTGGCCCAATCTTCATGGAACTTGGTCAGAAAAATTGTTAGGTCATGAGGATGAACCCTATTGATTATTGGAAGGTTCCATTTGAAAACACAGGAAAAGGGGCCTTAATGACAATTTCTTTGTTTATACTCTAGAGGCCACAAATATGGCTCTATCTTCATGAAACTTTGCCAGAATAATTATTAGGTCATTGAGATGATCCCTATTGATTATTAGAAGGATCTTTCCGAAAACACAGGAAAAGGGGCCTTAATGACAATTTCTTTGTTTACACTCTAGAGGCCACAATTTTGGCTTAATCTTCATGAAACTTGGTCAGAATAATTGTTTGATCATGAGGATGAACCCTATCGATTATTGGAGGATTCTATTGGAAAACACAGGAAAAGGGGCCTTAACCCATTCCCACACAGTGACGCTTTGTCAATATGAAAGCTTTTGGAAAACATTGTGGATAATTAAGAAATTGCTTTTAACAAGCAATTTCTTCATTAACCACAATGATTTCTACTTCAAAAGAGAAAGATTTTAGAAATTTCATCAACTTAAAATTGTTTTCTGTAACTTCTTTGAATTAGGACTGGTCCAAAGTTTTATCATGTGGGAATGGGTTAATGACAATTTCTTTGTTTACACTCTAGAGACCACAATTTTGGCTCAATCTTCATGAAACTTGGTCAGAATAATTGTTAGGTCATAAGGAAGAATCCTATTGATTATGAAATGGTTCTATTGGAAAACACAGGAAAAGGGGCCTTAATGACAATTTCTTTGTTAACAGTCTAGAGGCCACAATTTAGGCTAAATCTTCATGAAACTAGGCCAGAATAATTATTAGGGCATGAGGATGAAGCCTATTGATTATGGGAAGGTTCTTTCAGAAAACACAGGAAAAGGGGCCTTAATGTCAATTTCTTCGCATACACTCTAGAGCCCACAATTTTGGCTCAATTTTCATGAAAATTTGCTAGAATAATTGTTTCGTCACAAGGATGAATCCAATTGATTATAGGAAGGTACCTTTGGAAAACACAGGAAAGGAGGCCTTAATGACAATTTCTTTGTGTACACTCTAGAGGTCATCAATTTGGCCTGATCGTCATGTAACTTGGTCAGGATACTTGTTAGGTCATAAAGATGAACGTTATAGATTATGGGAAGGTTCTATAGGACAACACAGGAAAAGGAGCCATAATGACAATTTCTTTGTTTACCATATAGAAGTCACAGTTTTGCCTCAATCTTCATGAAACTGATTATTGTTATTTCTCTCTAGTTGCATTTTTTTTTTTAACAGCAGACAGTTCAGGTGAGCGATCTAGGACCACCATGGTCCTCTTGTTTAGGATTTCATGAACTAAAAATTGTCGCATGTTACTAATTTGAATTTGTACCAGGAAGTTCAAAATAAGTTGGTCTGGTATGTATGAAGGGCCAATGATCAAAATTCCCTCTCCTAATACAACAGTTCTTAAAAGTTGATTTATTCGATTGAAACATGAATTAACCCATTATCAAGCCACAAAATTTTAGACTGGTCCCAAATGAAAGTAATAGCAGACGACAATTTATAGTCGATAGAATTCAAATGAGATTCATAAGCTAAGAATGCAATTGGACTCCTCATTCATTTCCACGAATGTAACCTCGGATTTACATCAACAGACTTTTTTATAAATTCATGTGACAAACTTCCAAAATGCACTTTCTGTTATGCAAAGCAAGTGCAGTAAAATGTATCTAATGAAGTTCTGCAAGAAGTCTGGTCTTCAGAGGAAAATTAATTTCAGAGCAAAATAGGGCAAAACATTTAACAGCAAAATGAAATTTAAGTTTTTCAGCAATTTTGAGACTTTTAAATCATCTGGGTTTACCGAGATTACATGCTACGTTTTCTTAACCTGTTTCTGGCTAACAAAATGCAACATTTGTTACATAATGCTCCGCCTTATATACATCCGCGGTTTGATTTGTAGAATTGAACGAGGAGTTCTGATTGCTAAGAATAGACAAAATCTGTGCTAAATCTCTTAACCCATTCCAACACAGCAAAATTTTAGACTGGTCCAAATTGAAAGAAGCTGCAGACGACAATTTCAAGTTGATGGAATTTTGAATTTTTTCATCCTTTTGGGTAGAAAACATTGTGAATAATGAAGAAATTGCTTGATACAAGCAATTTCTTCATTATCCACAATGTTTTCCAAAGCTTTTTTCTCGAGGGGTGTAAAAAGGAGGGATTGAGTTGGAATGGGTTAAACCAGGGAGTTTCTCATTTTGATATTTTCACTGGTTTTTCTGTAAATATATCAAGTGGTTATCCATTGAGAAATTAACATAATCCACCTGAAAGTATTGCAGATAGATTGACTTGTGTCTTTAAAGGTTTATTTCAACACTTAAAGAGATCAACCCATTACAACTCAATCCCTCCTTTTTACACATCTAAAGGAAAAGGCTTTGGAAAACATTGTGGAAAATGAAGAAATTGCTTGTATCAAGAGGAAAAATAAGAAATTAAATCAACTGATTGATTCGTTGAATTGAAAGAGGAGTTCCAAATACTCAGAATGGACAAAATTCGGGCTAAATCTCTTAAACCAACAAGAATATTATTCTGATATTTTCACTGGTTTTTCAGTGAATTTATCAAGTGGTTATCCATTGAGTAATTGCCATAATCCACCTGAAAGTATTGCAGATAGATTGACTTGTGTCTTTAAAGGGTTATTTCAACCCATAAATGGATCAACCCATTACAACACAATCCCTCCTTTTTACGCGCATAAAGAAAATAGCTTTGGAAAACATTGTTGAAAATGAAGAAATTGCTTGTATCAAGCAATTTCTTCATTATCCACAATGTTTTCTACGCAAAAAGAGGAAAAATATGAAATTAAATCAACTTTAAACTGTCGTCTGCAGCTTCTTTCAATTTGGACCAGTCTAAAATTTTGTTGTGTTGGTTAAAAGGTTAATCCACCTGAAAGTATTGCAGATAGATTGAATAACTTCTATAAAGGGTTATTGTAACACATAAAGTGATTAAGATTATAGACTAGCTTTTATGAATAAGGAAGGGTATTAAAAAACAATTGGGCATGCCTCTTTCTTCAATAAAGTTGTTTTTGATTTAGAATGATAGGTTTGTTTTGAGACACAAAAACAGGACATCTTTTACTGATAAATGCAAATCTGTGTTCAAGATTTCGGGGGGTTTTATTTTGACATCAACAAAGTGAGGTCCCAGAGACTCAAAAGCATATTGGATAGAGTCCTTGCTTAACCCATTACCACACAGCAAAATTTTAGACTTGTCCAAATCCAAAGGAGTTGCAGACGACAAGTTACAGGTTATGAAAATTTAGATTTGTTCGACTTTTGGGTTGAAAACATTGTGGAAAATGAAGAAATTGCTTGTAACAAGCAATTTCTTCATTTTCCACAATGTTTTTTAAAAGTTTTTTTTCCTCAGGGGCACTGAAAGGCGTCACTGAGTGGGAATGGGTTAAGGTTTAGGGATTCTTGATTTAACCCATTCCCACACAGTGACGCTTTTTGGTGCCCTCAAGAAAAAAAAAGCTTTGGAAAACATTGAGGAAAATGAAGAAATTACTTGGTGATTGGAAACAATGTTTTCTACCTGAAGAGACAAGTATTTTCAAAATCCATTTACTGAAAATTGTCGTCTGCAACATCCTTTAATTTAGACAATTACACAAGTATAAAGTTTTGTTGTCTGGTAATAGGCAGAAAATATTGTTTAAAAAGAAGAAATTACTTGTTACAAGAAGTTTCTTCTTTTTCTACAATATTTTCTCAATAAAAACCTGGGATTGAACAGGAAAGGTTAAAAGATTTAAATTGACCACACCTGTCTCCTGGAAGATGGCTTAAGCACCATTTGCCCCTTACAAGCAAAAACCCAGCAGTGGATTATTAGCACATACAAAGTTCTCTTTCTACAATATTTTTTACCATACTGAACGGTTAATTTTCAAATAAAAGCCATTTGGACAGGTCAAAAATGTTGCAAAAATGAAAGGCTTTACTCATTACCAGACAGCAAAATTTTAGACTGGTCCAATTCAAAGGAGTTGCAGACAACAAGATTAGTTATAGCTTATGAAAATTTGGAACTTTTCAACCTTATGGGTAGAAAGCATTCTGGATAATGAAGAAATTGCTTGTAACATGTAGATTTGAATTTAATTTGGAGGTCTTATTAGGTTAACCCATTCTAACACAATGACGCCTTTGGAAGCCCCTCAAGATAAAAATTGGGAAAAAATAGTGTAAAATGAAGAAATTGCTTGTAACAAGCAATTTCTTCATTTTTCACAATTTTTTCTACCCAGACAGTTGAAAAAATATAAAGTTTCATAAACTTTAAAATGTTGTCTGCAACTCCTTTCAATTTGGACCAGTCTAGATCTTTCTTGTGTGGTAATGGGTTAAAGTGCTTATGAAAATATCTTACATTCTAAAACTCTAGTGTCTGTAGCGTTAGGAAATGACAAATTACAAGTGAAAGGTAATTTACCTGTTATTAGAGGTGTCATGTTTTACACCAATATTAACACCTATTTCTGTCATACTGTATCTATGTATAAAGGTTCATCAGTCAGTAGTGACAGTATTTTGGCCTTACTTTGCAGACAGAAACTCGAGGGTTAATCACAGTACTGTGCTAAGCGTCTATAAATTGTATAGACGCTTAGAACAGTATTGCAATAAACCCTTGAACTGTCATAAAGGTCGTAAAAGAGCTACCTCAATTATTGTTAACCCTTGTCGTGCTGATCCCGGAATATTCCTGCTTTGGCAGGAGGCATAGTCAATGATCAGCTTTTACCTATGTGCAGTCTGGTCTTAGTCTACACCACCTGCTTGTCCTTTTAAACCAGATTTTTTGATAAGATCCATTTCTTGGTATTATCTGTTTAACCCATTTCTACATGACACGTTTGACACCCCTCAAGAACAACAAGAAAACATTGTGTAAAAAGAAGATAATTCTTGAACCAAGCAATGTTTTCAATTTCTACAATAATTTCAACCCTAAGAGGTTGAAAAATCTAAAATTTCATCACATTTGATTGTCAGTTTAACCCTCTCCTGTTTAGCAAAATTTTAGAGCTGTCCAAATTCAAAGGTTTTGCAGGCGACATTTGAAACAGGCTTTAATTTGAAAAATAACCATTCAGTAGGGTAGAAAATATTGTGGAAAAAGAAGAAATTGCTTGTTACAAGCAATTTCTTCTTTTTCCACAATGTTTTCTCAAGAACAAAATCACCGAGATGTGAACAGCAGGGATTGTACAGGAAAGGGTTAATTAGGAGTAGTTAAAAGTTTTGTAATCTTACAATGAGTTAAGCAAAGTTGTTAGTTAATTTTGGTGAACTTTGCGTAGGCCATATCTTTTGGTTCCCAGTAATTTCAGACCTTTGATTATGTATTTTATGTATATTTCCAGAATCACTGTTTTTGTATATATCTTTTATCCCTGTTTCTGTGTACAATGTATTTTCAAAATCCCTGTTTCTGTATATTTTATGAATCCCTGTTTATGTATATTTTCAGAATCCCTGTTTATGTTTATTTTCAGAATCCCTGTTTCAACAGAGCCAGCGCCCACTTCCTGATGCACCAGGTGGACTTGACCCCATCTCCTCAAAATGGATGTCCAAAGAAAACTTATTGGCCAATCAGGGAGAAGATGACCCCAACCTGTTTGTTGCTCTTTACGAGTTCCAGTCAGGGGGAGATAACCAACTCAGTATTGTTAAAGGTAAGAGTTGAATTTCTTTTCATTGACAAAAAACGCTTCACCTTTTGAAAGGGATCTCAAGCTTTTGCCCTTTTTGTCATGTTGTGATTAAAAGGATATTCTTTTTTCACGATCAGAAATGGATATTTTGTTTTGAAAACTATTGAATTGTCCAAAGTAATTCCTGTTTTTCAAAATTTAAGACTTGTCAAAATTCAAAAAAAGTTGCTGAAGTCAATTAGTCAAATGTATGGAGTGCATTTAAAAAAAAAATCTAAAGGGGAAAATATTGTAGGAAAAGAAGAAATTTGCTTGTTACAAGCAATTTCTTGTTTTCCACAATGTTTTCTCAAGTATAAAACCACAAGGACCTTGAAGCCAGGGATTGTACTGGAAAGGGTTAACCCATTACCAGGCAGAAAAATTTTAGGCTGGTCCAAATTGAAAGGAGTTGCAGATGACAGTTTAAAGTTTATGTAATATTAGATTTTTCAACTTTCTGTATAGAAAACATTGTTGAAAAGGAAGAAATTTCTACATTTTACAGAATCTTTTCTCAAATGTTTCTCTTGAGGGACGTTACTGTGTGGGAATGGGTTAACTTTACATTGTCGTCTAGAATGGGTTAAAAAAGGCAATTCAAAGCCATATTATTTGTTACACGGGGAAGCACATAAATGTCTTTTACTATAATATAACTGGAAGATTGTTGAAAGCAACATTTAATCCAATAGATCTGAGTCTTAAATTGCTAGTAAAAGCAGGAAAAGTGAAAAGATTTCAAGAGCACATATAACCCTATGTAAGAGAGATTTTTTGTAATGTGATTTTATTTTTTTTGTTATTTAAAACCCTATGTTGTATTTGCTCATTAGGATTGTCATGCCAATAATATTTAAATGAGTACCAACAACAAAGGTTTTCAGGAAGCAATGTTTAAAAATGTTAGTTGTAAAGATGTAAAATGCCTGTCTTGAATTGCTAGGATTTTAACAGCAGAACTAGTCTGCAGTAGAATGTTCAATAGCATTTCCAGATGTTAATCCTCAACATTTTACTGTTGGTGTTGATGTATTTATCTATACAATACAGTAACTGTTGCAAAAATATTTTAGTTCCTTCCGAATTGTTACAAGACAAGGATGCTCCTTGAGTGGAATTTACCAATCCCTGGTCCCACCCACTAACTCCTTTTGACTCTGGCTGTTGATGAAGTTCTGTTTCAATATTTAACGGCATAAATGCAAAATTTGTGTGTAACGAAAAGGAAGCAATGTAGTTTAGTGACCTAAATGTCGTAACTACAGCTTGAATAAGTTACACCAACACAAAGGCTAAACAAAATTGGCTGCCAATGTCAGAGTTCAAAACTGACTTCTAAATGAATGATTTTATTGGTCGACTGATTAATTGATTGGCAGCTGTGATTGGTCAATTGCATTAATATCCAAACTTCAGAAAATAAGGTGATACTTTTATTCCACTTAATGTAACAAGCACTATAGGTTGGTGAAACATTCAGAAGATAGAATTCACTTTGTACTTTATCCTTCACCATCCTTAATCCGAGATTTTTCTGTTTTGAAAGGAGGTATTATAGACATAAGTGCAGTCTGATCTTGGTCTACACCTCCAGAGTTTATCACGCCCCCCTGTCAAGTAATGATAGGACATAGAGAGTTATCTATGTCTGTGTGTAATTGTGTGCATGGGTGGGTCATAAGGTGCCTTTTTATGCCCCTGCATTGATAAGATTGGGGGCATATTGTTTTACCGGTGTCCATCTGTCTGTCTGTCTCTGCAAAACTTAACCTGCCAACTAAACATTTTCCTATAATTTCAACCCTGATTAAGTTACAATGCTAATATTTGGTATGTAGATAGGTCTCAACAAGGTGCAACTGGGGAAGGTCATTTCATCATGGTCAAGTTCAAAATTTTAACCCTTTTACCTAAAACAAAGAAAAAAATCTATGAAAATCACCCGTTTCTAAAGAATTCCTGTTTTGGGCGCATAGTGTTTCACAAACACATCTTGTTGTGTCCAATTCTTGTCTGGAGCATAAATTCTACATTTATAGTTGGATTTCAAAATTACTTGACACAGTTGTTCGCCTTGAACAATACTAGACGTAGTGTCAATCATGCATAAAGTTCTATTGGATACTCCCAAGTTCAAGGTCACAACAGAAGGTCATGTGACAAGTAATTATGCAAGGGCATCTGTGTCTGTGACACATTTCTAATATAAATTATCTTTCAAAGAAATATGGGCCTTAACCCTTTCCTGTTTCTCATGATTTTAGACTGGCCCAATTTGAAAGAAGTTGCAGACGACAATTACAATTTGGTGCAATTTGAAAAGTAACAAACCCACAGGTTAGAAAATATTGTGGGAAAAGAAGAAATTGCTTGTAATAAGCAATTTCTTCTTTTCCCAACAATTTTTTCTCAAGTATGACAGGGACATGAATACCGGGGATTGAACAGGAAAGGGTTAAATAATCCCTTCCGGTCTTCTCAGGCCTTTAATCTAACCCTTTCCTGTTTTACAAACATTTTAGACCTGTCCAAATTTGAAGGTTTTACTGGCGAAAAGTTAAGGTGGATTTAATTAAAATTAAAAATCACAGGGCCGTTAAAATCAGAAAGTGAACAGGGAAAGGTTATATCCAATTTTGAAAAAGGGTTTTATTGAGTGTGACAAGGGTTAACTTTCCTTCTCAACTAGTGCATAAGACCTTGGTAGGATGAAATACATAAATAATTTCATGCTCCCAATATTGCTAAGAGTTGCTGGCATTAAAGTAAGGTATTAGTCAATAATTATGTTTGTTGCCTATTGTTACCTGTATTTTGTCATAATTAATGGAACACTTGCCACGCCTACCAAGCTCTGTCAGGAAATTGGATTTAGACATCAACCCATTCCCACATCATGAAATTTTAGACTGGTCCAAATTCAGATGAGAATTTTAAGTTGATGGAATCTTTAAAACCTTAGTTCTTATAGGGTAGAAAACCTTGTTGTTAATAAAAAATTGCTTGTAACAAGCAATTTTCTCATTTTCCATGATGTTTTCCAAAGCTTTCATATTGAGGGGCATTTAAAGTGTCATGGAGTGGGAATGGGTTAAATGTTGTTATTTCAATTAATAACAAAAGTAAAATCTTTGGTTGGCGACCTAAATGTCGTAGCTACAGGTTAACCCTTTCCCTTAAATCCCTGATTTTTAAGTCCCTGTGATATTGTTCTTGAGAAAATATTGTGGAAAAAAGAAAAAAATGCTTGTGACAAGTAATTTTTAGCTCACCTGAGCACAAAGTGCGAGGTGAGCTATTGTGATCAGTCGTTGTCTGTCGTCCGTCCGTTTGTCCGTCTGTCCATCTGTCAGTCTGTCTGTCCATCCACAATTTCTTTAAAAATCTTCTCCTCCTAAACCCGTTGGCCAATCAAGCTGAAACTTTGTTGGGATGATCCTTGGGTGAAGTTCTTTAAAAGTTGTTAAAAGAATTTAATTCCATCAAAAACTCTGGTTGCCGCGGCATTTGAAAATGGGAATCTTTAGTAAATCTGTAAATATCTTTAAAAATCTTCTCCTCCTAAGCCAGTGGGCCAATCAAGCTGAAACTTTGCAGGAAAGTTCCTTGGATGAAGCTCTTCAAAAGATGTTAAAAGAATTTCATTCCGTGAAAAACTGTTGGAACCACGGCATATGAAAATAGGAATCTTTAGTAATTCTTTAAATATCTTTAAAAATCTTCTCCTCCTAAACCAGTAGGCCAATCAAGCTGAAACTTTGCAGGGATGTTCCTTGGGTGAAGTTCTTCAAAAGTTGTTAAAAGAATTCAATTCCATCATAAACTCCGGTTGCCGCGGCATTTGAAAATTGGAATCTTTATTAATTCTTTAAATATCTTTAAAAATCTTCTCCTCCTAAACCAGTAGGCCAATAAGCTGAAACTTTACAGGGATGTTCCTTGGGTGAAGCTCTTCAAAAGATGTTAAAAGAATTTCATTCCGTGAAAAAATGTTGTTACCGCTGCATAATTATGAAAATGGGAAATTTTAGTAAATCTTTGTTGTTGTTTTTTTCATAGAATTCAAGGCCAAAGACCTTTATATTTTGTATAGAGCTTAATCATATGGTTCTCTACCAAGTTTTTAAATATTTAATCTCTGGGGTCAAAAGTGGCCTGCCCCTGAAGTCCACAGTTTGGAAAAATGCTTAATTAGAGCAATTTCAATAGACTTCTCCTCTTAAACTATAAGGTCTAGGATATTCATATTGGGTATGTAGCATAACTAGATGGTTTTGTACCATATCACTAAAAGTTGTCTTCCTCAGGTCAAAAACGGCTCTGCACTAGGGGTCCAAAATTTGGAAAAACACAAAATTTGAATATGTTAAAAAAAAATTCTTCATTTTAAGGAGGAGGGCATTTATATTTTGAGTGTAGCATAGCCTGGCTGTTATCTTTCTGTTTTGATCAAATTATGCGTGTAGGTTAATAAACACCCCTTCCCTGGGTGTCCAACGTTTGTAAAAATACTCAATTAGACCATGTTCAATAGTCTTTTCCTCCCAATCTACAAAGTCGAAGGCATTCATATTTTGTATATAGCACATCCAGATGGTTCTCTACCATGTTAGCTAAAATTTTAGCCCTGGGATAAAACATGGCACTGCCCCAGAGGTCAAAAATTTTTGAAAACGCCCAATTAGGGCAACATCAAAATCCGCTCCTTCTGAAAAATAAGGTGAAGGGCATACATATTTGGTATGTAGCATGGCTAAATAATTTTGTACTATGTAACAGGAAAATATTGTCTTAGGATAAAAAATGTCTCTGTTCCTGGGGTCAAAAATTGCGTAAATTGCATTGAAAGAATTCTTCTTCTTAAATATAGGTTCCAGAGCATTTACATTAAGAACAAAGGATAACATTATTGTTATCTACCATGTTTATATCCTTTTGACAAACATGGCCCTTCCCAAGGCATCCAAAGATATGAAAAACGCTCAATAAGAGCATGTTCAAATATCTTCCACTCCTCATGTTTAAGTTGTAATGTATTCATATTTTGATTTATAGTACATCCAGATTGTTTTCTACCAAGGTTGCTAAAATTACACCCATTGAAGTTGCAGACAGTAATTAGAGTTTGATTGAAATCTAAATACAAAGAATTTCAGGTAGAAAACACTGTGAGAAATGGATAAATTGCTTGTCGGTCCCTTTCTCACTATGTATTATTCAAACCTGTTTTCCCTGAGGGTGACAAAGTCTTGGATAGTTTGGTAATGGATTAAACTATAAAGCCAAAGGCATTCATTATTATTGTAAAGCATTACTGGATTGTTTTGTACAAAGCCCAAAATCTTATATATCTTTTATTTATTTTGCTCAAGTTGTGTCTTTTTTATACTAAAAAGTACTGTAATTTGGAGATGCCTCAGGTGAGCGATTTAGGACCATCATGGTCCTCTTGTTTGATACAACTAATCAATAAACCAACCAACTAACCAACCAGCCAACCAGCCAGCCAGCCAGCAAGCTAATCAGTCAATCATATAAATAAACAAACAATCAATTAATCAATCAATTTGTGTTGTACATTTTTGGTCATTTTGAGAAGGTGGGATAATTCTGTCCTCTCATGTCAGCCTGATACCCATGGTATTTTTGGTGTAGGCAAGGTTCCAGACTCTATTCAAACCTTGTTTTTCTCATTTGATTGTTTAGTGTTGGAGAACAGACAAAATACTCCACCGAAATTATGTCATGCTCTTTAATTAACTTGTGATGACAATAAGGATTTTATTTTGTGTGGGATTATGATGTGACTTAGGATGGCTTTATTTTAGATTTATGGTGAAAAATTGTGCTAAAGAATTGAAAATGAATTGCTAAGATCAGCCTTTTAAACCATTCCCACTCAATGATGCTTTTAGAGGCCTGAAAGAATTAAAGCTGTGGAAAATATTGTTCCAGACAATTACTTCATTATCCACAATATTTTCTACTCCAAAAGACAAAGATTATTAAAATTTCATCAACTAAAATTTTTGGTCTGCAACTTCTTTCAATTTAGACCAGTCTAAAATTTTGTCATTTGGTAATGGGTTGAAAGGATAGGTAGACATTATTATAGACTAGTCCTAGCTCAAAGAAAGACAATTTTTATTCAATGAAGTTCGTTACAACCTTTGTCTTTTTGGGTAAGAAGTATTTTTGATAATTTAAAATATTGCTTGTAATGAGCAATTTCTTTATTTTCAAAATTATTTCCCAAAACGTGTAAAAATGGAATTATGTTTTAATTGGTTAAACAATTAAAATAGTTGCAAGTGATATAAATTTTGATTTTATTATACGCCCAAAGGGTCATATTATGTTATGGCCCGGTCGTCTGTGTGTCTGTCTGTCTGTATCAATCTGTCCGTCTGTTAGTAATTTTTTGTGTGCGCGACTCCTCCTAACCTATCCATGGGAATTAGCTGAAACTTGGCACAGTAACTCCCTATGATGTCTAGCTGTACTTACGACCTTTGAAATTCAAATCTCTCCAATCATTCTTATGTTATCTTGAATTATCTGCCCTTGAATTGAAACTTGGCACAATTACTCCTAATGATGTCTAGGTGTGCATAAGTCCTCTTACAAATTCTGTTGGATTGAACTGAATCTTGCCGCAATGTATCTCTGATATTTAGGTGAGCATAAGACTTCAGTAATTAAAAAAGCTTGGGTCTTTCTTGAATTATCTGTCCTTGAATTGATTGAATTCAAATGTCAAATGTCAAGGTCATTTTGAGCTCTGAAAAACCTAAACTGAACCATTGTAATTGTTTATTTGTCAAGATCAGTTTTTCAATGTCATATTTTAATTGCTTGTGGTGAGTACTTTCTGTTGAAACTTGTTTCAAGGTCATTGGTCAAGGTCATTTTTTTATGTCAATTGCATTCAAATTATAGAATTTAACCATTGTAAATAATGTTGAATGATAAGTAATTATAAAGCTGTCTTAATTTCTCAAGTGTAAACAGTATTATTCAGGTGATAAGATCTTTCTATTGACAAAAATCATCAGCTATCATTCAAGCTCAGGTTACTGACAAGCCAAAGTTACTGACAAGCCCCTTTGGGCTTATATGCGCCACTCTGCGAAGCTCTTGTTTACCAATTTCTTCCCAGTTAACCCGTCCCACACAATGATGCCTTTGGACACCCCTCAAGAAAAACAATAATTGGTAAACATTGTGTAAAATGAAGAATTGCTTGTTACAAGCAATTTCTTAATTTTCCACAATGTTTTCTATTCAGAAATTTGAAAATATCTAAAATATCATAAACTTTAAACTGTCATATGCAGCTCCTTTGGATTTGAATGAGTTAAAAAAAAGTCATGTGGGAATGGGTTAAAAAAAGTTTCAATATTTGTGTTTAAAGATTTTTTAACAGATAATTTTAAAAGGTGAAAACTTGTTGAAAGTTGAAAATTACGTTATATTTGTATTATGTGAACTTAGTTCAGTTAATGGATGTTGAGGTCAACATGGGTAAATCATGAGACTATTCTAAGTGTCTCTTCATTGTAGGTACACTTAGGACAGTATGGAAATTAACCCTCATCATATAGTTTGTGCTCAAGGGGCATGATTAATGTGAATAATGGGGCTGATGGATTTTATTGACAGTAAATAACTGAAAACCCTTTTTTTTTCGGTTAGTTTGGTCAAAACAAGTTTACTTGGACATGATTGTTACATGTGAGATTTTGTTAATGAATGATTTTGTGGCAATTTTTTTTTTAACCCATTACGGCACAGCAAAATTTTAGACTGGTACAAATTGAAAGAAGCTTCAGGTGATAATTTCAAGTTGATTGAATTTCAAATTTTTTCATCTTCTTGGATAGAAAACATCGTAGATAATGAAGAAAGTGTAGCCATTAGGGTTTAAGCGACGTAAATAACCTGTTATTACGACAAAATCATTTCAATGAATGTTTGATATTGCAGTGTAGTCTAGAATAATGATTTGATGTGTCAATAGATTTCTTGATTCGAATTGGAGATTTGTTAATTATGACAAATATCAGATACTCTGAATCAGAGTTTGAACCACTTGTAGGACAGTTAATTTCCAGCTTCACAAAACTTAAAAAGTGAAATAATGACAGCTATTGGAACTGAAAATGTGCCCGCTGTCTTCAGTGCAGGAAACAATATGGATAATCTAACTTATCCCCTGAAGGACATGAAACCAAAATTATCAAAACTGATGAATAAAATTTCCTGCTTGAGGAATATTAAATTGCTTATAAGTAAGTATAGTAAAGTAGACAATATAGAGTCAATCTTGCTCTAGAGACCTTCTATATTAACCCTTGTCATACTGAACCCGGAATATTCCAGTTTGGGCAGGAGATGTAGACCAAGATCAGCCTGCACATAAGTGCAGTCTGATCTTGATCTGCAGCTCCTGCTTGTACCTTTTCTGTCAGAGTTTGTTTATGAAATTAATTTCTAAGAAAATATTTACTTTTGAACAACAAGTCCTATCAGTACTTTCAGCCCTTTGGTTTTACAGCAATTCAACAAGTCGATTTATACAGCATGACAAGGGTTAACCCATTCCCACACAGTGACACTCAATATAAAACCTTTGGAAAACATTGTGGATAATGAAGAAATTGCTCGTTACAAGTAATTTCTTCATTATCCCCAATGTTTTCTGAACCAAAAAACGAAGATTTTTAAGATTATAACAACTTAAAATTGTCATGTGCAACTCCTTTGAATTAAGACCGGTCTAAAATTTCTCGTGTGGGAATGGGTTGAGTGAGCACTCCCATTAAGCAACCACCATCAAATGTCCCTTTCCAGAAGCCAAGGGATCTTCATTTAAGAGATGAAGAGAATATTTTTTTGTTTTCATGGAGGTATGAACCGAAAAACCTTATCACACTGTATGAATACGCAAGGCGGATTCATACATTGTGTGATTAGGTTTTTCGGTTCATACCTCCATGAAAACAATAAATATTCTCTTAATTTCTTATAATTTAATAGCATCGAGCGAAAAAACAAAAGCTTTACAAATTTTGATACCTTTTTGTATGGAACTATTTTGTGCAGAAGCATACAAAATGGCTGCGTGCTCAAAATTTTATTCATGGAGGTATGAATTAAATTTTTCGACCAATCAGATTGCTCGTTTTTGATAGACGAAACTAACAATTGAATTATATTTGGATATATTTTGTTAATAAAATTATTAACACTAAATCCTATGCTAGTGAATCTCATTATAATAATCTCATTGAGATGATTCTAATGAGTTCCTGAGTGTGAATCCTGCAATAATTAATATAATATAATTTATATATGCAGTCAAACCGAGCCTTCATTTGTGTCACCAAAAGTGTATTGACCCAATCCCACTGTTTTACCTGTCTAAAGAAAAAATCTTTGGAAAACACTGTGGAAAATTAAGAAATTGCTTATTACAAGCAATTTCTTCATTATCCACAATGTTTTCATGTTATAAGACAAGGATTTTTAAAATTTAATCAACTTTTAATTGTCGTCTTTTTTGGGGTAGAAAAAATTGTGGATAATGAAGAAATTGCTTGTGACAAGTTTTCTAAACCTATTTTCTTGAGGTGGCTAAAATAGCAGGATTGTTAGGGAATGGGTCAAGTCCCTTGTGTCCAAAAAAGAACTTCAGCACTTGCCACAAACATAAACAATAACCCATTCCTACACAATGACACTTTTTGATGCCCCTAAGAAAAATAGTTATGAAAAACATGGGAAATGAAGAAATTGCTTGCTACAAGTATTTACTTCATTGTCCACAATGTTTTCTACTAAGAAAGTTGAAAAAATCCAAATTTTGATCAACTAAAATTTGTTATCTGCAACATCTTTCAATTTGGACCAGTCTAAAATTTTGTCATCTGGGAATAATCTAATTGTTAGTTTTGTCTATCAAAAATGAGCGTTCTGATTGGTTGAAAAATTTAATTCATACCTCCATGAACAAAATTTTGAGCACGCATCCATTTTTCGCATAAAATAGTTCCATACAAAAAGGTATCAAAATTTGTACAGCTTTTTCGTGTATTCATACATTGCGATTAGGTTTTTCGGTTCATACCTCCATGAAAACAAAAAATATTCTCTTCATTTCTAAATTGGGTTACTCAGAGACATGAGGAAAAAAATTTGTTCAGTAAATTTCCAAACAAAAATGACTGGGACCATCTACCAAAGGCCTTAGAGCTTTGGTATTTGGTTAGAAATATATACCGTTCAACTTCTAAAAGTTTGTTCATGTGAGGTTACACTCCTGTCTGAGTTTGACTTGATAAAAATAGATTGAAAAGGGTCAGTTTTGGAAATGTATAGCTCTTATCGCAAGTGTTGTTGGGATTCAAACCTGGGTTCATCGTGAAGAGCTTTCATTTGCCTTGAAATTCACGCTAGGACAATAATACTATAAAGTATAAACATTACGACAAATTTGCATTGAACATAATAAATCGTCAATATTTCCTTAATTTGAGCAAGCTAATGTGGCCAGGGAGGGGGGGGGGAATTCCAAACCTCATCACATAAGAACAAATAGTCCTAACAGAAATCTATTATCACACATGATTGTATACAGTGCAGCAGTAATTGGCCAAATTTGCACAGAACAGGTTTTTAGACCAAGACTCGAAAACACCATGCTGAAAGAAGAAACATTGACTATTAATGGAAGTACTTTAGGGTACAATGGGTCTAGGCTAAAATGCAGACTGGAATCAGACCATGATGGCACTGGGTCAATATTTGGGTTCTACATAGGCTCAACCCATTATGACATATTAAGACAATTACAAAGACCATAACTTATAACATAGTTCTGTAGGAGTGAAAAAATCTTTACAAGTTACAGTGATTTTATTGGAAGAATTTTTGCAACAACTTGTTAAACACGGCTAGAAGTCTGTCCATTGACTTTTATTGATTTGAAATTCTAGCCTATACATGATTGGACGGTTACTTTGGCAACACTTCGCATTTAAAAATTTGAAAGTTAGGTAAATTGAATATCATTCGTAGGAAACTTGAGCTATACCTCTACGACGATAAATTGTCACTTATTTAACCCCTTCCCACTCAGTTATGCTTTTATACGCCCGCAAGAAAAAAAGCTTTGGAAAACATTGCTTGTTACAAGCAATTTCTTCATTTTCTACAATGTTTTCTACCCAGAAAGTTGAAAAAATCCAAAATTTCATAAACTTTAGATTATTGTCTGCAACTTCTTTCAATTAGGGCCAGTCTAAAATTTTGCTGTCTGGTAATGGGTTAAAAACAAATACCTTTTAAAATCACATAATTATGTTGTTCTAAATAATTCTTTTGACTGATTACTAAGTGTCCTCTTTTTGAGCTATTAAACTTTTACCTTTGTAATGCTGATCCCGGAAATTCCTGTTTTGACAATAGCTTAGGCAGATGTTTAGACTATAAGACCATCCTGCACAGACATGCAAGCTGATCTTAGGCTACACTACCTGCTTGTTTTTTTAATGTTGAGGAATTATTTGAAAACAAAGTAGATCTATGTTCAGCAAAAAATTGAAGTTTTGTGAAGAAAGGATAAATACAATGTATTCAGCAGGACAAGGGTTATGTGTTCTCTTTTGGAGCTATTAAACTTCAAGCAACTTCTTCTTTTCCCACAATCATTTCTACCCTATAGGTCGGTTGCTTTTCAAATTACATTCACTTTTATTTGTCGTCTGCAACTTCTTTCAATTTGGACTGGTGTAAAAATTTTAAAAACAGGAAAGGGTTACTCGCAGCTTATAAGATCACAGTCACCTTTGTTGTAACAAGCAATTTCTTTATTTTCCACATTTTCTTTTGGGATGAAAAAGGCACATGTACAGTTTAATCTATGTCTGTGTTTCCTGTTAAATCAGATTTAGCATGACAAGGGTTAATGGAAAACAAGACTAGCTAAGGGAGAAAGGTTTAATCCTTTTCTTTTTAATCCCTGGTTTTTACGTCCCTGTGATTTTATCATTGAGAAAGACGTCGTAGAAAAAGAAGAAATTGCTCATGACAAGCAATTTCTTTTTTCCTTCAATAATTTCTACCTGACTGAATGGATATTTTTCAATTGAAATCCTCTTTCAATAAATTTTTGTCTGCAAAACCTTTGAATTTTGACAGGTCTAAAATTTCGCCTAGCAGGAAAGGGTTAAAATTGTATCAGTTAATCAAACTGCCATTATAAATCTCATCATATTTCAAGATGCGCCTGTCAACTGTTAGAACTCTATTGTGAGAGCAGTTTCCAGTATTGATTATTGTGATACATGATATCGCAATCCTTGACATCTTCTTGCAAAACTCTACATTGTTTTATATGTTATTGGTATAGCCGTAATGTCGTAAGCGTCGCCGTCCTCCAAAAACTTTGGACATTTTCCTATGTCTCTACAGTAACCATCACTGTATTTAGGGACCTCATATTTCACATGTCTATTACTTGTTACAAGGCCTTTCTGCTGTTATAAAGTTCAAGGTCACCAGTCAAGGTCATATTCCAAGGGCATCTAGTCCAAAAACTTTACATTTTCCTATAATTATCTCTACTTAAAGTTATAATATGCCTGTAATTGGGCATTGGTATCTGTTTGCAGTGTAGTTATTTTTAGCTCACCTGAGCAGTAAATCCTCGGGTGTATTTTAGACCGTTCCAAACTAAAAGATATTAGAAAGGACAATTTTAAGTTTATGAAATTTTTGTATTTTGGAAAGAAAAAAATGTGGAAATTGTAGAAATTGTTTGTAATATTTTCACCGTCATTTTCCAGAGGGGTGTCAAAAGTTGGATTATGTGGTAATGGGTTAAACAAAAAATTCGCACAACACATTATTTGTTGATCCTTGTCATGCTGAACCCGGAATATTCCGGTTATGGCAGGAGGTGTAGACCAAGATCAGCCTGCACATTAGTGCAGTCTGATCTTGGTCTATACCTCCTGCTTTTACTTTTCCTGCCTGAGTTGTTTATGAAATTGATTTCTAAAAGAAATATTGATTATTGAACAACAAGTACTATGAGTGCTTTTAGCTCTTTGATTTTATAGCAATTCAGTATGGCGTTTTATACAGCATGACAAGGGTTAATGATTGATTAGTTAACCCATTGCTAGAATGGTAAAATTTTAGACTCAAAAGAGTTGAAGACAACAATTTAAAGTTGATAAGATTTTAATTTTTTTCAACTTCTTGGATGAAAAACATTATGGAAATGAAAAAAATACTTGTTGAAAGCAATTCTTCATTTTCCACAATGTTTTCCCAATTGTTTTTCTAGATTGGTGTCAAAAGGTGTCATTGTGTGGGAATTGGTTAAATTGGGTTTAACACCACTTTTGTCGAGCCCACTTGCGGTGAGCAATACATAGTTGTCACTATGACAAGTCGGTGTATGTTTACTCCTCCTGTTAGTCCAATTTGTGCGGACAATTACTCCTACATTTATGGATGGATTTCAAAATAACTTGGCACAATTATTCTCCATCATGAGTTGATGTGCCATTTGAAAGAATTTTGGGGATAGTTCTAATGTCCAGGTCACAGCTCAAGGTCAAACACTACAATTGTGATTGTCAAGATCATTTCTCCTACAATTATAGATTAGTTTCAAAATAGATTGGCACAATTATTCTCCATCATGAGTAGATATGCCATTTGAAAGAAATTTTTGGATAGGTTCAAGGTCAAAGCTCAAGGTCAAACACTAAAATTGATGATCAAGGTCAAGTTGATGGTCAAAACTTTGCGAGCTCTACAGCAGTTGTCCTAGGACAACCATCTTGTAATAGTATTTCAGTGATACTGCAGCTGGAGCACATAACTGTGTATTCCTGGCATTTTTCTCACCAGTACTACCACAACAGACTTAAGCTGCTCATCCAACTTAGATGTATGATTACTCACACATATATGAGGGACTAATACCAGAAAGAATTTTTGCCTCAGCCGGGGTTCGAATATTGACCCCGATATTTGTTGGACCACTTTATCATAGTTATGAGGTGATTTATGTAAATGATAAGCGAAAGGAATGGTAGCTATGGTTAGATGCACCAGACGCTCAACATTACTGAAAACTGAATAATAAGCTGACAGTCATGATAAAAGATAAGTTATGATATATCCTATCTATTATAGTTGCTCCCACTTTGAATTGTTATCTCCAACTTCTTTCAAATTAGACCAGTCTGAAATTTTGAAGAACTGGAAAGGGTTAAATGGGACATAAAATGACTCACTTATTGTCCTAAATTTATTACAATATACGGGTATCTTGAATTTTCCACTTTATACACCCACACAATATAACTATTATAGACTGGATACAAAAGCATTGTAACTACAGCTTTTTAAATCTTTAGTTACGATTTTGTGGAAGTCTATGTATTGTTAGTTTACTCAAACAAACCTAAGAAAAAACTTTGCTAAATTGTGCCTGGCAAAATCTGGAAGTAATATTTTGTTAACCCATTCCCAATCAGTGATGCTTTAGACACCCCTAGGAAAAAAAAGCTTTCGAAAAACATTGTGGAAAATGAAGAAATTGCTTGTTACAAGCAATTTCTTTATTATCCACAATGTTTTCTACCAAGAAAGTGGAAAAAATCCAAAATTTGATAAACTTTAAATTGTCGTCAGCAACTTCTTTCAATTTGGGCCATTCTAAAATTTTGCCGTCTGGCAATGGGTTAAGAGTGTTTAACCCCTTGCCCACAGAAGCAATTGCTTCATTTTCCACAATGTTTCCAAAGCCGTTTCCATGAGGGGCATTAACCAATTCCCACACAGTGACCTGTTTTGAAGCCCCCAAGCTTTTGAAAACTGAGAGAGTTGAAAAAATCTTAAATTTCATAAACTTGTAATTTTTGTCTGCAATGCCTTTCAATTTGGACCAGTCTAACATTTTGCCGTCTGGTAATGAGTTTATCTTTACCAATTTTTGTAGAAAATCTCATTGTTTATCTGAAGAAGTAGAAAAATCCTATCTTGTCTGAGGATAAGTGGAGAAAATCTGTTGTCCCGCACCACTGGATATGATACAAAACTTGTGAATTTTTTTTTTGCAGTGTTTTTGTGGTTTTCAAGGTTTGGTAATTTGGGTAATTAGGTGTATCGTGAAATCTTATTTTATACTGTTATTTCCTTCTAGGCCCTCCCATTTGAGGTTTTTATGTCAGTTTTAAAACCCATTTATATTTTAGAGGTTTTAATTAAAGATGTAATTGTCAAAATGCAGTGAGTGATTACAAATTCCTGTGAATAGGTTTTCTTGTTGTTATGTTTTTCTGCTAAATTTTTGGTATTGAAACTCATGGGGTGCCTTGGGTTCGATCCCCGGCGGCTGCACATATCCTTTTGAACATTTTGTCTCTCACCATTGGGTGGATAATAGAAACCCTAAGTAGGATAGCAGCTGGAGGCTAGGAAAGGATGTAATGTACTGGTGAGAGATATACCACGAATCCATTGTAAGGTGCTCCAACGGCGGTGATATGACTGAAAAATTATTTGTTTGTTTGAATGGGGTTTTATGCTGCTTTCAACAATCTTTCAGTTATAACACGGGGGCTGGAGCACCTATCAATGGATTCCTGGTATTTCTCACACCAGTACCACCATCACATCCTTTCCTAGCCTCCAGCTGCTATCCCACATACGTCTATGATTATCGACCCATTGGTGGGAGACAAATAGTGGGAAAGGATGAGTGCCTCCGTCGGGGTTCGAACCTGGGACCTCTAGATTGACAGTCTGACTCCTGGCGCAGCATGACAAGGGTTAAAGTACTCTGGCTTAAAACATCAAACAGGAGAAGTAGACTAAGATAAGACTGCAAATATGTGCAGACTAATTTTTTGCCTGCCAAAGCAGAAATATTAGGATATTAAAATCAGACTTCATGTATGTGCAGGCTGACCTTTGTCTATGCCTCCTGCTAAAGCAGAAATATTAGGAGTTCAGCATTACAAGGGTCAAGTTTGAAACTAATAAACAAACAAATATTTCCTGGATAGTAACCCTTGTATTACTCTTCTGTAGGCCGCTGCAGTCATAGCACAGTTGGTAGGCTGTCAATCTAGAGGTGGCACTCATCCTTTTGGACTATTTGTCTCTCACCAATGGGTGGATAATGGTAGACCTATATGGGATAGCAGCTGAAGGCTAGGAAGGGATGTAATGGTAGTACTGGTATGAGGAATACCAGGATTCCATTGTTAGGTGCTCCAGCCGTGATATAACTGTAAGATTGTTGAAAGCGGCGTAAAACCCCAATCAAACAAACAAATCTTCTGTAGGAAATCAAAATTTCAGACTGGTCAAAATTCAAGGAATTTGTCATCAAAAATTTGAAAGCCTATGAAATTTCAATTTCTATGCCCCGCATTGATAAGATCGGAGGCATATAGCTTTGCCAGTGTCCGTCTGTCTGTTTGTCCGGCTGTCTGTCTGTCTGCAAAACCTAACCTGCCAACTAAACATTTTACTATAACTTCAACCCTGATTAAGTTACAATGCTAATATTTGGTATGTAGATAGGTCTCGTTTCTAAAGAATTCCTGTTTTGGGGACATGGTGTTTCACAAATACATCTTGTTTTGTCTTTATAGTTAGAAAATATTGTGAGAAATTCATTGTTTTCAACAATGTTTTCTATAGGTCTAAGCTTGAGATGTTGTGAAAAAGCTGGATTGTGTGGGAATGGGTTAGCATTGGTCTGTATAAGTGATCTGTGTTGTTACTGAAATTTAGGACCATCCAAGACTTCAGATAAGCAAATATTTATAAAAGTGTTAAATCCAGCAGAGATCAACCAGAGATCCAGATTTGAAAATGAAATTATAGTTGGGTAGAATGACCATTGTAGATAATGAAAAGTTTCCAGAAATGAAGAGTTTGACCCTAACTGGCTTATGAAGTCCATGTTGTTTTAACATGGTTGATACTTCTCCTATGGTAAGCCACAATCAATCGCCGCTGTCAGTAGGAAAATCAATCAACCAATCAAATCATCCATTTAGACTGGAAGTGGTCTTTGAACACCCTTATTGACCAACATTTAAACGAAGCATTTTTAGCTCTGCTTGCCAAAGGCCTCTAGAGCTATAGCAATGGCTTTTTCCCGTCCGGCGTCAGTCCGTTAAACTTTTCCTTGTTTACACCATAGAGTCCACAGTTTTCAACAGATTCCGCTCAAACTTTCACAGAATGATTGTACCATCATAAGGATCGTTCCTTTCGAAATTGGGTTAGAACCGTCAAGAAACATGGGAAAAGGGGCCTAATTAAAATTTAATTTAAAAATCCATGTTTACGTGATTGAGTCCACAGTTTTCATCAGATTCTCTTCAAACTTTCACAGAATGATTGTACCATCATAAGGATCGTTCCTTTCAAAATTGGGTATGACTCGTAAAGAAACATGAGAAAAGGGGCCTTATGAAAATTTTATTAAAAATTCCATTAAAAATCCTCGTTTATGGGATAGAGTCCACAGTTTTCATCGGATTCTCTTCAAACTATCTCAGAATGATTGTACCATCATAAGGATCGTTCCTTTTGAAAATGGGTATGATCTGTTTATAAACACGGGAAAAGGGGCCTTATGAAAATTTAATTAAAAAATCTTTTTTAACACTCTAGAGTCCAAAGTTTTCATCAGATTGTATTCAAACTTTCACAGAATGATTGTACCATCATTATGATTGTTTCTTTGTGAATTGGGTCAGATCCATCACGAAACACGGGAAAAGGGGCCTTATGAAAATTTAATTGAAAAATCTTTTAAGAAATTGTTGTTAAATCTCTGGAGTCAACAGTTTTCATCAGATTCCCTTCAAACTTTTACAGAATGATTGTACTATCATAAGGATTGTTCCTCTGGAAATCGGGTATGATCTGTCAAGAAACACAGGAAAAAGGGGGCCTTATGAAATTTCAATAAAAAATTCTCATTAATAATCTAGAGCCAACAATTTTCAACGGATTCTCTTCAAACTTTCACAGAATGATTGTACCATCATAAGGATTGTTCTTTTCAGAATCAGATATGATTCCTCAAGAAACATAGGAAAAGGGGCCTTATTAAAATTTAATTCAAAGATCTTTGTTAACACCCTAGAGTCCACAGTTTTCATCTGATTGACCTCAAACTTTCACAGAATGATTGTACCATCATAAGAATTGTTTCAAAATTAAGTATGATCAGTCAAAAACCACAGGAAAAAGGGGCGGAATAAAAATTGGATTGAAAAAGTCCTCGTAAACACAATAGAGTCCATAGTTTTCAACAAATTCTCTTCAAACATTCACAGAATGATTATTACATTAAATGGATTGTTCCTTTTGGAAGTAGGTTTGATCCATCAAGTTTCATGGGAAAAGGGGCCCTATGAAAATTTAATAAAAAAAATCTTAGTTAACACATCATGGCCCTAGATTTCACCTGATCGACTTCAAACTTTCACATAATGATTGTACCATCATAAGGATTGTTCCTTTCAAATTTGGTCTAATCCATTGAGAAACATAAGAAAAGGGGCCTTAGGAAAATTCAATTAAAAAAATCTTAATTAATGCTTGTAAGTCCACAGATGAGATGGGGTTGTCTTTATACTCAAACA
This sequence comes from Fragum fragum, assembly GCA_946902895.1. Taxonomy (NCBI): domain Eukaryota; kingdom Metazoa; phylum Mollusca; class Bivalvia; order Cardiida; family Cardiidae; genus Fragum; species Fragum fragum. The sequence continues at coordinate 2,002,694 of OX336380.1, forward strand.
GAATAATTATACTTTTGTAAGAAGAGTTCCCTTTGGAATTGGTTCAGATCCATCAAGTACCATTGGAAAAGGGGCTATATGAAAATTCAGTTAATAAAACCCTGTTAACATGATGAAGCCCACAGCTTTGATTAGGTTTTGTTGAAACTTTCACAGAATGATTAGAAGGTCATAACAATCATTCTATTCATAACAGGGTTTGAACTGTCAAGAAACACAGGAAAAGGGGCCTTATGAAAATTTCATTTATAAATCCTTGTTATCAAGTCCAGAGCTTTCATCCGATTTTCTTCAAACATTCACAGAATCATTGTACAATAATAATGATTGTACAAGATGTTTGCATAAGACATGATCTGTCAAGTATCACAGGAAAAGTAGCATTATGAACATTTATTTTTAAAATCTTTACACCAAGAAAAAGTCTGCAGTTTTCATCAGATTCTGTTCAAACTTTCACAGAATATTTGTACCATCATTAGGATTGTTTCTTTCCAAATTGGGCCTGATCTGTCTAGTATCATAGGAAAAGGGGCTGTATGAAAAATTATTACCAAGTCCTCATAAACACAACAATGTCCTCAGTCTTTATCAGAATGTCTTCAAACTTTAATAGAATGATTGTACCATCATTTGGATTGTTCCTTTGTAAATTAGGTCTGATTGGTTAAGAGACACAAGAAAAGGGACCTTATAAAAATTTTATTACGAAACATCATTATTACAATAAAGTCCTCAGTCTTTATCATTTTCTTCAAACTATCATTAGGATTGTTCCTTTGTACATTGGGTCTGATTTGTTAAGTTTCACGGAAAAAGGGGCCCTATGATAATTTTATAACAAAAACTCTTGACACAATTCAGTCCACTATTTTCATTGATTCTCTTTAACTTTTAAAGAATGATTGTACCTTCATTAGAATTGTTCCTTTTGAAATTTGGTTTGTTCTGCAAAGTATCATGAGAAAAGGGGCCCTATGAAGATTTCACTATAAACTCATTAACACAATAAATTGCAAAAATTACACAGATTGATTGTACCATCATTCCAATTGTTGATTTTGACAGTGGATCTGATTATGGCAAGTGTCACATAAAAAGGGGCCTTTCTTAAAAACTTTTTTAAATATTCTGGTTAACACAATGATGTCCCTTGATTTCACCGGATTCACAGAATGGTTGTGCAATCACTTAAAGGGTTCTTTTAAAAAGTCCACAATTATTGTCAGATTCTGATGAAAATTTCACAGGATGATTGTAGAGTCAAAAGGTAACTTTCTCTTGGAAATGGAGTGGATCCGTCAAGAAACACGGGAAAAGGGCCCTTGAGGATTGTTGCTCAAAATCATAAAGGGGATAAAGTCCTAGTTTTTTTTTCTTTATGCATTCTTCTTTTAGTAATTAACTTCCTTAAATATCATATTTCTCTAATGGAAAACTTGATAACCAGTAGAGTGTCTCAGGCCCTCATGGGCCTATTATTTTTAAATATTCTAGTAAACATAATGAAGTCCCAATATTTCATTGGTTTCACTTTTAACTTTCACAGAATGATAAAACCAACAGGAAAATATCACGGGAAAAGGGGCCTTATAAGAACAGAACTTGATTTTAATACCTTTGTTAACACTATAAAGTCAACAGTTTTATCGGATTCTCTTCAAAGATGCATGGAATAATTGTGGCATTGGAAACACAGGAAAAGGGGCCTTACAGATTATCATTCAAAACATTCTTGCGTATGTGATGAAGATCACAATCATTATCAAATTGTCTTTTAAATTTCACAGGACAATTGTAGGGTTGTAAGGAGAGTTCCTTTTGGAATGAAATTGATCCATCAGAAAACACAGGAAAAGGGGCCTTATTGATTTTCATTCAAAACAATCCTGTTTATGTGATTAAGTCCACAATTATTGTCAGATTCTGATGAAATATTCACAGAATGATTGTAGGGTCATAAGGTAACTTTCTTTTGGAAATGGAGTGGATCCGTCATGAAACACGGTAAAGGGGGCCTTGAGGATTGTTGCTTAATATGATAAAGGGGATAAAGCCCTTTTTTTTCTTTATACATTCTTCTTTGAGTAATTAAATTCCTTAAATATCATATTTCTTTAACAGAAATCTTGATATCCAGTAGAGTGTCTCAGGCCCTCATGTTTCTCTTGGTTTTTTTTAGAGAGGTAAATCTCGTAACTATAGCTAATTCAAGCTCTTGTTGCTATGTCTAGGTCATCAACAAGCTCTTTTACTTTTTGGTAACATTTAGTATCTTAAAAGGTAAAGATGTCTCAAATTCCAACAACTTGAAAATGTTGTCTGCATCATCTTTTAATTTGGGACATTCTAGAATTTTGTCGTTATTTACTATTTATAGAGATTTTTCTTGGTAGTTTGGCTACTTTAAGTTATATTTATTTTTATATTTTCTAGGAGAACAGATGACAATTCTTGGCTACAATAAAGGTGGGGAATGGTGTGAAGTGAAGAACAAAAGTGGTGAGATAGGCTGGGTACCTAGTAACTATATTGCTCCCGTAAACAGTTTGGATAAATTTAGCTGGTACCATGGACAAATATCAAGGTAAGTTTAATGGTAAGAATGGTGTACTGTAAAGAACAAAAGTGGTGACTGGTGAGATAGCCTGGTTACCAGTTAACAAATATTATTATGTTTGAATGGTGTGAAATGGGCTTGATACCCTCTAACTATATGGCTAGGAAAATAACAAGGTAAATAAATGGTGTGACTGGTGTGAAGTAAATCTATAAAGATCAAATGAAAAGCTTTGGTAACATTTCCTTTGATTTTATCTCCTCCGGCTGATATTAAGGGGGCTATTGTCGTGGTGTCGATCGTGCATCCCTCCAGTCGTCTGTCTCTCTGTAAACAGATTTCAACCAAATTCCACAGATATGATTCTTGGGTGGCAATGTATCAGAATCCTTCAAAGAATTTTGATGGAATGAAAAAAATGGCTTTAATGGGCCAGGCTAATTTCCATATACGGTAAAAGTTCAGAAAATCTTCTCAGAAACTGGTGAATGGATTTCAACCAAATTTCACAGAAATAATCCTTTGGTGACCCTTTATCAGATTCTGTCAAAAATTTTGATCGGATAAAAAGAAAGTGCCATTAATGGGCGGAGCTAATTTCCATGTATGGTGAAAGCTTTGGGAATCTTCTTCTTTGAACCTAGTGGATGGATTTCAACAAAATTTCACAGAAATGATCCTTGGATGATCATTTAATGGATTCCTTCAAGGAATTTTGAAAGGATGAAAAACGTGGCTTTTATGGATGGGTTTAATTTCCATATATAGTGAAAGCTTTGAAAAGCTTCTTCTCTAAAACCTAGCTGTCATAGCCCATTCAGTAGGGCGCCAGACTCCTAATCTTCAATCATGGATGTCATGGGTTTGATCCCCGGCGGTGGCACATATTCTTTCCGACAATTGTCTCTCACCAATGGGTGGATAATTGTAAACCTAAGTGGAAAAGCAGCTGGAGGCTAGGAAAGGATGTAGTGGTAGTACATGGCGTGAGAAATACCAGGAATCCATTGTTAGGTGCTCAAGTCGCCGCAATTTGACTGAAATACTGTTAAAAGCTGTGTTAAACCCAATTCAATCAATCTCTAAAACCAGTTGATGGATTTCAATCAAATTTCAAGGGAATGATCCTTTGGTGACCCTTTATCAGATTCCTTCAAAGAAGTTCGATCATATGAAAAAATGACTGAATGGGCGGGGTTAATTTCCATATATGATTCTTTATCTCAGAAACCAGTGGGTGGATTTCAACCAAATTTTACTGGATTGATCCTTGGGCTACTCTTTGTCAGATTATCAAAATAAATTTTGATGTGATGAAAAATATGGCAGGGCTAATTTCTGTATATTGTATAATACTGACAACCTTTGAATATTTCTCAGAAACCTGTTGATGGATTTGAACCAATTTGCAGATGAATGATTCTCAAGTGACTGTTTTTCTGATTCCTTCATATATTTTTGATAGGCTGAAAAACAGGTTCATTATTGTGGTTGAAAAACAGGGCTATTATTGTTTTGGCTTATGTCCAGATATGTTTTACAGTGAAAATTTTGAAATTTTGTTAATACCCTTTCATCTGACCTAATAAATGAATTTTACATATTTTGACTTGACTTTTTTAAAAACAATGAAAAGTTTGAAATGCTTCTCTAGAACTATTTAACCCATTCCCGCACAACAAAATTTTAGACTGGTTCAAATTGAAAGAAGGTGCAGACGACAATTTCAAGTTGATGATATTTTTAATATTTTCGTATTTTTGGATAGAAAACATTGTGGATTATGAAGAAATTGCTTGATACAAGCAATTTCTTCATTTCCACAATGTTTACCAAACCTTTTTTTTCTTTAGGGGCGTAAAAAGGAGGGGTTTTGGGAAATATGTTAAAAGTTTCCAGTGACTTCGATATATTTTCCTTATATTGAATTTATGAAAAAATTTGCTTAATCAGTTCATTCATGTCTGTAGAGCGATACAGGGGCTCAACACCTAATTACAGAAGCAAAAATAATAGGAATGCATTATTCAAAATACAGAGAAATATTTATGATCACTTTAAATTGCACAATTTTCTTTTGCACACCGGTAGCGGGTAGCCAAAATACTTGATCAGATGACAGATATACCTGTGATGCATTCAAGAGATTGGCAGTATTAGGGAAATGAATAATAGTGACAATTGATGCGGATATTTCAGAAAATGAGCGTTGAAAACATCTTTTTAAATGGTATCAAGTAATAAACAAAATTAGTGAGATAGCCTGAACACTTAGTAACTATATGACTTAACAAATATCAATTATATGGCTTAACAAATATCAAGATAAGTTTTGACATTACGAATTGTATCATGTAATGAACAAATTTAGTGAGATAGGCTGGGTACCTCGTAAATATATAGTTCTGGTAGACTGTTTTGGTAAGTTTTCATTTATACATCATTTAACCCTTTCCTGTTTTCAAAATTTTAGACCTGTCCAAATCCAAAGATTTTGCAGACCTCAATTCAAAGTCAATTTTATTTGAAAATAGGGTAGAAAAATTGTGGAAAAAGAAGAAATTGCTTGTTACAAGCATTTTCATCTTTTTCCACAATTTTTTCTCAAGTATAAAAACACAGGGAGGTAAAAACCAGGGATTGAACAGGAAACGGATAATGGCAAAAGGTATATAGAGATAGCTTTGTCTGTGTGAGTGTGTGTGTGTGTGTGCGTGTGTCGATTTGTTGTCCAGTGCTACATTAATTGATGGATTTCAAAATAAATTTTCACTGTAGCAGTTGTTCCTCTTGATGAGGACAAGTTTTTTTGTGTGTGTGAACTTATGTTGGATACTCCCAAGTTTAAGGTTACAGCTTTAGGTCATCTGACAAGCAGGTAAATGTGGGGTATTCATGTCTGTGAGACATTTCTAGTCTTTTTAAATTCATTTTCGGTGCTATAATCATTTAATTTCAACCAACATTCCCAAATGAAAAAAGATACTGGCAGAGCTACAGATGGAGGGCATAATTCGTACTTTAGATGTAAATATTTCACCAATACTGCTACTAAACCTATGTTGTAGGTATTCATTTGATTTGTCTCAACCAGACGATTCAAATGAGTACCCACAACATAGGGTTATATTGAGAAATAAGAATTTTAGAATGCTGTTACCCCCTTATATCTAGACCTCTTGCTACTTGTATTCTGATTGGATGCATTGCTTGTTTTTGTAGAAAATGGAATGACACTATAGCATAATGATAAAACAAACATGTTTAACCCTTTCCTATTCAATCCCTGGTTTTACGTCCCTGTGACTTTATACCTGAGTTAACTTGTTATAAACAATTTCTTCTTTTCCCACAATATTTTCTACCCTGTAGGTCTGTTACTTTGCACTAACTTTTAATTGTTGTCTGCATCTTCTTTTAAATTGGACAAGCCTCAAATTATGAAAAATAGGAAAAGGTTAATGATATAAAAACTATTTGAAATAACCTAAGTATTTATTGAGAAGCGGTATAAATTGCTATTTGAAAAAAAAATATCATGTTTTCAGGAATGCCTCTGAGTATTTATTGAGAAGTGGTATAAATGGCTATATCAGAAGAACATTATGTTTTCAGGAATGCCTCTGAGTATATATTGAGTAGCGGTATGAATTGCTATTCGAAAAACAACAACAAAAAACATTATGTTTTCAGGAATGCCTCTGAGTATTTATTGAGTAGTGGAATAAATGGCAGTTTTCTAGTCAGAGAGAGTGAGAGTAGTCCAGGTCAAAGGTCAATCTCCGTGAGATACGAGGGACGGGTGTACCATTACCGGATTAGCGAGGACTCAGACGGGAAGGTGTGTATGAATTAAGTGCTTCAGTCTATTTCATTATTATCCGGGAAAAAAAAGCGAGAGAATTGATTTGATCAACCCATAACCACTTAATCAAGGATTTTTAAGCACTGAGAAATAGTTTTGGAAAAACATCTTGGGGGAAAAGAAGAAATTGTTTGTGACATGAAATTTCTTGTCTTAACCCTTTCCTGTTTTGCAAAATTTTGAACCTGTCCAAATTGAAAGATTTTGCAGACGACAATTTAAAGTTGATTTTATTGGAAAAATAATCTTTCGAAAGGGTAGAAAATATTGTGGAAAAGAAAAAATTGCTTGTCTCAAGCAATTTCTTTTTTTTCCACAATGTTTTCTCAAGTATAAAAAAACTGGGACGGAAAAACCTGGGATTGAGCAGGAAAGGGTTAAACAATATTTTCTTCCGAATATGGCACTTATTATTTAATTTATGACACTTCGATAAAACATCTTCAATCTCTAACAATTGTCAAGTATAAAAAAATTGTAGAACAACAACAACAAAAGAAATTGTCTAGGAATATATTTTATGATACATTATTATCAAAAGAAATATACAAGTGTTCCAAAATTATATGTCAAAATGTGTTAGACATTCAAATTCAAATGAATTGCTCTAGTAGGAATTCATTCATTTTTGAATCATGAATTGAAAATTTGCATGTCAAGGTCAACTGTTTATGTCAATAACGAGTTAATGATGCTTTTTTCTGACGAAGATAAGGTTTTTGTCAAGCCCGCTTGTGGTGTACGAGACATAGTTGTTACTATGACTATTCGGTGTATGTGCATTAGTGCATTAGTTAGTCAGTTGGTCCATTAGTCTGTTAGTCAGTTAGTCTGTTGGTCCGTTAGTCCGTCCGTCCGTCCATCCGAATTTGTCTGGATTATTACTCCTACATTTATGGATAGATTTCAGAATAACTTGGCACAATTATTCTCCATCATGAGTAGATGTGCCATTTGAAAGAATCTTTGGAAAGCTTCAAGTTCAAGGTCACAGCTCAAGGTCAAACACTTAAATTGTGCTTGTCCGGACCATTTCTCCTATATTTATGGATGGATTTCAGAATAACTTGGCACAATTATCCTCCATCATAAGTAGGTGTGCCATTTGAAAGAACTTTTTGGATAGCTTCAAGTTCAAGATCATAGCTCAAGGTCAAACACTAAAATTGTGCTTGTCCGGAGCATTTCTCCTACAATTATGAATGGATTTTAAAATAACTTGTCACAATTATTCTCCATCATAGTAGATGTGCCATTTGAAAGAACTTTTTGGATAGCTTCAAGTTCAAGGTCACAGCTCAAGGTCAAACACTAAAACTGTTCTTGTCCAAAGCATTATTCCTACAATTATGAATGGATTTCAAAATAATTTGGCACAATTTTTCTCCATCATGAGTAGATGTGCCATTTGAAAGAACTTTTTGGATAGTTTCAAGTTCAAGATCACAGCTCAAGGTCAAACACTAAAACTGTGCTTGTTCGGAGCATTTCTCCTACAATTATTGATGGATTCAAAATAAATTGGCAAAATTGTTCTCCATCATGAGTAGATGTGCCATTTGAAAGAATCTTTTGGATAACTTCAAGTTCAAGGTCACAGCTCAAGGTCAAACTCTACAATTGTGCTTGTCTGGAGCATGATTCCTACAATTATGGATGGATTTCAAAATAACTTGGCACAATTCTTCTCCATCATGAGTAGATGTGCCATTTGAAAGAACTTTTTGGATAGCTTCAAGTTCAAGGTCATAGCTCAAGGTCAACCACTAAAATTGTGCATATCTGGAGCATGATACCTACAAAAGTTTGCGGGCTTGACACCAGTTGTCCTGGGACAACCATCCAGTTAGTCTTAAAAATCAATTTGAAGTTGCACATCTCCTTTAAAGTTTGATAAGGAAACCAACTGGCCTTCTCATAGATTAAAATATGTCATTCTACTTTGGTTGGAATGGACACATTTTTGAAATGTTGAATACAGAATACAAAGGATATTTCTTGAGCTATGTCTCTCACCAAATGGCAAATGCTGAGTAGTGCATCTTAGTGGGATGAGCAGCTGGTGGCTTGCATCAAATTTTGTGTTTTATGATAGGAAGCTATGGCTAGGTGCACCAGCCATTGTGCTATAACTGAAAAAACTATTGAAAGTGCCATTAAATCCAATACAATTAATCAATATTTAGATGACATTAACCCTGCCTCTTTTTTACGCCTTTTTTAAGCATTGTGAAAAACGAAGAAATTGCCAGTATCAAATTCAATTAATTTGAAATTGTCATCTACAGCTTTCATCAATTTTGACAAGTCTAAAATTTTGGAGTGTGGGAATGGGTTAACTTTGCTTTTATGCAGGTTGAGGTAATGTACAGTGCAATGAAGTGTAACATAAAAAAAATATTTGTCGTCCTGCATTGCAAACTAAATTCCACAAATAAAATATTTCCACCAAAATTCTAGTTCTACATTTTTTGTCCCACAGGTGTATGTAACTCAGGATCACAGGTTCAACACATTGGCAGAGCTTGTTCACCACCATTCTATCCATTCTGATGGGCTGGTGACCACCCTCTTGTACCCAGCACCTAAACGAACCAAACCAACAGTATTTGGGCTGAGCCCAGAACCAGACAGATGGGAGATAGAGAGGACAGAGATAGCAATGAAACACAGACTAGGTTTGTTGTAGTTGTCCCTTTTTCATCTTCAGTTTGTAAAAAATGCATACATTACTTAGATGTCTTTATTATGCTGAACCTGGAATATTCCTGTAATGGCAGGAGGGATAGACAAAGATCAGCTTGCGCTTATTTGCATTTTTGAACCCATTCCAACACAACTCCACAGTTTCACAAACTTTAAATTCACATTAAGATGACAATGAAGAAATATCCTTACCAACATTTGTCTCCCATCAATGGATGGATAATCATAAACCTATGTGGGGTGATTAGCAGGAGGCTTGAAAAGAATGTAATGGTAGTACTTGTGTGAGAAATACAATGAATCCATTATTAAGTGCTCCAGCCACAGCAATATGACTGAAATACTGCTAAAATTGGCATTAAACCCCATTGAATCAATTAATCTTTTCCCAAAATGTTTTCTACCTCATATTACCCTTATTTTTCAACTCAGCTTTGTTTTGTCATCTGCAACCTCTTTCAAAATGGACCAGTCTAAATTTTTATACGCCCGTCGAAGACGGGACGTATTATGGGATCACCCGTGATGTCCGGGCGTCCGGTCGTCCGGGCGTCCGGTCGTCCGGGCGTCCGGTCGTCCGGGCGTCCGGGCGTCCGGTTGTCCGGCGGTGTCCACTTCTTTGTCCGGGGCATAACTCTGTCACCGTAAGTCCGATTGACTTTAAACTTGGCAGTTATATTCTTCTCATCAATACGGAGTGCAGTGCACAATAACCATAACTCTACCTGGCTTATTTTTTGAGTTATTGCCCTTTGTTGTTTTTCATACTTGAATCTTGTCCGGAGTATATCTCTGAAAGTATTATAGCTAGGATCATGAAACTTCATGGGTGTATAGATCTCACCAAGGGTGAGTGCAGTGCACAAGAACCATAACTCTACCTGGTCTATTTTTTGAGTTATTGCCCTTTGTTGTTTTTCATACTTGAATCTTGTCCGGAGTATATCTCTAAAAGTATAATAGCTAGAATCATGAAATTTCATGGATGGATAGAGCTCACCAAGGGGGAGTGCAGTGTACAAGAACCACAACTCTACCTGGCATATTTTTTGAGTTATTGCCCTTTGTTGTTTTTCATACTTGAATCTTGTCCAAAGTATATCTCTAAAAGTATTATAGCTAGGATAATGAAACACCATGGGTGTATAGATCTCACGAAGGGGGGGTGCAGTGCACAAGAACCATAACTCTACCTGGCCTATTTTTTGAGTTATTGCCCTTTGTTGTTTTTCATTCTTGAATCTTGTCCGGAATATATCTCTAAAAGTATAATAGCTAGAATCATGAAATTTCATGGATGGATAGAGCTCACCGAGTGGGAGTGCAGTGGACAAGAACCATAACTCTACCTGGCCTATTTTTTTAGTTATTGCCCTTTGTTGTTTTTCATACTTGAATCTTGTCCGGAGTATATCTCTAAAAGTATAATAGCTAGAATCATGAAATTTCATGGATGGATAGAGCTCACCAAGTGGGAGTGCAGTTTTCAAGAACCATAACTCTACCTAGCATATTTTTTGAGTTATTGCCCTTTGTTGTTTTTCATGCTTGAATCTTGTCCGGAGTATATCTCTAAAAGTATAATAGCTAGAATCATGAAATTTTATGGATGGATAGAACTCACCAAGTGGAAGTGCAGTGTACAAAAACCATAACTCTACCTGGCCTATTTTTTGAGTTATTGCCCTTTGTTGTTTTTCAGACTTGAATCTTGTCCAGAGTATATCTCTAAAAGTATAATAGCTAGAATCATGAAATTTCATGGATGGATATAGCTCACCAAGTAGGAATGCAGGGCACAAGAACCATAACTCTACCTGGCCTATTTTTTTAGTTATTGCCCTTTGTTGTTTTTCATACTTGAATCTTGTCCGGAATATATCTCTAAAAGTATAATAGCTAGAATCATGAAATTTCATGGATGGATAGAGCTCACCAAGTGGGAGTGCAGTGTGAAGAACCTTAACTCTACCTAGCCTATTTTTTGAGTTATTGCCTTTTGTTGTTTTTCATACTTTGTTTGACAAAAAATATTTATTCAAAATAACCTGTTCTATTCAAATCCCCAGTTAATATTAAACAGTGTGACGGGCGTATCTTGTGACAGTTTGGCACCTTGTTGTCATTTGGGAATGGGTTTAGTGTAGTTGGTACGGACGAAATAATTCCTATTCTAAAAAAATATCGATGAAATAAGGGGGAGGGGGGAGGGGTTATATGCATGAAGCATCAGTTCACTGACTTCTTTCTTATTTCTGAAATTATAACCCATGGATCCAGAGGGAAGAAAAAGTTTTCTCCTTCTTTCAAATTTGCCCTAAAGCCTTGAAATTGTAATTTATACTTTTGGATTCCCAGGTACAGAGCCTATATATGTATAAAGTATGGCCCTCGTGTATCATAATCCTAACCTTAACATGAAATAAGACTGTTGAAAGAAAAAGAGCCTTTATCTCAGGTGGTGCCCCAGCACCAAGGGCCCTCGTGTTTGTTAAATGTTACTGGGCATAAATTTTGCATAAATTTTGCTAAATAATGCTGTAAAATATCAAAGCAGACCTTCTTATCAAAGTCTGAGGGTGTGACTAGCAGTGTCACTGGGTGGGTCAGCAATCCATGTATTTCTATTTCTATTCACTGATGTAATGGCTCAAAGATATATTGTCAGCCTGATTAGCTCAGTTGGTAGAGCACTTGACTTCAGACTTTAAGATCAAAGGTTCGAGCCCAGGGCTGACCATATCAACTAACTAACTAATTGTCTTTCCGATGAGACGTTAAACCGAGGCCCCATGTGACAATGCTATCCATTGAGCACGTTGAAGAACCAGGCAGAGCTCTCAGTAGTTCCGTCCTGTATCCTTGGACTATCCCCCGTAACAACTAACCGTCTTCTGGGGGCGTCGCTCATATGGGCATGTGCTATGGTAGCGACGATAAATAAACGGAAATACACACACGCTCAAAGATATATTATTATTTTGTTTTCCAGGTGGAGGCCAGTATGGGGATGTGTATGAGGCTGTCTGGAAGAGGTATAACAAAACCGTAGCTGTCAAAACTCTTAAGGTAAGTGATAATCTTTGAGGGACCCAATTACCAAATAACAAAATTTAACCCTTGTCATGCTGAACCTGGAATATTCCGGTTTTGACAAGAGGTGTAGACCAAGATCAGCCTGCACATAAGTGCAGTCTGATCTTAGTCTACACCTCCTGCCTGTACTTTTCCTGCCAGAGCTGTTTACGAAATTGATTTCTAAAAGAATTATTGATATGTTTGAACAACAAGTTCTATCAGTGCTTTCAGCCCTTTGATTTTACAGCAATTTGGTATGGTAATTTATTCAGCATGACAAAGGTTAAAACTGTTCCAATTGGAAAGGAGTTGCAGACGTCAGGTTAAAGCTTATGAAATTTCCTATTTCTTTTACTTTGAGGTAAAAAACATTGTGGGTAATGAAGAAATCAAGAACAAAATGTGTTCATTTTCCACAATGTTTTCCAAGGCTTTTTATCTTTGGGGCGTCTAAAAGCGTCACTGAGAGGGAACAGGTTAACCCTCTCCTGTTAACAAAATTCTGACTGGTGCAAATTGAAAGAGGTTGAGGAGGTTAACGAAAAATGCAATTGGAAAAAAAAAATCCTTTGTGGTTGATAATATTGATGGAGAAGAAGAAATTTTTCCACAATTTTTTCTCAAGAATAGAATAAAAAGGTTGTAAAATCCACGGTCTGTACAGGAAAGGGTTAAACATCAGGTACTCAGATATGGGTTAGAGCAATTTTGAGATTTTTGGTTTGGGGGAAAAAATGATTTTTTTTGCTATACTCTTTCAGATCAAACAAAATGCCTGCATTGAGAGATCATGAAGTTATGTTCTAGATATAGGATTTATTTTTTTTTAATGCTCCCCAAAGGGCGAGCATATGGCTGCCACTTTTTCTGTCCATCTGTTCTTCCTCAGGAATCATTCCATCTGTCTGTCCATTCACCTTAATTTGTCCACATCCCATGGGTCAAATAGGATAAAACTTTACATGTGAATTTCTTATGATATTGCACCAATGCAATTTTTCTCGACTTTTGGATACCTCCTAGGTCAAGGTCACAGTTCAAGGTCAAAAATTAAGATTGAGATTGTTCAGAGCATACCTCCTGTAATTATGGGTGGATTTCAATATAACTTGGTGCAGATGTTCTCTATCATGGATAGATGTATCAATTGAAAGAAATATTCAGATAGCTGTAAGGTTAAGGTCACAGCTCAAGGTCAACCATTAGAATTAAGTATGTCCTGAGTATATCTCCTTATGTTATGGATGGATTTTGAAATAATTTTGCACAATTGTTCTTTATCATGAGTAGATATCCCATTTGAAAAAAAATTCAGATAGCTTTAACCAATTCCCACAAAACAAATTTTAGACGGGTCCAAATTTGAAGAAGCTGCTGACGACAACCTCAAGTTAATGGAATTTTAGTTTTTCCTTGTTTTCGGTAGAAAACATTGTGAATAATGAAGAAATTGCTTTATACAAGCAATTTCTTCATTTTCCTCAATATTTTTGAAAGCTTTTTTCCTAGATGCGTAAGCCGCTGTCATAGCGCAGTCGGTAGCACGTCAGACTCCTAATCTTCAATTTCTTGATGTCATGGGTTTGATATCTGGCATTAGCACATATTCTTTCCGACATATGTCTCTCACCAATGGATGGATAATCGTAAACCTAAGTGGGATAGCAGCTGGAGGCTAGGAAAGGATGTAGTGGTAGTACTGGTGTGAGAAATACCAGGAATCCATTGTTAGGTGCTCCACCCACCAAGATATGACTTAAATACTGTTAAAAGCGGCGTTAAACCCCATTCAATCAATCAATCAATCTAGATTTGTAAAAGGAGGGATTGTGGAATGGGTTATGGGCAAGTCTACAGCTCAAGGTTACAATAAAGCATGTCTAGAGAAGGGTGAGCCGATGCTTCATCACAATCCGTCCGAATCAATTTCCAGTTTATATTAAACATTTTGAAGTATGGCTGTTTTTTGGGAGCATAACTGTCTCTGACGGCACTTGTTCTTGATAAAGGCAATTGTTGCCAAAATATTGAGAATTAGAATATTTATGAATAGTGTTTAAACAGTTTCCTGAGGAACATTATTGTAATATTTACTGACAATACAATATGAACAATATAAAGTATGTTCAGGCCAACTATCATAATCCTAACATTAAGTTACACTTTTGAAAGATGAAAAGCCTTTATCGCAGATTGGTGCACCAGGGCCAATGGCCCTCTTGTTTACATCCCTCCCCCCCCCCCCCGAAAAAAAAAGGTTTAAGAGGAAGAAATTGCTTTCTACTAAATAAGACAAAAGTATTTAAAATTCTATTTACATTAAATATTCCTCTGCAATTTCTTTCAATCTGGACCAGTCTAAAATTTTGTCTTTTAGTAATAGGTTAAGTCTGAGAGTTGTTCTGACACATACATAAACCTATTCCCACACAATGACACTTTTGGATGCCCCTAAAGAAAAACAATTCAGAAAACATTGTGTAAAATGAAGAAATTGCTTGTAACAAGCAATCCTTTTATTTTACACAACGTTTCCTACCCAAAAAATTGAGAAAAAAAAACCCTGAAATTTCACAAACTTTAAATTGCCGTCTGCAACTCCTTTCAATTTGGACCAGTCTAAAATTTTGCCATCTGGTAATGGGTTAATACATACACAGAGCACTTGAATTTATTTATGATTGTAATTAGCAAATATTTATAATTTCAAAAATTCAAGTTCATCAATATGTTTAATTATCTTCTATAGCAGCGATCGTCTATGATGTATGCAATATATGTAATACACAAATCTCAAAAGGTAGGTCAAACAATTCAGCATATCTTGTCTTGGAAATAACTTAAGCTTGAACATAACCAAAAGAATCAAATTGATTCCCTTTTCAATTTGGTTTTAATTAGATTTTTATGCCTCCGCATCGATAAGATCGGGGCATATTGTTTTACCGCTGTCCATCTGTCTGTCTGCAAAACTTAACCTGCCAACTAAACATTTTCCTATAACTTCAACCCTGATTAAGTTACAATGCTAATATTTGGTATGTAGATAGGTCTCAACAAGGCGCAACCTTGGAAGGTCATTTCATCAAGGTCAAGGTCAAAATTTTAACCCTTTACCCGTTTCTAAAGAATTCCTGTTTCGGGGGCATAGTGTTTCACAAACACATCTTGTTTACTTTAGTTTCGATATCTTTTACAAAAATCATATTGTATGACAGTTTTTGTTATGCGCAAAGAATGATTCTAATATTAGTAACTTATCTCTTAAACGATCACTGCTATACTACAAAACATGTTGTAAACTATTCTCATGTTATCTACTTACAGGAAGATACCATGGCATTAAAAGACTTCCTTGAAGAAGCGGCCATTATGAAAGCCATGAAACATCCAAACTTAGTGCAATTATTAGGTATAAACTTTTAATTAGTTACTTTACATTTCCTTGGGGAAAAAAGTTTTTATTTGTCAGCTTTATGTGTGTTCTAAAATAAAATATTAAGATGAGAAAATACTGTACTACTGAAATTTTGTTGTAAAGTGTTATTTTCAGAATTATATCAGCATTTCTGGAGTGCAAATTCTGAATGTACAATTGTATTATTCGATTCAGATTAGGGAAAAATACGCACCATACTTAGTAGATGTGCAAAAAGGTATTTTGTTGGTAGTAACAATGCGGTGAAAGACGAAATGGGTCGTTATAAGAAAAATCTTATCTTATTATGATTTGCACTATGGTTGTTTTGCACTATATTTTATTGCAGAAATGCACGACCTTGAAATGTTGAAGGAAAATATCTCTTTAACAACAAATGGCAGATTCGATATATTTTCTATCAGCAAATTTTTTTCTTTTCCTCAAACTGCTAAAATGTATACCTGAAAATAAAATCAGTCATATGGTACTATCAATGTTCATTCTTTATATTGTAACAAATCTGTGCATCATTGTTTTTGTCATCTGCAAGAAAATTTTTTTACATTTTGTAGTTTCTCTTAGAATATATGTTTCTTCCCAAAGCAGCAATGTACACAATCAAGGAATTTGATTCTAAATTAACCCTTGTCATGCTGAACCCGGAATATTCCGGTTTTGGCAGGAGGTGTAGACTAAGATCAGACTGCACTTATGTGCAGGCTGATCTTAGTCTATACCTCCTGCTTGATTTTTTTCCTGCCAGAGTTGCATATGAAGTTGATTTTTAAAAAAATGATTTTTGAACAAGTTCTATCAGTGCTTTCAGCTCTTTGATTTGACAGCAATTCAGTAAGGTTATTTATACAGCATGACAAGGGTTAAGTTTTGTATGAATTATGCCTCTTTTTGTTGTGAAACTTGGAATATATGCTCACTACCAGAAGAGCATTCTTTACCATTAGAGGGGTAACTCTACATTCATTTTTGTACAAATTATGCCCTCTTTAGACTTAAATTCTTTTCTGTACCCTGCACTAAACAGGTATCTATATGGTTTAATCCTATCTTACGAAAAAAAATTGCACTACCCAGCACTCAACACTTGAGATTCAGGCTTCCGAATGCAGATCTCTTGTTTCATTGACTGCTGACCTTAGATAAATGGTCTTTGTACTATTTTGCAAAATTACTAACCTAACTGAAAATGCAAAATTATGGAATTTGATTTATAGGTCATAATCAATCTTCTCACAGATACCTGTAGCATGCTGATTTAATTTGTATGTAACAGGGAACCTCCGTTTAAAATGTTACAGAGTTAAACCTTTTCTGCACAAACACATACTTGAGACCATTCTAAAATTTCAAAAAACAAGATAAGGTGAAGACACTTGGCAGTCTGTTGGGCTATTTACACAGTAGACCAAAAAGAAGATTTAGGTCTGAATATATATTTCTTTTATTTTAGGTGTATGTACCAGGGAACCTCCATTTTACATTGTGACAGAGTTTATGACCCATGGCAATCTGTTAGACTATTTACGCAGTAGTCATAAGGAAAATCTTGGTCCTACTGTATTGATGTACATGGCAACACAGATTGGTTCAGCGATGGCTTACCTCGAGGAAAAATTATTTATACACAGGTTAGTAATTAAACAATGTCATGCTGAACCTTGAATATTCCTGATTTGTAGGAGGTATAGACAAAGATCAGCATGCACATATGTGCAGTCATATACAATAAAACCCCTCTCGCGAACCCCTCTAAAACTGGCACCCTGCTATTCCGAATTACGACCACTAAATTCAGTACCAACTATAGCTGATACACTATTTTGAACCCCACTAAAATGACCAGTAACTTCACACATTGAGACCGACAACCCAAATTTCACACTTAATAAGAGAGACACTAATTGGGTACGAATGCATTGTAAATACATTATCGGACTTTTGATTATGTGATATCGAACCCTTATTATAGTAGGCGTTATGATTAAAGTTTCCGATCACTTTTAGAAATTATAGCTTGTATTATTTTTAAATGTTATTTGAATGTGTCAAGGGTTTTGACTGGAGTAATAAATTTGAAAGTGAAAAAGTATCTGAGAAGTTACAATTAGTTTGTTTACGTCGTTCCAAACAGTTAATTAGCAATTAAATTTTGATTTCAACGTTAATTAGCAATTAAATTTTGATTTCAACGTAATAAATGCTTGGTATTCGCTTTATAGTAATGTTGATATCGGCAGTTTGACACTTTGAACCTGTACTTACGAATAAATAATCTGAGGTCGGACTTCTGAATCAGATCCTAAAAGAGAATAGAGAAAGTAGAACTTATCGAATATTGTAAATATGATGTAAGATTCCACTGTAATACATATTCTTATACAGTCAAAACTTTGTTAGCGGTCACATGAGAATAGCGGCCAATCTGCGAATAACGGCCATCCCAGGTCCGCCCGTGCAATTTGCTCTTTAAAATTACTGTGAATAGCGGTAATCTGTCGTATGTGGCCAGCGGTCACCTTTAATTGTCAAATTTGGTCTTCATGTATATCCCTTTAAACGGTCATGCGACCCGACTAACTGCTGACAGGTGTTGTGTAAAAAATCAATAATGCGTCTGGCTAATCTTGTGCATAAACTTTTCAACACATGAGATAAACATGAACATGCCACTTAAAGGTGTACGCTATCAACATGTGTTTGGTTGAATGCAGCAACTACCGAGTTATGTTGATTATAATTAATCGAATTTGATGGATTTGATCTGAACTCTAATTACGTGTCCAGTTTGTAAGTTTACCACACAGCAATATTTTAGACTGGTCCAAATTCAAAGA
This sequence comes from Fragum fragum, assembly GCA_946902895.1. Lineage (NCBI taxonomy): Eukaryota > Metazoa > Mollusca > Bivalvia > Cardiida > Cardiidae > Fragum > Fragum fragum. The sequence goes on from OX336380.1 coordinate 2,021,176, forward strand.
AGTTGTAGACATTTTAACTTAATACATGTAATAATCGTCCTTTACGGTAGAAATATTATGGATAATGCTACTTCATTTCCGACAATGTTTTCCAAAGCCTTTTTAAGGGGCATAAAAAAGCGGGATCACGTTGGAATGGGTGCGGGTCTGGATCCTAATATTCTTTCCAAGCAGTTTATAGACATTGTATACCGGTATTTAGGAAACATACGGTCGTAAAAGCTAGAGTATCTAAAATATATTTTTCGGCGAATTTTCGAAGACAGAACGTCGGTCTCGATCATAAGTCGTTCGACGTTCTATCATCCAACGAATTATCGTACATCGACCAAAATGCGCTGTAAATGTTTAACTCTAGACGAACATGTCAATGTTCTTCAGTTTCTTGATCGCGGTCGGTCGTCCCTTCGGCGTTTGGGTTGTGCAAAAAAAGAATGGAAATACTTTATTAAGAATACATGTTTACTATTTTTTGTTAATTAAAACAATTGTCTTTCTTTATTTTGTACATTTGATGTGGCCATTCTGATAAGGAGACGCATCATTGTACCATGACTACCTTATGTCAAAGGGGTTGTAACCCCCCACCCAAAAAAATCTGATCTGTGTTAAGCAGCCAACTGTTGTATGTGGCCAGTTTTGTTCTGTCCCTTGGCTGGCTGCATACAACAGGTTCGACTGTAGTTTTATTTTTGTATGTGTAGTATTAACATATTCAGATAACGAAAATGAAATAAACATGAATTACTTGACAACATACGACCAAACCTCAGTATTACGACCACCCTCTATTATGACCACTTTCAGAAAGTACCGCAAGTGGTCGTATTAGAGGGGTTTTACTGTATTAGTCTACACCACCTGTTTGTGCTCTTCAAGCCAGAACTGTCTATAAGATCAATTTTGAAACTAAATATTGACTCTGACAACGAGACCTATAGTGCTGTCAGTCCTTTGATTTTAATGCAATTCTGAACAAGGATTTTTTGTTTGACACGCTTATACAATCAGGCTTTTTATGCCCGTTAAGAAAAAAAAACTTATGAAAACATTGTGCAGTTAAGAGGAAATAGTTCAATACTAGCAATTTCTTCATTACCTACAATGTTTTCTTCACAAAAAGGTAAAGATTTACAAAATTTCAAAGTTTTGTTTCTTCTCTATCTCTGATAAATTATTAAGTGACTTGGACCCACATTAAATATTGTATACAGCCTCTTTCAATTGGTCAAAATATTTAATGTCTTTATTCTTTTAGCGCACATTGGACGCATCCAAGAAATAGATTTAGATTTTAGAAAACATTGTAGAAATGAAGAAATTGCTTATTGCAAGCAATTTCTTCATTACCAAAATGATTTCTACCAAGCCCAAGGTTTTTAAAATGTCATCAACCGACAATTGTTGTCTGTATCATCTTTGAATGTTTTATATCTTAAATGATGTTGTCAGGTAATCAGTGAAAGCGAGAAAGTAAATGGAGTATATTATTTGCAGAGATTTAGCTGCCCGTAATTGTTTGGTGGGAGACAGTCACCTTGTTAAGGTGGCTGATTTTGGTTTGGCCAGATTGATGAAGGACGATACATATACAGCGCATGCCGGTGCTAAATTCCCCATTAAATGGACAGCACCAGAGGGGCTTGCTTTTAACAGGTTCTCTACCAAATCTGATGTCTGGGGTAAGTTAGTTTGGCAGTAATTCCATGGAATGTATTTTAACCCATTTCCACACAATGACAATTTTTGACGCCTCTGTAGAAAAACAATTGAGATAACATTGTGCAAGCAATTTTTTCATTTCTCATAATGTTTTCTTCCCAGGATTTGACAAAAAATCTAGAATTTCATTAACTTTTTATTGTCATCTATAACTCCTTTCAATTTGGACCAGTCTAAGATTTTTCTGTTTGGTAATGGGTTATAAGTTTTTGTGATTGTGTATCAATTAAGGAATATTGTTTTTGAAATTGTGATACAAACCTTGTATTGGATTCAAGCTGGGCAGGAAGAATTTGATATTTCATGAGACCAGAGGTTGAATGAATTATATAATTTTCAAATTCTGCATTAGTTTCTTGACAGCTGAAAAAGTTTATTTGCTTACCAATTTTTTTGCATGAGAAAAAAAGGATGATTGCACATTTAAGTGGTAAAATATAAAAAATCAAGAATGGGGCATATCTTTTTAATCATTTATAAGCATCACTTAGCAGATTAGCAAGTAAACTCTAGTTATGAGGATTGGGTCATCCATCAAGTTCAAGGTCACTTACCAAGATCACATTTAAAAAAAAACACAAAAAACGAAAGTGCTGTAACAGGGCATGGTGTTTCACAAACACATCTTATTCATGTCCTATTCCTCAAAAGAAAAAAACAAATAAATAATAATAAATAAAAGTCATTCGATTGGTTAGTGCTATGGCCTTCATACTTCTCATGTGTATTTCTTGTGGTAGGACCTTAATCTAAGTCAGAGGTCATCTCTTTAGGTCAAGGTCATTTTCCAAAGTTTAAGAATTTGAACATTGGCAATGAGTTTCATATGTCGCATGTGTATTCCTTGTAAGGCCTTTCTATTGATAAATAGTTCAATGTATCTGCCAAGGTAAAAGTCATTATTAGCTATAATTTCTGGGGCTTTTATTTCGATTTCTTGTGGCGAGTGCTCTCTGTTGGTACCCATTTCAAGGTCATCTATCTCCAATAAGGGCAAATTTATCAAAGAAAATCTTTATCATTTAATGTAGACTTAAGCATAAGTAAAGTAACAGAGCTTCCACATCTTACATGTATACCTATTTCTCTTACACCTTCATGTTGTTGTCAAGTGCAATTGTCAAGGTCTTATGTGTGAAAATTTCAGATTGAGGGGACATTCCTTCTAACACATCTTGTTAACCCCTTAGCAGACAACAAAATTTTTGAGTGGTCCAAATTCAAGAGTTACAGATGACGATTGAAAGTTTATGAAAGTTTAGATTTTTCCTACCAAGAATGTAGAAAACATTTTGGAAAATGAAGAAATTGCTTGTAAAAGCAATTTCTTCATTTTGCAAAATTTTTTCCCAATTGATTTCTTGAGAGGTGTCAAAAAGCGTCACTGTGTGGGAATTGGTTACAAAAAGTATGAACAGTAAGATAGGACAACCAGTCTTATTTTAGAAAAGATATCAAAGTTGAAAGTGAGGAATCCAGATTCTGACCAGAGTTGATGCATTTTGAACTTCCAAGATTATGATATTTTCCAATGTTTACCCTTTCCCGTTTTTTTAAATTTTAGACTGGTCCAAACTGAAAGAGGTTGCATCCAACAATGGAAATCGGGTGCAATTTGAAATTAAACCATCGTAAGTGGTGGAAAATATTGTGGGAAAAGGTGAAATTGCTTGTTACAAGAAATTTCTTCTTTTTTCCACTATGTTTTCTCAAGTATAAAATCACAGGGACGTAAAATCCCGGGTTTGTACAGGAAAGGGTTAAATTAACTATACACTTTCCAGCTTTTGGAGTATTGTTATGGGAATTGGCAACTTATGGTATGTCCCCGTATCCAGGAGTAGACCTGACGGAAGTGTATCATTTATTAGAGAGAGGTTATAGAATGGAGAGGCCGCAGGGGTGTCCTGCTCATATCTATCAGCTCATGATGAGATGTAAGTAATCGCAATTGACGGATCGCAGCTGTCAATCAAGAAATCAATCAACCAATCAATTCATTCATTTAGACCTGAAGTGAACATTGAACTCTGATATTGGCCAACATATATGTGAGGCAATTTTGTTGGGTTAGCCAGTTAACATTTTTTGCAATTTTTTTTTAACCTGTTCCAGTTCAAATGTTAATGCAGACAACGATTAAAAGTTGATTTTATTGGAAAAATAACAATCCACTAGGGTAGAAGATATTGTGGAAAAAGAAGAAACAAGCAATTTCTTCTTTTTCCTCAATTTTTTATCAAGTGCATGTATAAAAACAATGGGATGTAAAAACTAGGGATCAAACAGGAAGGGGTTAAACATAACTACAGCTCATTTAGGCTGTGCGTCATGAAGCTGTCATTACAATGGTTACGTCGTCAAACCAATAAAAATGTTTCACATAAATGTTGGAGTTGAAAATTCAATTCTGTTCTAATTGAATCATTTCATTATTTGATTGACAATTCTAATCTGTAATCTGTCTCAGATAGAAAGAATGAACTGGGAGAAGATTGGTTATACAGTTTTTCCTTTGTCTAGCTGTCCTTCTGTCCATTCCAAGGGTGGAGATTATATACAATAAAGAAGAATTTTTAAAACAACCAGAGGACCAATTTAAACCAAATTTTACAGAAATGTTTCTTTGGTGGTGCCCCATGAAATTTGCTTAAAGAATTTAAATCCGTTGAAAACTCTGGTAACAATGGCAACAGCACTGCAAATTTTAAATAATCTTTGAAATCTTCTCCTCCTGACCCAGAAGTCATAGAACCTTGATATTTTGCTTGAAGCATCAGTATTTTGACCTCTTTTTGAATTTGCTTAAGTCATTACCCTTGGGTCCCAAGGGGCTGAGCTCAAAGGGGGTGGGGCTTATATAGAAATAAAGAAGGATTTTTAAAAAGACATTTCCTCCCAAACCACAGAGCCAATTTCAAATCAAAGAATTGAAATCAGTTGAAAGCTGTGTTTGTCATGGAGTAAAATTTAGAAAACAGAACTTTAAGAAATTATCTCCTTCCGTTTCAGAAGTTGAAGAATCATGATATTTTGCATGAAGCATCAGTAGATTGACCTCTTTCAAAATTGCTAAAATTTCAGAGCCACAGGGTGATTGGGCCTAAATAGAAATAAAGAAGACTACTCTTCCAAAACTATTTGGCAAGTTTTAACCAAATTTGGCAGAAATTTCCCCTAGGTTGCCCCTTTTTAATAATTGCTTTAAGAATTGAAATCTGTTGAAAGCATTGGTTGGCATGGCAACATAAGTTGATTTTAGTTAAATTTAAAGGAGGTCTTCGCCTGGCACAGTTAGAATTAGGCAATGAAGAAAAAGAGCCTTACCTCAGGTGAGAGCCAGGGCCACTGGCCCTTTTATTTCTTGTGGGACATCCAAGCCTCATTGTGTTGAATTGGGTTAGATAGAGGGTAATTGTTTGTTTCAGTGTGAGAACCATTTATCTTTCAATGAGTGAACAACAAAAGCTGTATTATAAAATCATCTAAGAAGGGTAGACCCGTGAAAACTTAGTTTTTGTTGTTCACAAAATGAAAGATATTTTGATCTTACACAAAAAGCAAACAATTATTGTATTTCGTAAATCCGCAAGGAGAAAATTATGATAATTTTGGACAAAATCTCTCAAAGTGAGTCAATTTGCACGAGATTTACGTGGCAACCAAATGACGTCATAATGACTTGGGTCCCACTGAGATGATGTTCAGTAATGAAGGGGTGGGGGTGGGGGGCTCAATCTTTTGTCATTTTGATAATTTCACTCATTTTTAACTCCACTTGCTGAAAATCAGCGAGCTATTGTCATGGAGTTGTGTCTGTTGTGGGAGCGTGTGTGTGTACGTCCGTCCGTCCACTTTTACTTTAACCTCACAGACGCTTTTTAAACCCCCTAGAAAAAAAGCTTTGAAAAACATCGTGGAAAATGAAGAAATTGCTTGTTACAAGCAATTTCTTCATTATCCACCATGTTTTCTATCCCAAAAGTAAAAAAATTCCCAAATTTAATCAATTTGAAATAGTGGTCTGCAACTCCTTTCAATTTGGACCAGTCTAAAATTTTGCCGTCTGGTAAATGGTTAAAAATCTTCTCCTCAGAAAGAACTGAACAGGATTCAACAAAATTTAATAGAAATGATCCTTTGGTGACCTATTATCAGATTCTTTCAATGAATTTTGATCTGATGAAAAAATGTGCGGGGTTAAATCCAATATATCGTGAAAGCTTTAACCCTTTCCTGTTTTACAAAATTTCAGACCTGTCCAAATTCAAATATAAAGTGAATTTAATTTGAAAAATAAACATCCAGTAGGGTAGGAAATATTGATTTAAAAGAAGAAAATGCTTGTTTGATAGAAGCAATTTCTTCGTTGTCTACAATGTTTTCTCAATCACAGGTACGTAAAAACTCAGAAACCAGTTGACAGATTTCAACCAAATTTTTCCAGAATGACTTTTTGGTGACCCTTTATCAGATTCCTTTAAAGAATTTTGATCAGATGAAACACATGGTGAATATGATTCAGTTTATATTGAATTTCTGAAAAAGTAATTTGATTAATCAGTACATTCAGGCTTGTGGAGGCTCAAACATCTCTAGTTTGGTGAAGTTATCTAGATATAATCCATGGAGAATTCTAAATAATCCAATGGAAAAGATTAAAGAATATAAATCATCTAATAAGGGCAGACTATTTGGAAAAACAGGGGTATATTCATTGAGGATGAACTCTGAGATTTCTTGATTGGATTATTGTGCATTAGTTTATAATGTCTTGATATATTTGTGTTCCAGGTTGGCAGTGGGATCCAAAAGACCGACCAACATTCCATGACATAGTTCTTTCACTAGAAAACATGTTTGATAAAACCAACGTTAACGATGGTAACGTATTCTCCATTCTTCCTACAGTTGATTCTTTCTCAATATTTATTAATGATTGTCTTAAGCCATACCAGATGGCAAAATTTTAAATGGGTTCAGATTGAAAGAAGTTGCAGACGACAGTTAAAAGTTTTTCATTTTTGTCGAGCCCCCTTGGAGTGAGCGAGACATAGTTGTCACTATGACAAGTTGGTGTTTGTGTGTTAGTGTTAGTCCGTCCGTCCATCTGTCCGAATTAGTCCGGACAATTACTCCTACATTAATGGATGGATTTCAATATAATTTGGCACAATTATTCTCCATCATGAGTAGATGTGCCACTTGAAAGAATTTTTTGGATAGCTTTAAGTTCAAGGTCACAGCTGAAGGTCAAACACTAAAATTGCGCTTGACCGACCATTTCTTCTACAATTATGGATGGATTTCAAAATAACTTGGCACAATTGTTCTCCATCATGAGTAGATATGCCATTTGAAAGAATTTTTTGGATAGCTTCAAGTTCAAGGTCAAAGCTCAAGGTCAAACACTAAAATTTTGCTTATCTGGAGCATGATACCTACAAAACTTTGCGGGCTCGACATCAGTTGTCCCAGGACAACTGCTGACAACCATCTAATTTCATTTTTCTGGGTTGAAAACATCATGTAAATTGAGGAAAATGCTTGTTTTGAGCAATTTCTTCAATTTACACTATATTTTCCCAATTATTTTTGATGGGGGGCATCCAAAATAGTCATTGTTTTGGAATGGGTTAACCCATTCACACTCAATCTTGCCTAGTTTGGGAAACATTGTGAGAAAAGAAAATTTCTTCCTTATTTTGCCATTAGTTTTCAGTTTAAACCAACATGGTTTAGTCATCTGCAATTGCTTCAAGATTAGTCTAAGATTTTGTTTTGTTGGAATGGATTAATCCATTAACAGATTAAGGAATTCTAGACTGGTCCAAGATGAAAGAAGATGAAGAGGACAATTTTAGAATGATGAAATTCTAAAATTCTTTGTTTTCTGGTAGAAAACATTATGTTCATTGAAGAATTTGCTTGAAACCAACAATTTCACCCGTGTCCACAACGTTTTCTCATGCTTTTTTCTTGCAGGGCATAAAAATAAGGGGGTGTCTTGGAATGGGATAAACCATTACCAGAAAACAAAATTTTAGACTTGGCTTAATTGAATTGATTGATTGGATGGGGTTTAATGCCTCTTTTAACAGTATTTCAGTCATATCGGGTCGGCTGGAGCACCTAGCAATGGATTCCTGGTATTTCTCACACCAATACTACCACTACATCCTTTCCTAGCCCCCCAGCTGCTATCCCATATAGGTTTAAAATTATCAACCCATTTTTCACACCAATACTACCTCTACATCCTTTCCTAGCCCCTAGCTGCTATCCCATATAGGTTTACAATTATCCACCCATTGGTGAGAGACAAATGTCGGAAAGGATATGTGCCGTCTTTGGGGATCAAACCCATGATATTTGAAAGAAGTTACAGTCGACATTTTGAACTATTAAAAACCAGTGTCATAAAGGTTAGAAAACATTGCCAGAAAAGGATCAAATTTTACTTCACACATTATATTTCTTTAGAGTATCAAAATGCTGGTTTGTGTGGTAATTTGTTAAGTGAGGTGTTTATTTTTATGTGTCACAATCACTAATAAAGTTTGACAAGAAATTAGGAGGGAACAATTCAATTTATTCCAATGTGTGTGTGTGTGTGTAGGGGCGCCGTCATAGGGCAGTCGGTAGCGCATCAGATCCTAATCTTCAATCATGAGATGTCATGAGTTAGATCCCCGGTGGCCCCACATATCCTTTCCGGCATTTGTCTCTCACCAATGGGTGGATAATCGTAATGTTTATTTTTATGTGTCACAATCACTAATAAAGTTTGACAAGAAATTAGGTGGGAACAATTCTATCTGTTCCAACGTGGGGTTGGGGGTCATAGCGCAGTCGGTAGCGCATCAGATCCTAATCTTCAATCATGAGATGTCATGGGTTAGATCCCCGGTGGCCCCACATATCCTTTCAGGCATTTGTCTCTAACCAATGGGTGGATAATCGTAATGTTTATTTTTATGTGTCACAATCACTAATAAAGTTTGACAAGAAATTAGGTGGGAACAATTCAATCTGTTCCAACGTGGGGGGGGGGGTCATAGCGCAGTCGGTAGGGCATCAGATCCTAATCTTCAATCATGAGATGTCATGGGTTAGATCCCCGGTGGCCCCACATGTCCTTTCCAGCATTTGTCTCTCACCAATGGGTGGATAAACGTAAACCTAATTGGGATAGCAGCTGGAGGCTTAGAAAGGATGTATTGGTAGTACTGGTGTGAGAAATACCAAGAATCCATTGTTAGGTCCTCCAGCTGCGGCGATATGACTGAAATACTGTTAAAAGTGGCTTAACCCATTCGCACACAACAAAATTTTAGACTGGTCCATATTGAAAGAAGCTGCAAATTTCAAGCTGATGAAATTTTCATATTTTTTGTCTTTTTGGGTAGAAAACATTGTAGAAAATGAAGAAATTGCTTGTGACAAGCAATTTCTTCATTTTCCACTATGTTTTCCAAAGCTTTTTTTCCTTGGGGCGTTTAAAAGCGTCACTGAGTGGGACTGGATTAAAACCCCATTCAATCAATCAATCCAACATGGGGGATAACACTAAATGCATTGTTAAAGAATTATACCTCTTTTTGTCTTAAAAATTGTACCCATTATCAAGCCCTTGAACAGCCCAGCATTGGCATCCCCTTGTAGTGCTCTTGTTTTCTGAACCGTTTACAAATATGTTTGGAGAATATTTCACAGATGATCAATATTTTGTTACTTTACAGAAGTAGAGAAGGAGTTAGAGAAGACAGAAACTCCGACTGGTAAGAAGACAGGTGCTCCGAGTTCAGAAAGTAGTGACGGTAGACATAGTGCCGGTGAGTCAACACTATAGTAAATACATAGAAATGATGAGAATATTTTTTGTTTTCATTGAGGTATTAACCTATTAGTGTGATTAAATTTGTATGCCCCCACCAATTAATGGGGGGGGGGGGGGATATAGATTTGCCTTTGTCCGTCCGTCCCGAAATTGTCCGGGGCATATCTCTGAAAGTATAATAGCTATCAACTTGAAACTTCATTGATGGATAGACCTCATTGAGGAGAAGTGCATTGCACAAGAACCACAACTCTTGCTTGCATAATTTTGGAGTTATTGCCCATTTGTAATTTTAAAGACTTACATTTTGTCCGGGGCATATCTCTGAAAGTATAATAGCTATAAACTTGAAACTTCATAGGTGGATAGACCTCATGGAGGAGAAGTGCACTGCACAAGAACCCCAACTCTTGCTTGCATAATTTTGGAGTTATTGCCCTTTGTTATTTTAAAGACTTACATTTTGTCCGGAGCATATCTCTGAAAGTATAAAAGCTATCAACTCAAAACTTCATGATGGATAGACCTCATTGAGGAGAAGTGCAGTGCACAAGAACCCCAACTCTTGCTTGCATTATTTTGGAGTTATTGCCCTTTGTTATTATCAAAGCTACCTGTGGGGGCATCTGTGTCCTGTGGACAAAGCTCTTCTTGTGCTCCCCAAAGGGCAACTGTATAGCCACTGGTTTGTCAGTCCATCCTCCTGTCTCAATATCTCCACAACCCTAGGGCCAAATTGGAATTCCTTATGATAATACCCCAACATATTTTTCCTGGTTTTTGGAAAGCTCCAAGGTCACAGTTCAAGGTCAAACATAGACCATGTTTACAGCATAGCTCCTTCAACTAAGTAAAGATTTCAAAATAATGTGGCACTATTGTTCTCTATCATGAGTAGATGTACCATTTGAAAATACTTTCAGATAGCTCGAAGATCACAGCTCAAGGTAAAATGTTTGAATTAAGCATAGCTCCTTCAACAAGCAATTGTAACAAGCAATATCTTCATTTTCCACAATGTTTTCCAAAGCCCTTTTCTGTGAGGTGTGTAAAAATGTGGGATTGCGAGGAAATGGTTTAACCCGTACCAGATGTTAAAATTTAGTATGGTTTAAATTTAGTAAGATTGCTGACATCAAAACTGATTGCATTTAATTGAAAACTAGGGCCATATTTAGTAGAAGATTTTATGAGAAAATTGGAAATTACTTCTTTAAAACAAATTGTCCTTTTCTTACAATGTTTCCCAAGCTGTATTTCTTCAGCTCACTAAATTCCAAGGAAGTGTAGTAATGGGTTAACCCATTATCAGATGGCAAAATTTTAGACCAGTCCAAATTTAAAGGAATTGCAGACGACAATAAAAAATTATGAAATTTTAGATTTTTTCAACTTTCTGTATAGAAAACATTGTTTACACAATTATTGCCCGATTGTTTTTCTTGAGGTGCATCAAAAAGTGTCATAGTGTGGAAAGCTTTATCATTATGTCCTTCTAAACAAATACACTATAGGTTCGCCCTTCATACAGGGTTAACTTTATTTTACAGTACCTTTTTACTGAATAAAATTCTTTTCAGAATTCTATGAAAATCAAAGGGCTGGAAGCTCTGGTAGTCCTTGTTCAGTTGGCAATACTTCTTTTGAAAATTAATTACATAATGAACTCTGGTTTCAAAAGGACAGACAGGAGGCATAGACTAAAATCAGACTGCACTTATGTGTAGTCAGATCTTTGTCTATACCTCCTGCTAAAACCTGAATATTTCGGGTTCAGCATGACAAGGGTTAAAATACCTCTCTTTATTGTATACCTACTGGCTTTACTTATGAGATACATTCATCGCAGGCAAAAATAATCGCACTTGACAGAAAAAAAATCTGTATTAGCCCTGTACTGAACTGATACAATGACAGTAGAATGAAGTCACGCCTAAAAAGAATGTTGTTGGGATTTGTAGAAGGTTGATTTTAGACAAGTTTTGTTAGGTTCTTTTATTTTACCCATTTCCACATAACAAGATTTTAGACTAGTCCAAATTCAAAGAAGACAATGATTTCAAGTTGTTTGAGATTTTATGGAACTGGGTCATTATTGTTTAAATTCGTTTGTATGTAATAAATCCAATACTATGATGAAGCAGTAATACAAAACCTTGTATTGGATTCTTGCCATGTAGGCAAATACAGGCCTCCTAGTGAAACCTTTAAAACCTTTAAAAACCTTTAATTTCAGAGCAAACCTTTAAAACCTTTACATTTCCCCAGAAAACCTTTAAAACGCCAAAGTAGCTTGTAATTCTCACTCAAAACCTTTATATTTGCTCTGACTGGTTGCCGTGCTAGCTTAAAGCAAGTAATGGATTTTGTTCTGCATTTTCCTACACTGTAAAACGGGAGCTATGTATGATATAGATATGCAGAGAAAATAGGTATACACATTAAATAAGGTATGTATTATATTGCATAATTCAAACAGTATATAACATCAAAAAATGACTTTGGTATGACTGTGGGTTTAATAAAGAAATGAGAACTTTGACGAAAATAGCCTTTATTCACTCTTTATTTTTTCATATTTTACACTAAAAGGCCTTTATTTTCATACATTGGAGCCTTTATAAAAACCTTTATTTTTGTTTTGGCCTGCTAGGAGGCCTGGAAATATGATATTTCACTCAATGATAGGTCATGTGAAATGTCCAAATTTTCCTACATCGCTCAAATCAAATACAAGGATTTGTATCACAATTATATCATAATATTCCTTGTTTCAGGACCAACTCCACCTGCCGGAAGAAGGGTACTTCCTCCTGACACAGACTTCAGTTTACAACAAGTGTCTGAGATTCTTGGGCGTAAATCATCTGGTGGACGGAAAAAGGGCTCTGCACCTGCTCCACCTCGTAGAACTGTGTCTGCTATCAAAGAACAAGAGGACGTAGATACTGAACTGAAATCAAAAATGAAATTACAAAAAGCAAAGATAGAAAGTAACACTATTCCTGAGTATCCATTTGAAAGTAATAACTTTGCAAATACAAAGGATCTTAGCGAATTTATTAACGCACCTCGACTACCAATGCAACCTCCTACACAGAAGAGTTTTCAAAGTTCTAAAGATGGTGCTAAAAGTTCGGAGTTTCGAGGAATGGAGGATTCTGGGATTTCTCGAGGAACTGGTAGTTGTGATAGTTTGAAACAATTAGCAATTGATAAATCTAAATATCTTATAAACACAGAGTTAGCTACTAGATCAAGTGATGCCCATGCAAGCAGAGGGTCACCGGCTCAAGACCAGCAGGTTGCCTCTCGTAAATTCTCTTATCCAATGATCAAACAGGAGTTTAGATCCGCTAGTGAAAGTTCAAGTCGAAATGTGGATGTCGGAACAAGTATGGTTGATGAAAGTATTCAGGTGACGACTAGTTTTCGAGGAAAACAGTATCCCAAGGTGCCTTTACCTCTACCACAGTCGGCAAGTCTGCGGCATAGGCGACGTGTTGAACGTCCTAAATTAAACACGAGTCACAGTATGGAAGATAAGGATGATAACGTGACTGTTGGTAAACTTGATATAAACAATGTAGCACAGACTATAAATAGATATGGGACCATTCCTAAAGGGGTCCGAATAGGGGAATATCTTGCCTCGATGGAGGATGGTGAGTCATCGCAACGTCACCATGATTTACCCACTGTCGAGGATCATGATTCTGGGACGGATACAGCAAGCGTTTCATCATGTCCAGTTTTACAGCCAAATGGAATACAGCATAATACGCTGGCTAATAACCCTAATTCCAGTAATACCCAAGTTGTACGTCCCATGGTCCGTCAAGAAGTGGATAATACAGGTGGCATACAACAGGAATCCAATGTGCGGCCTTCCGCTGTTGTTAAATCCCAATCCTCACATGTGATAGTTGATAATCCTAAGGCTCAATATAGTTCCCTTCAGAGACAGAAGTCCGATTTGGTTGTAAGTAAAGCATCGTCTGGTGAGAGAGCTGAATCCCCGCTTCATACTGGGGATCAGCAACAGAGACCTAAACCTAGTCCGAGATTCTCCCGCTTATTTTTGGATCAAACGGAAAATGTGTTAAAACTAGAGGAGACAGAGACTCAAAGTCCTGGTGAACGACCAGGCACCTCCCCAAAAGTTTCCCAGCGTGGATATAAAGACTCATTTAGTCCATCTAGTAACGAATCGACCCTCGTTAGTAGCCCTGACTCAGTGATGGAGGCTCGAAATAAACCGTCAGATTATAAAGCTCCAATGAGACCACCCTATCTACAAAAACCTCGGTTAAGTGATGAGTCCTCCAGGGAGACCACATTCGGTGTGACACCGTCGACAGCATCAAGTGGGAATGGTGATGCCAATTCCAACGCGTCAGTTTTGTCAAAAGTTGCAAGGTTTCAGCCTAATATGGGGTCTGAGTTTAGTTCGTTCAGACCTTTTCAGCGGGGAGAAGGAGGTAGAGAATCGCTGAAGGACGATCGCTTGGGGAAGGTTCCCCCTGATATACCCAACAAACCATTAGGGAAAGATGAAAAACCAATAATTAGTGGCCTAAAACCAGGATCTGGCATAGCCGGCTCCCCAATTACAAGTAAACCAGTAGAAAATTTAAATAATGGAGAAGATGCAGAAAATGGGAATCAGGCTGGGTCAGAAACCCCCGTGACTAGGGAAACTATATATAGTGCTTCAAATCGGCTAAAATCCTGTATTGACTCTCTAGCTACTGCGGGGAATAAATCAAGTGTGAATTTCATGATCCTGTCTGAAGAGGTACAATCATTTTACGATGTGTGTTCTAGGTTTATAGATAGCTTACCTCCCCATGCAAAATTTCACACGAAAGAATTACTGAGTCGGCTACAGTCCCATCAACAAAGCTTGAAGACGTTTACGAGCACATCGTCTGCTGGAGGGAGTAAATTATTAGCAGATTTATTAACACTAAATAAGGAAATTATTGATGTTATACAGAGATAGGGTTGTAGTTATGTCATTTTTTTTAGTATTCATTAGTTTGTGGAAAACTGTTGTAAGTGCAAATACATTGTCAAACCCCCAACCTAAAAAGTAAAGAGGGGTGTATTGCTTTCACCATGCCTGTCTGTCCTTTCATCTGTCTGTCTGTAAACATTTTTGTTTCTGTACTGTAACACTAGCATCAACCCCATACAATTATTGTCATTGATCTCAGGAAGCACCTTGTTGTTTTTGGGTCATGTAGGTCAAAGGTCAAGGTCACAAACTGATTTAAAAATGTTTCTGTTCTATAACTGATAAGACATTTGACCTAGGTCCTTGAAACTTTATACAAATGTTATCCATGACTCAAAGAGGTGCCAGAATATTTTGGGGTAATGTAGGTCAAAGGTCATTTGTGCTACTTGAGTGACAAAATGCTGGTTGTGGGTAGAAATCTGCTTTGTGACAATTTTAGTGTTTGTACTTAGAATCGTTTGGCACTTAACCCAGATGATAAAATTTAAGACTTGTCTGAATATAGCGATGTTGCTGAGGACAATTTTTTATTGATGAGATTTGGAAAAATGTATTATTTTAAGCATAGAAAACAATGAGGGGAATGATACATGTGAAGAGCCATTCTCCATTTTTAGCTCACCTGAGCACAAAGTGCGAGGTGAGCTATTGTGATCGGTCGTTGTCCGTCTGTCCGTCTATCCGTCTGTCCGTCCATCCACAATTTCTTTAAAAATCTTCTCCTCCTAAACCAGTAGGCCAATCAAGCTGAAACTTTGCAGGGATGTTCCTTGGGTGAAGTTCTACAAAAGTTGTTAAAAGAATTTAATTCCATCAAAAACTCTGGTTGCCGCGGCATGTGAAAATGGGAATCTTAAGTAAATCTGTAAAAATCTTTAAAAATCTTCTCCTCCTAAACCAGTAGGCCAATCAAGCTGAAACTTTGTAGGGATGTCCCTTGGGTGAAGTTCTACAAAAGTTGTTAAAAGAATTTAATTCTGTCAAAAACTCTGGTTGCCGCGGCATGTGAAAATGGGAATCTTTAGTATATCTGTAAAAATCTTTAAAAATCTTCTCCTCCTAAACCAGTAGGCCAATCAAGCTGAAACTTTGCAGGGATGTTCCTTGGTTGAAGCTCTTCAAAAGTTGTTAAAAGAATTTAATTCCGTGAAAAACTCTTATAGCCATGGCATATGAAAATGGGAAATTTTAGAAAATCTATGTTGTCTTTTTTCTCACAGACTACAAGGCCAAAGGCATTTATATTTTATATAGAGCTTAATCATATGGTTCTCTACCAAATTTTTAAATATTTTATCTCTGGGGTCAAAAATGGCCCCGCCCTTGAGGTCCGAAGTTTGGGAAAATGCTTACTTAGAGCAATTTCAAAAGACTTCTCCTCTTAAACTATAAGGTCTAGGTTTTTCATATTTGGTATGGAGCATAACTAGATGGTTTTGTACTATATCACTAAAAGTTGTCTTCCTCAGGTCAAAAACGGCCTTGCACTAGGGGTCAAAAATTTGGAAAAACGCAAAATTTGAGTATGTTAAAAAAAAATTCTTCATTTAAAGGAGGAGGGCATTTATATTTTGAGTGTAGCATAGCCTGGCTGTTATCTATCAGTTTTGATCAAATTATGCCTGTAGGTTAATAAACACCCCTTCCCTGGGTGTCCAAAGTTTGTAAAAAAGCTTCATTAGACCATGTTCAATAGTCTTTTCCTCCCAATCTACAAAGTCTAAGGCATTCATATTTTGTATATAGCATACCCAGATGGTTCTCTGCCATGTTAGCTAAAATGTTAGCCCTGGGATAAAACATGGCACTGCCCCAGAGGTCAAAATTTTTTGAAAACACTCAATTAGAGCAACATCAAAAGTTTTCTCCTTCTGAAGGTGAAGGGCATACATATTTGGTATGTAGCATGACTAAATAATTTTGTACTATGTAACAGGAAAACATGCTCTTAGGATAAAAAATGTCTCTGCTCCTGGGGTTGAAAATTGCGTAAATTGCATTGAAAGAATTCTTCTTAAATATAGGCTCTAGAGCATTTACATTAAAAACAAAGGATAACATTATTGTTATCTACCATGTTTATATCCTTTTGACAAACATGGCCCTTCCCAAGGCATCCAAAGATATGAAAAATGCTCAATAAGAGCATGTTCAAATATCTTCCACTCCTCATGTATAAGTTGTAATGCATTCATATTTTGATGTATAGTACATTCAGATTGTTCTCTACCAAGGTTGCTAAAATTACACTCATTGAAGTTGCAGACTGTAATTAGAGTTTGATTGAAATCTAAATACAAAGAATTGCAGGTAGAAAACACTGTGAGAAATGGATAAATTGCTTGTCACTCCCTTTCTCACTATGTATTTTTCAAACCTATTTTCCCTGAGGGTGACAAATTCTGGGATAGTTTGGTAATGGATTAAACTATAAAGCCAAAGGTATTCATTATTATTGTAAAACATTACTTGATTGTTTTGTACAAAGCCCAAAATCTTATATATCTTTTATAAGTTGTGTCTTTTTATACTTAAAAGTACTGTAATTGGGAGATGCCTCAGATGAGCGATTTAGGACCATCATGGTCCTCTTGTTAAGAATGCTGCCTCGAAATTTTTCTCTTGGGTCATGATAAACCGGGATAGAGTGCAAAAGGGTCGGTCTGCTGTATTAAATTGGTCATCTTTGCCATTTGTGAACATAAAGGTTTGTTTGATTTCTCAATGCAAGATAGATAAACTTTACGCTGAAACAAACAAGTTTTCTTTAAGCTTGGCTGTTCTCAGAGAAAGCCTGAGTATTGCTATAGCCAGTTTCGTCTGCATCTGCATTTGTGCTATACCTGTGCTTGTTGCTGTGTCAGAGAGTTTTTGTAGTGAATTTTGTAATATCTCTTGTATTACCAAACACAAATTCACTTGAAACTTACAATATACTTTCATGAACAAAAGATCAATCTATACTAACAAGGGGGATAACTTCAACAAATTATATCCCTTTTTGCCATTATTAAGCACTTGAACAGCCAAGCATTGGCATTCACATGACACTTTTGTTATTATTTTACCACAGTGTTATGGAGACGAATATATATCAGAAAGGTTGAAAATCTTGGAGAGGCAAGTTCAAATACCTTATCCAACATAGTTCTTTATTCTGTCTTATATAGCGTGGCATTAATTAGAAAACTGCTGAAAGAAAATGCAAAGCCTTTTTTAAATACTTCAAGGAAAAAAATTATAGGATTCTTAAATCAAATTACTGAATAGAAAATTATTAGTTACATTTTACACATATAGACATTTACAGGGCATTTTTTCTAATCAAGAACAGAACAAACATGTGTTTTGGTTTACATTAATTTGATAAGATATGTAGGATATAAAGATCAAAGGTTAAACTGTAAGTGATTTTTTTATCACTGAAACTTCATAACTAAAGCTCAATTTACCCCACCCACTGACTCCCTAGGCACTACCCATTAACTTTGACAGAAAATTCAGCTTCAATTTTTTAACAGCGTTATTTCGCAAAATTAAGTGCCAGTAGCATGTAACAAAAAAGTAAAATGGTTGGCGAGCTAAACGTCATAACTACAGCTTATTCAAGCTGTAGTTATGACATTTAGGTTGCCAAACCAACAAAATGGTTAAAAAAAATGGCTGTCAATATTGGAGTTGAAAGCTCAGGTCCGGGCAGAATAAATGATTTGATTGGTCGTTTGATTCTTTGATTGACAGCCACCATTGGTCAATTTTAATTGTTGGTTGTTATTTGAGGAAATGAAGATAATGTAACCATGGAGACATTCTTGTTTCTTTCTTTTTGAATTCTGTCTTTCTAAAAACTTTGAAAAGTACTGTGGAAAAGAAGAATTGTTTTTAATCAGAAATGTTATTGTAAAATTATATTTACTTTAAACTGTTGTGTATACTTTCTTTTCTATTTACACCTGTCTGAAATTTGTTTTCTTTGAGCCCTTTACTGTACAAATCCGGGATTTAACGTCACTGATTCTATACTTAAGAAAACATTGTGGAAAAAGAAGAAATTACTTGTTACAAACCATCATATGTTGTAGAAAATATTGTTGAAAAAGGAGAAACTGCTTGTTACAAGTGATTTCTTCTTTTTCCACAATATTTTTTTCAAGTATAGAATCCAAGGGAAGTAAAATCTGGGGACTGTACAGGAAAGGGTTGAAATGTCATCTCTAACAGTTTGGACCACTCTAAGCAATTAACTGTTTGTCTCTTTGAACCTTTTCCCACATGAGAAAATTATAGTCAAGCCTGAAATTCAACGAGGTTGCAGAAATCGATTTAAAGTTGATGGAATTTAAAAAAACTTTGTAATTTATGACAGAAAGCATGGTATATAATAAAGAAATTGCTTGTTACAAACCATTTTTCAACAATGTTTTCTAAAGCCACTTGGTGTGGGAATGCGCTTATTTGATTACAAAGGTTCTATATTTCATGCAGTGAGTATTTTCAGATTTAAACCCTTTACCAGACGACAAAATTTTAGACTGGTCCAAATTTAAGGAAGTTAGGGACATTAAAAACTTAATACATTTGGAAAATAGGAGGCAAATAGGTTAGAAAACATTGTGAGACAAAGAGAAATTGCTTGTTACAAGGTTTTACATGATTGTATTTCTTCAGGGTGTCAAAAAACATCATTGTGTTGTATAAGCTAAAGTGACAATCATTTCAAAGGTTATGTGCTCTGGTCATATATTCTCTTTCTTATTAGCATATTCTTTGTCTTAACCCATTACCAGATGACAAATCTTCCGTCTGATCCAATTTAAAAGGAGTTGCATACGGTAATCTAAAGCTTATAAAATTTTGGATTTTTCTTACCTTTCAGGTAGAAAACATTTAACCCATTCCCACACAGTGACGCTTTTGGACGCCCCTCAAGAAAAACGATTGGGAAAACATTGTTGAAAATGAAGAAATTGCTTGTAACAAGCAATTACTTCTTTTTGCACAATGTTTTTTACACAGAAAATTGAAAAAAAAATCTGAAATTTCATAGACTTAAAGTTGTCATCTGCAGCTCTTTTCAATTTGGACCAGTCTAAAATTTTGCCGTCTGGTAATGGATTAAGGGATGATGTTTGGTATGGATGTCTACTGGTATTTATAGACCTGTAGATGTTCATGCTGTTTTCATTTGATTCTCTTCAAGCCAAATGAAAGATTGTTAACCCATCCCCAGATGATGAAATTTTGGACCTGTCCAAATTCAAAGAAGTTGCAGACGACAAATTTAAGTTAATGTAATCTTCAAATTCTTTGTCTTTTTGGGTAGAAAATATTGTGGATAATGAAGAAATTGCTTGTGACAAGCAATTTCTTTATTCTCCAAAATGTTTTCCAAAGCTTTCATAATGAGGGGTGTTTAAAAGTGTCATTGTGTGGGAATGAGTTAAGGGATATGATAGTGTAATGTGATTCTGCCAGTAAACATAGGACTTATGGCCTAATGAAGTTTTTATGGATTTGTTCTTGATTGAAAATCATTAAATTCCAGTAGCACTTTCAAATATTAATTTAACCAACACAAATTGTTCTCACTAATACAGTCCGATTCAATTCAAGCCTTTATAGAATTTGTCTTGAATTGATTCAATATGAACCTTATGACATTGCGAATCAAAAGAGCATTTTAGACCCTTACTGCTCTCCTGTGTTTGTAAATTTCATTAACTTACAATTGTCCTTTGCAACTCCTTCGAATTTTGAGCAGTCTAAATTTTATTGTCTGGTTATGAGCTAAACGGTAAAAAACTAATTTAATCAATCAAATTTTTGGGGCATTGATAAAAGTGATTCTTCATTAGCCAGCTCTGACTGTTTGAGCTCAAGTATCTTGGTACATTATAAAATACATATTAACCCATTCCAACTCAGTGACACCTTTAAATGCCCTTAGGGAAAAAACTTTTGGAAAACATTGTGGAAAATGAAGAAATTGCTTGTTACAAGTAATTTCTTAATTTTCCATAATGTTTTCTACCTAGAAAGTTGAAAAAATCCAAAATTTCATACACTTTAAATTGTCGTCTGCAACTTCTTTCAAGTAGGACGAGTCTAAAATTTCTCTGTCTGGTAATTGGTTAATAGATCCTTGAGCTCCAGTATGAAACTCCTTTCTTGTGTAATTCCTATTTTTAACACACATGTTACACTTAAGGAAACATTGAGGAAAAAGAAGAAATTGCTTGTTATATGCAACTTCTTCTTTTCCCATTATATTTTTATCATATACTTTGTGATTTGTACTTACCTTACAATCTTCTGCCACCCCTTTGATTTGATTGGTCAGTTTATTCTTTGAAAGACAGCCAAGATGTGTCAATGGGGCAGATGCCCTTATTAACTCATTCCCACATCATAAAATTTTAGACCGGTCCAAATTGAAAGAATCCAGACGACAATTTCAAGTTGATGGAGTTTTAAATTTGTTCCTCTTTTTGGAGAGAAAACATTGTGGATAATAAAGAAATTTTTTGTAACAAGCAATTTCTTCATTTTCTACAATGTTTCCTGAAGTTTAAAATTGAGGGAGGCATTTAAAAGTGGCATTGTGTGGGAATTGGTTAAAAAGCTATGTCCAAGACACTACCATTTTTTATAAGGAATGACTTGTGAATTTAAAAACAAAAGGTTGTTGTGCAATATTTATATAATCAAAATTTATTCTTCCCTCCAAGTTTTTTATGAACTTGTATTGGACCATTTCTAATGCTCAGCCCTGCTTTTCAAAGAACTGCATTTAATCTGACAGAACTGTAGAAGAGAAAAGTTTGTGGGAAAAGGAGAAATTTGTTTTAACAAAGTTATTGTCTGCTTTTCCAACTATGCTTTCTACCAAATAGCGTACTTATTTTTCGATTTAAACCAGAATGTTGGTGTTGGTATTACTGAATCAAGGAAATGATTATTTTGTAATTTAGTCAATTCAACCAATTACCAGATGACAAAATTTTAGACTGGTCCAAACTGAAAGAAATTGCAGACGACAATTTCAAATTGTTGAAAATTTTGGACATCTTTGTCTTTCTGGGTAGAAAAAAATGTCTCCCATTGGTTTCCAGAACTTTTTTTCTTGAGGGGCGTTAACAGGAGGGATTGTATGAGAATGGGTTAACCCATTACTAGATGACAAAATTTTAGACTGGTCCATTTTGAAAGAAGTTACAGACCACGTTACAAATTATGCTTGAATTAAAAAGAAAAAAGTACTAATTGAATTAGATTTCATACATCAATGAAAATTGGAAAAAAAAACCCTCTGCTTCTTGTGATGTAACATCATTAAGGGTTTTATTATTGAGCAAAACTTGTACAAGTTTGAGGTATTTTTCATTTAACTACTTAGTATGCAAGTAAACAAAATAGTTCTGTAGTCAGTTTTATTTTTACTGAGGTATGAAACAAATTTTCAGCTTATCCAGATTTACCTCTCTTGAAAGACACATCTAAGTTTAGATCATAAAGCAATGAAAGAAGACTTAAAACATATTTAACCCTGTAGAAGCCTTTAGATTCCCCCAAGAAAAAAAGCTTTGAAAGACTTTATGGAAAAATGAAGAAATTGCTTGTTACAAGCAATTTCTTCTTTTTCCACAATGTTTGTTACCCAGAAAAGTGAAAAAAAAATTCCAAAATTTCATTGACTTTAAATTGCCGTCTGCAACCTCTTTCAATTTTGACAGGTCTAAAAATAGACTGGTCTAAATTGAAAGGAGTTGCATATAACAATTGAAATTTTATGAAATTTGAGATTTATCCTATTTTCTGGGTAGAAAACACTGTGAAAAATAAAGAAATTGCGCGTTATAAGCAAGGATTAATAATTTTCTTGATTGCTTTGATAGATTTATCCCTGCAAACGTCTATTCAGGGGTGTGGAATTGCCATCCCCGACTTGTCTGATACAGGCTTTTCTACCTGCGGGCAAGTACATTTTTCGAGGCTACTTGTCTGTGGACAAGTAAATATCAGGCAAATCTGGGAATGGTACTAAATGGATAGAAGAGATTTATGAGCGTAATATATGTATCTAAGGCTAAAAAATATTGTTTTTAATGAAGAAAATGCTGAGTTCCATCATTTTTTTCTTTAAAAATAATATTTTCTCAAAATTTATCTGTTCTTTATCTTTTCAAAGGCAAGTCCATTTTGATCCTGGACAAGTAGAAAATCACATTTTACATATCCATGGACAAGTAGAGAAAATCCGTATTTCCACATCCCTGGTTTATTTTAAGGTCATCTTAGTAGGACCAAAGTTGTGATGATGTTATCAAATTGCCTTGTAAATCACGTGCAAAATGACACGCTTTGAGGAATTTGTCTGGAGAAAAATCCATATTTTGACTCTTTTTTGCGGTTAAGAAATAGATAAATCCTTTGTTATTCTCCGCCACTTGTGAAAATACAGCTTTTGTTGTTCACTTATTGAAAGATAAATTAATCGTTTGCTGAAAGAAATTATCTTTATGATAATGATAATAATTGATTCATAAAAAAAACATTAACCCATTTTCATACAATGACGCATTTTGACGCCCCTCAAGAAAAACAGTTTGGTAACATTGTATAAAATGAAGAAAATGCTTATAACAAGCAATTTCTTCATTTTATACAATGTTTTCTATCCAGAAAGTTGAAAAATTTAAAATTTCATAAGCTTTGAATTGTGGTCTGCAACTCCTTTCAATTTGGACCAGTCTAAAATTGTGCTGTCTGGTTCCTTGTTAAATACTTAACACATTACCACACAACAAAATTTTAGACTATTCCAAATTGAAAGAAGTTGCAGACAACATTTAACCCTTTCCCGTTTTTGGAATTTAGACCAGTCCAAATTGAAAGAGGTTGCAGACGACAAAGACAACTGGATGCTATTTGAAATGAACCCATCGTATGTGGTAGAAAATATTGTGGAAAAAGGAGAAATTGCTTGTTACAAGCAATTTCTTCTTTTTCCACAATGTTTTTCCCAAGTTTCTAATCCCGTAATTGAACAGGAAAGGGTTAAAAGTGAATTTGAAATGGAAAATATTTGCCAAAAGAGGTAGAAAAAGAATGAGAAAATAAATTCCTTGAAGCAATTTCTTCTTTCCTCACAATGTTTTTCTTAACACTATGTCTTGAGGGCATCAAAAAAGTGAGACTGTGTGGTAATGGGTTTAAACGAAGTTCTTTTAGCATTTGTTACATCTGTAGGGTTGGTTTTTATACATGTATACATAAATGTTTTTATAGTAAGTACATGTATGTGTTTAGCAATGTATATATGAACTAAAACCTTATTGGAATGTTGGAACATCAAAATGGATCTTGTTTCTTAGGCACAAATACTTGTCATTATTTACAGCATTTGTATATAAGATCCGCATAGTAAGAAGTTACTTTTCAGAAACATGCTATAATGAAGTGATATAGAGGGTTCAGAAAAAGTGAAAATAAAAAATGTAAAGCTTCAGATTTTTTTTTATTTTTCAACAAAATCTCAAAGTGTTTTCTATTCTTTAATGATGCTTGAGTTTCAGTTTATATGCAGTTTCGGTTGTCTTGTGCAATTTCTTTGAATTTGATTATGTATATGATTTTGTCTTGTAGAGGTGCTCTAGCCACCTGCTGGTGAAACCAGGGAAATAAACAATGTAGTGTTTAAACTGGAAGATTTTTCAAAGCGTTATAAACCTCCATTCAAATAAACATCCAAAATCTTTTGGAGATAGACCACTCTTTCCTTTTCAGGGGGTAAGCCCAATTCCAGACAACCGCCTCCCCCTTTTCTGCATCCCTAAATTAAAAGCTTTGGAAAACTTTGTGGGAATGAAGAAAATGCTTGTATCAAGCAATTTCTACATTATCCACAATGTTCCAATCCAAAAAGACGAAAAAAAAATTCTATCAACTTGAAATTGTCGTCTGCAGCTTCTTTCAATTTGGACCAGTCTAAAATTTTGTTGTGTGGGAATGGGATAACCCTTCTTCTGTAGGTGTCTATATAAATGTAGACATTAACCCATTCCCACTTGACAAAATTTTAGACTGGTCCAAATTGAAAGAAGATGCAGACGGCAATTTCAAGTTGATGGAATTTTAAATTTTTTCAGCTTTTTGGATAGAAAACATTGTGGATAATGAAGAAATTTCTTGATACAAGCAATTTCTTCATTTTCCACAATGTTTTCCAAAGCTTTTTTCTTGAAGGGCGTAAAAAGGAGGGATTGAGGTGGAATGGGTTAACAATAGTTTGACATTATTGGTTACCAGATGACAAAATTTTAGACTGGTCTAAAGTCAAAGAAGTTACAGACAACAATTCATAGTAAATGAAATTCTAAAGATCGTTGTCTTTTAGGATAGGACCAATGTGAATAGTTCAGAAATTGTTGTCTTTTTGGAGTGGTAATTAAATATTTTCCACCATGTTTGCCAAATTTGATGGGTGTTAAAAATAGCAAAGTTATGTAATTATAGCCAGTATGGCTTAATGCATTGCATATGGGCAAGGTAATGTATTGCATATAGACAAATTAATGTATTGCATATAGGCAACAAGAATCCCCCCAATCGCATTTAAGGTAGTTCTTGAAAGGCAGATAGTGTCAAAATTTAGCTTCGGGCATTATATCATTTCATTCTAATAGATAACGGATTGGATGTAATCAAGAAAGGGTTGACCTCTAAATTTATCTATTCAGACTTGAAATGAAATTTTGAACACTTACATTAATGTCACGTGTCGGTTTGGCTACCTAAATGTGACAGTTAATTCAAACTATGGTTATGGCGCTTAGGTACCCAGTCATCCAAATGCCTTTAATCAAATGTCCCCGATCACTTATGATGTCATTAAAAACCTCGGTTGACCTGCCATGTTGGAGGTCAATGGTGCGTGACCAGTGAAATGAGTAAAATGACAAGATCCATTTTGATGTGCTGAATAACCATTTTGAGGATTGGATGCAGAATAGCTGTAAAAGATTAAAACATAGTTTATTCATTTACAACTGTTTTGCACATAACTCCTCAATTTTCTATGTGATTTCTAGTACAGCGTATATTATAAATATATCTATATATTATGATAAATGTGTCCTTTGACACATTTGCTTTGTATCATTTGATTAAAAATCTTCCATTTCCAGTTTTGTTTCTTTATTTAGACATTAGATATGATACATCCCCGTGTACCGCCGCATTACTAAGTGATAATCCAACGTTGATTTTGCCTTGTAGTAGCAGAGAGTTGTAATGTATTTCAGCCACATGTGTGTGTATTTCCGTTTATTTATCGTCGCTACCGTAGCACATGACAATATCAGCAACGCTCCCAGAAGACGGTTAGTTGTTACGGGGGATAGTGCAAGGATACAGGATGAAACTGCTGAGAGCTCTGCCTGGTTCTTTAACGTGCTGGGTGGATAGCACCGTCACACGGGGCCTCGGTTTAACGTCTCATCCGAAAGACAGTTAGTTTGTAAGTTGATATGGTCAGCCCAGGGCTCGAACCCGTGAACTTGAGCCACGTTTTGTACCAAATTTACAATATATTGAGAAAAGGATATATGTATTTTTGATTGGTTAGAACTATCACACGTGTTTTCAAGATCCTTATTAAGACCATCGGCTCTTAAGAGTATGAAACAAGGGTGTTATCGTCAC
This sequence comes from Fragum fragum, assembly GCA_946902895.1. Lineage (NCBI taxonomy): Eukaryota > Metazoa > Mollusca > Bivalvia > Cardiida > Cardiidae > Fragum > Fragum fragum. The sequence continues at coordinate 2,047,464 of OX336380.1, forward strand.
AATATACGCTGCCATTTTGTATTCAGTCCCCTTCTCTGTAACGCAGCGTAAAATGGCAAAACCACTACACTGTGGGCAAGGTAATGTGAGGAGGACCATTCTGTAAAAAATTCAATCAAATTCGTCCATAAATATAGGAGGTGAGTTGTTGTCAAGAAAATTCACATTAACCCTTTCTTATGTCATCCCTTGTTTTACGTCCTTGCGTTTTTATACTTGAGAAAATATTTTCGAAAAGAAGAAATTGCTTGTAACAAGCAATTTTTCTTTTTCCACAATATTTTCCACCCTTTTGAATGATTCTTTTTGCGAATAACCAAGACTTTAATTTGTCATTTGCAAAACCTTTGAATTTGCACCAGTCTAAAATTTAAAAAAAAAAACAAAAAAAAAACGGGAAAGGGTTAAACACCCTGTATCCATGACGCAGCCTAAAATGGCAATGGCGATATGCTCAAGGTCTTGACAAATCTGATACAGTACCAAAACTCTTAAATGATCATGTATGATTATATCAAACATTAATTTGTTTAGCTCACTTGAGTATTAAGTGCAAGGTGAGCTGTTCGGTCTGTTTCCGTCGTCCGTTCACATGTACGCATCTACCTATCTGTTCTCAATTCCTGTTTTTCAAAATTTTAGACTTGTCCAAATTCAAAGAAGTTGCAGACAACAAGGAAAAGTGAGTGCAATTAGAAAAGTAACCATCCTACAGAGTAGAACATATTGTGGTAAATAAGGAAATAGCTTGTTACAAGCAATTTCTTCTTTCCCACAATGTTTACTTTAGTAGAAAATCTGAAGGCGTAAAAACAAGGGATTGTACAGGGAAGGGTTAAAAGAATTCTCTCAGAGTTTATTGTGCCTGTGTAGATACGCGTTTGTCTGTCAATAGAAAGGCTATAGATTTAGTAATTAATAATAATTATAAAAATGATATTAAAAAATATAAACCCTTACCACAGTTGTTAATGCTAGACCCCATTTGACTTTTTCCCAGACATACACTATATTACATAGGGACAAAGAAGGAAACCTTTAGATTTTTTTTGACAAACCTTAAGCCATTCCAAGACAATGGTAACTTATGACGCCCTCAGGAAAAATAGCACTGAAAAACGTTGTGGACAATGAAGAAATCGCTTGCTAAAAGCGGTTTCATCGTTATCTACAAAGTTTTCAACCTTAAAATACCAAAAAATTTAATATTTCATCAACAAAAATACATCCATTAATTCCAATCGATTTGGACCGCTTTAAAGTTTTGTCGTGATAGAATGGATGAATAAAGACTGCTGTCATGTCGTTGTGTCCGTCGTGCGTTCGTCCGTTGGTGCGTAAATTTTTAGTTCACCTGAGCATATCGTGTTAAGTCGTACTCAAGATGAACTTTTATGATCATTGATTGTTCCTATTCTGTCATCTGTCGTGGGTCGTCAACATTTTCCTCGTTAGCATTATAGGGGCCACAGTTTTGGCCCAATCTTCATGAAACTTGGTCAGAATCTTTGTCTAGTCATAAGATTGAACTCTATTGAAATGGAAACGTTCTATAGGAAAACACGAGAAAAGGGACCTTAATGACAATTTCCTTGTTAGCGCCCCTGGGGCCAAAAAATTGGCTCAATCTTCATGAAACACGATCAGAAAGTTTTTCTATTTACAAGGATTGACTCTGTTGAAAACGGGAAGGTTTGGAAAACACGTGAAAAGGGGCATTTACGAAAATTTCCCTGTTAGCACTGTTATTCCGTTGAAAAGTAGGGGGAAAGGGACATTAATGATAATTTCTTTGTAAGCACTATGAATGCAACAATTTTGGTTTTAACTTCATGAAACTTGGTCAGATTGTTTGGTAGGTCTCACGGATGAATCTTATCGAAAATGGGAATGTTCAGTTGGAAAACACTGGAAAAGAAGCCTTAAAGACAATTTTGTTAGCACTCTAGCGGCCACGGTTTTTGCCCAATCTTCTTTGAACGTTGGATCCCATATATGTCGAAGAGAAATTGAAGAATGTATGTAAAACTTGGAACTCACATATTCAGGTGAGCGATATAGGACCATCATGGTCTTCTTGTTAAAACTCTTCTCAGAAACTACTTGTCAAATATCGAAACTCTTGATAGAAAATGAAAATATCATTGCAAATGAAAGAAAGAAAATCAGGGCTATTATGGGTGGAAATTATTTTCCATATTTGTCAAACTATTGTGAAGTTGTTTGAATTATGTGGCCGCCGTCATAGCACAGTCGGTAGCGCATCAGACTCCCAATTTTCAATCATTTGTCATGAGGTCGATCCCCGAGGGCACACATCCTTTCCGACATTTATCTTTCACCAATGGTTGGATAATCGTTAACCTAAGTGGGATTGCAGCTGGAGGCTACAAAAGGCTGTAGTGACAGTACTAGTGTGAGAAATACCAGGAATCCATAGTAAGGTGCTCCAGCCGCTGCGATATGACTGAAATACTGTCAAAAGTGACGTTAAACCCCATTCAATCAATCAATCAATCAATCAATCAATCATTCAATCAATCAATCAATCAATCAATCAATCAACGTTTTAATTATGTCTGGTATATAGTCTAAGGGAGACAACTTGCTATTCGACAAATTGTAATTCAAATTTTCAGTTGGTTGATTAATGTAATTCAAGGAAATTTGATTCATTGAAGAAATCTGAGAGAGCTTATTTAACCCTTCAATAGACAACAATTTTAATGATTACGACGGTGTCGCAGATGGCAATATCAAGTTATAAAAATTCGAACATGTTTGTCTTAATGGGTACAAAATATCACGGAAAATGAACTTCATCCTGTATATATGAAACCTTTAGTGAAAAATCCATTAGGACTAGTCGTCGGTCCGCAAGCAAAATGTTGTAATTACAGCTTTATTAAAGCTGCAGTTACGACATTGTGTTCGCGCAACCGACGTAGTGGTTGTTGGCATATTGCATGAAACACCTGATGGTGCTCTACAAAAGATTCCAAAATGATAGAAATGGGGTCCTATTTGGGCTTTACCAAAGCATGCATTGCTTTACAAAGAAACTTAAACATTAATAACTAAATTAATCTTCTTGGGACAAAGTTAATTTAATAGTAAATATCACAAGCTTTCAGCGGCACAGCCGCCTTCCTCAGGTGTAATCCTATGAATGAACATGTTTGTTTACGTAACGTCAAGGTAACGCTGACGTCACTTAAAAATGATACAACGACCCGGGATAACGTCATGATAATCCCGCCATACGGGGATTAAACCGATAGAAATACGCTACAGATAGCCAAGAGTACAACGGTTCAGAATTAATGAACATAGCAGGAAGCTAAGGAATCGCTTGTAACAAGCGAGTCCCAAGGAAGCCACCATGATTTCATCAAATTTACATATAAAAGGTACGAAAACAAACCAATTGCAGTTGCTTAAAAATACTACTTATACATTATTTGTGAGAGTCAAAACCTCGTAACCACAGCCCATTTACCTATAGCCACGAAGCTCCGCCAATACACCGATAATGCGATCAGCCATACATAAAAAGAGACCTAAACGTCGCAACCACAGGCTCAGATTGCAGTTTCATCATTTGTTGCACATAACTGACAAAATCATTTAAGGCCATTTAATGTCGGATTGGAACTTTCTGTTGGAGGTCTGTGGTTACCACCAGCAGTACATCAACAGACGGATCGTGTCCGTCAATCACACACACACAAAAAAAAACCCCAACAACAACAACAACCCACAACAACCTCATCATATATCTAGAGGCGAAGAGAACTTTAAACTCCGATATTTACGCCAAACAATCCTGTTTAATAAGTGACCAAAACGTCGCAACCACAGCCTACCTAAGCTGTAGCCATGACCCTTAGATCAACAAATACTATTTTATTTTGTATTAATGAGTTACTTGCAAAACAACTCAATCTTAATAACTGAGTATAGTTCCCTCAACCAATCGGGGCTATCGATCATTAAATAAACCGACCAATCAAACCATTTATTCAGCCCGGACATAACATCTCAACTCCAACATTGGCCGCCGTGTTTTTTAACGTTTTAAGTAGGCTTTACGACCTAACCGTCGTAACCACAGCTTATTCAACATGCAGTTTCGACACCCAGGCCACCAACCAACCAATTTACTTTTCTATTACACGTTCAGGCCATAAAGTTGACAAAATAACGACGATAAAAAACGAAGCGGAACTTCCTGTTGAAGTTAGTGAGTCAATAGGCGGGGCCAGCGATTGATAAACTGACCGTTTGCGGATGTCAAACAAGGAATCAACAGACCAATTAAATTATCTATTTAGTCCGGACCTAAGCTATGAACTCTGACATTCGCCGCCATTTAAAAAAAAGTTGGTTCAGCGACCCAAACGTCGCAACCACAGCTTACTCAAGGTGTAGTTACGATGTCTACGTCGCGAGCCAACCATTCTACTAATTTCGTTACATCATACTGACCATAAATTTAGCAAAATAACGCCGTTTGAAATCGAAGCGGGACTTTCTTATGGAGTCAGTGGGCGTAACCACAGGAGTAACTGGGCGGGGCCAGCGATTGGTCAATTTGATGAGTTAGTGACATATGTCCATTTGTTTGATATTTAGGCCTTGTTCTACCAGACCATGTTTCTTAATCAGTCGGGATTCTCTTTGTCGTCTGTAGTGTATGCGTTCTTCCCGTATCCTCTCGAGCCCCACAAAATGGAAATCAGAGATGTTATGACGCTCCTGATTGAAATGCCTCGGCACCGGTTTTTTGTCATTCTCACATCTTATGTTACACAGGTGATTTTGGATTCTTGTTTTCAGCATGTTCCTTGTTTCGCCAATATACGCAAGATATCCACATTCGGCACATATAACGTTTTATATGGGATCTACTGTGCCGAATGTGGATATCTTGTTTATATTAAGCCTACTCAACACGTTAACAACCACGGCGGCCAATGTTGGAGTTGAGATGTTATGTCCGGGCTGATTAAATGGTTTGATTGGTCGGTTTATTTAATGTTCGATAGCCCCAGTTGGTTGAGGGAACTATACTCAGTTATTAAGATTGAGTTGTTTTGCAAGTAATAAACTAGAATTGATAAACTAATAAATCAAAGCCGAAACCCATATATATATACAATCATCAATTTTATATATGGACTTTTATTATGGACCTTGCTGTGAAATCTTGGGATTTCTGAGTGTAATAAATTTTGATATCGTCACTGGAGTGACGATAACACTTTTCAGTTTCACTCTCTGTAATAAATCTTTAATCATGTATACATCCGCACTTTTTTCAATAGACCTTCTCTCTATCAAAAAAGATTGGTTTCGATATCTTAATAAAAAATAGAATAATAAGGTATAGAATAAATAGAATAATCAACTAGTTATTCCAATTTAAAAAAAAAAATTCACGGGGATGCGTTGTTAGGCGTTGAAAAAACAAGTGGGCAGCACGAGCTAGTTAACTATGTGCCTGACAAGAAAACAACTGAAAAGGGGTCGCCAACTAAACAACAACATCAACAACAACAAAAATACACCCTACTTTTATACCTTTGATTTGAAATTGATATTTGAAATTGCACCTTGGAAAGTTAAAACAGCAATTTTCACTCATTTTGTTGTGACCTACCAAACTGAGTGAAAAGAAAAGACTTAATAATTAAATGAGTATATTTCTTAGAAATAAATGTTACTATTATGACAAAATTGCCGTTTTATTGGAAAAGAAGAAAACTAATCCAGACTTTGATTTTTTGTAACGGCCGTAACTTCCGATTTGTCTCATCGCTTCAAAAAATATATTTTAGGTAATGAACTTCTAGAAGAAGGCTTAAAAAATTAGGTAAGTAGGTTTGTTTTTGTAAAACGATTTTGTAATGTCTAGGTGGGTCACTTTACTAAAGAGATTATAAACTAAATTCATTTTAATACTCTTTTTAATACATTCTCATCTTCTTCACGTCTTTAAATGACCTCTGCAACAAGAAAGCTTAAAAATATAAAGATATCTTATTAGACTTGTTCATAAAAAAAAAATGTTGTTTAAAGTTTTGGTGTTGTAAAATTAAGGAATAAATAAAATTGAATAATCAAAAAGAATACCCCACATAAGGTATTCATCTTTAATCAAAATTCCATGACTACCCAGTTAATTTAGTTCTTTTTTTAGCTATCAGCTTTGATAGCTTAAGTTAATTGATTGAATGAATGAATGGGGTTTAACAACGCTTTGAACTGTATTTCAGTCATATCGCGGTGGCTGGAGCACCTAACAATCGATTCCTGGTGTTTCTCACACCACTACTACCACTACATCCTTTCCTAGCATCCAGCTGCTATCCCACTTAGGTTTACGATTATCCACCCATTGGTGAAAGACAAATGTCGGAAAGAATATGTGCCGCCGCCGGGGATCGAACTCATGATATCCCACGATTGAAGATCAGGAGTCTGACGCGCTACCGAATACGCTATGACGGCGGCCCAGTTTAAGTTAAAAGAAAGTCTTCTCAGAGTTCAATTAATGCAAACTGCCACTAAATCCTTTGAAAGGGCATAAAAATAGTTCTTATGTATTTCGGGAATATTACAAAAACTCTGCCTGCAAGCTCATCTGACCTTTTTTTTTGCTCACTTGAACATATCGTCTTCAAAATGAGTCTGACCAAGTCTTCACAATGCGCACTGTTTTCTATAGCCACATGAATTAACGTTATTCAAATAGTAGGAAAGTCCTTCAAAAGCATGCTATCTAAGTCATAGGTTACTTTAACCCCGTTTATTTGTCAGCCCGATTAGCTCAGTTGGTAGAGCACTTGACTTCAAACCTCAAGATCAAGGGTTCGAGCCCTTGGCTGACCATATCAACCAACAACACTAATTGTCTTTCGGATGAGACGTTAAACCGAGGCCCCATGTGACGGTGCTATCCACCGAGCACGTTAAAGAACCAGGCGGAGCTCTCAGCATCTTCGTCCTGTATCTTTGCACTATCCCCCGTAACTACTAACCGTCTTCTGGGGGTGGCGCTCATATAGGCATGTGCTACGGTAGCGACGATAAATAAACGGATATACACACACACACACACACCTCGTTTATTTATCATGATAACCTTGACAAATCAATTACCAGACGGCAACACTTTAGACTGCTCCAAAATTGCATGGAGTTCCAAACGACAATTTAAAGCTAAATAAATGAAATTTTTAGATATTCAACTTTCTGGATCGAAAATATTGCGTTAAAAGAAAGAAATTGCTTGTTACAAGCAATTTCTGCATTTTACACAATTTTTTCTCAATTGTTTCTCTTGAGGGGCGTCCAACAGCGTCACTGTTTGGGAATGGGTTAACGAAACCAGGTTTTGCTAGCTTACAGTACTTTCAGTACTTTGATTTACACTAGTTTAATAATTTGCACCTAAAACACTCACTGGTGTTGATAAAAACAGTTTGTCAAACCGTTGTTAAATACACGTATGCTTACCTTGACATCTAGTAAAATATTTAGAACAAATCATAAATAGTTATCAAACAGGACACTATTTATTACACTGAGGCAAACATATCACTAAATCATTTACTGAAGATTAAACAGCGTACGAATCACCTGTGATAAAGATGTACCAAGCATAGTGAGTGATGAAAAATAAATTTTGTCTTTACAGTTATAGACAAAATTGACCTTTGATCACGCACTCTAACTTGTACATCGGTACTTTAGAACAATTGCATTTTGAATTAATAAGTCAATAAATTGCTATGTCAAAACGAATTCGCATAAATATGGCAAAACCAGTTTGTTATTAACGGAGAACTATTTAAAACGTTTCTTACAAAGGATGACAGATCAGTACGAAGCTACTATCAATAACTCTAAACTGTCCGTCTATAGGAGTATAAAATGTACACAGGATTACGAATATCATTTAGATGTTCTCAATAACCAAAAGAAAAATAGATACCCTTTTGCCCCTTTTCGTACTAGTGTTAATGTTTTCGAAGTTAAAAGATATATATGAAGGCTTCTCAGAGACGAACGTTTGTGTTTGGTTTGTTAATCGAATGTAATTAACCCATTCCCACTCAGTCACGCTTTTGAACACCTCTAAGAAAAGCAATTGGGAAAAACAATGTGAAAAATGAAGAAATTGCTTGTAACAAGCAATTTCTTCATTTAACACAATGTTTTCTACCAAGAAGGTTGAAAAATAAATAAATAAATAAAACTTTAAGACCTTTTATTTGTCATCTACAACTTCTTTCAATTTGGACCAATCCAAAATTATTTTGTGTGGTAATAGATTAAGGATGAGTTACATTATCTATTTATATGTAGCCTAAACGTTGATTAATAAAATATCTTAAACAAACAAACAAACAAACAAACGACTACAAAATCGACAACGCCCCCTTTAACCCTAGTCATGCTGAACCCGGAATATTCCGGTTTTGGCAGGAGGTGTAGACTAAGATCAGACTGCACGTTTGTGCAGGCTGATCTTAGTCTACACCTCCTGCTCATACTTTCCCTTCCAGAGTTGTTTATCAGGTTGATTTCTAAAAGAAATATTGATTTTTGAACAACAAGATCCATCAGTGATTTCAGCCCTTTGATATGACAGAAATTCAGTAAGGTATTTTATACAGCATGACAAGGGTTAAGAACCCGAATAACAACAAAAAGTATTTTCTTTTAGCTAGTAAAAAAAAATAAAAAAAAATCGGTCATAAAATTAATGCAAAGTATATATATCATTCATTCCAAAGAAGATAGTTATTCTTAGCTAGCAAAGCGTCAGCTTTGATAGCTTAAGTTAACAGACACAATTTTGAGGTCTTCTCAAAGTCAAACGAGTGCAAAAAGCCGCTGGAGGTTTAACCACTAAATCCACTGAATGGCTTCGCCATAAAAGTAGTTCTTGTGTATTTCAGGAATATTTCAAACACTATTCAAATTGTAGAGCTCTCTCTAGAGAGCATGTTATCTAACCCATTCCCACTCAAATCCGCTTTTAAGTATCTCAAGAAAAAAACTTAGGAAAACATAGTGGACTATGACGAAATTGCTTGTAACATGCATTTTCTTCATTGTCCACAATGTTTTCTCCCGGACAAGGGAAATATTTTCAAAATTCAACCAACTTCTTTCAATTTGAACCAGTCTAAGATTTTGTCTTGTTGTCATGTTTTAACTCCTGGGTTACTTTAAAATCGTTTATTTATCACGATAACCTTTGACAAAGAAGATTACTTAACAAACCTGCTTTGCTAGCTTACAGTACTTTCAGTATTTTGATTATAGATATGAAACCCGTAACTATGGGTTGTATAGGGTAGGGCAAAATACATCCACGCCGGAGGTTTTTTTTTCCATTTTATGCCCGTAAAAATTAAGTTGTGGAAAACAATGTGGAAAATGAAGAAACTGCTTGTTACAAGCAATTTCTTCATTTTCAACATGGTTTTCTACCTAAAGAGATAAATGTTTAGGATTTTCAACAAATTGAAATTGTCGCCTGCAACTTTTTTGAAGACTCTGATCAGAGTCATTTTGAACACGATGTACTCAAGTGAGCTAGAAATAACTAGGACTTGCATGCAGTGTTTACAATATTCCAGAAATACATAAGGACTACGAAACATAAGATTAAGTTATTTGAGTCACTATCTCGCCCTAAAGGTGTTATAAAGCGCATGCAATCCCAGGTGAGTGTTTTAAGATCACCATGGTGCCTTTGACGCAGTTTAATTCTGTTGCACCATGTGTGTTAAAAAACCCGAAGAAATAACATGTACTTTAAATCTATTTATTTGACATCAATTGAGAAATAATTTTTCACACTTTCGATTATGATTTCTGAAGAAGTTACCCAAGCCGATGTATACAGAATACCTGAAGAATACATGAATGACTCTTTTATTTCAGTTCAAACACGTATATCGATGGCTTGGAGCAAAATCACAGTATGGCTCTATACATTGTATAGAGCCGTACTATGTTTTTGCTCTAAGCCCTCGATATTTATATATTGACATTTTCATGTATTCTGTCCAGAGTAATACATGTTTCCATTTTGGATATTGTAACTAATTTTAACGCCCGAAAAGGAATTAAGTCAACGCATAAACGTATCGGCCTTGAAAAACGAATGTTTTATCTTTATAAATCTGAGCTATGATTACGTTTTCATTTTCGGCATTTTGCCACGCATAGACTTCAAGATCATCGCCTTCAAATGTCTCAGTCCCGTGCATTAGCTCTAATCTAATTATCTGTGTTTTTTTGGTGTCAGCTATATGCTTAAATGCATTGCGCCGTGCAAAAAAGTAAATCGTGTCTTCTGCATATTTGGTGTAATTTGACCAATTGGTGTGTCCATGAAAATCTAAGTCACTGCCCATGACTCGAATTGTATTCTTCACACATTCAGTCTCTAACGGAAGTAGCTCAAAATCAACAAGCTCGTGTTCCTGTTCGTTTCGGCCATATTTGTTTCTCCACCATTCTGGATATGGCACCGCTTTTCTTATTTTTTCATCGACACTGATGACTTTGACAGCAGATGACCATAGCTGCAATCCTGATCCGGTAAACATACTCGATAAAAATGTAATCGAAGAGTTCCCGACCTTTCCACCTCGGATCCGTCCAGTAATCGGGGCTTTAGATATATTCGAATCAAAGAATGTCGGGTAAAAATGTACACGTGACGCAACAATAAACGGTGTTCGACCAACCATTACTTTCGGGAAATCCCTGTAAGTTCGACCGGAAGTTTCATTTGGTGTGTACAAGACACAAGTGAGTGTGGCTTCAGTAAGAGACAGCACAGAATTGATTCTGGGAACCTTTGCTGCAAAGTGAAATAAATAGAGGAATTAAAAAATGAAGAGTTTTTTTGTTTTGTTTTTATTTTGATTGAGGTATGAACCTTACAACGGAATCATACTGTATGGTTACGCTAAGCTTTCGTTTCAGAGATATGCCCTTGACCGAATTAAAGCTTTTAAAAGAACGAAAGACTTTAACTCCCAGTGGAGTCAGATGGCAGGGCCAGCGACCCGACAATAAATACAATAATGGTCAACTTAACGCCACTTTTAACGGTATTTCAGCCATATCGCGATTGCTGGAGCACCTAACAATGGATTCCTTTTATTTCTCAAACCACTACTACCACTACGTAATTTCCTAGCCTCCAGCTGCTATCCCACTCAGGTTTATGATTATCCACCCATTAGCGAGAGACAAATGTCGGAAAGGATTTGTTCCGCCGCCGGGGATCGAACCCATGAAATCCCACGATTGAAAATGGGGAGTTTGACGCGCTACCAACTGGGCTATGACGGCGGCTAACACATTCTACAAGAGATCTCTTTAATCCAATAAGCGAATTGATTGATCGCTGGCTCCGCCCACTGACTCCGCTGTTCACGCCCTTTGACTCCGACAGGAAAATATCAAGCGACGTTATTTTTCCAATTTTATTGCAAGAACAAAGAAGTAAACAGTTAGTTGGCAACCTAACCATTCTTACTACAGCTTCCATAAGCTGTTATTACGATATTTAGCTCGACAGATCAACAAAGATGCTTCACACATATGCTGGTCAATCTCGGAGTTCAAATTCACTTCTTGTATAAATGAATGACGTCCTCGATTGGTCAATTGTCTAAGTGATATTTGCGTTTTCAACGACCATTGGAGAAATGTTAAAACACAAATGAAAATTGGCTCATAGCTTATGTATCACCCATTCAAACAGTCATGAAACAGGAACAGAGAGACCTTTAGAAATCGAAGGCTTGCAGAAGGACCAACAAAGGAAAAAGCTAACGGTTTAATTTCAGAAGTCGCAAAATAATGATGGCAGGACCGCGAACGTATTTCATTACCCTAAAGGATTGACACTTACATTTAGGATCAAAGTCTGAAAACTGTAGACCATCTGTCCTAATAACGGCCTCGTCCTTTACCTCGTCCAATGTCCACGTGTAGTTCAGCATTGACATTGATTCGGCGACTTTGTGACTAAAAAACAAACAATAACAACAACAACCAAATCACCACACAGACAACGAAACAAACACCCCCTACAACCATAGAGCATTTCATTTTAAAGATGTCATTGCTAAGAACCGAAACCAAAACGAGGTTTCCAAGATTATTTCATAAACATTTAGATATGGGGTAAGATGACATTTAAGATAAAGATATGGGTTACATTATAGTTTGAAGTTTAAAATAAGGATATGGGCAAAGGTTCGGTCCCTTTGTGATTTGGCATTTAAGGTATATATGGGTCAAGTTAAGTCCCGTTAGAGTGGTTAATTTAACGTATAGATTTGGGAAAAGATACAGTCCTATTAGGATATGACACTTAAAATAGAGTTTTGGGCAACGATTAGTCCTTGTAGAGTTTGACATTTTAGATATAGATATATGGGACAAGATAAGTACCTTTATGGTGTGACATTTTAGCATATACGTATGCGCGAAGATAAGTCACTTTAGAGTGTGACATTTAAGATATAGATATAGGTCAAGATAAGACGCATTAGAATGTGAAAGTTACAATACAAGTATGGGCAAAGATACGGTTCTTTTTGAGTGTGACATTTTAAATATGAATATTGGCAAAGGTACGGTAACTTTTGGGTATGACACTTATGATATACATATGGGTAAATATAAGTGTTACATTTAAAATATCGATATGGGCAAAGATACAGACCCTTTAGAGTTATGGATATGGACCTAGATAAGTCCCCTTAGAGTGTAATATTTCAAGATTCAAGAATTCGGCCTACGTGTTCATTTAGACGTAACGTATGCTATTTATTCCCCTTGGCGTAACACATAACGTTGACGTTTATTCCAGCTCTTCAGAACGTTTTTGATATAAAACATATGTTTTCTGTACGATTGATTGCCTTATTTATCGAGAATATTTTTGGAAAATGATAATTTACTATATAAAACGTAGAATAATACAGAATCATTCGAGAATTTCAAAAGTAATCACTCGTTTTGTGTGTGTCTGAGCGAATATCTAAAGCGCTAACTTAACCGATGATTTAATAGATAGTCATGTAATATTGAATTTAAATAAGGAAGAGGAATTATGTCTAGCATGTCAGAATACATAAGGAATATTACAACAGTCTTTCTTTCTCACAGGTCGTATCTGTCGAGTAGCTTGTTTAGAATACTATTTGACGAGACCGAAGGTCGAGCTCTACACAAGCTACGAGACAAGATACGGCCTATATGAAAGAAAGACTGTTGTATTATTCCTTTAATTATATACCAGAAAATAAGCAATCATTCAAATATCTACCTTACATAATTCATAAACTTAACATAAATCCGAGAATTTCATGAATGTCTGATAAGTATTTAAACCGTGCATAGAGTTTGTAATTCTTCCGATTAGCTTAATGACAAATCTTCGGCAAGCTTCTCTATGAAAATCGTTCTACATGGGGTAGTCACGTACCTCCATTCTGTGTTAGAGCTTTATAATTCACGTAGGTTAAATTGAAACCGCGTTAAAACTTCTCTAGGTAGAAATTTCAGTACACGATTTACACAAATCTCAAAATAGACTTACAGTGCCCAAATGTGTAAAATGGGTGGAAAATCCCAGATAAGATGCAACACAAAATAAGATATATATGTGTATTGGCATGTTTTATGAATGAATGAATGAAGCTTAACTTCATTATAATGTAACACTCAATAAAATGTATGTTGACATTTGCATTACACAATGTACTTCACGAATGCGGATTTTGAAGTACTCGGCCAATACGGATTTTTTTCAGTCGAGTTGTATCGGATGCCGAAATAAAGCCTCGGATAGGTCATAGGTATATAATAAATGTAATAACTTTTATTAAATAATGAAATACCACTAATAATGTCATTTCAAATACTAGTCAATAATTCATTTATTTATCGCAAAGTTTTATCAATAAATTTACGGATCAATTAACCATTTAAACCTGAAATGAACGATTAACATGCGGCTTTATCTCAAATATTTTCTAACTGGTTATAGCCATAGATAAAGTTTTTTGCTAGCAAAGCGCAAGCTTTGATAGCTTAAGTTAACAGACAGAATTCTGAGGTTGTGTCAAAGTTCAAGGAGTGTAGCTTAACCACTAAATCCATTATATGCCTACGCTATAAAAGTAGTTCTTATGTATATCAGAAATATTGCAAACACCGCATGCAAGTTCATCTCCTAGGTATTTTTAGCTCACTAGGGCATATCGTTTTCAAAATGACTATGATCAGAGTCTTCAAAGAAGTTGCAGACGACAATGTCAAATTGTTGAAAATTCTAAAATATTTATCTCTCTAGATAGAAAATAACGTGGAAAATGAAGAAAATTGCTTGTAACTACTTCCACATTGTTTTCCACAACTATTTTCTTTAGGGGCGTAAAAAGAGAGGATTGTGTGGGAATGGTTAACTCCTTGGTTACTTTAACCTCATTATTTTTTATCATGATAACGTTTGACAGAGAAGGTTAATGAACAATACAATGCTCTGCTAGCTTACAGTACTTTTCAGTACTTTGTTTTAAGCTGTAGAGACTATGTTTATTTCCCTCGATAGTCTTGATGTTATATGTCAATGGCCATATATTATAAATGATACTGAAAATACTGTAAGCTAGCAAAGCATGTTTTTGTTAAGTAATCTTCTTTGTCAAAAGATTATCATACTAAATCATACTAATTTGAAGTTAGTGGAGGTTCGAAAATCCCCGCCTTGTTAGGTAGAAAACATTATTGACTTTGAAGAAATTGCTTGTTACAATTATGTTTTTCAAGAATATTGCAAACTCTGCCTGCAACTTCACCTCCTCGGTATTTTAGCTCACTTGAGCATACAGTGTTCAAAATGAGGCTGATCAGTGTCTTTACTTTGCTTACTGCTTTTTATAACCACATGAATTAACTGTATTCGAATTGTAGAGAACTCATTCAAAAGCATACTATTTCACCCATTCCCTCTCAATCCCGTTTTTACGCATCTCAAGAAAAAAGCTTTGGAAAACATTGTGGACAATGAAGAACAAACACTTTCTTCAATGTCCACACTATTTTCTAACCTTAAATGCGAAGGCTTTCTAAATTCCACTAGCTTGAAATTGCAAATTCTTTCAACTTTAACTAGTCTAAGATTTTGTCATGTTTTAATGGATTACTAAACAAAACCATGCATTGCTATCTTACTGTACTTTCAGTTCTTTGATTACAAACCAGACTGTTAATCAAATTAAATTGAAAATTTCACAACGAGATCCCTCGGTATGGAAATTAGAATATTTTTTAACCTGCGTCATTTTCATTAATCAGTCTTATTTCCAAGGCAAAATAAAGGTAACACAACGAGTCCCTCCTTATGTAAACGCAAATCATATTTTTAAAACTTGGTCAATTTTACAAACCATTCTTATATTCAAGTCAAATTAACCCTTGTCATGCTGTATCCAGAATGTTCCGGTCTTGGTCGGAGGTGAAGACTAAGATCAGCCTACGCATAATCTTGGTCTAGACCTCCTGCTTGTACTATTCCTGTCAGAGATGTTAATGAAATTGATTTCTAAAAGAAATGTTGATTTTTGAACAACAAGTTCTATCAGTGCTTTCAGCCCTTTGATTTTACAGCAATTCAGTAAGGCTATTTATACAGCAAGACAAGGGTTAAATATTTCAGAGCGAGCATTGTCTCGACTAATCTGAGCCCTCCTTATGTAAACGATGAATTGCTGGGCCAGCCAAATGACTACTCAGGAATTTCAACTTAGATTTGAAACGGCGTTAGTTTGTAATTTCTATTGCTAGTAACATGTAACAAAAAACTAAAATATTGGCGACCTAAACATCGTAACTACTGCTTGAATAAGTTCCCGTGCAGAAGGTGTAAGGGGTTCCCATCTTATCGAATTAGTCCGGACTGTGTTTTTAATCGATTATTTGTACTTTTGAAAATATTTATTTTGACTTCTCCAAAATTTGTGTCATACTGCTAAAAGCGGCGTAAAACCCCATTCAGTCAACCAAAATAAATGGCGAGCGGAATAAATGCGAATCAATCGTGACCTGAAGGTCATAGAGCGGTCGGTAGCCCGTAAGACTCCTAATCTTCAATCATGGGGTGTCATGGTTTCGATCCTCGGTGATGGCAAATATTCTTTCCGATATTTGTCCCTCACCAATGGATGGATAATCGTGAACCTAAGTGGGATAGCAGCTGGAGGCTAGGAAAGGATGTAGTGGTTGTACTTGTGTGAGAAATACCAGGAATCCACTGTTAGGTGCTCAAGCCGCGATATGACTGAAATACTGTTAAAAGCGGCTTTAAACCCCAATCAATTAATCAATCTAGTTTATAAGCCGATCGGGAGTCGGCGAAATAAACACAGCCAATCAGTCTGTCTGTCATTCGATTAAAAAAAGAAAAAAGAAAAAAGAAAAGAACTACACTCGTTAATCAATCGTAAAATTTTGCGAATCAGTACTTACGTTGCCATAAATCGAGAAGTGGAGTAACTCCAAGCATCCCCGAAAACCTTCTGCAAGCGAATCATCGTGTGAATAATTATTCTTATTGGTTCAAGTTTTACTTTTTTAGTACATTCATAACAAGGTGACAGGCTGTACTTATCCAACCGCGAGTTTTTGTCGTTTTTTAATCACTTGGTTGGAGGAGAAATCGTCTCGTATCACCAAAATCAAAGTACTGAAAGTACTGCAAGCTAGCAAAGCATAGAGTTTTGCTAAGTAATCTTCTTTGCTAAAGTTCATGATAGATAAACGAGGCTAAAGTAACCTAGGAGTTAACCCATTACAACATGACAGAATCTTAGACTTATTGAGAGAAGTTGCAAACGACAATTTCACGTTGATTGAATTTAGAAAATATTTCCCTTGTTGGATAGAAAACATTGTCTGAAAATGAAGAAATTGCTTGATACAAGCAATTTCTTCATTTTCCACAATGTTTTCCAAACTCTTTTCTTGAGATGCTTAAAAGCGGAACTTAGTTGGAATATGTTAAATAGTATGCTTTTGAAAAAGTTATCTACAATTTGAATAGAGTTTGCAATATTCCTGAAATACATAAGAACTACTTTTTTTGGCGTAGGCATTCAATGGATTTTGTGATTAAGCCTCCAGTGGCAGTTTACACTCGTTGGACTTTGAGAAAACCTCAAAATTTCGTCTGTTAACTAAAGTATCAAAGCTGACGCTTTGCTAGCTAAAAAGCGGCAAACGTTGCTTTAAATTTTAAACGTTTAACCCTTGTCAGTTAAACTCATACAATTTTCTATTCTAGCAGGAGAAATAGACGAAAATCAGAAGATCTTAGTATACAAAATCTGACTGTCCATATAAAACCAGATTTGTTAATGAAATTAATTTTCAACAGAAATGTTGAGCCAAAACTAGGCTATCCGGTGCTCTCAGACATTATAATTTAATTCAATTTCAGGAATGATCTTATTCAGCGTGACAAGGTCAATTACTTTCAAGTGACCTAGTGAGAATCGGCCGATCGAAAGCTTCAATCAAAGAGTCAATCTACAAGTCAAATCATTCATTTACACCAGAAGTGAACTTTGAACTCAGACACCGACCGACATTTTTATTGGTTTGGCGACTTAAATGTCGTACCTACAACTTAATCAAGTTGAGGTTAGTACATTTAAGTCATCAACCAACCACTTAACATTTTCTTTCGTTGCATATTACGAGCCAAAAGACCGCAAAATCACGCCGTATAATATCGAAGTGGAACTCCCGCTTGAGCTCAGTGGGCGTAGCCAGCAGAGTCAGTGGGAGTGACCGGCGACCCGTCAATTTTATCGAACCTGTTTCAGATTGAGGTATAACGATTCTATCGGTCTATCGGTATTTTCATAGACAACTCAATTCGTCAATTAGAAGGACGATCTTTCTGAACAAAACGACAAAGAAATAGCTAGGGTTGTCATGGGTCTTTTCCCGCCAGACTGCTGCCAAGGTTCTTATCATTTCCTACATTTGCCTTCCGCCAATGGGTAAATAACCGTAAACCTAAGTGGGATGAGCAGCTGGAGGCTAGGTAAGGATCCAGTGGTAGTACTGGTGTTAGAAATACCCGGAATCCACGGTCAAGTGCTCCAGCCGCCGTGATATGACTGAAATGCTGTTAAAAGTATCGTTAAATTCTATTCAATTAACCAGTCCCAATCCCAACCAACCAATCAAACAACCAACCAACCAAGTGATCTATCAATCAATCACATAATCTCGATCACAGTTTCTCAGCAAACATAGGCTGCGATCGAGATGATAAAATATTGATGGTTGATCAGCTCTTCTTGGTAGTGGCCGTGTAAAGCGGGGTACCATTTTTTAAAAGATGACGAGCTTTTTTTCACCCTGAACGCAGGGCTGATATTACTTTCCGTACAAAGGTTAATGTCTTCCGTAATTGCATTTACATTTTTTCTACTTTCATTCATTTGCATGTGTGGCTGGAAAAAGATTTTGGAAAATAACGTCGTTAAATGCAAGTCGAACATCCTATCGGAGTCATATTTATATGCAAAGATATATTTATATACAAAGCAGGTATATTAAAATCTGAGCGCTCGAAAAAGGCCAAGTCAGCAGAAATCTATATTTTGTCTCCTTTTGTAAAGTATATGTATGAAAATTGAGAAATTTTGAAAATCTAATGAAGCTTTCAAACTCTTTAAACTAGAACAGTACTCACTTCATATTACAAAAACAATTTATCACATTCAAAGTAGTTATTTGATAAAAACGAGAGGTGCACGCAGAGAATCGTACATCAAACTGTGCCAATTCCCCTTTTATCTTATAATCTTCCATATTTTCTCTACTCATGATTGATTCGCAAAAATTAACATTGCTTATTACATAATATTCTAAAAGAGCAACGTAAATTTATTATCATATCTTATATTTACAAATGGTGTACGTAGAGACTTACAAATCTTTTCAAACTATTAAAAAAGAAACAACAAAAACTGTAATAACATAAATAACCTTAATGTTGGTGTGCAAGCGGGTCTTTTGTTAATTGAATAAGGCCAAGTGCATCAGTATGGTGCTTTATATTGAAAAGGTGTCCCAAGTCCGAAAATGTAAAGTTAAAAAAAAAATGAGCGCGAAAGAAAGGTTAGCGTACGCGGATAATTACATTTGGGCTGCCTTTCAATGGTATCTGCATGAAAAATGACGAATAGTTCAAGATCTAGTGATTTTTCTCTTGTTCAACTACTTTCTCTATTTTATAATACAAATCGAAACAATTTCATCCAAAAGAAAGTCCACTGAGATGATTAGTGCTCGTAGAGAATCGTACATTGAGCTCCTCAAAACACAATACTTCGAATTTTCTTCATCGTATCATGTCTTGGTGAAAGTTACCCTACATTGAAAGTTGTATAGTTTCCTTTTTTGTCCATTTCATTCATACCGGTTTTGAAATCCCTTTAAACACCATAATCTTATTGCTGGGAATTCTATCTTAGACCCCTTCATTAAATCGTACAAGTACAAAGAGTTTATATTCAAACACGAATTAAGTTGAAAATTCATTCCTGGACGTGATCTTCGACCTTGGATTAAAGTAATGCACTTACAGATTGTCGTAGATCCCGTCACACTTTAACCTCATGCATTTTCTTTTTCATGCCTTAGTATGCACTGCCTATCGCACAAACGGAACGTTACGTCTTTTCATATCAAATATACAATCATTGTTCTGTATTTCAGCATAAAAAAAAGACTACAGGACAGCATTGTCGCGATGGATATGTTGATTGATTGATTGGAGTTTAACGCCACTTTTAACAGTATTTCAGTCATATCGCGGCGGCTTGAGCACCTAACAATAGATTCCTAGTATTTCCTACACCAGTACTACCACTACATCCTTTCCTAGCCTCCCGCAGCTGATATCCCACTTAGGTTTACGATTATCCACCCATTGGTGACAGACAAATGTCGGAAAGGATATGTGCCGCCGCCAGGGTTCGACGCGATGGATATGTATAAGCAGTCTGATGCTGAACTTAAATTATCGATACAAAGGATAGTGAAGTTCAATCAGACAAGGTTTACTTTAAAACAAGGATGCGCAAATCCTGCTTCCCTACGAACACTTACTCTAGACTTTAATACAAAGGATACATTCTTGGCATTTCTTGGAGAATCCATCTCAAAAATGGCTATAAATATCGTCTTTTTACTATGTATGGTTCTCAGATTATATAAAACTCAACCATGTGGCACGAATTAACTTGTGAAAGGACTAACTAACGTTTCTTGGTCATGCTTTGCTCCTGCGATCCTCTGAAAAGATTTGACCTGCTTTTTTATCTGTCTTTTCTTATCAAATTGTTCATTACACGCTAGTAGACGGTATCCCAGGGGATGTACTTATTCTAAATTATAAGCGCAGCTATTTCGGAGAAGACCCGAAACTTACTATAGTCATAGCTCTGACTGTGTCGCCTTTTCGTCGTCTATTGCATTACTGATGTTACTTATTTGAAACTTTGAATACAGTTTCACCATAGAAAGAGCATTTCATACTCTCATGAGATTCAACCCTTTATGCACTTTTGTAACAATTGTTTCCAATTTTGAAATAAGATTTTTTACGTACAATCAAGCTCACAACAACACAACGACAGGCAAAGTACATTGTCAGCTTTTTTTTAACTTTAAGACATAAAGAGAGCTCTATTTAACAGTTTTTCGACGAGATTTATACAAAACGGGGGTTCAATCCAGAATGCAGAGAAATCAAAATTACTTCATTAAATTGGTCAAAAAAGGTCTATTGACTTCCTCGATGCATTAAATGTTCTCTGCGAACACTAACTCTTTGAGTATTTTCGTAATAGTCATTTATGAAGTGTATATAATCAAACAGTATTTCATTATAAAGGAGATTCAGATACTGTCTGTAATACCGAAGTTAACTCTGAGGAACTGTTTCTTGCAAAACAGATGGGTAATTCTCTACATACATTTCTATGATACTAAACTATTATTTTGAGCTTGATTTTCGGAGGTTTAGATGTAAAAGAGAATTGTAAGTATCGCAGTTTTAGAGTGTAAGTGTCTTTGCCATGAACACACCCCGTTGACGGTGGGGCTCTAACCCGCGACCATCAGATTAGGAGTCAATTAGTATTTTTACCTCACTTGAGCACATCATGTTCAAAATGACCCTGATCAGAGTCTTCAGAGAAGTTGCAGACGACAATTTTAAATTGTTAGAAATTCTAAAATATCTATCTCTCTAGGTAGAAAACAGTATGGAACATGAAGAAATTGCTTTTAACAAATAATTTCTCCATTTTCCACATTGATTTCCACAAATGTTTTCTTCAGGCACATAAAAAGGAGGGATATTGTGGGGATTGATTAACTCTTGGGTTACTTTAACCTCGTTTCTTTATCACGGTAACGTTTGACAAAGAAAATTACTGAACAAAACGATGCTTTGCTAGCTTATAGTACTTTTCAGTACTTTGATAGTTTAAAATAGAGAGGCAGGCCACATCTTACAGAAACACTCTTTCTAGACGGATGAGTTTGCCGATCGACTGCTTTGAGAAAAGACAGTTTTATTGTCTGAATAGTTATATAAATTTCATTTCGGCGGTTTTGGTATTTTTTAACAACAATTTTCAAGCTATCTATTACATAAATAGCCTTAGAAAAGTTTAAATCCAATAGTATTAAGGGGTCTTTCTAAGGTGGCTGCTTCAGTACCCCTTGATCCTCTTGTCATGCTTTCAAGGTAAAATGAGAAAAAATCCTATTAACTTGGTTGCTATCGGTAAAAATCCGAGGTATTGCTCTGGCTAGGTCGTCATGTGCGATCGCGTCTGCGTCACCGTCGTCGTCGTCCAAAAATATTGACATTAGTAAAATCTCTAGTATTACGGAACATTTTCAGCTGAATTCGTGATTTATGTTCACTATTAAAAGGGGCAGTCTATACCAACAAGGGAGACAACTTACAATACATTTTGAATGAATTATGCCCCTTTTCGATTTAGAAGTTTAGCCGTCTATTAAGCACTCGAACAGGCGAGCGTTGGCACCCGAATGTGGGGCTCTTGTTTTATTACTTAAAATTGGGATTAGATGATAAGCTACTGCATGCATAAACTGTAAAGATATCAACCGTCTTCATTCTGAACCCAGAATATTCCTGTTTTAGCAGGAGGTATAGACAAAGATCAGCCTGCACATAAGTGCAGTCTGATCTAAGTCTACACCACCTTTTCGTCCATTTTAAGCTAGACTTGTTTATAAGACATTTTTAAGACAAATGCTAACCCAGTACTTTCCTTTGATTTCAAGACAGTTCTTCATAACGATTTTATTCAGCATGACAAGGGTAAAAATAGTTGTTAACTTCGAAGACAGTTGTAAAAATCTTTTATACTTAATATCTATCAATAATAACAAGATGTATAAAATCACAACCATAAGATACGTGACAAAGTGAATAAACACAGTTTATAGGATAAAGATGTTCTATAGAGCGCATGCGCGTCGGACAGGAAGTTGTTCCGCGGCAGACATTTTCGATACACAAATCCGTTGATTTTCTGACATGTATGATATCCTAAACAACAGTCCGAGTTTTTAGAGCAGGTTCCCCAGTGGCGGGCACAACACCTGTTTCTTTCTCCGCACTCCATCCTGGGGAAAGAATCACCATTATGATAAACACATTACCAGACGACAGAATTTTAGATCGGTCCAAACTAAAAGAAGTTGTAGACGATTTTTTTTTTGGTTGATGAAATTTTGAAATTCTTTGTTTTTTAGGATATAAAAAATTGTGGATAATGAAGGAATTGCTTGTACCAGTCAATTACTTAATTCTCCAAATTGTTTTCCTAATATTTTTTTCTTTGAATTTTAAAATCGTAGGATTGCATGGAAATGAGTCAAAGTATAATAAGTTGATAAAAGAAAGTATATGAATATACAGCATTAATTTCAGGAAACTTATAACTATAAATTCAGATTATTCATTCGAATAAAATTTGTTTTGACATTAGAACGTTGGCGGCATTATATTGATAATACTAATACCATTATAGTTTTGGTTGATTCTCATTGTGTATAATGAACTTTAACCCTTGTTGTATTGAATTTAATTCTTGGCCAGAATTGCATTAAAATCAAAGAGCTGAAGGCACTAGAAGCAATAGTTGTGGGCCAATTGAATTCATAAACATTCCCGACTGATATTGGAGAAACAGGGGGTGTAGACTAAGATCAGCCTGCACAAATGTGCAGGCTGATCTTTGTCTATACCTCCTGAAAAATCATGAATATTCTTGGTTCAGCATGGCAAGGGTTAAGATAAAGTCATCATTTAATATTTAATTTATAAAAATGAATGGAGTATTTTTTATTTTGATATACAAATCGAAGATAATACAATTTGTTTTCATTGAAGAAATCCAGAGAATATTATTTATTTTCATTGAGGTATGAACCTAAAAACTTGTAGTGTGATTAAATTTCAAGATTAATACGTCAATAATCAAAGTACTGAAAATACTGTAAGCTAGCAAAGCATGGTTGTATTAAGATAATCTTTCCCTTGTGGGGTAGAAAACATTTTGTACATTGAAGAAATTGCTTGTTACAAGCAATTTCTTCTGTGTACACAATATTTTCCAAGGCTTTTTTCTGTAGATGCTTAAAGAACAGAATTGATTGGGGATGGGTTAGATAGCATGATTTTGACAAAGTTCTCTACAATTTGAATAGAGTAAGCAATATTCCTGAAATACATAAGAACTATTTTTATGGCGTAGGCATTTAACGGATTTAGTGGTTAATCCTCCAGTGGCGGTTTGCAGTCGTTAAAATTTGAGACGACCTCAAAATTTCGTCTGTTTACTTAAGCTATCAAAGCTGACGCTTTGCTAGCTAATAATAATAATAATGAAACCAAATTCTCTTCTTTTAAATGATTTAACGACACCGAACAAACAAAGCAAATATTTTACTTGTTTTGATTAGAACCTTATGAATCAACTTTGTGCACAATCATATGAAAAATAGTTGCTTGTTTAACTCACTCCAAAACAACAAAATTTTAGAATAGTTAAAATTGAAAGGAGCTGCAGACGACCATTTCAAGTTGATGGAATTCAGAATTATTTTGTCCTTTTGGATTGAAAACATTGTGGATGATGAAGAAATTCCTTTTATCAAGCAATTTCTTTATCACCCACGATATTTTCCAAAGTTTTTTCTTGGGGGCCTAAAAAGGAGGTTTAGTGTGGGAATAGGTTAATAGTTTGTTCAGAATAAGAAAAAAATCAGATAATCCAAACGCTTGAATCTTGATAGCCGAAAGTAAGTCCTTTTATAGCAGTAGGCTCACGTGTGGGGAAAAATTCGTTCGAGAGCTTACTTGAAAGGCTGAAATTTTGCAGGCTATCAATATCTGTTACCCTTATTTTTGTATTAAATTAATTAAGCCCTCATTACTATCCCATATAATACGGGCGTAACTTTAATCCACGTCATTTTTAATTATTGAGTACCCCATATCAATTTACTCGCAAGATTTTGATTCTTTAATTTTGTTTAAATCAAATTTAACGCCACTTTTAACAGTATTTCAGTCGTATTGCGGCAGCTTCAACACTTAGCCAAGGAGTCCTGGTATTTCTCACACCAGTACTACCACCTATTGGTGGTTCACACTACCGACTGCTCTATGGCCGAGTGAGAATTTTGAACCAACCATTTCTTTCTTTTATCTACTGTTGTTTGATCCCTGTCTCTACTAACGAGAAATTCTTTCGACATCTGGCGTATGACTCTTATTGACCAATAGCTGACCCCGCGCACTGACTCATTAGCCCCGCCCATTGACTCCAACAGAAAGTTCCGCTTCGATTTTAAACGGCGATCTTTTGCAAAATCTATCGCCAGTAGAATGGTTGTTTGGTGACCTAAACGTCGTAACTTCAGCTTGAATAAACTGTAGTTACGACGTGTAAGTCATCAAACCAACAAAAAAATAACAAGAACTGGCGGCCATATCGGAGTTCAAAACTTACTTCTGGTCAAGGTGAGTGATTTGATTGGTCGACCGAATATCTAATTGACAACCGCGATTGGTCAATTAAGAGAGCATTACCTTAATCCACAGTGAAAGCTATACAAACACAATCCACCCATATCAGTCGGATCACAGCGAGAGTTGGTTCCAGGGTGAGCTTGGGAACATCTTTTACTGCAACATTCTTCGTCCGCCGTGCAACCTTCGTTAGACCATTTACAAATACTCATATAACGTATACCTGTGAAAAAAGGGGAAATCTATGTTTTAGCTCTTGACCACTCGACAAAATTTTAGACTGGTCCAAAAAGAGAGGTATGCAAACGGCAATTTCAATTTGGTATATTTTAAAATTTTAAATTGTAGATAAAAATGCGGACATCGAAGAAATTACTTTTGACAAGCAATTTCATCATTTTCCACAATATTTTCAATAATTTTATCTTGGCGATCTGAAGCAAGAGGCCCAGAGGGTCTTATCGGTCACCTGTGTCTAAACGGCACAAATATCATCGATATGCGGATAAGGTTTAGACCAATTTTTTCCCACGAGTATATTGAAGGAAGGGAATAAGAAGTATAATGGACGACAGACAAAATGCGATCATAACAGATCACCATTAGCAAACTTCAGAGGAACTGAGAATTCATTATTCTGAAAGACAAGACATTGAGCCGTTGCAACAGCTCATATAGTTCTTCTAGGGTTGGCTGATTTAAATCATGCTAGCCCCCTGGCCAGGTTTACAATTCCTGTTGCGTCAATAACGAATTTAGGGGGCCTATGGCCCGCCCTAGGTTCAACATTAAAGCTCTGGGCCTTTCTGTTTCGGAAAAAAAGATTTTTAAAAGTGTTCATTGTATAATTCTATATTAAACTGAGACTCCCGGGGACGGACCAATTTTCACCTTAAGGGTCATAATCTATACAATATTGACAAAGGTCAACTAGATAATAATACATACCAAATATTCAAGCTCTAGGTTTCTGTTTTGAAGAAGAAAAAAATAAGTTTTCTCTATGTAATCCTATATTAAACGTGAACCCCCCGGGAAGGACCGATTTCGACTCTGGGGTCATTATTTATACAATCTTGATAGAGGCCAGATTATGTTACCTACCAAATATTAAAGTTCTAGCCCCTCTTGTTTGGGTGAAGATGTTTTTTAAAATTTTCACTATATAAGCCTTGCGAGTCTGGAAAAACGTTTCTGAAGAATCAAACTGAGTATATTTACATTTTCATCTGCAGATGGGTAAAATAATGAGTGATTCGTTATTATGGTATGTGGTCAGTACCGGTTACTACCGTATGGCTGCTTCTTCCCATGACAACATTATTTGCGGGGCGTCCAATCGAGTTCAGATACCAGATTCCTAATTTTCAAAACTTTAGTCTCGTCCGATTTGAAAGAAGTTACAGATGACAATTAAAATTGAGTGCAATTTGAAAATTAACCATTATACAGTTTGGAAAATATTGTGGGAAAAGTAGAAATTGTTTATTACAAGCAATTTCTTCTTTTCCTACAATGTTTTCTCAAGTATAAAATTACAGGGACGTAAAAGCAGGAATTGTACAGGAAGTGGTCGAGTATTTATTTTTTTTCGTATAATTTCATACGCAAAATGTGGAAAATAAATTTGAAAGCTGATTGGTTCTTGACAATTAAAACTACAGAACCAATTAACACGATTGAGGTTATTTTAATTTGACTTTGCTTTACTCTTTTCAAACAGAAGTAAAAATTAAAAACGTTCTGTTGCTAATCATAGAAGGATCAGACTCTAATTTAGTCATACGTGTCATGAAGTTTCATTTATGATATATACCTGTAAATGGTTCTAATAAATTTTGAATATTCCACATAGACAAAATCTGACACGTGTGTGTGTATTTCCGTTTATTTATCGCCGCTACCGTAGCACATGCCCATATGAGCGACGCAGAAGACGGTTAGTTGTTACGGGGGATAGTGCAAGGATACAGGACGAAACTGCTGAGAGCTCCGCCTGGTTCTTTAACGTGCTCGATGGATAGCATCGTCACCCGGGGCATCGGTTTAACGTCTCACCCGAAAGACAATTAGTTTTGTTCGTTGATATGGTCAGCCCAGGGCTCGAACCCGTGATCTTGAGGTTTGAAGTCAAGTGCTCTACCAACTGAGCTAATCGGGCTGACTACGTATGTCAAATACATGTATAGTACCATATAATGTACGCTTTGATAACGTCATTTTCATTCTATGTATAGCGTCATAACGCGAATATACGTAAACGGAATGATAAAGGGGAAGGGAAATACTTGTTGAAAAACATATTTTTACTACCTCATCGAATTTGTTTAAAAAAAGAAAGAAAAGGGAAAAAAAGGGTACAATTAAGTTAAAATTGTGTTACAGCTTCTTGTATTTGTTTCTCGCTGCGGAGGAAAATTTGATATTCCACTCGACCTTCGGTCTCGTGAAATATCAAATATTTCCTCCGCAGCTCGAAGTAAATACTAGATTTTGTATCTCTATCGTAATATAATATATCCTTTGTTTTACCTCAGTAAAATTATCGCAACGGAGGTCAATGGGCGTGGTCACCGATCTATGAATTGAAACCGGAATCCTTGACACGCTGCCTCTGGCCACGACAGTGATATTTGCGGGACGACAAATCGGATTTAGATACCATTTAAGTAAAACTATTTTCTTTATTTATACGCAAACATACTTAAAGTACACGTGGTCCATGAAGTTGAAAGCTGCATGATTCTTGACAATAAAAAAAGAACCGATCAAGAGAGGGTTTTTTTTCTAATTTGATTTTACTTTAGTCTTTTCGAACAGAAGTAAAAATAAAAACAAATGTTTTGTTGCTAAAAGTAGAGGGTCAGAATCTAATACAGGCATAGGCTTGTCATGAGCTATTATACAATTTCAAATTTGGCGTAATGATTTGGATAATTCTTCTAATTCTATTCAACGTGCCAAAGGTATTTGTCACGCTATATTTTTCATGGCTAGGTGTTGTTGTCATTTTCGGATTACACTTTTTTCTTTTTTTTTTTTTTTTTTTTTTTTTGTTTGTTTGTTTGTTTGTTTGTTTGATATTCAAAAGAATAATACATGTACTTCGTAAATTTTATTTTACATAACTGTGACTGCAAAACAACTCTAATGAATGCTATTAAATTGTTCGAAAATGGTGAGCCGAATTATTTTAAAACACCTTTAAAGGTACTTCAAAGCAATGTGATGATTGTTTTCTTTTAAGTACATCACTCGTTTCTGTAAGAAGAAACACACTTCTCCTAGTCAGACATTGCGTGCAATTTGAAATTATGCGTACACACGATTCTGGAATCTTAGTTCTATTGATAATCGATAACAAATCAGTCATTATTAACCATTATTTGTACGAGTTTGCTTTCACATTTACAGTTAAATGTCTCCTGTATTTATCATATCTCTCTGTACTTTCCTTTAATTGTGTAATTTGAAGATATCAATCTATCCGTTAAGGAAATTTAATCATTTAGAGCAGATGTGAACCCCGAAATTTACATTGTGCGGTTTTGTTTTGATTGGCGTCTTAAACGGCGTAACTACAGCTTATTCAAGCTGTAGTTACGCCATTTCAGCCACCAACCAACCATTCTATTTTTGTTATACGTTACTGAACACAAATTTAACAAAATAACTCTGTTTCTTTAATTCTTTCAGGTGGATTATCGAGAAATACCGGTAGATTATCACTTGATAAACTCACCGCCTATCCAGTGAAATTATCAAAAACTTATGCCCCGCTTTCGTTCATTTCAACCTATCTGACGTTATCTAAGCAGAGCCAAATAAGTGACGTCATCATAAGCGTTGCATAGCAGTGATATGCAAAATGACGCGTTCTAAGAAAAATTTGTCTTATAATTTTCGCATTTTGTCTAATTTTTGCATTAAAGAAATAGAACAATCGTTTGTTTTTCGAGTAAGATCGATTGATATTTCATTTTGTGAACAACAAAAGCTATATTTTCACTCGTGGCTTCGCCACTCGTGAAAATAAAGCTTTTGTTGTTCACTCAATGAAATATAATTCGATCTTACACTGACACAAACAGTTATCCTCTATTCAATATCTAGGGTCGAACTTTCTATCGGAGGCAAGGGGAATGACCAGCAATCGTTCCATAGACAGAAAATTAATAATCATAATTATGTTAAGATTATCAATAAAACAGGAACTCATAAAATACAAACAACCAAGCGCAACAACTTTTATTCAGAATCAAATCGAACCTTTAAATGTATACGTACACGTTGAACTTTTGAACGTTCACTGGATAGATATGTAACTGTGGCAACTGAAAACATGTGTACGATGCAGCTACATTTCTAATGCTTCCTCGTGTTTGCAGAATTCATAGCAGCATACATACGCAGAGATGTTAAAGATTTACAACTGACATTCGCACGTGTAAAATAAGTACGCGCACTTGTGTATACAGTTGCTCACATGTATTTTGATTTTTCAAGCAAAATTGGACAATTAAGAATTATCGTTAAGAAAAACATATGACAAGAATATGTGATTAATCCACATATCAAATAGGGATAGTATCACTAGATGCAGGATAAAGCAATGCTAAATTCAGAAAACTGAAAAGTACTAAACTAATAATTCTGAAGATCGAGCAGAGGTCATTCGGAGATCCCTTTTCTAGAAATGATTCTATACGAATGCAGAATGAACATATTAGGAAATAGTCAGTAAGTAAAGTTTTCGACCCCAGTCAGCCTAAAAAAATATGGGAGTAAGATTTCCAAATTCAATACAAACTTTTGTAAATGCAAAAGCTGATAATTTCTATTTCTTATTAACCTTTTCTAACCCAAATTAACCTTTTCTAACCCAAACTCAAATAGGGATAGTATCACTAGATGCAGGATAAAGCAATGCTAAATTCAGAAAACTGAAAAGTACTAAACTAATAATTCTGAAGATCGAGCAGAGGTCATTCGGAGATCCCTTTTCTAGAAATGATTCTATACGAATGCAGAATGAACATATTAGGAAATAGTCAGTAAGTAAAGTTTTCGACCCCAGTCAGCCTAAAAAAATATGGGAGTAAGATTTCCAAATTCAATACAAACTTTTGTAAATGCAAAAGCTGATAATTTCTATTTCTTATTAACCTTTTCTAACCCCTTTTTGATTTTATAATTAAGAAAACATTGTAGAAAAAAAAAGAAATTGCTTGTTACAAGCAATTTCTTCTTTTCTACAATATTTTCTCCCCCGCTGAATGGTTATTTTCAATTTAAATCCACTTTAAATTTTTCATCTGCTAAACCTTTCAATCTGGATGGGTCTGATTTTTAGCAAAACAGGAAAGGGTTAAAATGAATCTTTTAGACTTTCGATTCCCCAAACAGTTGATGCAATTGGAATTTCGAAAAGAGAGTGTCTAGTTTTTTCTGCTAGAGTCTCATTTATCTTCATTACATCACCAATCTTTCACAGAAATTATGTCGATATTTTTTCATCTTTGACGACTGGACGAATAAATCAGATTTTTCATTATTTTTGTCTCATTAGTGTTGTTCGTCAACCCCAAAAAGAAGTGAACGTTATCTAAAGGTAAGTAGTGAAGAACTGTGGTTTTGGGAGAGCAAATTACGGAAGACCGGTGGTGACATCACGAATTCACAGTTCATACTTCATACATAGTAACTCTGAAGTGTGAAGTCGGAAGTTTGAAGTGAGAAGTTGGAAGTATGAAGTCGGAAGTTTGAAGTGAGAAGTTGGAAGTGTGAAGTCGAAATTAGAAATTAAAAGTGAGAAGTTGGAAGTATGAAGTCGGAAGTTTGAAGTGTGAAGTTGGAAGTATGAAGTGTGAAGTTGGAAGTGTGAAGTTGGAAGTATGAAGTGTGAAGTTGGAAGTATGAAGTGTGAAGTTGGAAGTATGAAGTGTGAAGTTGGAAGTTTGAAGTGTTAAGTTGGAAGTTGGAAGTGTCAAGTGTGAAGTTAGAAGTATGAAGTGTGAAGTTGGAAGTATGAAGTCGGAAGTTTGAAATGGGAAGTTGGAAGTATGAATTGGGAGTGTGAAGTTTGAATTGTTAAGTGTGAAGATTGAAGTATGAAGTGTCATACTTCCAACTTCACACTTCATACTTCCAACTTCACACTTCATACTTCCAACTTCACACTTCATACACTCATCTTCACACTTCATACTTCAAACTTCAAACTTCAAACTTCAAACTTCAAACTTCCAACTTCACACTTCACACTTCAAACTTCGTACTTCATTCTTCATACTTAACACTTCATACTTCAAACTTCAAACTTCAAACTTCCAACTTCAAACTTCACACTTTAAACTTCCAACTTCACACTTCACATTTCATACTTCAAACTTCACACTTCCAACTTCCCATTTCTCACTTCAATCTTCAAACTTCATACTTCCGACTTCACACTTCATACTTCCGACTTCACACTTCAGACTTTCAACTTCAAACTTCATACTTCCAACTTCACACTTCCAACTTCCAACTTCACACTTCACACTTCATATTTCCAACTTCACACTTCAAACTTGCAACTTCACACTTCATACTTCCAACTTCACACTTGTTTCTTCCAACTTCACACTTCAAATTTCATATTTAATTTGGTTTGATTATTTACTGTGAATTTAAGAAGTCACCACGGGTCTTATAATTCACATTTCACACTTCCCGTTTCCGACTTTATATGTATGAAGTTTGAAGTGTGAACTGTGAATGCATGATGTCACCATCGGTCTTTCGTAGCAAATAGCTCTCCTATAACATTACTATTGTGTAAATTGGCTTGGGACTACTCTCAGAAAATAGTTAAGGGGAAAATATGACGAACAACAATTAAATCTTCTCTCGATTCAAGTATGTCGTTACATAGAATGCATTTGCTTGTTCGTCTAATATTGTTAAGGGGAAAATATGACGAACAACAATTAAAAATTCTCTCGATTCAAGTATGTCGTTATACAGAATGCGTTTGCTTGTTCGTCCAATATTGTTAAGGGGAAATTATGACGAACAACAATCAAATATTCTCTAGATTCTAGTGTGTCGTTATACAGAATGCGTTTGCTTGTTCGTCCAATATTGTTAAGGGGAAATTATGACGAACAACAATCAAATATTCTGTAGATTCAAGTGTGTCGTTATACAGAGTGTATTTGCTTGTTCGCCCAATATTCTTTTTTTAATCAAAGAAGTCTAAAAGCAAAAAAGAAATGATGTGGCAATTTTCCTTCTTCTATAGTTCAGTTAATTTCATTGAAAATTAGGTAATACGATCGGGTTCACTTAACTGTGCATTTTTGCTATTATTCTAAAAATAGATGTGTAGGCCTGGATTGTTGTATAGTCTAATCAAAGAACTGAAAGTACTTTAAGCTAGCAAAGCATAGTTTTGTTAAGTAAGCTTCTTTGCCAGTGGTTATCATGATAAGTAAACGAGGTTAAGGTAACCCAGGATTTACCCATTACAATTTGACATAATTTTAAAATTTTTCAGGTCGAAAGTAGTGCAGACGAAAATTTCAAAATCGTTGAATTTAGAAAATGTTTCCCTTGTTGGGTAGAAAATATTGTGGACATATAATGTATTCCAAAGCCTTTTTCTTGAGATGCTTCAAATGCGGAATTAAGTGGGAATGAGAAAAAAGCATGCTTTTGAAAGAGTTCTCTACAATTGAATAGGGTTTGCAATGTTCCTGAAATACATAAGAACTACTTTTAAGGCGTATATATTCAATGGATTTAGTGGTTAAGCCTCCAGTGGCAGTTTGCGCTAATTGAACATTGAGAAGACCTCAAACTTTTGTGTGTTAATTTAAGCTACCAAAAACTGACGCTTTGCTAGCTAAAATAGATTTCTTTTCACGTTCTTCCATGGTTAACCCATTCCCACACAATGACGATTTTTTATCTCCACAAAAAAAATTATATATATATATATTTGAAGAAGATCTTTGGAAACACTGTAGAAAATAAGGGAATTGCTTGTTACAAGTAATTTCATCATTATCCACAATGTTTTCGACCACCAAAAAAAGACAAAACAATTAAAAAAAAACTGCCATCTGCTAAATCTTTGAAACTGGATCAGTCTAAAATTTCCTAGACCTGTAATGGGTTAAATTGAGATATCACTGATGTACGCTAGAATTTTTAATATAGTTAACTCATTCCCACATTACAAAAATTTAGACTGGTCCAAATTGAAAGGAGTTGCAGACGACAATCAAAAGTTCTTGAAATTTTAAAAATCTTTATCTTTTAGGATAGAAAACATTGTGGATAATGAAGAAACTGCTTGTAACAAGCAATTACTTCATTTTCCACAATGTTTTCCAAAGTTTTTTTTCTACAGGGGCGTCTAAAGGCGTCTTTGTGTGGAAATGGGTGTTATAGGGTTATAAAGTGTAACATTAATAACAACCCATTACCTGATGGCAAAAGTTTAGATTGATTCGATTTAAAGTCAATCTTGTGAAGTTGATATGATTTTAGAATGTTTCACTCACTCGAAAGACAAAAGTGTGAGTAATGAAGAAACTGCTTTTTGTAAGCAATTCCTCGACAATATTCCTCAAAGCTTTTTCCTCAGGAGGATGGTATGGTTTAGCAATAGATTCTATGAAATACTAATGAAACTTTCACACAAAGTTAGATTACAAAAATAGTTTCAGTACATATGCAGACAACAGGTTCATGAAATTTTAAAAACCTTTTTTTCTGGATAGGATAAAACTTACCAAATTCTTAGACAACGCTGTATATAATCAAAGGAAAAACAATTAATACTCTTCTTCGAACAAGTTCCTTAGACAGCTGGAAAGCACTATAATCAAATTTGCTCTCCAACAATACTTTCAGTTCTTTGATTTGAATGTATGATTAGAATATTATGTACCTACCAATTAACCTTTTAAATCATTATGACACAATGACGCTTTTGGACGCCCCCTCAAGAAAAACATTTAGGAAAACGTTGTGTTAAATGAAGGAAGTGCTTGTAACAAACAATTTCTTCATCTTACACAATGTTTTCCCCCCAGAAAGTTGAAAAAATCTGAAATTTCATAAACTTTAATTGTCCTCTGCAACTCCGTTCAATCAGGACCAGTCTAAAATTTTGCTGTTTAGGAATGGGTTAAGATACTTTCATCGCACGCGGACAAAGTAAATTAAATCAGTAGCGCGCATTTACTGAACTGTTAAGGGTATTCTATACACTCTATTCGTAAGGATATTGCTAGATAACGTCAATTTCCGTATAAAATGACGTCACAACAAATATAACGTTATATGCATTTTTTTTTCAAAACGCAGATTTAAGACAAGCTTCGTAAGTTTTTTAATCATCAGAAGTCAATATTCGTTGGAATATAATAAATGGAATACATAGATGCCGTATTGATACAAAACCGTGTTTATGATTCCGCGAAGGAAAATTTGATATTTCACTCAACCTTCGGTCTTGTAAAATATAAAGATATTTTACTAAGCGGCTCGATTTCAATACAAGGCTTTGTATCACAACCAAATATAATATTCCTATTCATTGAGAAAACAAGAAATAAAATATCCGAAATCCAACATTTTTTCTGTGCAGTGTTGATAGCTTTTAAACATTCACTCTATCTGCCTAAAGGTCTCATATTCAAAAACCAAAGACTCCATTCTGCAGCAAACCAATTAATTATCTAACAGGCAATGAATATTTAAAATCCATTTGTCTTCACACGTTAACCAAGCTTTCTTGTGTTTGTTGAACAACCCTTTTCTGTACAAACTCGGGATTCTACTTGCTGTAATTTAATACTTGGGAAAACATTGTGAGAAAAGGGGAAAATGCTTGCAACAAGCAATTTCTCCTTTTCCCACAATTTTTTCTCCCACATAGGATAGCTTCAATTCAAATTGCATTCAATTTTCATTGTAGTCTGCAACCTCTTCCAAATTGGACCAGTCTAAAATTTAACACACACACACACACACACACACACACACACACGCACACACACACACACACAAGACAACATCATCATCAACAACAACAACAAAAACATGAAAGGGTTGATTGAATTTGGGTATGTCTCACCAAGAAATAAAGGGAGCGGACACTGCAAAAATACCTCACTTGCTTGCACAAGCATGAATTACTCTCTAAATCGACTTGAAAGCTTTCTAGATTATAAACGAAGTTTGTCTAATTCAAAAAGGATTCGTCGCCGTCATAGCGCAGTAGGTAGCGCACTAGACTCCTAATCTTCAGAAATGGGTTGTCATGGGTTCGATCCCCGGCGACGGCACATATCCTTTCCGAAATTTGTCTCTCACCAATGGATGGATAATCGTTAACTTAATGGGATAGCAGCTGGAGGCTAGGAAAGGATGTAATGGTAGTACTGGTGCGAGACATACCAGAAATCCATTGTTAGGTGCCCCAGCCGCCGCGATGTGACTAAAAATGTTAAAAGCGGCTTTGAACCCAATTCAAACAAATCAAATAGGATACGGCTAATTCTCAGGTAAGTATATAAGTAAATTGGTCACACATTTTCCTTATTTAAGGTTAATAAATACTTAACCCTTTCCCGTACAAATATGGGATTTTACGTAGGTGTGATTTTTTTCTTGAGAAAATATTGTGGAATAAGAAGAAATTGCTTGTGACAAGCAATTTCTCCTTTTTCCTCAATATTTTCTACCACATAGGATGGTTTCATTTCAAATTGCATCAAATTTTCATTGTCGTCTGCAACCTCTTTCACTTTGGACCAGTCTAAATTATCCAAAAACAGGAAAGGGTTAAAGTAGTTATTTTAAGTATTTAAGTACCACTGTACTGATTGCGACTGCCAATCAAAATAATGACCTATCAAATCAAATCATTCATGTAGACCGGAAGTGAACTTTGAACCCCGCCTTGAGCCTAGCATTTTTGTCAGTTTTGTGACTTAAACGTGCAACCTACGATTATTTTTTCAAGCTCAAATTACGGCGTATAAATCGCTAATCAAGCTTTTTTCTTTGGTACATGATACTGGCCATGTATTATGCAAAATAACGATATTTAATACCTAAATGGAGTTCTTTGTCGGAGTTCATTTTGTGTGGCTAGTGATCTGTTACTCCCCCCCCCTCCCTCCCTCCCCCAATCCCTAGAACACGTGTAAAAGATATCAGAATTTTACAATTTGAAACTAGAAATGTGTTACAGATTGGATGCCCCGGCAAATATTGCCTTTCTAGCTAGCAAAGCGTCAGCTTTGATAGCTTAAGTTAACAGATGAATTTTGAGGTCGTCTTAGAGTTCAAGAGTGCAAACTGCCACTGGAGGCTTAACGACTGAATCAATAATTGAATAACTACACCATAAAAAGTAGTTCTTGTGTATTTTAAGAATATTACAATCTCTATTTAAATTAGAGTGACCGCTTTCAAAAGCATGCTATCTAACCCATTCCCACCAAACTCCGCTTTTTAAGCATCTCAAGAAAATTGCTTTGGAAAACACTGTGGACATTGAAGAAATTGCTTGTAACAAGCAATTTCTTCAATGTCCAAAATGTTTTCTACCGAATTCCACAATCTTGAAATTGTCGTCTGCCACTTCTTTCACTTTGATAATAATAATAGTAATAATAGTAATAATCATAATGAAAAAGACGTTAAATTATAAAACAAATAAATTAACCTACTTTTATGTGGCTACTAATTTTTCATGCATGATTTATTCATTTCACACAGACAATCGCACTCGACAGAAAAAAAAGAAAAAAATCCTTATCAGCCATGCTCCGACTCGATGTGATTACATGACGTCATTTACCCGATAAAATGACGTCACGACAAGCATAATGAAAAATTGTTGGTTTTAGACTAGTTTCGTAAGATTCTTTACTGCAGTCAAAATTCTTTGGTCTCAAATAAATGGTACGCAGTAATGCATTAATGATTCAAATCATTTTACTGTATTTTAGCCGCGTTGGAAAATTTAATATTTCACTCGACCTTCTATCTCTCCAGTCTCGGGTAATATCCAAAATTTCCTAGGAGGCTCGAATCAAATTTAAGGTTCAACTATACAATATTCCTTATAGCTTGGCTTACAAATATATCTTATATTGAGTGTGATATGACAGACAAAATGCATGACATATTTTCAACTTGGTAAATTGGACCCACCCTAAAACAAAACAAAACAAACAAACAAACAAAAAAAAAAAAAAAAAAAAAAAAAAAAAGGCCACTTTATGCACGACAAAATAACTTGTCATTGTAGAGCAAACTGTACCAAGTCATTCTGAAGAAAAACCAAAACTAAAACAACCACCCCCCCTAAACCATTAGCATAGAAGTAAGCTCTGGACAATTCCTTCATTTGTAACCTTGACCTTGGTTGTATTCAAACAAACTTTCGCATGAAATGGGACCTCGACATAGGAACAAGCTGTGCATAGTCAATTTGAAATTCATACATAAAACCCCGAACATAGTCAATATCGTCACCTTAGCCGTGACTTTGGCCTTCTTCCGTTCCTAGGTGAAAATAGAGCCCGTCAAGGGGACTACCAGAAAAAAAACATGTAATCCATCTACAATTGTAGAATTTACACTCCAGATATGAATTTTACGCGCAGACACACACAATTACACACAAGGACAAAGGTAACCATACATTCCTGCCCATTATTTCATACTCTGACCCATTCCCACACAATACCCCTTTTTACGTCCCTCAATAAAAAAAAATTGGGGAAAAATTGTGGAAATGAAGAAGTTGCTTGTGTCAAGCAATTTCTTCATTATCCACAATATTTTCTATACAAATAGCCGAAATAATAAAAACTATCATTCCATCAACTTGAAATTGTCGTCTGCAGCTTCTTTCATTTGGACCTGTCTATAATTTTGTTGTGTGCGAATAGGTTAAATGGGTCAACCTCTTTATAAGTTTGGTCGGGGTGTTGATTACTATACTCCCCTGTCCTTACGGGTCATCTTTGGTCATTTTAGGGTCGCGGCAATATCGCAGTGAAAGCGCATAGGAATCCTAGCCAAGGGGTCCCGGGTTCGATTTCTGACAGCGGCGAATATCCTTTCCGAAATTTGACTCCCAGTAATTGTTTGATAATTGTAAAACTATATGGGATGAGCAGCCGTGGGCTCGGAAAGAATGTAGTGGTAGTCCCGATGTGAAGAATACCGGTAATCTATGATCAGGTGCTCCAGCCGCCGCGGTATGACTGACATACTGTTAACCCTTGTCATGCTGATCCCAGAATATTCCTGATTTAATAATTGCTTTGGCAGGTGTATAGACTAAGATCAGCCTGCACAGACGTGCAGTCTGATCTTAGCCAACACTACCTGCTTGTCCTTGTTCTGTCGAGGATTTTTTTTCTTAACACAACATCCATCTATTTACGTTAACGTTTTAGAATATCGTGAAAAGAGGATAAATATCCAACAGGACAAAGGTTAAAAGTGGAATGAACTCCCAATCAATCAAAAAATGGACCACTTAAAAAAAATAAGATTATTTAGGACTTTATGATTAATAGAATATGTCTGGAGTCTTCCTTTGCCTCGTAAAGTATCGTTATTTTACACAGGAAGTCCTCTGAATCTAGACTAATGACAAATTAAATGACAGCATTGCATGACATCCGTAACAGACCATATTGAATGGATGTCATTTTTACCGTGGGCAATCACAGATGCAAATGTAATCGAAATGTCGGTTCTACATGGATACTTGAATTGACTATGGAATGGATTTCTTCCCACCGGTAATCGGTGTAGAAAATAGAAACTGAAAACCAGCAAGCATTCTCGGAGGAATTTTGTTAAAAACCGATACTTAGATTATTATAGTCATGTTCCAAGATTAATTTTAAAATAGGCGTAATTCAAGTTGTTGTTGGTTGAATTGAGTTTATCGCCACTTTTAGTATTTCAGTTATATCGCGGCGACTGAAGCACCTAACAATGGATTCCTGGTATTTCTCACACCAGCACTACCACTACATCCTTTCCTAGCCTCCAGCTGCTATCCCACTTAGTGATTACGATTATCTACCCATTGGTGAGAGACAAATGTTGGAAAGGATATGTGCCGCCACCGGAGATCGAACCCGTGACATCCCATGATTGAAGATTAGGAGTCTGACGCGCTACCGACTGCGCTATGACGAAGGCGGCGTAATTCAGTCTACCAGCTATAATTTCTCTTAACTCTTTTCTGTTTTTTTTAAAATTCTAGACAGGTCCAACTTGAAAGTAGTTGCAGACGACAATTAAAAGTGCGTGCAATTTGAAAAGTAACCAGCCTACAAGGTAGAAAATATTGTGGGAAAAGAAGAAATTGCTTGTTACAAGTATTTTCTTCTTTTCACACAATCCTTTTTTTCATGTATAAAATCACAGGGACGGAAAAACCAGGGATTGAACAGGAAAGGATTAATTAACCTTTACACTGTGTCTGTACAAAGACCACGGGTGGTCAAGAGAATACTATTTGAAATATGGACAGTTCAGAAAGAATAGTTATTCTAATATGAATTATGACGATATATAGAATATGATTGACCAATCGCTGACCTCGTCCGCTCACTCCCTATGCCCCGCCCATTAACTACGACAGAAAGTTCCGTTTCGAATTTTAGAGGCGTTATTTTGCCAAATTTATGGCCAGTAGCATGTTACAAATAAGAAAAATGGTTGGTTGGCGACCTAAACGTCTTAACTACAGCTTGAATAAGTAACTAAGTACGACCAGTACGAGGTTTTAGCATCCCAAAGCGCATTCTAGTTCATTTAAGAGACGAAGAATTTTTTTTGTTTTCATGGAGGTATAAATCGAAAAAAAAAACCCACACACACACCCAGAAAAAAACAACAACAAAAATAATCACACTGTATGAAAACACGAAGCGGAATTATACATAAGTGTGATTAGGTTTTTCGGTTCGTACCTCCACGAAAACAAAATATTCTCTTTGTTCCTTATGATTAAATAGCATCGAAGGGAAAAAACACACACTTTACAAATTTCGATATTCTTTTTATGGGACTAATTCATGTGGAAGCATACAAAATAGCTACATGCTCAAAGTTTTTTCATAAAAGTATGAATAATTTTTCCGACCAATCAGAAAGACGAAACTAGAAATTAAATTACAATGTATATGAAAAATAACCAGTTGGTTATTATATTTCTTATATGTCCAAAAGCTCTATTGGTATTCCGTATTAGTGTGTTTTTTTCTTTTAAATAGTTTGATTTCATTAATGTTTGTCGACATCCTAGACTGCAGTTGTGAAGTGGGCGAGCATATTAAAGAATATCCTTATTGCTTACCCTTAAGTTATTCGAAATAGCTTCCACACAGTCTAATCAAAGTCTTCACCATATGTAGTATATATAGGTACAGACTCAAATCCATTTTATACGATCAGTAAATATTCTTAATACTCTTAGTGACCGTCTGGGCTGCTCGGTGTCTGTACTTCACGCACAAATAATTTAATTTTTAGTTTCGTCTATCAAAAAACGGGCATTTTGATTGGTTGAAGAAATATTCATAACTCTTTATACAAAAAATTGAGGGCGCAACGATTTTGTATGCTGCCGCACAAAAAAGTCCAATACCAAAAGGTATCAAATTTTGTATTTTTATTCTTTTTTCGCTCGGTGCTATTGAATTATAAGGAATTAAGAAAATATTTTTTCCTCGAGATATAAACCTAAAAAAACCTCATCACAATTATATATTAATCCGCTTCGAGTATTCATACAGTGTGATTGATTTTTCGGTTCATACCTCCGTGTGTGATAACAAAAAAATGTTCTCTTCATCTCTTAAATGCACTGGTTGGAAATGTCAGACAAGGGTTAATTCTATTTTATCTCTAACTCGATTTGATTACAATTCCGTCTCGACAGATTCGTATTTACTGTAATCAATGTCTATTTTTGTACGCAGGAATAACAAAACAAAGTACGGGTAGTCAATTAATGTCTTTCTCCAGGTCTAAACAGTGAATTACTGTCTCGATGGCTGTGTGGTAAGGGTGCTTGAATCGTTAGCTGTAGGTCACGGGTACGAGCCCCCACGGTCAGCGGGGTGTGTTCATGGGTAAGACACTTATTAGCCAGCTTTAGCCTACCCAGCTGTGGACCTGGGTAGTTATTGGTTGCTGGTTTAAGTCATTGCCTCTATTACAGGGACGTAATTACATCTGGCTTGTGACATTTCAAATTCGATTCTATAAGCGTAAAGCTTTCGAACTAAGATTAATTCGCATGAACTAAACCGTGCATTGAAAATATTCTTGAAATAGACATAATGGCAGAGAGACGATTGCCACGCCCACCGAGCTCCAACAGGAAGTCTCACTTCGATATTAAAATAATAACATCTAACTAAAAATAAAATGGTGGTTCTAAACATTGTTACCTAATCCTAATCAAGTCGCCAAACCAACTAAAAGCCTCAGATAAATTCCGGCCGATGTTGGAGTGCAAGGTTCTTTTCCTATTTAAATGAAAAATTTGATTGGTCGATAGATTCTTTGATTGATTGTCGCGAACGGTCATATAAATCAGTGCAATGTTATGATTTCATACATGGTGTTTGCTAATTTCACCAAAAGTTTTTGAAGCTAATCGCATTGATGAAGCTTAATTTTTTAGAAAAGCTTCTTTTTAAATATTTATGTCCCAACTTTTAAGGCCTTCGTCCTTCATTTAGCAGATCGCAACAGTAATTAACCCTTAACATGATGAATTAAAATTCTATATACAGAACTGCTTTAAAATCAAAGCGCAGACAGCACTGAAAGGCCTTGATGAGGGTCAATATTTCTTTTAAAAATTGATTATTTAAACAACTCTGGTCTAAAGGGGGCAATCAGGAGGTGAAGACCAAGATCAGACTGCACTTAGTGCAGGCTGATCGTTGTCTATATCTCCTGCCAAAAACAGAAATATTCCGGGTTCAGCATGGCAAGGGTTAAAAGATATCGTTAGACAGATCAAATTATACATTTAGACCGGAAGTGAACTCTGAACTCCAACATGTATCGACATTTATTTGAAGCTGTTTTGTTGATTTCGCGACTTAAATCTCAAGCTGTAGTTATGACGTTCGGGTCGCCAACCAACCATTTTACTTCCTGCGTTACATGTGACTGGCCATGAAATTGCAAAATTATATCCTTTAACCCTTTCCCTTACAACAAAATTTTAGACTGCTCCAATTTGGAAGAGGCTGCAGACGACAAATCAAAGTGCTTTAGATTGAAAAATAACCACTGAAAAAGGGTAGAAAACATTGAAGGGAAAGAAGAAATTGCTTGTAACAAGCAATTTCTTCTTTCTCTGCAATGTTTTCCCCAGTACAAAATGGGTCGTGAAAACAAGTGATTGTGAG
Organism: Fragum fragum; assembly: GCA_946902895.1. Taxonomy (NCBI): domain Eukaryota; kingdom Metazoa; phylum Mollusca; class Bivalvia; order Cardiida; family Cardiidae; genus Fragum; species Fragum fragum. The sequence continues at coordinate 2,090,154 of OX336380.1, forward strand.
GGCAGGGTTAATATCCAAGTCGAAGTTCCTAACGGAATTCATTGGGCGTTGTCATCAAAAATCTTAACGGAACTCATTTTCTAATGAGTTCTAATCTATAGTTTGGACCCCGACGTTTTTTTTTACGATTTGTATGTTTGTGTAAGTTACCAGTCTTTTTGAAAAATATGGACTAGATTGATAGATTGATTGAATGGGGTTTAACGCCGCTTATAACAGTATTTCAGTCATATCGCGGCGGCTGGAGCACCAAACAATGGTTTCCTGGTATTTCTCACACCAGTACTACCACTACATCCTTTCCTAGCCTACAGCTGCTATCCCACTTAGGTTTACGATTATCCACACATTGGTTAGAGACAAATGTTGGATAGAATATGTGCCGGGGATCGAACCCATTACATCTGACATCAGATTAGGATTCTTACCCGCTACCAACTGCGCTATGACGGCGGCACAATATGGAATAGAATGGGAATAACAAATTCAAGCACTGTCTAACATAGTGAATATATAGCGTGTAGAAAGGTGGAGAAAGTATTGACAATGATTTTCAGATTATCACCAAACGTCAAAACACATTAGAGGTAGACGCGTGATTTCCCTAGACAATTCGTGATTTTGTCTTCTTATGTTTTTACAGCATTTTAAGACGCTATACTGCGGGTGAAAATTCTATTTCCTAACCCTTATCAGTGCATTAATATACGAAAAATACAGAAAGACTTTAGATGTACCAAGTCAAAATCCTTAAGCATATTGATTGTAACATAAAGCTAAAGAACAAGTGTATTCAGTTTATAGTATGTTTAGTGACAGGAATCCCTCTCAAGTGTTTTTCTTGTTATCAGGCAAAAATTGTGCTGTGTTCACCTGCTCAAACGCTGAGTCCGCCGAAAGAAGTAGCTCCCCAATAAATACTTTTATTCTAGTAGAAAAAATCTTTTAAGTATTTTACTTCTTTAAACCCCCCCCCCGTCTTTTTGCGTACTGTTGAAATATAGTGTTTGAAAACATAATTTTCCCCTTTCTCAGAATATTTTTTACCCAATTTGTGATTTTTTTCTTATTTTAGCACAGTTTATTTTTTTGTATGTAACTTCTTTCAATTTAATTAATTGAATGGGGTTTAACGCCGCTTTTATCAGTATTTCAGTCATATCGCGAAGGCTGGAGCACCTAACAATGGATTCCTGGTATTTCTTATACCAGTACTACAACAACATCCTTTCCTAGCCTCCAGCTGCTATCCCACCTAGGTTTACGATTATCCACCAATTGGTGAGAGACAAATGTCGAAAAATATATGCGCCGCCGCCGGGGATCGAACCCATGACATCCCATGATTGAAGATTAGGGGTCTGACGCGCTACTGACTGCGCTATGACGGCGGCCTCTTTCAATTTGAACCAGTCTACAGTTTTGCCGTCCGGTAATGGATCAAGCTTCTTTCAGAGTAATTTTCTAACTAGCAAAGCGTCAGCTTTGATAGCCTAAGTTAACATACAAAATTTGAGGTATTCTCAGAGTTCAATGAGTGCAAACTGCTACTGGAGGCTTAACCACTAAATCCATTGAATGCCTACGCCATATAAAGTTGTTCTTATGTATCTCTGGAATATTGCAATCTCAGCCTGCAAGTTCATCTCCTTTGGTATTCTAGCTCACATGAGCATCTGGGAAACATTGTGGACAATGAAGAAATTGCTTGTAACAAGCAATTTCTTCATTGTCCATAATGTTTTCTTCTCTACAAGGTAAATGTTTTCTAAATTACACCAACTTGAAATTGTTATCTGCATCTTCTTTCAATCTAAACCAGTCTAAGATTTTGTCATGTTTTAATCGATTAACTCCTTGTTTACTTTTAACAAAACCATGCTTTGCTAGCTTACAGTACTTTGATATTGTCAAATTGTAAGATCCGATTGATCTCTGGACATAACAATAACATGCGCTAACCCCTGGATATTTAAGTACGTATTTTACAGATAAATGTCTATCTAAGCCGGCCAATTTTGTCATTATAGATTTAAGTACCACTAATGACCAAATAATTGTTTTCGTCTGGTCCCATAAAACGATTTTCACACAATTTTGGTACGAGGAACAAACCATGGAGACAAGAATTAGTTAATAAATCAAAGTCTTCTTACCTAATCCTTAACAAGGCCAGAATTTCGCTTGGATTATCTGGTTTCGAAGAGTTGTTTGCATTTTTTTTTTATTCCAAACTTTGATCCTATCAATTAAAGGGTAAGCAATTTCGGGCGAAAAGTCGAAACAGTATATCAACTTCACATAATAAATTGATTTGGAGTGCCTATAAATAAGACGATAAGGTACCAAGGTGTATTTTCCGTAACGCCAAATTTCATTTCCCTCGTCTATTTGCACAAGGTTCTCAAGGTTTACTTTCTGTCGTGGTTATGTAATGCTAAGACGGGAATAGAAATATATCATAATGGGGTGAATACTGCCTCACCGACGAAAACAGCATTATTAGATATACAATTGTGATCCGAATGCTCAAATGTTTCCCTTTTCGTGAGTTCTGCACTTATTCTATAGCTAGGTTTACGCTCGATTTAACCGTCTTTAATTTTGCATTCCAGAGGAGGTGGAAAAAGACGGTCTCAAAAGATAAAGCCATGAATAAGAATGAAGCACTAAAGAGGTCATATGTCAACGCATCTTCTGTAATTTTATATAGAAAAAAGAAGGTCGAACATCCGGTGGGGTCTGACCAACATACCTGGTGATAATGGCAAAATGGCGGCAAGATAAATCATTGAAACAATCCAAATCATGACTTTCGTCATCTAACCCATGATCCTTCCACGCGAGCTTTGTCAGTACCTACAATATAGGAAGAGCATTACTTTATACGATGTTTACACACAAAAGGCCATACACTGACCTGTGATTAACTGACTTTCAATGGAAGTCTATCGTATTGTTTGAACTGAACGTTTGATGCCATGCGTTCTACCTGAACAGAAGGATCCATAATTTGACTCCCTACCACCAAATGGTCCAATATAATGGGATGGTAAGGAGTCGTTTTACGGATCCTTATTACCTGGCATATATTTTGATAAATTACTTTCAAGTTTCGGTTAACGATTTTTGCATGTTCAAAAGAAATGTTACGTGCAGAGCTTACAGACAAAGCCTTTCCATTCAGAGAAAAGAGTCCTAAAACCTAAATGTGTGTATTTCCGTTTATTTATCGTCGCTGCCGTAGCACATGCCCATATGAGCGACGCCCCCAGAAGACGGTTAGTTGTTACGGGGGATAGTGCAAGGATACAGGACGAAACTGCTGAGAGCTCCGCCTGGTTCTTTAACGTGCTCGGTGGATAGCACCGTCACACGGGGCCTCGGTTTAACGTCTCATCCGAAAGACAATTAGTTTGTTAGTTGATTTGGTCAGCCCAGAGCTCTAATCCGTGATCTTGAGGTTTGAAGTCAAGTGCTCAACCAACTGAGCTAATCGGGCTGACAAAAACCCTAAATGTGTCGACTTTGTCTATACGTAACTACAAATAGTAACATGCATCTCTGGAGGTTTCCTAATTTGCATATCACTACAAATTATCTCCCCTTTAAACCGTCACATTACTCTCCCCTCCGAGAAGTCTCGTCTCGAATCTTGACCTCGGAGATCCGTGGGTATGGCAACTTCGGTCTGACAGTTATCTTTATCCTACCGCTGCCGCCAATTGAAACGAACAGAGCTCGGAGACAAAGTGTATCCATTATGAGAAAGGGATCCTCCACCCTAAATTGTCGACTTTGTCTATATGTAACATGTCTCTCTGGGATTTCCTATAAATTAACATACCACTATCAATTACCTCCCCTGAAACCGTTACAATAATTGATTAAAATCCTAGACTGGTGCCCCAATCGACATTAAGAAAGCCGGTGACAGTCTATAAAAATCCCCCAAAACACGTCTTTCACTAATAGATCGCCGATGCCAATAAAAAAAATCGACCAACCAATCCAGTTGTTCATTTACTCCTACATTTATTTTATGCATTTTTGTTTAATATCTAAGTAGGACTTCCTGTTTGAGGTCACCGGCCATGACAAGCGATTTGTCAATTTTGGAAGCTAATGGATTTCTACAATACATAATGAAAGACAATAGTGAATAAAAGAAGCCAATTTCAGTACACTTGTTCCCACAAAGCTGTTTTTGTTTCTGCGAAATCCTTTTCTCTGTAAATAAATTTGCTTGAGCAAACACATTGAATATAGAGTCGAGCTTCTCAGAATATCATAAGAGAATCTTGAATTTCGATGATCGTATTAACCCTTTTATGTTCAATACCTAGTTTTTATGTCCCCTTGTTTTCATGCTTAAGAAAACGTGGAAAAAGAAGAATTTGCTTCTAACAAGCAATTTCTTCTATTCTACAATTTGAATTTTCTTTGAATTTGGACAGGTCCTAAATTTGAAAAAAAAAAAAAAATAAAAAGAGTTGAATTTATTATAATTACACATTTATGGTGGTAAAATTCTAATATTAAGCCTCTAATCATGTTAAATCTTTTTTATTGTTTTTATGTACTAAGAAAAGTGTTATTCTATTATTTTAAACCGTACCGTGATTGATTGATTGAATGGTAGTTTAACGCCACTTTTAACAGTATTTCAGTCATATCTCGGTGGCTGGAGCACCCAACAATGGATTCCTTGTGTACTGCCACTACACCATTTCCTAGCCTCCAGCTGATTATCCACTGATTGGTGAGAAACAAGTGTCGGGGAAAGGATATGTGCCGCCGCCAGGAATCGAACCCTTGACATCCCATAATAGAAGATTGGAAGTCTGATGCGCTACTGGCTGCGCTATGACGGCGGCTACCGTGATTAATCATTTAAAAGTTTTTATAGGAATTGAATTAAAACAATATGAGTTTTATCAAAAACAAACTGCTCATTTCTGGCTTTGATAAACTAATCCAACACAGATTTTTAAAATCCTCGAGGGCGAAAGAAAAATAAAGAAAACAAACAAACAAACAAACGAAACGACAACAAAGCTCTGAAAAAACGTTGTAGAAAATGAGGGAATTGCTTTATTCCCCGATAATGTTTTCTTTCCTGAATTCAAAGATATTAATGAATTACATGAACTTTTACCCATTCCCACATGATGACCCTTTCTGACGCTCCTAAGAAATACAATCATAGAAAACTTTGTTGAAAAAAGGAGAAACTGCTTGTAACAAGCAATTTCTTCTTTTCTCACAATAACTTTTACCACATTAAGCACTTATTTTCCAATTTAGCACATGGTGAAATGTCGTCTGCAACTTTTTATTTCTATTTGGACAAGTCATTTTTTTGTCGTTTGGTAATGGGTTAAACTTTCTTCGTCACAATGTTTCTTCTTTAAAAATAATCACGAATTTATGAAACTAAGATAGTCGTCCTCAACTTCTTTAAATTTGGACCAGTTCAAAAGTCAAACATGTGGTTATGCGGAGGAAAATAAATTAAAGAACCTCACCAATAATAATATTTGGAAAAGGTCTTGACGTAAGAAGATTTAGACCTGTGGTAAATTAATTACTGTAACCCAACCTTCGTCTGGAGATATCTTTACAGACTTTTAATTAATTAAAATTGAACATACACTAAAGATCGATTGGTGTTGTACGGCCCATCGACAGTTGTGGTCAAGCGCGAAAGAAACTTAAGGACAGTATAACATAAAAAATCAAATTACTGAAAGTACTGTAAGCTAGCAAAGCATTGTTGAATTTAGAAAATATTTCCTTTGTTGGATAGAAAACATTGTGGACATTGAAGAAATTGCTTGTTACAAGCAATTTCTTCATTGTCCACAATGTTTTCCAAAGCTTTTTTTCTTTAGGTGCTTAAAAAGCGGAATTAGGTGGGAATGGGTTAAAAGCATGCCTTTTACAGAGTTCTTTACAATTTGAACAGAGTTTGCAATATTCTTGAAACACATAAGAACTATTTTTATGGCGTAGGCATTTCGCGGATTTTAGCGGTTAAGCCTCCAGTGGTAGTTTGCACTCGTTGAACTTTGAGACGACCTCAATATTTTGTCTGTTAACTTATGCTATCAAAGCTGACGCTTTGCTAGCTAAAAATACAGAAAAATATAAAGACAACCACAAGGCATATAAATTGATAGATGGGGAAAGAAAACAAAAATGATAAAAGAAGACCCTTTTGTCGCCTCTTACGACATGTCAGTTGTCAGGTTTGTTCCGCTAGATGAAATGGTAGATGTGACAGGGGCAGGCCTGGAGTGGTTTATTATTATACCCCATTTAACCACACAGGATCTCATACACAGGCTAGTGCTTTTCATTCCAAAGATAATTCACACCGATAAAAAGATATGAGATTTGAAATAAAAACCACCAACCTTCTGCAATCCAGGAGTTACGAGGAAAGCAGTAGTTCGTCTCTGATTTTAGTCACCGCCAAAGACAGGCCACAGAGAAAGGCTGAAGTACTTCTGGTAAAATGCCTGGCACCTCAGGGTGCTAAGGTAAACAAACTAGCACGGTTTACTTCATAAACAGGCGACGAACAAATACTTTTGAAAAATTCACCACTAGGAATATTTTGAGGGTAACACATAATAATTTGAAAGAAATCCGACATGCTGTGATGTTTGTGAAAGTGAAGACTTGATTCTGTGTTAAATTAATTACAGTAATTCATCTTTCCTCTTGGGAATATCCATAAAGACACTTAAATAATTACAACATAGCCAACAATACAGAGACAGAAACCCTTTTCAAGTAACAAGGAAAATATAACACTTTTATAGTCCACCCTGCTTAATCAACAACCGTTATAGGAGGTCCACATGTGCAAGTTTGCTACTTTGAGGTCATCCATATTACAAAGTACTTTAAAATAAACCTGCATAAAAGATCCGCCGTCTTAGCTTGCCACTAAAAACCATCCCTATGACAGATTACTATAAAAAAGAAAAAAAAAACTGTATAAGAGATTCACCTGCCTAAGTTTGCCATTCTTTGAGGTCTTTTCCATGACAAATAATCACAAAATAGATCTATAAAAAGACCCTCTTGTCTAAGTTTGCGATAAATTAAAGTCATCCCCATGACAAATTACTATAGAATAAACCTGTATAAAATATCCACTTGCGTAGTTTTGATATACTGTAGGTCATTCGCATGACAAATACTTATAAAAACTAACCTCTACAAAAGATCCACATGCCTACCTTTGCAATTCTTTTAGGTCATACACATGACAATTTCTCGCATAAAAGATCCACCTGTCTAATTTTGCCACTTTGAGCTCATACACTTGACAAATTACTATAGAATTAACCCATATAAAAGTTCAACCGGTTTAACTTTGCCAAAGTTTTAGTTCACACACTTGACAAATTACAATAAGGTAAACATGTATAAAAGATCTACCTGTTAAAGTTTGCCACTTTGAGGTAATACACTTTTCTATAAAATAAACCTGCCTAAGATTGCGACATTTGGGGCCATACCAATGACAAATTGAATAAACCTATATACATGTATAAGATACCACTTGTCTAAGTAAGCCAGTAAGAGGTCTTCCCAATGACAAATGACTATCAAATAAAGTTCTAAGTTTGTCAGACTTTGAGGTTATACACATGATAAATTACTACTAAATAAACCTGTATAAAAGGTCAACATGTATATGTTTTCCACATAGAGTCCATTCCCATCACAGATTGCTATAGAATAAACTTGTATAAAAGATTAACCCGTCTGTCGTAGGTCTTCCCATGATAAGTTATTATTAAATAAACCTGTACAAAAGATCCGCCTGCCAAATTTTGCCACTTTATATAACATACACCGGTCTAATTTTGTCTTCTGAGGTCTTACACTTAAGATATTACTATAAAATAAACCTGTATAAAAGTTCCACAGGTTTAAGTTTGTCACTTTGACGCCATGCCCATAAGTTTCTATAAAATAAATCTCTATAAAAGATCAACCTGCATAAGTTTGCCATACTTTGATGTCATACACTTTACAAATAACAATAAAATACACCCGGTGAAGATCTACCCATCTTATTTTGTCACTTTAATGACCTCCCCATGACAATATCCTTAAAAATATCTAAGTGACCCAACTTTCTCGTTTCGTCGCTAAATGGCATCCTCAGGACCATTTCTATGTAATTAACCTGTATTTAAGCTCCAACTGCCGAAGTTTACAACATCCATGATAATTTACTTTAAAATAATATAATAATAATAATAATAATAACAATAATAAAATAATGATATAAGTTATCCGTACTTTCCGAATTTAACAGCGTTTTATATTCTCTATAACAGAAACTTTTAGGCCTCATTTCACCACTCCTGGGGCACCCCAATGACCAATTTTCTATAACTTAACCTGTATAAAATTCCAATCTGTCTATGTTTGTGGACATCCCCATGAAAATTAATCAATAAATAATCCTGTATAGGAATTCAAACTGTCTAACTAAACAACAAGCCACTGTTAAGCCCTTAGATGATAAAAAAACTTATAAATTGGAGTCATTTTATATGTTTATATCATTTGTCAATCAAAACTCTCCTTAACCCTTTCCCGTTTTTGGAAATTTTAGACTAGTCCAAATTGAAAGAGGTTGCAGACGTCAATGAGAACTGGATGCCATTTGAAAAAAAAATCCTATATGGTAGAAAATATAGTGGAAAAGGAGAAATTGCTTTTTACAAGCAATTTCTTCTTTTCCACAATGTTTTCTTGAGTATAAAATGACAGGAACGTAACATCCCGTATTTGAAAGGGAAAGGGTTAAAACCGGAAATGAATGATAATCTCCGACATTTCTCGCAAGCATTGTGTTATTTAACCAATCGCTGGCCCCGTCCACTTGCCCTTTTGACCACGTGCACTGACTTCGATAGGAAGTCCCGCTTCGATTTTTTACGGCGTTATTCTGCAAAATTTATGGTTAATAGCATGCAACAAAAAAGTAGAAAAACTGGTTTGTGACCTTAAAATCGTAACCACAGCTTGAATAAGCTGTGGTTACGACGTTTCAGTCGTCAAACCAACGAGAAATTTAAAGGAAAATGACGGCCAATTTCGGAGTTTAAAATTCTATTCCGGGCTGAATGAATGACTTGATTAGTAGATTGACAGCCACGATTGGTCAATTTTGCGATTTAAATAAAGGTTTTATATCTTAAATCTTGTCATACTTATCCAGAAATATTTCTGTTTTTATAACAATTATAGACAAAGATCGGTTTGCACATATGCTCAGCTAGATCTTAGTCAACACCTCCTAATGGTCCATTTTAATTCAAAGATGACTAGAATTATTTCTTCAAAATAAATATTTAGCAATAGTTAGTGCCTCCACTACTTTAAGTCCTTTGATTTCTAAGGCGATTCTGTTGAGGACTTTATTCAGAATTAATAAAGCAGACTTGCCAGTTTTACTGGGATATCAAACGAGTTTTCAAAATATATGGCTATACATGATCCCTTATCAAGGCAAACCCGTCTAAAACGACGATGGAAATGTACAATGTTTTGGTGACGTCACAATTGACCAATCGCGGCTGTCAATCAAAGAATCAGTCGACCTATCAAATCATTTATCCAGCTTGGAATTGAGCTTTGAACTCTAACATTAGCCGCCGTTTTGCTTAACCGATTTGTTGGTTTGGCGACTTAAACGTCGTAACTACAGCTTATTCAAGCTGTAGTTACGACGTTTAGGTCGTCAACCAACCATTGTACTTTTTTTTACTTGCTGCTGGCCATAAATTCTGCAAAACAGCATCGTTTAAAATCGAAGCAGAACTTCCTGTCTCAGTCAATGGGCGGGGCTGGCGATTAATTACTTGGATATACAATAACCCATTACCAGACGACAAATGTGTGAACTTGTTCATATTGAAAGAAGTAAGCAGAAGAGATTTCAAAGATGGTTTACTTTAGAAAAAAAGGAGAGCAAAAAATCAGGTAAAAAAAATTGTGATAAAAGGAGAATATGTTTATTACAATTTCTAAATTATACGCGCGTGCATAATGTTAAACAGCGAACACTTCCTTAACCCTGTCCTGTTTTTCAAAATTTTAGACCTTTCCAAATTCATTGATTTTGCAAAGCCGATTTTATTAGAAAAATAATCATTCTGTAGGGTAGAAAGAATTGTGAAAAGAGTGAAGAAATTGTTTGTCACACACAATTTCTTCTTCTTCCACGATGTTATCTCAAGTATGAAAACCAGGGATTGAACAGAAAAGAGTTAATATCTACCTTATTGTTGGACCTATCCGATACGAAATGCAACAACTGCACCGAGTTCCATCACAAACGAATCTACAATACCATACTTGTGCGTGTTTGTGGCTAAAATGGCCAATAAACGCCCCGACTATATTTAACCAGAGATTATTGATTCCAGGATTTTCTCGTGTCTCCTTTCCTAATCTTTTTGTCAAGTTTCCCCCGTTATCTCTTTAGCAGACGACAAAATTGAGGAATAAATCATTTAACCTATCACCAAATAAACCCTATGTTTGACACATTGGAGAATAGTACCGTTGGAAAACTTCGACAGAAGAGATGAAAATGCCGTTGATTAATCCTCGAATTCTTTTTAATTGACCAATCGTGACTGTCAATCAGATGAACTGTCGACCAACCAAATCATTCGTTTAGACCAGAAATTGTTTTGAACTCCGGTATTGGCCGCCATTTTTAAAATATTTCGTTTTTGTTCGTTTGATGAGATAAACGTCGTAACTACAGTTTATTAAATATGTAGATACGACATATAGGTCGAGAACCAACTATTCTACTTTATTGCTACATGGTACTGGTAACAAATTTTGCAAAATAATTTAAGATAAAACCTAATCACACTGTATGAATACGCGGATTCATACATTGTGTGATTAGGTTTTTCGGTTCATACCTCCATGAAAACAAAAAATATCATCTTCATTTCTTATAATTTAATAGCATCGAGCGAAAAATGCAACAACTTAACAAATTTTGATACCTTTTTGTAGTGAACTATTTTGTGCGGAAGCATTCAAAATGGCTGCGTACTCAAACTTTTGTTCATGGAGGTATGAATTAAAATTTTCGACCAACCAGATCGCTCGTTTTTGATAGACGAAACTAACAATTACATTATTATAAGATCAATTTATCTTTCATTGGGTGAACAACAAAAGCACAAAATGAAAGATAATTCGATCTTTAATGAAAAACAAACGATAAACCTATTTCCTTACTGTAAATAGAGACACAGTATGAAATTCTCGTACAAAATCTCTCAAAATGCGTTAGTATATTCGTGATTTATATAGTAACATAATTACGTCATCACGGCTTTGGTCCCGCCTAGATGACCTACAGCAGTGCCAAATGAGCTAAAGAAGGGCAAAATCCACCGAAGCAGTGCGTTTATCATTTTGATAATTTCGTAGATTTTTCGGTATATTTTAGCAAGCGATAGAATTGAAAGCAGTAGAGGACGAGTTCTTCTATCTCTCATACACATTTTGATCATATGTCCTCATGTTATTTATCATTTGCAATTTCTTGCGCCTCTGCACAGTCTGAGATTATGTCTTCCAATGATACAAAGTATTCCAAACGGTAGGAATTAACTTAAAACAATGTTCAATATAACTCTTTTAATTCATTTTTCGGCTAATGCCTTCTTCAGAAATAATAGTATATTTTAACACTATGTAACATCCATTTTTATAGACATCAACATTCAAAATGGCTAACTTGCTTTCCTGTTTTACAAAATATTAGACCTGTCCAAATTCAAAGGTTTTGCAGACGACAACTGAAATTTGATCTTATATGAAAAAATATCATTCAACATAGTAAAAAATATTGTGGAAAAATAAGAAATTACTTGTTGCGGGCATTTTTTTTTCTTTTTCCACAATGTTGTCTTGATTATGAAAATACAGGGACGTAAAACTGGGATTAAACAGGAAAGGGTTAAACAATGACTTGAACATCTCAAATTAACTAGAATCTTTTTAAAATAAAACGCAATATCCACAAACAAATATCTTTCCTACGGAGCCCTGTAGGTGCAATTCTGTACACATTATTAATTAAAAAATATGTACAGAAGGTCACCGACGGGGCTCCGTACTTTCCGAATTTAACAGCGTTTTATATTCTCTATAATAGAAACTTTTAGGCGAATAAGAAATTGTCTAACGTACTATTTGTTACATCTTTATATATCTGATAATGCAGACGTAGTGCAATGTATTTGTTCAAAATCTTAAACTCTTCTTTTTAACTGCTTGATAATTTAACACATTTATATTTATATCTGCCACCTTTAAATTGTGATTGTGTCTTAAATAAACGAATCTAAATTTTGTTTCATTTTTAACTGTAAATAAATCATAGAGGGAGGTAGACTCTATTGGACGGATGAACTGTGAGCTTTAGTGGTTGTCTCCCCTGTATCTATAATCAAATCATCTCTCTCTTTACCTTTTAAATCAAATTCACTTATTTATTTATTTCATAGGCACTTCTTTGCATTATATCTGTATGAATGTATCATTTTCTTGTCGGTGTTAAAAGCTCCATAGAGCTTATGTAATCTGTTTAGATTTAGTAGCTTTGTTTTACTTCACTTGAATTGAACAATCAACTGTAAGCTTTTTGAAACAAGACAAAAATAAGACTGACCCCATACCCCGTTTCTCAGCCAAACAAATCAAAATCCATTTTCAAACAGAAGGTGTTTCACATTTGAAGACCAAGTTATACTATTACTTTCGTCCAACTGTCTTAAAGGGATATACCTTTGTTTCGGATATCACTTCTTTCGTGGCATTTCTGTAAGATTAAGTCAAATTTTAAAATTTCTTGTCATATATGTTATGGAAATTGTAAAACGACCACATTCGCTCAATGCGAAAAAAATTGCATTAAGCCAACAAACACTTTGACAATAAACTATGTGTACTTTTTCTATCACTTTACAATATTCATACCCACAGATCTCCCATGCGAAACAAAGATTTAATGATTCATTTGATTACGTATGTTTCCAAAAGCTGTATACTCCACAATGAAAGTGATATATGATTCTTACGGGATTCGAACCTACGTAAGCTTTAGCCAAATTTTTAAAGTATCTTTGATGGTTTTATTCCGAACATAATAAAGCATCTTGTCATATATGTTATGGAAATTGCATAACGACCAAATTCGCTCAATGCGAAAAAATTGCTTTAAGCCAACAAACCCTTTTACTAAAATGTATGTGTACTTTTTATATCTTTTGCAATATTCATACCCCCATATCTCGTATGCGAAACAAGAATGAAAGATTCGTTTAATTACGTATGTTTTCAAAAGCTGTATACTCCCCCCCCCCCCCCCCCCCCCCCCCCCAAGAAAGGGAACCAACTTTGAACCATTTCAGACTTGGCGATGATTGAAGTTGATTGCGATTGAAGGGATTTGTGTATATTTCACGTTGACATTAAAAAAAGGTGATAGGCGGCTTTGAAAGGGGACAAATTTCATTTTCTTAAACATTGTATTGTGACGATTTACCGTCCCAATAAGAGGTGACGGGTATCCATCAGAAAAAATTTAATTTTTAGTTTCGTCTATCAAAAACGAGCGTTCTGATTGGTCGAGAAAAATTATTCATAACAAAATTTTGAGCACGCAGCGATTTTGTATGTTTCCGCACAAAATAGTCCCAAACAAAAAGGTATCAAAATTTGTAGAGCTTTTGGTTTTTTTGCTCGATGCTATTAAATTATAAGAAATGAAGAGAATATTTTTTGTTTTCATGGAGGTACGAACCGAAAAACCTAATCACACTGTATGAATACGCGAAGCTTTATACATCTGGCATCAACAATGACGAAATACAAGCCAACTTACAAAATAGCTTAAATTCAGTACTCACATGGTGTTCTAATAACAATATGCTTGTAAATGCGAATAAAACAAAGTGTATGCTTATTGGACCTAAACATAAAATAAAGAGGTTAAAATTAGATTTAAAGATAAATGACGTTGGTATTGAAATTGTTGAGTCCCATAAAATTTTGGGTGTTCACGTTGACAAACACCTGTCATGGAATGTGCATATTGACAAAATTAGTTCTATAATGAATAGTAAAATCTCTCTTCTAAAAAGAATTTCGGCTTATCTGTCGTTTGAAATGAAACAATTGTTTTACAATTCTTACATATTACCTATTTTTGATTTTTGCTGTACAGTTTGGTGGAAAAGTGCTAAATGTAGGATCTCTAAATTGTTTGTGCTCCAGAAAAGAGCAGCCCGTGTTATACTAAGCCTTTCAGCAAGAACAAGTTCGAGTGATCTTTTTTCTACACTTAATTGGTTAACTTTCGATAACCGATGTAATTATCACACAGGTCTTTTAATATATAAATGTAGAAATAACCTTTTGCCAGAGTATATGGCAGACGTCATTTCTTTTAGTAATAACACTTACTACAATTTACGATCAATTACTCATCATGACATAACTAACTCAAAGTTTAATACATTGTACAAGAGAAACTCATTTTCGTACTACAGCATGAGTGTGTGGAACGAAATTCCTTTTTCAGTTAGAGATGCTACATCTTTATCCAGTTTTAAAAAACAGTTTAAACAATATTTGCTATTGAAACAATTCTAAAGTCTCACCAGAAGATACCTTAGTAATTAACCTAAAGGCGTATCTGTCCGTAGATTTACTATCCTTTTGAACATTTCCCTCCATGTTTTTGTTGTTGTTGATAATCAACCTCTATACGCATGTTTTTATCATTTCATCATTTACAGTAATCATTTTCATAATAGCGAAGGCAACATTGTAAAAAAGACTATTCAGGTATTCTAATTTGAAAATGTCTTAATGTTCTACCTTCATGAAATAAAGCTGTTATTATTATTATTATTATTATTATTATTATGTGTGGCAAGTATATCTTGTCAATGAAATCTTTTGATATTTCAACCTTTCCATTATTATACAAATTTCAATTCATTTTCCAATTTTGATTAAAAAAAATGTATTCACAACTTAAAAAAATAAATAAAAATTAATCACTGGATACCATATATTGACAAAAGCCACAACCACAAAAGCAATATTTTCAATGAATCAAAATTAATTGATGGAATCTTAAAAAGAGTCACCTGGGGATCATTCCAGTGAAATCTGGTTGAAATCCAGTAATTTCCAAGAAAAAAGAGTTTCAAAGATTTCACCATATATGGAAACAAGCCCCGACCATGAAAGCCATGTTTTTCACCCGATCAAAATTCTTTGAAGAACTCTGATAATGGGTCATCCAAGGATCGTTTCAGTAAAATATGGTTAAATCCATCCAAGGATTTCTGAGAAAAAGGATTTTAAAGCTTTCACCTTAAACGGAAATTAGCCCCGCCCATTTAAGTTATGTTTATCAAAATAAAAATTCTTTGAAGGAATCTGATATAGGGTCACCCAATGATCATTCTTGTAAAATAAGCTTTAAATCCATCCAAGGATTTCTGAGAAGAAGACTTTAAAACATTTCACAATATATAAAAATAATCCCCGCCCATTAAATGTCTGTTTATAATCCGATCAATTTTTAGCCTCAGATTGCGTAAGCAATCCGAGGCTAAAGTTACAGTTCTAAAAATTCAAACCAATGCAGAGTTTAATTTGAAAACATAATGTAAAAACATCTACCGCAATCAATGTGATCTTCTGTCGCTTGAAAAGTAGATCGGATGTGATAATAAATTAATACGCCCGATTGAGGCGAGAAGGACGAAGGCGAGATATGACTCATTGAAAGCTTTCGGCTTGATGCACAGTACTTTCGTGTGAGTGTTCTGAATTTGGCAAAATTATCAAAACTTGACGAGTGAATGGAAAGAAAGAAAGGAGATATATAATATATTGGAAATTATTAAATATATATAATCATAACATATTGTTAAGAAAAATAAGGTGTTTGTTTCATACCAAAATAATATTACTTATTCTAGAGTAACAATGTTAAAACGGTCCGGTTAGACAAAGTTGCTGTATAAAGCTGATAAGCGAAGATGTCGGTTTTACGCACGATTGGAATGTTTTGTTTAACAATTTAATTGGTCATTCAAAGGATCATATTCGCACTGTTTGAAAGACAGTTTGGTCGTTCTCGGACTTTGTGTCTATATATTTTTACCTCCGAATTCTACCTAAAGGATGCAACGTCTACATACCGCTTTTGAGAGGTGTACATAATCATGTTAACCTGGTAAACGACCGCTCACCCTCTCTCGCTCTCTTTATCTGGAGATTTTATAAAGCGCATATTTACATAACGAAATTGGTCTGTGTGGTAGAATACTCACATCGCACGCAAGAGCCTCCTAGTTCAAACCTGCCTACACGCTCCATTCCCCCCGTCTCTCTCACTCTCTAGCTCTCTCTCGCTAGCTCCACTGGCTGAAAGCCAACGAGCTTTTGTCATGATGTTGTTTCCGTCTTGTGTCCGTCAGTCCGTCAACTTTTACTTTAAAAAACTTCTCAGAAAGTACTGAACATAATTCAACCAAACTCAACCAAAATTCACAGGAAGAATCCTTGGGTGGCCTTAATCAGATCCCTTCAAAGGATTTTGATCGGGTGAAAAATATGTCACGATATATACATGTAAATATATCGTTACAATACCTCAACTTGATGAAAATTATTGCGGGTAGATTGTGTCCCCTAGCGCACAAATTGGCAGATATGCGCATAATCGACTGTAGATTTGGGTAAAAAGTGGCACCTCCGATAATTCGACCATCAATCTTTTTCTGCCCAGATTATATATCTCCTGTATACATATCTCAGGTTTTCAGCGCTTTCAGCGCTTTGATTATGTAAAGGAATCTGATAAGTGGTCACCCAGGGATAATTCCTGTAAAATTTGGTTGAAGTCCATCAATTTGTATCTGAGAAGAAGATTTTAAAACATTTCACCGAATGTGGAAATAAGTCCCACCAGTAAAATATGTTTTGATCCGATCAAAATTCTTTGAATGAATCTGATAAAGGGTCACTCTATGATCATTTCTGTGAAAATTTGTTGAATTAAGTTCAGTGCTTAAAAGGTTATCAAATGATCATTCCAGTAAATTTGGTTGAATCCCATCATATGGTTTCCGAGAAAAAGATTTATAAAGCTTGCACCATATATGGAAATAATCCCCGCCCATTAAAGCCATGTTTTTGATCCGATCAAAGTTCTTTGAAATAGTCTGATTAAGGGTTACCCTAAGATTATTCCTGTAAAATTTGGTTGAAATCCATCCATCCGTTTCTGAGAAGATTTTCAAAGCTTCCACAATGTATGGAAATTTGTCCCGCCAATTTAAGCAATGCTTATTATCAAATCAGAATTCTTTGAAGGAAACTGATAATGGGTCACCCTATGATAATTCCTTTAAAATTTGTTTAATTATATCCACTGGTTTCTAAGAAGAAGATTTTAAAGGTTTCACCATATATGGAAATTAGCTCCGCCAATTAAAGCGATGTTATCCGAATCCGATCGAAATTTTTTGAAGGAATCTGATAAAGGGTCACTCAACGGTCATTTCTGTGAAATTCGATCGAATTATGTTCTGTACATTCTTAGGAGAAGATTTTTTTAAGTAAAAGTTGACGGACGGGCGGAAGGACACACGCACGCGCACACAGACCCTCGACAGACACAACTTATGCCAATAGATCGCTGGCTTTCATCAAGTGGAGTAAAAATGGCGGTCAATGTTTGAGTTCAAAACTCATTTCTGATCTAGATAAATGATTTCATTGGTTAACTAGTTTTTTGATTGACAGCCGCGATTAGTCAATTAAAACAGCAGAGGTCTATCAAGGAAGTTGGAACTTTTGTCTCAGTAAGACCAGTGTAAATCATAAGAGAAGAATTTTTTAGGTGTATTGAATATTGAATGATTGAAAGAAGATTTGAATTGTTGAATTTAATTTACCCAATATACGATCATATGGATGAAATATTGAAGGAACCGAAGAAAAAGTCAATATTTTATTACATAGCTATATGCATCTGTGAACGAGAAAACGAAGTACCAAGAAAAAAAAAATGACATCTTCGTTGAAGTATAGATTAACAAGGTAATGTTTCAAATATCTTTGCATCTGCAATAAATTGACCAATCGCTGGACCCGCCCAATTACTCGATTTGCCAAACCTATTGTCTCCAACAGGAAGTCCCGCTTCGATTTTAAACGGTGTTATTTTGCAAACTTTTTAGCAAGAAGCATATAGCAAAAAGTAGAATTGTGAATTGGCGACTTAAAAGTCGTAGCTAAAGCTTGAAAAAGCTGTATTCACGACGTTTAAGTCGCCAAATCGACATAAAAGTGTACCAAAAATGGCGGCCAATGTCGGATTTCAAAGCTCATTTCTGATCTAAATGAAACATTTCATTGGTGGACTGGTTATTTGATTGATAGCCGCGATTTGTCAATTGTAAAACATATGTTGAACCATTTTGATTAAATGCATTCATTAAGAAAAAAAAAACAAAAAAACAAAAAAAAAACAAAAAAAAAACACAAAAAAAAAAACAAGTATTGACGTCAATCTTCATGATAATATTTTGCGTGGAAACATCGGCTGGGGAGTATTTGCGCGCAATTTGCTAGAATAAACAACGATTAAATACGTTGTAAAAAATAAACTAGTGATTTGGATTTCTCGCTATACTTCCTTTCCTTCACGATAAAAAATCAAAGAACTGAAAGTACTGTAAGCTAGCAAAGCATAGTTTTGTTAAGTAATCTTCTTTGCTAAAGGTTATCTTGATAGAAAAAAATTTCCCTAGTTGGGTAGAAAACATTGTGGACAATGAAGAAATTGCTTGTAACAAACAATTTCTTCATTGTCCACAATGTTTTCCAAAGCTTTTCTCTTGGGATACTTAAAATGCGGAGTTTGAATTGGTAAAACAGCACGCTTTGAAAAAGCTCTCTACAATTTGAATAGAGTTTGCAATATTCCCCAAATATATATAAGAACTACTTTTTATGACGTAGGCATTCAATGGATTTAGTGGTCAAGCCTCCTGTGGTAGTTTGCACTCGTTGAACTTTGAGAAGACCTCAAAATTTCGTCTGTTAACTTAATCTATCAACGCTGTCGCTTTGCTAGCTAAAAATGAGCTAATTATTTGAAGTCTAAATGTTCATAATAGTTTTTGTACAGATAACTCATCACCCAATTATCCTTTTTTTCTTCTTTGTTTTGCTATTTTCCTTTTTTTGTTATTTGTTAATGTCATTCTTAAATGCTTTGCGCACAAAATGTTGGTTTGGCGACTTAAAGTTGTAACTGCAACTTATTCAATCTGTAGTTCAAACGGTAAGGCCGCCAACAAACTATTTTACTTTTTGTTACATGTTACTGTACGTAGATTTTGCAGAATAACAGCGTTTTAATTCTTAGTCGAACTTCCTGTCGGAGTAAGTGGGCGTGGTCAGAGATCCTTCAATCAAGAAAGCACCCTCTTCAACTGTTCTAACATTTGTTTCTCCACAAATTATGGGCAACATATACATTCATCCACAATGTTTTCTATCAAAAAGGACGAAACAATTCAAAACTCCATCAACTTGAACTTGCCGTCTGCAGTTTCTTTTAATTTGGACCAGTCTAAACTTATGTTGTGTGGGAAAGGGTGAAGGACACACCGCCAAGATAAAGATCCCAAAAACTACAGGCTTTGTTTTCAACGATATGTGTTTTGACTGAGAGCCTTGTTCTGGTTGAATCTAACATCGCAGATATCGAAACCTAATTTTCAGGACGGTTGCTAAGATTCGACAGGAGAAGAGTTTGCATGCTCTATTAACTTGAAAAAATGCATTTTCCTTTAGCAAAACGATATCAAAGAATGAATCTGAATTAAAAACAAGAGGGCCAGTAGCCCTGACGCTCACCCGAGATATGGCTCTTTTTCGTCAAAGCCTAATACTAAGGGGGTCTGGAGAAGACAAACCTTTGAAGTTTAACTAAAAAACTTTCAATTGATTTCAAATTTTATAGTAATAATTATATGAAAGAGGCCAATGTACTGATGCTTCATGCAAATATCAAGGCTCTAAAACTTCTGTGTCAGCAGAAGAAAATTTTTAAAGATTTTTTTTAAAGTTTCGGTTTTGTTGTTATGGTAATTATAGTTTCAACTGATTCTAATTATTTTAACAGTTTTTAAGGGCACTACCTAAGGAACATTTCTGCTAGATTTGGTCGAAAATGGTCCATTGTTTTTTGGAGGAGATGTCGTATCAAAAATCCTTTTTTATTTCTATATAAGCCCCGCCCCTGGGGACTCGAGGGTGATGATTTTAGCTATTTTGTAGAGGTCAATATACTGATGCTTCATGCAAAACATCAAGTCTCTACGCCTTTTGGGTCATTTTTTTTATATTTCAGTTTTGTTGCCAAGGCAACGGATTTCAATTCTTTGAGGAAATGCCGTTTTAAAAAACTGTCGACACACGACGGACGAAGCACGATGCACGAAAAGAAAACTTTAACATCTACGATAAATGTTGCTTTCGACCTTCCATTTTATGTAAGGACGTATCGTGTCATACCTCCATGAAAACAAAAACTATTCTATTAATCTCTTAAAATACACTCATGTGCCAAATTATTGTCCACAAACATGGCCGACGCCATTTTTTTCTCTTAATTAAATGAGAAACAATAATTAATGTAATGTAAATAAATAGTCCTACATAATTGATAGGACAAATTTCCATGGTAGGATAGTATGTCTACACCTATTTTTGGTTCAAGGGAAGTAAATCCATTGTTTACATGTAAAATTTCGTCTGCTGTCAAGATGGGGTTGAGAGGTAAAGATCTGACACCTACTCAAAAAGAATTAATTGTTTGTCTAAACAAAGATGGTAAAAACAATTCTGAAATAGCAAAGTTGTTAGAAATAAGCAGATTTACAGTGTGTAAATTCTTAAAAAGACTTAAAGAGAGGGAAAATGTTGAAAATGTCAAAGAAAGTGGAAGAAGGGGAAAGTGTGGAAGAAAACGTAAGTCCACTAACAGAACTGATCGGCTCCTATTAAATGTAGTAAAATGTAACCGAAGGAAAAGTTTATCAGAAATTACTTCTTCATTCAATGAAAGTACACCTCAAAGACTATCTAAGAGGACAGTCCAGAGAAGATTGCATGAAAGCTACTACCATCTCTGCTAGAAACAGGATAAAGAGACGGGCCTTCAGCAGATCCCATCTTCACTGGACAACTGAAAGAGATTGGGCCAACATCATTTTTTCTGACGAAACCCAGGTTGTTATAGGAAAGAATAAGAGGATTTATGTGTGGCGTAAAAATGAGGAGAAGTGGAGACCAAGATGTTTAGGTGTGTACAGTGACAAGTCAGTTCCAGTGTTGAGTGTCATGTTTTGGGGGTGTATAACTTTTGAAGGTGTTGGGACATTAACAGCGGTTGAAGGTAATATAAACTCTACAAAGTATATTGAAATTCTTGACAGTCAACTTTGGCCAGTTTTAGCAAAACTTCCAGCTACCAGACAGTATATTTTTCAAGAAGACAATGCTACTGTACATACTTCAAGAGAAACTTCTAAATGGAAAAGAGATAATAACATTCCAACAATGATTTGGCCCCCACAGTCCCCTGACATTAATATTATTGAAAATGTGTGGAGAACCTTGAAAATTAAACTTCAAACTAGAGTTACCAGGATTCATTCAAAACAAGACCTTATTGACCATGTTCTAGAGATCTGGCAGTCCCTCACTCCAACATACATAAAGTCTCTCTATATGAGTTTACCTCGACGAATGAGATCAGTTTTAAGAGCAAATGGATGTATCACCAAGTACTGAAAATATCAAGTAAGTGTGTGTTATAATTGAAGAGTTATACTTGTTCAAAGTTTCTGTTTAGGTTCTAGTTTGATATTTGGCGGCCATTTTTGTGGACAATAATTTGGCACATGAGTGTATAAAAGCCTACAAAGTTCGTACACGGGCAGTTATACCATCTACAGTGTTTTACCTTGAACAGTGGCTTTAATTCTGACCTTTTCTATTACATTGTAAAATTGATTCTCTTGTAATCAAATTTCAGTTCATCTAATAAGATTCAAGCATTTTGATGGGCTGCATTTTTTTTTATACTTCCATGAAAAAAATTCTGAGCGTGCAATTGTTGCGTTTGCTTGCACACAGAGAAGAGACTTAAGATTTTAATAAAAAACTAGTACACTATTCCATCTGTTTCGCTTGATAGCATTGAACTATAAGGAATGAAGAGAATATCGTATCGAACTCCTAAAGTGACATTTCAGACTTCTTTTAATATGCAAATGATCTAAATTATTTCGTAGCTATGAGATAACATTTCCTAATTACGGAATAGAATTTCGTAAGTACGAAATACTATTTCGTAATATACAAAATAGTTTGCAGAGTATTTCGTAATTACGAAATAATTCTGAGATTATTTCGTAATTACGGAACAGTATTTCGTAATAACGAAATAGTATTTCGTAATTACGAAATAATATGGATCATTTGCATATTCAAAAAAAAGTCTGGAATGTCACTTTAGGGGTTCCGAAATATCGTTTGTTTCCATTTAGCTATGAATCTAAAAACTTAATTAAACTAGTGTATTAATCCGCTATTTTTCGATTTCATTTCGCCATCCATTTAATGGCAAGTGATGCGGCTTCCATAATTTCGCATGGAAAGAACTTGTTCGTTATAAAAATGATTCCTTACCTATTTTGATCTATTCATGTTTTCTGAGTTTTGATTATAAAAAGATAATCTTTTCGTACTAGAATTTCTAGTTTTTAGACATAATATTTAATTTTCAGTTTCGTCTATCAAAAATGAGCGTTCTGATTGGCTGAAAAGAATTATTCATATCTCCATGAACAAAACTTGAGGACGCAGCTATTTTGTATGCCTCCGCATAAAATAGTTCTATACAAACAATGTATGGAAATTTGTAAATTACTTGCTTTTTTAGCCTCATGCTATTAAATTATAAGAAATGAAGAGAATATTTTTTCATTGAGGTATGAACCGAAAAACCAAATCACACTTATGAATGAATCCGCTTCGCATCATACTAATCAGTATGGTCGAGAAGGGATTTTAAAATACTTTTAATGGAAATAGAAAATTAAATTTTAGATATTGACCACCTGGCACGTAAACTACTGCGAAACAGATGGATGAAACGCTTGTCATCGAATTGATGTTGACTTGGTAAACATACCAGGCTTATGACAAACCTCTCATAGAAATGTATAGAAATATAGGAGTATCAAAGGCTGTTTAGCTCTAGTAGGGACAAACTGTCTCAAACACACACAAAAAAACCCCTGAAATCTTCGTTACAATTGTTTACAGACCCCTCAATCAGTAATTTTATAATAGGTTAATTGCCAGCTATGAAAAGCTTTGTCAAACAGAAAAAGAAAATAAATCTCATTATATTTGCTGACTTTTTTTTGTATGGCAAAGCTGTTCACAGCGGTCCTGTGACCTATTCTGAAGTTGACCTGTACACAACTTAAACAAAGATTCTAGGATTCCTTTTTGTGATAAATTTCCTTCCTACGACAGCCAGAGAGCCTTAAATTGATTATGAAGAACGAGTTTATGGTCAATTCAAAGTGCTTCATTTGTTATGGATTTTTCTTCGCGTTTCTTGACTTTGACGCCGACTTTGAATTCAACTCCAATAAATGTATGTCAGTTATTACAGAATGAAAAATTACTTCAGCAGAAGCAACAGAATTCTTAGGTTCACCGTAACAAAAATCAACGTGGATCTTGACAAATCAATGGGTTTTTATGCATATGGATTAGCTTAAGGATACAGAGTAAGAATTATACCAATGCTTTCGCTATAACCAAGACTAAATTTGCACAAATTGAAAGTGATATGCAATATAATGCATGATAAATATCGGTGGCTTAGTACAAAGTATAGACACTTATGATTTTTTTTACACTAAGCTATCGAATTATACTTGTGTAAAAATGCTGGTTACTGTGTAGATTCTTCTAGATAAAAGATCTATCATTTTATATTACCAAATATCATTCCCGTGGCCCTCATTTGTAAAACATACGTCGACATTATTTAATTTATTCCAACCAATCACAACTGAATTTCAAGTATTGATATCTACGTGGTAACATGTGGCACACAACCAACATCTGATGAGCATTTGAGCATCGTTTCTGTTATAAACCTACCATTTGAATCGTGGTAATTCAAGAATAGGGAATGGATGTCATGGTGTACCTGCTTTATTTGATGGTAAGAAAATTTGGTCATATAAAATAAGGGTCGACACTTTTATTTTTGTTCTATGCAATTAATTTAGATTTAACGTCATGTGGTCAATTTTCAGAAAACCCTATAACCATTCTAGATGCCACAATTTGTGCTCAATTGACCCGAACTTCGGTCAGAATGTTTTGTCTTGATAAAATCTTGGACAAGTATAACATTTAGTCACCTTAGGTAATAAAGGTTGACTTTGAAACTTTTGTTCCAATTTTAGAAGAATTTCTGCTCACTTAAAATGGACATTGGTCAAAATGATTATCTGGAAAAAATTTGAATGGATTCAAATTTGGTCACTAGGGTTAAGAAATAAGTTAAATCTTATAGAACTATCTTAAAACAAAATATTTTTTCATTTACCTCCAATATTCGTCAATATAGATATCTTGATAGAAACCTTGGTGAGTTTCAAATTTGGTCACCTGGAAATACTATTACAAGTCGTAGGAAACACTTTCTTGACATTATAATAGCATTTTATTCTCATATGACCTAAAAATGGGACATATTGGTTGTCTTGACAGTAAAAAAGGGTGATCGATTAAGGACTATTATTTTCAAGAGAGTCTGGGGATATAACTGCAGCCGTTTATATATCGAATATATGACGATTTTCTTTAATATTAGTCCTCGTAATCAGCGTTTAAGTTGCCCTTTGTTGAATTATCTTAAAATATTAATCAACATAGGTCACACCTAGAGGCTGTTTGCTTGGCGAGCTAAAATGGACATATAGCTGATTCCAAATGCGTTCTATGGGATTTATACCAATACCAATCCCATAGGTTTAATACTTAATAATTATTCACAGACGACACGGCTGTGTCTCGTTTTTTTTAAAAAAAAAACATTGGCAAATAACACTAGTGTTCCCGTTTTCAAAAATTCTATCTCGAAACCGCCGGACTTTTTTGAAGAATGTAAGGCAAATTCGTTAAGTCGACCCTGTTTTGTGTCATCCCATATCATTAAATCTTAGTCTTTAGGGTTATGATCCGAAAATGAAAATATGCGCATTGCCTTCTGACTCATTATTAGTGCACTAGTTTGAGCTCTAACATGTAGTGTAAAGAGCAAAAGTTGATTGTGACATCTAACGTGTTCCCCTCCAAGACTAATTGACACAGACAGGTAGGAAGTCAGAAGGCATTGTATTTTACAACGAAAAACTGTTTATCTAGCTTTGTAAGCTGTGTGGGTATTGTTGAAACCTTGATATATCGAATGATCAGCGCGAAACAGTTGTAACTCCCTGTAAAGATATAGGCAGTTACAACAGTTTCGCGCTGAACAATCGATACGTGGCATTCTGAAGATCGGAAAAAAGCTGATGATCTAATAACGATCATTAGCGACAGTCGATCGATTGATTGAATCGGGCTAAACCCAACTTTCAACAGTATTTCAGGAATATCCTGGCGGCTGGAGCACCTAACATTGAATTCCTGGTATTTCTCACACCAGTACTACCACTTTATCCTTTCCTAGCCTTCAGCTACTATCCCACTTAGGTTTACGATTATCCACCCATTCGTGAGACAAATGTCGGAAAGAATATGTACCGCCGCCGGGGATCGAGCCCATAGCATCCCATAATTGAAGATTGGGAGTTTGATGTGCTACCGACTGCGCTATGACGGCGGCAATGTATAGCCATACTACTGCCGCCATCGTGTCACCTTTTAGTCATACTGTATTATTAAAAACTTGGTCACTCTAGAATAATTTAATTTTTAGTTTCGTCTATCACAAACAGGCGTTCTGATTGGTCGAAAAAAAAAAATTCATAGTTCCATGAACAAAATTGTGATCATACAACTAGTTTGTATGCTTCCGCAAAAAATAGTCCCATACAAAAAAGTATCAAAATTTGTAAAGGTGTTGCTTTTTTCGCTCCATGCTATTAAATTAAAAGAAATGAAAGAATGTTTTTTTGTTTTCATGGAGGTATGAACCGAAAAACCTAATCACACAATGTATGAATCCGCTTCTATCTTCATCTCTTAAATGAAAAAAAGTCTGATGCACAAGTTTTGCCAAATTAAGCTCACGATAAGGAGCTTTTTTGTTCATGAGAAAAACGCATTCTACCATAAGCATGTTTCTCAAGAACAAATCGCCAGTAATTTATACAAGAAAAATATTATCAAAGATTCACGGGGCCAGAGATTGGTCAATCATATAAGGGACTTTTAGTGCTTAGCATGATTTGAGAAGCACATTTAAAAGGCAATTGGTAATTTAACTTATAATGGCAATATGACTATTTTTCGTTTTCAGCTGTCCACAACACCAATGATGGCTGTTTCAAAACCATGTAAATGTTCCAACTCTCGAGGTTTGTATATAACCATTAGACTAAAGTCCTCTTACAGATTACCGTAAACTACCTATGATTTAATCGCACCGAGATCGAAGTGTTTACAAGGGACCTTTTTTGATATATATATATACGCGCCTTCTAAACTCAAATAAGCCTGCGCAACCACAGAGTCAATGCCTTTTTAGATTTCTCTTAGTCATCCAGAATAAATTCTTAATGCAATGTGTGGTTATGTCTGCCTTTCAAACATATGTGAAATCGTCGGAAATACCATGCATCGAATCACATATATTATTATTTACATACTCTCCGTAGAAAGGTCATCATTAATCCATATGCATTAAGGATATGGTTAGGACATGACGTTGTCGTATCGTTTGTATATAATATCAAGTGTTCCGAAATACCTACAGCCAATGAAAAAAAGAACAACAAAACTGTCCATTGTAAACAGGCGCTCAGTAAATTAAAGTATAATTGAATAAAGTGCAAAACATCATTGACACAAGACTTTATAATCTTTTCTCAGTACTATATTGATTCCGCTGGGTTTATCTTAAAGTTTGACTGTTTAGATTTTATTTTCGACGCGTTGGTGAGGTAATTTTTCTGCATAGCAAAGGTATCAAGGATTAGTTTTAGGGTGACAGCGGCGGTTCAAGCCAAGATACAGAATATTTATTTCGTGGTATTTAACTATAGTTTTTCAATTTTTGTAAAGTTCTACCGAGTTCATGTGGCTTTTGCTCTTTTAACCCTTTCCCGTTTTTGGAAATTTTAGACTGGTCCAAATTGAAAGAGGTTGCAGGCAACAAATAAAACTTGATGCTATTTGAAATGAAACCATCCTATGTGGTAGAAAACATTGTGGGAAAAGAAGAAATTGCTTGTTACAAGCAATTTCTTCTATTCCACAATGTATTCTAGAGTATAAAATCACAGCAACGTAAAATCCCGTATTTGAACGGGAAAGGGTTAAATCAGGAGCGGTCTGTATTCAAAATGATTTTCACGTAAATTTTCGTAACGATGTGATTGCAGAGCAAGCCTAAAATCGCAGTTCTTGTTTCTACGGAGTGATTACCTTAATCTGTTATTTCCATAGCAAAGTGTACAATGCATGTACCTTTTGGAATAGACCAATCGCTGTAACAGCCATCTGACTCTTTTGGCCCCGCCCATTGACTCCGATAGTAAATTCTAGTTCGATTTTTAACGGCGTTATTTTTCAGATTTATGGCCAGTAGCATGTTACAAATAAGTAAAATGGTTGGTTGGCGACCTAAACGACGTTTAAGTTGCAAAAACCAGCAAAGATGATTCACCAAAATGGCTGCCAATGTCGGAGTTCAAACTGGACTTCCAGTCTAAATGAATGATTTCCTTGGTCGACTGACTACTTTATTGACAACCGCGAATGGCCAATGTATTTGATGAGATAATTCCAAAGAAGCGAAATGGTTTTGATGGATGGAAATTTATATCTAGAAATCGAATTCTTCAGCTTTTTCATTTTGTAATCATTGAGAGTCATTTTGTAATCTACGTGTTTTTTTGTTTAAGATATATGAAATTCCACATTTTTACCACCATTATGGTAGAAATGATAAGAGATGTTAATATATAAACAAAATGAAATCTTATTTAGTCTGGTTTGGACTCATAATGTAATATAATCTCGGCCTTTCCTCCTGTTTCTCCAATGTTTCTTCTCAGTGATCGTATAGTGGATAAATTAACAATAACTCCAAACTTCTGTTTCTATCATACAATATTTATTTCTTCTAAACTACTCTGGGAGCATAAGCTCCAACAGTCATATACGTGATCTATCCCATTTCAAACTCCCGGCTCTTTCCCCCGTCTTGCGCATTTGCTTCCCTTTTTATATTGGACCAAAACACTATGTCAACAAATCAAATATCTTGTTTCGTATCTTCCTCTCAAAATGTTCATTCAAGAAAGTATTGGAAGCTGATGGGCGTGTTTATCTTCGACCCATCATCATAATATTTAGTATTGATTTCATGGATTCGGACCATGGCTACTCTATTAATTTCTTCATGAAAGGAATATATGAGCTTCCACATAAGGCTCGAATCATGGATTATGTTACAATAACTTATATATTCAGAGTCCTCGATCTTACAGCACTAATCAAATGCTCCTAATCTTCAATCGTGGGATGTCATAGGTTCGATCCCCGGCGGCGGCACATATCCTTTCCGACATGTGTCTCTCTCATATAGGTGGATAATCGTTAACCTAAGTGGGATAGTAGCTGGAGGCTCGGAAAGGATGTAGTAGTAGTACTGGTGTGAGAAATACCAGGAATCCATTGTTAGGTGCTCCAGCCGCCAGGATATGACTGAAATACTGTTAAACGTGGCGTTAAACACCATTTAATCAATCAATCAACATAAAGTTCCATATCTGGCTGATCAAAAATAATTTCCTAACAATTAAACTTTCCGATCCCGCGGAATCAATCGAGTGTTGAGGAAAGTTAATGAAGTGAAAGGTGAATGATATTTTGTAAAATCTATAGTAATCAAGGACAATATCTACAAACTGATTGCGACGCCCTCTGAAAAAAAATGTACCATTCTTTTCGTCGAGATAATAAATTCTGTTATCATATGCTAGGAGAAGTGAACATGCCGATTGCAACGGTTCCTTGCTTTGAAAAGCAGAATTGTAATGATGATTTTGTGATTTTGTCAAAGAGTTTTACAATAAGTTATCACAAAACTAGTTTAATTTCAAAAGCGTTCACTATGTACAAGACTAATAGAAATTCAACAACACGGACTCAGATAGCACGAGACAATCGTCTTGTTTAACCCTTTCCTGTTTTTCAAAATTTTAGACATGTCCAATTTGAAAGAATCTGCAGACGACATTAAAAGGAATCTGCAGACGACATTTAAAGTGAGAGCAATTTAAGAAGTAGCCAATCTACAGGTTAGAAAATATTTTGGGAAAAGAAGAAATTGCTTGCTGCAAGCAATTTCTTCTTTTCCCACAATGTTTTCTCAAGTATGAAAAAAAAAACAACAACAAAAAACAAACAAACAAACAAACAAACAAACCAACAACATAAAAAAAAAACAAAAACAAAAACAAAAACAAAAAAACAACAAAGGGACGTAATTAACAAAGGATTGAACAGGAAGGGGTATATTATCATCGGTGAATGATTCTGATACATGTATAAAGAAAGTTAAGATCAAGCAGAGCTAGAGATTTTCATGCATACTTACATTGCAGTTGATCAAGTGCCCCAAACCACTACTCCAGAGGATCTATGTACGGGAGTGGATTGCTCCTTAGAGGGTCCAAATATTGACTGTTTTGCTGGAATCTGTTTGTGTTCACTGGGATTTCATTTGAACAACACCGACTGCGTAAGAGGTATTCCCGTAAATATCTATATAAGTTTCATATTTGTCGCCGTCATAGCGCAGTTTGTAGCGCACCAGACTCCCAATCTTCAAACACGGGATGTCATAGGTTCGATCCACGGCGGCGGCACATATCCTTTCCGACATTTGACTCTCACCAATGGGTTGATAATCGTAAACCTAAGTGGGATAGCAGCTGGAGGCTAGGAAAGGATTTAATGTTAGTACTGTGCGAGATATAACAGGAATCCATTGGTAGGTGCTCCAGCCGCAGCGATGTAACTGAAATACTGTTAAACGTGGCGTTAAACTTCATTCAAGTAATGGCTTATAGGTATTTTCGCCGGAACCTCAAAAATTTAAAAGGAGCGCTGCCAGTATTCGAACCTACTACCTCGACACCCCTGTCCAAAACCTGCCGCCCTAACCACAGAGTCGTTGAACAGCTCCCACTTTCTGACATTTGTCCTTCGAATTTTCCAGATCTATTGTTTCCGGGACAATAATTACCCAAATTTGTTCTTATTATTATCATTATTGTTTCATGAGTTATTGTTTAACTTAAGAACCGAATAAAAGTTCTTTGGTTTTATTTGCTCTGCAAAAATATGAAAAAGACAGTTTTATTTTCTTTAACGAACCACTGCGAAGCGGATTCATACATCGTGTGATAAGGTTTTTTAGTTCATACCTCCGTGAAAACAAAAATATTCTCTTCATTTCTTATAATTTAATAGAATCGAGCGAAAACAAAATTAAATGCTTTACAAATTTTTATACCATTTTGTATGGGACTAGTTTGTGCGGAAGCAAACAAAATCGCTGCGTGTTCAAAATTCTGTTCATGGGGTTATGGATAATTTTTCTCGACCAATCAGAACGCTCGGTTTTGATAGACGAAACTAAAAATTGAATTATTTCGGTGTGAATGAGACATCAAACGATGTTAATTTGCATAATTAATTTTCAGGAACATAAATCAAAAATGCAAATCGATTGTCGGTGACATAATGTTGGAAATGCAGCTTAAGTAAACTGTAATTACGGTGTTTATGTAATCAGTATAGCAGAAATGCTTGACACAGATCATCTTGTTGAAATAGGTGGTGGAGAACAAGGTTCAACTCCGGTCTAACAGAATGGTTTGGTTGGTCAATCGACGTGTAGGTTGAAAGTGTCATTTGGTTAACTATTATCGTGTAATTTCAAATTCATTATGTGATTGATTTAGGAGATGAAGAGAATATTTTACTTTTTTCGAAATGAAAAAACTGATCACACTGTATGAATACGCGAAGCGGATTCATACATAAATGTGATTAGTTTTTTCGCTTCATCCCTCAATGAAAACAAACAAACAAACAAAAAATAAATAGTCTCTTCGTTTCTTAAAATTTGATAACATCAAGCAATATGTATTTATGGAACTATTTGTGCGCAAGCATACAAAAAAGCTGCGTGCTTAAAATTTTGTTCATGGAGTTATGAATAATTAATTTCGGCCAATCAGAACGCGCGTTTTTGATAGACGAAACTAAAAACTGAATTATTCAGTTTTGAACTCGTTGGGTGGCAACATAAACGTCGTAAGTGTTACTTAGGTCACCGAACTAACAAGAAAACTTGACATGAATATCGAAAGTGTGTGTATTTCCGTTTATTTTTCGTCGCTACCGTAGCACATGCCCATATGAGCGACGCCCCAAGAAAACGGTTAGCTGTTACGGGGTATAGTGCAAGGATACAGGACGAAACTACTGAGAGGTCCGCCTGGCTCGATGGATAGCATCGTCACACGGGGCCTCGGTTTAACGCCTCATTCGAAAGACAATTAGTTAGTTAGTTGATATGGTCAGCCCAGGGCTCGAACCCGTGATCTTGATGTTTGAAGTCAATTGCTCTAACAACTGAGCTAATCGGGCTGACAATATCGAAAGTAAACATTCACTGCCGGTTTAAATGAACGGTGTCAGTGATTTAATGGCTTTTTGATAGACAGTGGCGTTTCTTTAGTTGGTATCAGTGTTAAAATATTATTATATAATTTCAAGTTTCGTCTATCAAAAACCAGCGTTCTGATTGGTCGAAAAAATTCATTTATAACTCCATGAACAAAATTTTGAGCACGCAGCAATCTTGTATGCTTCTGCACAAAATAGTCCCATACAAAAAAGTATCAAAATTTGTAAAGCTTTTGGGTATTATTATTTTTTTTTTTTTTTGCTCGATTCTATTAAATTATAAGAAATGAAGAGATCTTTTTTTTGTTTTCATGGAGGTATGAACCGGAAAACCCTCTCACACTGTATGAATACGCGAAGCGGATTCATACATTGTGTGATTAGTGTGATTGGGTTTTCCGGTTCACACCTCCATGAAAACAAAAAATATTCTCTTCATCTCTTAAATAAAATTATTAAATATACTTGCTTTGAATATAATCATATCTTTTAATACTCAGAGTGTGGCAACGGCAATTACGGCGAAACTTACATTCAGTATCCTAATGGCATCGACGGAACATGTGGCATTGCAATCGAAACGACAAACCAAACCAGCATAGCAACCTGTCAAAAGCAATGCACGGATAACTCGCAATGTCTCAGCTTTATCTTCAATGCGGCTGATGGAAGCTGCATTACCAACTTTTGTGACCCCCTAGATGACATTGATTATGTTGTATCGCGTCTTGAAGAAATTCCCACAACTATCGTTGCGGACACAATCACCTTGGGCGTTAGGAACTGCGATCCTGGTCGATAGAGCCCTTAACTTGATTCTTCAGGGGCTATAAATTACTTGTGTTGTTGAAACTCCTCGGAAGTGCGCACTGGTCCCGCTCACTTACTCCGTTGGCCCCGCCCATTAACTCTGACAGAAAGTTCCATATCGATTTTAAACGGTGTTATTTTGCAAATTTTATGACCAGTACTATGTAACAAAAAGTAACACCAACAATAATGCTTCAGATAGATTGCGTCAAATGTTTAGTTCAAAGTTTACTCAATTCAACGTAACAACGAATGATTTCACTGATTATTTGATTGACATTCGCGATTGGACAATTTGTATCCTCTTTGGTGTTGAATTTTACAAACATCTATATTTCGTCGAATAAATCATTACACTTTTTATGGCACGTCCTGATGACACGGAGCTGCAGTGTTCAATATGAAGTAGAAATTTTAGCTAACAAAGCGTCAGCTTTAATTGCTTAAGTTAACAAAAAAAAAAATATATATATATATATGAGGTCTTCTCAGAGTTCAACGAGTGCAAACTGACACTGGAGGCTTAACCACCAAACCCATCGAATGCCAACGCAATTAAAAGTTATTCTTATGTATTTAAGGGATATTGCAAACTCTATTGTAATTATAGAGAACTCTTTCAAAAGCATGCTGATTAACCCATTTCCACTAAATTCCGCTTTTTAAGCATCTCAGCTTTGGACAACATTGTGGACTTTAAGAAATGGCTTAAGAAATAGCTTGTAACAAGCAATTTTTTCATTGTCCACAATGTTGTCTACCCAGTAAGGGAAAGATTTTCTAAACTCAGCTAACTTTAAATTGTCGTCTGCAACTTCTTTAAATTTGAACCAGTTTAAGATTATGTCGTATTGAAATGGGTTAACTCCTGGATTACTTTAACCTCGTGATTACCTTTAGCAAAGAAGATTACTTAACAAAACTATGCTATCCTATCATTTAGTACTTTCAGTGCTTTGATTATAATAATAATAATAATAATAAAGTCTTTATTCAACGAGGCAACACAGTTGGTTTGACCCAGTCTTCCCTGATTGTCGTTGGTATTCATGCAGTGTCGTATTAAAAAAACTGTATTTAACCATTTCCTTTTCAAACCCGGAATTTTACGTTGCTGTGATTTTATACTTGAGAAAATGTTGTGGAAAAGGGAGAAATTGCTTGTTACGAGCAATTTCTCCTTTTTCCACAATAGTTTCTATCACATAGAGTGGTTTCTTTTCAAATTGCATCCAATTTTCATTGTCATCTGCAACCTCTTTCATTTTGGACCAGTCTAAAATTTGGAAAATCAGGAAAGGGTTAAACAACTTATTTCTTCTTAATCAAACACCATAGCTGTTTCATCAACAGCTAGGGTTTTTTAACGCCATAATATTTCTTACCATCTTAAGTACAATACTGGTTGAAATGAGAGAGTATAGCAAAGGTACCCCCCCCCCAATTTTCTAAGACTAGGATTCAGTCGTCATGTCAAAAGATGAATGTTATATCATTTTTTCCAGTGCGACACCCGAGTTCGGTCAACGACATTGTTAACCCTTGTCATGCTGAAACCGGAATATTTCGGTTTTGGCTGGATGTGTAGACCAAGATCAGCCTGCACATAAGTGCAGTCTTATCTTGGTCTACACCTCCTGCTTGTACTTTTCCTGCCAGATTTTTTATGAAAACGATTTTTAAAAGAAATATTGATTTTTTGAAAACAAATTCTATCTGTGCTTTCAGCCCTTTGATTTAACAGCAATTCAGTAAGGTAATTTATACAGCATGACAAGGGTTAAGTTCATTTACAACCAAACTGCTGGGGTTAACGCAATTGATCAACTTAGAAAAAATGGTTATTTCATAACGTAAATAAGCAAACTGAAAAGGTTATGTAGTGCCAAATAATTACCGTAATCATTCGAAGGAAATGCATATGGAATATTATGTTACAATAAAGATTCAACATCGTGTAATTACTTTGAGCTGTGGAGGAATATTTCGATATTTCACGAAACCGAAGATCGAATGAAATATCAAAAATTACCTCCATTTTTTATATACCTTTCATTGGTTAAATGAATTTGGTGAAATGATAATAAAATCAGTAGATTTCTACAAGTTTTCCCTTCTCCTTTTACATTCTTATTACGTTCATTTGAAGTATGACGTCATCTAGAGAATGAAAATGACGTCATCTTAGACTACCTTTTAACCCATTCCAACACAGAAATTTTTTAGTACTGGTCCAAATTGAAAGAAGCTGCAGACGACAATTTCAAGTTGATGGAATTTTGAATTTTTTCGTCGTTTTGGATAGAAAACATTGTGGATAATGAAGAAATTGCTTGATACAAGCAATTTCTTCATTTTCCACAATGTTTTCCAAAACTTTTTTCTTGAGGGGCGTAAAAAGGAGGGATTGAGTTGGAATGGGTTAACCATGGATTCCTGGTATTTCTCACACCAGTACTACTACCACATTCTTTCCGAGCCCCCATCCGCTAATCCCACTCAAAAGCCACAAACTGTTTCAATATCAATACATTTTTAGCAATATCTGATTATTTTACTTTAACTCCGATGAAAAAACAATGCTTCTGATAAATGGCGACCAACATCGGAG
This sequence comes from Fragum fragum, assembly GCA_946902895.1. NCBI lineage: Eukaryota > Metazoa > Mollusca > Bivalvia > Cardiida > Cardiidae > Fragum > Fragum fragum. The sequence goes on from OX336380.1 coordinate 2,125,723, forward strand.
TTCAAATTAACTTTGTATTGAGTCTGAATAAATGATCTCATTGGTAGACTGGTTGCTTGACTTAAATCCGTGATTGGTCAATTTTTACGGGAATGGGTATTTCGCACTCAAAAAAAGCATTTTCTCCTGAACAAGAATACCTATAACATTAATATTTGGCATTGAGCATCAGATCATGCAACTCTAAAAGAATTACAAAAAGGCATGACCCTTAGATTACAGGGAGTTGTGAAAGTAATTTTGCTTATTTCCTTTCCAAACCCTATGTTGTGTGTAGGCATTAGAATAGTCTCATCAAGATAATTCTGACGAGATCTCAATCAAAGTGCTGAAAAGTACTGTAAGCTAGCAAAGCATTGTTTTGTTTAATAATCTTCATTGTCAAACGATAAAGAAGCGAGATTAAAGTAACGAAGAAATTACCCGATCACACACAATTTCTACGCCCCCGAGAAAATAGATGTGGAAAACAATGTAGAATATGAAGAAATTGCTTGTTACAGGGAATTTCTTCATTTTCCACATTGTTTTCTACCTAAAGATATTAATATTTTAGAATATTCAACAATTTAATATTGTCGTCTGCAACTTCTTTTAAGGTCGATGTGCTCAAGAGAGCTGAAATACGTAGAGAAGACCTTGCATGCAGAGTTTGCAATACTTCTGAAATACGTAAGAACTACATTTTATGGCGTAGGTATTTAACGGATTTATTGGTTGAGCTCCACCGGCAGTTTGCGCTCGTTGAACTTTGGGACGACCTCAATTTTTTTCTGTTAACTTAAGCTATCAAAGCTGACGCTTTGCTAACTAAAAACAAAGACCCTGCTAGACGACGATTGATAACAGAAATAAATAAACAAAATAATAAGATGGAAATGTTTTAACCCATTCGACACAGTGACGCTTTTAGACGCCCCCAAGATTTTTTTCTTTTTTTTTTGGGGGGGGGGGATATTGTGAAAATTAAAAAAAAAATATGCATGTTTCTTCCTTATCCACAATGATTTTTTTTACCCTTAAGGTAAAAAACAGTCCAAAATTTCATAAGCATGCAACTCCTTTCGATTTGGACAAGCCTAAAATGTTGCCATCTGATAATTGGTTAACCCTTTCCCGTTCAAATACGGGATTTTACGTTCCTGTGATTTTATACTTGAGAAAACATTGTGGAAAAAGAAGAAATTGCTTGTAACAAGCAATTTCTCCTTTTACCACAATACTTTCCACCACATAGGATGGTTTCATTTCAAATGGCATCCAGTTTTCATTGTCGTCTGTAACCTCTTTCAAATTGGACCAGTCTAAAATTTCATAAAACAGGAAAGGGTTAAACAATCATTACTGCCTCGGTTTTTTGTGATACTTCCGACAGATTACTATCTTCACTGTTTTTGTCTTATATAAGGTTGTATGCCATGTACTTATTTCAATAAAGGGTTACTTTGTGTGTTGCTGTTATTTTTTTTTCCTTAATTCCACCAAGATGAAATTATCTTAACGTGTGTAGTCTTTGTCGATAGGCTGGCCAAATTAAAAGGCAAAGAGTTCGGGAAAACTTTGAAAAAGGAGAGAGAGAGCGCGCGAGAGAGAGAGGGAGGGAGAGAGACAGAGAGAGAGAAAGACCAAGAGGGAGAAGGAGAGAAAGGTGGGAAAGATGTTTACCAAACGCCAATAATCAGATAATTGTGGAATACTTTCAAAAGTCATGAAGTAAAGCCATTCAGGGATAGTATTTATGACGAGTTGACCATGCGAGAAATCCGTTAAAGAGATAACGAAAAGACGAGAGAGAGAGAGAGGGAGAGAGAGAGAGATGGAGAGAGAGAGAGAGAGAGAGAGATGATGACAGAAAGAGAGATTGGTTAGAGAGAGATAGAGAGAGATGAGACAGATATATAGAGAGAGAGAAAGAGAGAGGGAGAGTGAACGGGACAGAGAGGGGAACAGAAAAAGGTGAGAAAGAGAGATGATGGCAGAAAGAGATTGGTTCGAGAGAAAGAGAAAGAGAGAGAAGGAGAGAGAAGGGCGGGGGGAGAGGGAGAAGGTCAAGAGGGGGAGATTATTTGATTTCAAGGGTTTTACGTCATCCTCAATAATAGACGTCAAATATGGCCTTGTTATTAATCTCGTCCATCTGATTAGAGCATCGAACTAGAGACCCCTTACAATTGAGCGCGCTATCGCTTCACAAAGACCGCTACCGTTAGGGAGTGAGAGGTCAGAGAAATAGATGGCTTTATTTCAGTAAAATAATTCTACAATAAAAGCATAGTAAAATACAATTAAGATTTCAAGATCATCTTTGGAAACAGTAATGAAATACATTCGTTTCTAATAAACCATAACTACAGTTTTTAGAAATTTTCTTTTTAACGTGTTATCCGTGGTTTAACGTCATATAGTTTTTAGAAACGTAATAAAGTTTATCACGTTTCTAAAAACTACGAGCGTATATGACGTTAAACCAAGTTTATGACGTTTTAGAAAAAAAAAAAAAAAAAAAAAAAAAGAAAAAAACACGTCGTTTTATATAAGAGATGAAGAGAATTTTTTTCGTTTTCATGGAGGTATGAACCGACAAATCTAATCACACTTATGTATGAATCCGCTTCGCTTCGCGTATTCATACAGTGTGATTAGGTTTTTCGGTTCATACCTCCATGAAAACAAAAAATATTCTCTTCGTTTCTTATAATTTAATAGCATCGAGCGAAAAAACACAAAAGCTTTACAAATTTTGATATCTTTTTGTATGGGACTATTCTGTGCGGAAGCATGCAAAATCACTGCGTGCTCAAAAGTTTGTTCATGGAGTTATGAATATTTTTTTCAACCAATCAGAACGCTCGTTTTTGGTAGACAAAACTAAAATTTAAATTAAATCGAATTGGAACTTCCTGTTAGAGTTCAGTGGGCGGAACCACCGATCTGTCAGTTAGCGAACTTTGGACAAGCCATTAATGTTCAAGTCTTAGAACCGAAAAAAAAATTGTGAAAATTATAACCTTATGGAATAGGAAAAACTAATAACCTGGAAACAAATCGTAAATAGATACTTTTTTATTTTCCGACGATGTTTCCTTGAATGTTAGATCCCAAAATCGTCAAAATCTTCAAAAACATTGACAAGAAGGGGGAGATATCTTAAAGACATATAAAGCAAAGAGTAAATATCAAATTTCAGTCCACCTGTCACAAGATATGATTGATAGAAAATTGTAACATTTGTCAGCTTATCGATAAATGAACATGTGCAAAGCAGCACATTAAAAAAGCATTTGACGACGAAATCGCAAAAAGCATGATAAAGATTTCACAGCTTGCTTACCATTGCCATCCTGAACCTTTGGTATCCTGTTAAGGCAGAAGGTAGAGATAGGGATAAGAATAGGGATAAGTCTGCACATAAGTGCAGTCTAGTCAAAGTATACATCACCTTTTTGTCTTTTTCAAGAAAGAGTTCTTTATTACATTATTTTCAAAAGAATTTTTTTTAAAACTGTATGACAGTCTTGATTTTTTAGTTCAATGATTCAGGATTAATATTAGAAAGGATTTATTCAGCATGACGAGGGGTAAGAGCGGCATAATTGGGCAATCACTGGCCCCGCCATCTTACACCGTTGGCCTTGACGCCGACATGAAGTTCCGCCTCTATTTTAAACGGCGTTGTAATGAAAAATTTATAGCCAGAAGAATGTAATAAAACAGTATAACGGTTAGTTGACGACCTCGACATAATATAACAGCTTAAATAAGTCGCATACCTAACAGAAATGTAACACACAAAATGCGGCCAATATTGGAGTTAAAAGCTCAATCCCGGGCTGAATGAATTATTTCATTGGTCGATTGAGTCCTTAATTGACAGTTGCGAATGGTCAGTTATGTTTTATACGTTGGACCTTATTTATAACATCATAACAGTTGGCCTTGTGTCTCTATCGCTGACATGAATGTCAAAAATGTACGTTTGATTTCTCATAATTTCAGTATTGTTTTATGCACGAGTTGCAACGAATAAAACTAGCGCACCAAATGTAGTAAAAGAAAGTAAAGATCCAGATATGAGTACTTAGATCAAGTCATGATAAAAAATGTGATTCCAAAATAACTATTTTATGAGATATCAATATTCATTTAATCAACAAGCAGCACAAAGTAAAATTGTACGTACATGTATATATGATTTAGAGTTTCGTCTATCGGGCGATCTGATTGGTCGAAAAAAATATTTATAACTCCATGAACAAACTTTTGAGCACGTATGATTACGCACAAAATAGTCTCATACAAAAAGGTATCAAAATTTGTAAAGTTTTTGCCTTTTTCGCTCGATGCTATTAAATTATAATAATTGAAGTGAATATTTTTGTTTTCATGGAGGTGTGAACCGAAAAAACTGATCACAATAATGTATGAATTTTTTCGGTTCATACCTCTATGAAAACAAAAAATATTCTCTTCATCTCTTGAAAAGGTTTATTAACTGTCATTGTATGATAAAACAAAACAAGCAAAAATAAAACAACCAACCAAAAATCCCCCTCCTAAAAACAAACAGTAAAGATATAGAAAAAAATATCTTTATTCAATCCTACATAGGGCAATTGATATACAGTATAATCTACGAAGGAAAAACAAATCAGTGAATTATTATGGAACATAGTTTAATGGAACATAGTTTATTAGAAAATATCCAGAAGGCCTTTGACCCATGAGGATTATACAAATATAACACAATAATACAATATGACGGACAACAAATTTTGCATAATTATTTATCAGAAGCTTTAAATATTCAGACAGGATGAGAAAATATAATCCACGTTCTGTTCATCTTACTCGAAAGCGAAATTAAGCAAGATGAACGGTGGATAGGAATGAATACTATCAGTAAGCGAACCATAAATCTTTAGAAAATATGTCCAGTTTATTTACAGAAAGGCACAACCAGGGCTCAAGATAAAGCCGTGGTTACGACCATATGGAAGTAAACCGGCAATTCGAACATTTCATGTTCAGTGTTTACATTTATTAACTATATGCTTTGAACAAATATTAATGACGGATGGTATCCAAAACATCGTAACTGCAACTGTAACAAAAACAGTTATATATATATAATTATTATTAAATATACAAACCGACACGATAATTATAGAAATTTGTAGATACAGCTTGGAATTTCGGGAAAAAAAACAAAAAAACACTTGAAGCACGCTCAACTAACTATAGAGAATCCTGTTTCTTAATTCAAACGATTTATTTACAAAATATCCTAGATTTCTAACAATTTTCTTATTAGTAGAAGTAATTAATTCTACAAATTTGAACATATTTGGTCTTCCCCAGAAATATTTTGGTAAAATTTCCTTTCGTAATTCCGAGTTTATTTCACATTCTAATACGAAATGGTATTCGTCCTCTAATTTATTGCATAAAGTACAAATACGGTCATTTAAAGGGGTACTTACAGGTTTATTCCACCTTCCTGTTTCGACACATAACCTGTGAGACGAAACACGAAGACAGGACAAACTCTTCCTGAACTTAGAAATATGCAAAATATTTAGGTACGATTGAAAACGAAAGTCTGCAAAAGTTCTGTAACATGTTGCACGACTTGATATGTCTAAACGACTATTCGAGCCTTGTAAAAATTGATCTTTGATCCATAGTTTTACTAAGGTTAGAAATACTTTTGAATTTCCGACCGTTTGTGATATCCAAACATCTGCAAAGCCTAAATTAAAAATTGTGTCTCTTAAAAGTGAACACCAGTTTTTACAATTGGGGTTATCCTGAATATCCTGATATAAAGTCTTGTAAACAATATAAATATATTTCTTAGGGTCCGAATTTAATATTTTAAGCCAAAATCTAAATATTGCACCGTACCGTGTATTTATCAAAGGCATTCTCCCTAATTCTCCATACACTAAATCATTTTGTGTTGTCTTTTTTACACCTAGTAGCCGTTTACAAAATTGCAGATGGACTCTTTCAATGGCATTACTATTCGCAAAACCCCAGATTTCACACCCATAATTTAGAATTGGTGTAACTAGTTTATCAAAAAGTTCAAGCTTGTGTTCAACTGTTATTTGTGTAAATTTATAAAGGTAACTATTTAGTTTAAAAATAGCTTTTAAAGATTGACCAGCAAGTGTGCTTTGGGCTACCGCAAAAGAACCACCAGTTGTAAATACTAATCCCAAATAGACAAATCTATCAACAATTTCTAGTTCAAAATCATTGTATTTAAAAATAGTGCTATTATTTGGTCTACCTCCTTTTTTGAAGATCATTACTTTAGTCTTGGATGTGTTGACCAATAGTTTCCATTTTTGACAGTATTGATATAATAAATCAAGGTTTGATTGTAATTCCTCCGGATTGTTTGCAAATAACACTATGTCATCTGCGTATAAAATCATGAATAATTTAATCATGTAAACATCAATGCCATTTACACCATTATCATTAAACATGTCTTCAAGATCATTTAAAAACATTGAAAAGAGAGATGGGACAAGCACTCGCCTTGTCTTACTCCAAGAGTACATTCGAAGGTATTACTTAAATCATTGAAATATTTAACGCGAGACTTAACACCATCATATATCGACCTGATTACATTCAGAATATTTCCCCTTATTCCAAGTTTTATCAATTTTAGCCAAAGATTATCCCTTGTCACATAATCGAAAGCTTTAGAAAAATCAATGAATGCGCAATATAATTTTTTACCGTTCCCAATAATGTGGTTTATTAACCCATGCAATACGTAAATATTATCTATAGTCCCCATGTTATTTCTGAAGCCAGCTTGGGCTTCGATATACACACTGTATTCCTCTGCCCAGTTACATAATCTGTTATTTAAAACACGAGTGAAAAGTTTCCCTAGTGTACTTAAGGTGATGCCCCTGTAATTATTTACCTCGTTTAAGTCGCCTTTTTTATGTAGTGGGATGACAAACCCTTCTGACCAAGACTCTGGAAAATAGCCCATATCAAGTATTTTGTTGAAAAGTGGCAATAAGTATGGAATAAGAATATCCTTTCCATAGATAAAATATTCATTTAAAAGTAAATCTGGGCCCGCCGATTTATTCGTTTTCAATTGATTTATGCCCTTATAAAGTTCGTCTGAAGTAAAAGGTAAATTCAACTCTTCAAACATAATACTGAATTCGTTTTTCTCATACCGCTCAAGAAAATAGAGGACATATTCGTCGGGTGTGAAAAAATTGTCTCTTGGATTATTCACACTTTTGAAATATTGCTCAAAACAATTTAATGAAATATTGGATGTTTTGATCCCACAAGACTTTTTTTAACAGATTCCAATAAAGTCGTGCATTTTTAATTTTAGCATCCATTAATTTTTTAGTTTCGTTTTTATCATGTTGATATTTGGCATTGTAAATACATGATTTATATTCTGACCGTTTTCGAGTCATTTCTATTCTATTCAAATCTGTTTTGTTATTCCTGAAACGATTTAAAGCAGAATAAAATAATTTACGTTTTTCTTTACAATCACCTGAGAACCAGCAATTACTTCTGCCTGTAGAATAATCAGGTAGTTTACTACATTTATTTGCCTTTATTTTTCTCTTAAAAAGAGGGGAGACCACATCATCAATTATATTCGAAAATTCAGATAAACATAGATCAATATCATTTTTACCACTGCTAGATTCGATATTTACCCGTAAACTATTGAGCTTATTCAGGGTTTCAGAACAGGCTAAACTATCCCTATACTGATATTCTTTTTCCTTGTTCCATACATGTACATGAGTTAAACGATCATAATCTTGTTTTTCTGTTTGGCTTTTTATATTATGTAAAAAAATGCATTTTTTCCTGAGAGTTTGTTCTTTCTTTCGGCGATTAAGAGACTGTTAACCGGATTAACTGTCCAAGGCACTCGAGTTCAAATCTGAAGGCTGTGCGTTCGATAACCGCACTGACCCAATTGACCAATCACGGCTGTCAGTCGAATAAGCAGTCGACCTATTATACCATTCATTTAGATCAGAAATGAGTTTTGAACTCCGACATTGGTCACCATTTTTGTTAACCTCTTTTGTTAGTTCGGCGACTTATAAACGTTTAGGTCGCCATAAACAATTCTGCCTTTATGTTACATGATACTTAATTTGGCAAAATAGAACCGTTTAAAATCGAAGCGAATTTCCTGTCGGAGTCAATGGGCGTGGCCAAAGGAGTTAGTGGGCGTGGCCGGCGATCGGTCAATTAGCAAACATATCGAGGGTTTAGAGCAAAAACATAGTATGGCTCTATACATTGTTTTGTCACGTATTCTTGCTCTTACCCAGAAACAAAAAAACTCCGCCTTCCAAGTGCGTCACTTAAAAGATCAACCAATAAGAATGATGAATAATGAAAAGGGACACACCCTACGGTTCAATTGCTCCATTTTCTAGGACGGTTTCTGAAATTTGAATTTAAATGGACCAATTAAAATACAAAGCATTCGATCAATCGAACAGATGTCATTTGATTGTTATCCACTTAAATAACAGGTGTGAGCATCTCTTTGATGGAAAACAGAGTTGATATAGCTTCATTAGATTTCTAGCCAAGTAACGGATAAATATGAGAAATACGAGAAACCGACTGCTTCTTTTTTGTCTTATGGTAAGAAATAGAAGATATGTTTGTTAAAGTTGTGATACAAAAGCTTTTATTGAATTGGAAAATTTGGGTATTTCACGAGACCAATTTTTTTCGTTGCGAGAGTCAAATGCAAGGTTTAGTATCATTACTACAGCATAGTATTACTTTTAGTATCGATGGATATTTTCTTTTACGTTTTTATTTTTGTATTTTCATTTATTTCGATGTCAAAATAGATTTTTAAAAAAAGTTATTAGATAATTCGAGAGATAAAGAAAAGTGCATTTTTTTTTGGAAAAGAGCATGTTAGACACAGGTACTAAATGCTAAACTTAGCCAACGATTCAATTCTATACAAGGAAAGCTTCACCAGTCGATTCCCATGGTTGTTTACGAAATCTTTCAGCTTCATAATTTCATTAATGATTTGCCAGTTACGACTCAAAGGGTATTTCATGCAGAGACTTAGTAGAAGTTCATTAAGAGAGACTCTGCATAACAAACACCAATGCTCTTGTCTATCTAGTTTTCGTAAAAGAAGATATTAACTCATTCCCAAACAAGAAAAATTTTAGACTGGTCTAAATAGGAAGAACATGCAGACGACAATTTCAAGTTAATGGAATTTGATTTTTTTTTTTCATCTTTTTGGATAGAAAACATTGTGGAAAATGAAGAAATTGCTTGACAAAAGCAATTTCTTCATTTTCCACAATGTTTTCCCAAGCTTTTTTTCGGGGGGGGGGTGAAAAGGAGGATTGTGTGGGAATGGGTTAAAAGGTTTATTTATTTATTTCAATGTCCAATAGTTTGTGCCCGAATGCCATGTTCTATGTTGTAAGTTTCATACAAAAAAGGTGTTTTAAGATGTCATTATCTGCTTCTGAGTAAAAAAGAGAGCAACCGGTTTGGATCGAAACATAGCCCAAAACGGCATCACAAGAATAAACACAGGCCCCATAGCAGATACTTATTATCCACGCCCACCGACTCCGACAGAAAGTCCTGCTTCGATTTTTAACGGCGTTATTTTGCAAAATTAATGGCCAGTATGATTTAACAAAAAAAAAGTAAAATGGTTGGTTGGTGATCTAAACGTCGTAACTACAGAACGTTTAAGTCGCCAAACCAACAACAAAGGTAAACAAAATAGCCGTCAATGTCGGAATTGATAAGCTCAGGTCCGGGCTGAATAAATTCTTTGATTGGTCGGATGATTCCTTGATTGACGACCGCGATTAGTCAATTATGGGTGAATTTAAATACTTTAATATAATTAATATACCAAATATGGTATATCATTGTCAATGACGAATAATCAGTGTAATGTAAAACGTTTTTTCCAATATGCAAAGGATAAAGTAGCAATTGATTTTCTATTAAAACGGAATTTTCCTGTCACTTTCTTCTACTCTGGCGATGTAATGTAAAAATAACTTGTATCACGCAAAATGTATATTCTAATTTCCATAGTCAATATTACAGTTGAAAATTACATAACAAATTGACCTTATCCGATTAGCTTTTTCTCCGGCTTTCTAAGGTTCGATAAATAAATCTTAAGAAGAAAAGTTGTTTCCCTTCACCAGTACATCTATATAATTCAACCTTTTGGGTTACAATGTCTAAGTCATATTTTGATGTAAAATGACTAAAAGATTTCTTATGCAATTTTACAATGGACACCGATGAAGAACAAAACAGAACAAAAAAAAAAGTTTTATTACAATCAAGGTCTCAAAATAAGGTAGAGTAATGCGCCATTTTAAAATCGGCTCGACGTCGAAACACTTTGTATGACGTCGGTATATTTGGTAATCCCTTTGAATCGATAGCGGACGGTAATGACGTAGTAAATAGAGAATAGATGGTTGGTGTCTTGATATGGAAAAGTTTATCGGGTAAGGCGTAGGAATTTATCTGGTGAGCCGAAGGCGAACCGGATATATTCCGAAGCCGAGCCTGATGAACTTTTCCTTATCAAGACACCAACCATCTATTCTATTTATCCTGTTACCATCTTTAAAAATGAATTCGACTGAAAAATGTCCAAGATAAGTAAATGTAAGTTAACCTTTCTCCGCCAAACATGGTGATTTGACCCAGCTAAGGTCAGGGCATCGGGGTCGACATTTGAAAAACTCGCACAATTTAATTTAGAATAGACATAATAAGAACGAATTAACAAGAACATCTATAACTTAAACCTTAAACAACAAAGACATACCTTGATCATCGAATATGATTTGCCTAGATTTGTCGATCCTATCGATCACTCAACTAACGTGTCGAAGATTTTCTGATTCGTTGATAAGCAGCTAAAACCAAACCCAAAGTCATTGCCATCCTGATAGAAAATCACAGGATGGACAAAGCTTGAGATTAGTTGCCTAGCCGCGACTTCTAAAAGTATCCTCACTCAAGTAATATCAATGCTTAATCCCCTTAATCCTTCTAGATAAATTCCTGCTTTCTGAAGTCATGTGTATGCTTCCATGAAATAAACAATTCCTGCGTCATGTATTGCGTCATCTCTACGTCACAGATGTATAATTCGATCGATGAAAGTTGAGAGTCGAGTATAATGTTTTTATTTGGACATAACTTTTAGCCGAAGATTTAAACATTTATTGCTTAAAAGTGAGCTTTAGAAAGCACCCCATCTACTGCAAAAATAGTTCCGGTCGGTCACGTGATCAAGTGACATGATAAAGCTTACCACGTGACAAAGTGACCTGATATCAACAAGTTTATCATACCCCCCTTTATTAGGCAGTATTTATAGCAGGTGACAGGATAAATCGTCATAACAACACGAAAAAATGCAATGTTCGGTAAAACCGAGGTGTAACGAAATTACTCGAGGATTCTCGACGTCGGTCATTTCGCATCACGCTTCCTGTTTCAAAGCCGGCCTTGAAGGATTTTCTATTTTACTTTACATTGCATAGTTTGGACAAGAAAAAACAATATTTGTAATGACATTCTGTTTGGTCTGTTTGGATATACACCAGAATCCTTATAACGACTATTCTTCTATAATAGAATTCAAATGAAAGTCTAGTTATTTAATTTTGTAACGAAATAATATACAATCGGAACGTTTATAATGAAAACTTAATCCATTCCCAAACAACAAAATTTAAGACTGGCCTAAGTTGAAAGAACTTGCAATCAACAATTTCAAGATGGTGATTTTTTTAAATTGTTTGTCTTTTAGGGTTGAAGGTATTGTGGATAAAGAAGAAATTGCTTGTAACAAGCAATTTCTTCGTTACTACAATGTTTTCCAAAGCCTTTTATTTTTGTCGTAAAACAGTGTGATTTTTTGGGAATCGATCAAGCATGAAGAAGTAAGGAATCTATAAAACAAGGAAATGATAGGAGCGTTAAGCTGATATTCTAACTAATATTTTGAAACAAAATGAAGTCGCTTCATTTCAAAAACTACTTTTAATAATTAATTCTGAACGCGGTCTTGCTTTTTTATTAGCCAGAAGATAAGACAAAGGACCAGTAACACTTTTCTTCTCTTCAGATTCCAACCTATATGGCAATCGACAACCGGTGCAAATGCCTTAGATCTAAAGGACAACAGCAAGGTATGTACACTGTAATGTTCTTTATCTTCCCTACTTTGGCCTTCATTTTTTTGAAAAAAGGAGATTTTGAAATGAAGCGACTACATTTTGTTTCAAAATATTGGTTAGAAATATCAGCTTAACGCTCCTATCGTTTTATTTCAAAATAATTTAGCCTTTTCTGAATTATTCTGAATTGCACTGTCCAAGACTAATCATTTAAGAATTACATTCAAATCTATAATAGGAAGCTGATCGAGGTCTAACCATAAAATCTTGTCCAAATAAAAAAGCCTCCGCCATAGCGCATTCTACATCACACCAGACTCCCAATCTTCAATCACGGGATGTCATGGGTTCAATTCCCGGCGGCGGCACATATCCTTTTCGACATTTGTCTATCATCAATGGGAGGATAATCGTAAACCTAGGTTGGATAGCAACTGGAGGCTAGGAAAAGAAATCAATCAACCAAATAAAAAAGCGAACTTTTATTAAACCCTTCATCTATATCAAAGGAATCTCGGCGTGACATATTCCAACAATCGTCCAATCGCTGGTCCCGCCCACTTACTCTTTTGGCCACGCCTAATGACCCCCAAATAGGAAGTCCCGATTCGATTTTAAACGGCGTTATTTTGTTTTTTTTTAATAATCTGTATTCACGACGTTTAAGTGTAAATAACAAACCTACAAAATGTTTCTTACAAATGGCAGCCAATTTTGGATTTCTAATTCTAAGCCTATCTTGAATTGATCAATCGCATGACCCTCCCAATTAATCCACTGGCCGCGCTAAATGACCGAGAAAACAAGTTCCACGCTGTAATAAATAATTCGGCACTTTACACCAATATTAGTGTAAATTAACACCATTGTAGGAGTTCATTAACACGAGATTTGTGTTATCATCACATATAGGCAGAAGAAAATGTTACATCATTATTGGTGGCAGTAGAGTTGCCACCAATATTGGTGTATCTTATTTTGTTAACGACATAATTTCTGTTATATAACACTTACAGACAGAGGAAAATGACTTGTGATCGACTGCGTTTTTATGGAAATTAAACCTGACAGGAACCCAGGGTTTGGCCAATCAATCTTTATCAATTTTCATTAAACCCATTTGCTTATAATCCAGCTTTTGTCAATAAATGGTATTATTTTGCAAAATTTATCATCGGAATCATGTAACAAACAAGTAAAATGATTAGTTGGCGACCTAAACGTCTTAACTACAGTTTAAATAAGCTGTAATTACGACGTCCAAGTCGCCAAACAAACAAGAATGCTTCACACAAATGCTGGAGCTCAATTTTTTTTTTATTTATTTTTCTTTTTTATATTAAGAAGTTAACAAATCGCGGCTTTCAATCAAAGAATGAATCGACCAATCAAACCTTTCATTCAGCCCGGAATTAGACTTTGAACTCCAACAATGGCTGCCATTTTTGTTAAACATTTTTATCGGCTTGAAGACCTAAATGTCTTTACTACAGCTTATTCAAGCTATAGTAACGACGTTTAGGTCGCCATCCAACCATTTCATTTTTTGTTGCATGCTAATGGCATTGAACTTTGCAAAATAACGCCATTAAAATCGAAGCGGGACTTCCTGTAAGAGTCAATTGGCGGGCCAGCTAGGTAAGTAGGCGGAGCCAGCGATTAGTCAATTATTTGATTGGTCTATTGATATTTTGATGAATAACTGCGATCGGACAGTTCAAGGCTCAAACTTCAAACTCATCTTACGAATAATACAGCAATGTGTTGTTTTTCCAGGAGGTTCCACAGCTGGCCCTGCGTGCAATAGTGTCATTGCACAATGTGACGAGACTATCCCAAATTCTGAATGTGTTGAAGGAGAGTGCTTGTGTGTCATTGGGTTTCACCAAGATAGCACCGGATGCACAAGAGGTAATATATACAGGATAATCGTTTATTTCAGTGTAAGATCGGTTGATATTTCATTTCACGAAATGAAATATAAATCAATCTTACTCGAAAAAAAAAAACAAAAAAAAAACGATTGTTCTATTTCTTTAATGCAAAAATTAGACAAAAATGCGAAAATTATATGACACATTTTCTTAAAGCGCGTCATTTTGCACGTGACTGCTATGCAACGCTTATGATGACATCACTTATTTGGCTCTGCTTAGATAACTTCAGATAGGGTGAAATGAACGAAAGCGGGGCATAAGTTTTTGATAAATTCACTGGAAAGGCGGTGAGTTTATCAAATGATAATCTACCGTTATTTCTCGATAATCCACCTGAAAGCATTAAAGAAGATTGTAAAATCAGATAATCGCTTAAAGCGGTTATTGAACACATTTTTTTTTTTTTTTTTTTTTTTGCTCTCAGTTTCCAAATTCTAACTTTAATGCATTCAGACATTTGAAAGAACTGGGTGAAGCTGATTTTGTAATGAAAATGATCGTTTACAACTTTAAAGAAAGAAATAAAAAGAAGCAAAAATAGTTGGCGTTACGTGACGCCAATACAGTTAAGTACATTCCTAAAGGAATCGGAATTCATCGGGTTAAATAAAATAGCTTTCGAAAATCTTGTCTCGTAGTCTCTTCTCGTCAAATAGTACTCTACACAAGCTACTCGACAGATACTGACTGTAAGATAGAAAGACTGTTATAATATTCATTATTCACTTTGTCTTTTTGTAATTTTCATTTCCGTGTAAATTCTATTCTGTTCTAAATGTGTTTGATCACCCACAAGGGGTTGTACCGAAAAAGGAACCATTTCGTAAACCTGTTTTGAAACACAGATTCACTCAGTCACCATTTCCCAAGTTGAAGATTTTTTTTTCTATAAAACACGACACAATTCGATGCTTGAAAGATTACATATTTTGCTTAACCCATTTCCACATGACATCTAAAAGTCTTTGTCATTTGTGTAAAAAACATCGTAGAAGATATTGGTTGAATCTATGTCCACAATGATTTCAAGAGCTATTTTTCTTGAGGGGCGTAAAGGGGGAGATTGTTTTGGAATGGGTTATGTCGATAGGACATTCGTTTTACAACCCTTAATCCAAGGGGTTTCTTCAATATCCACAATGGTTTCTACTCCAATAGGCAAACGTTTTCTTGAATATCCACAATGGTTTCTACTCCAATAGGCAAACGTTTTCTTGAAATTATCGTCTGTAACTTCTCGCAATTTCGACCAGTCTAAAAAATTGTCGGAAATTTGATATTCCACTCAACCTTCCGTTTCGTGAAATATCAAAAGATTCTCCTCCGCAGCTAAAAGCAAATACAAGGTGTTGTATCGCTACCTTAATAAAATATCACCTATTCATTCGCAGCGTGCAATGTTGGCGAATACGGTGTTACCTATAGACAGTTCGTTGGTATTGGTATATCCTGTCAATTTGACGATGATCGATCGACAACCGAAGCTAATCTAGACGACTGTTTGAATCAATGTAATGGCGACGATAATTGTATTAGTGTCTCCTACGATACTAATACGAACACCTGTATTAGACACCTCTGTGATCCTCTGAATGATATTTACTATAACGCAAACTACGCTTCTTACGATGATTATTCTTTTTCTGCCCCAAACAATATCTTGAGCGTTAGAAACTGTAATGATGTAGATCCTGAATAGATGGCTACTGTAAACCGGACTTCTCAGATTCGTGTCTATTCTAACCTTTCCCTCTACAATCATCTAGCTTTGAGACTTTACAACAATTAGTAAAGTCAAACAATGTAGGAATATAAGAAACTACATGCTAATTTGTTCTTTGCCACGGAATTTCCACTCTAAATGTGGTATCTTTATGTGTTGATGTTGTTGTTTTTCTTCTTTTACTCCCCCCCCCCCCCTCTATTTTACTGCTTGACAATTAATCTTCTGGTAATCGATATAGAGTTCCGTCTATCAAGATTCTAGCGTTTGATTCCATGAATAGAATTTTGAACATTGAATATTTTGTATGTTTGCCGGTAAAGTAGAACAATATAATTGTACTCAAAGCTAATAAAATATTTGCCTTTTTTATGGCCTTTAAATTATAAGAAATAAAGAGAGAATATTTTTCTCTGTGGAAGGACCCTAAGATATTCATTTCACTAATGTATCAATCCGCTCCGTATTCATACAGTGTGTATATGATAAACGGAATACTATGGTGTATTAGTGATACAAAACTCTGTATTTGATTCTCGCCGCATAGGAAATCAAAGCACTGAGAGTACTGATGTAGACGTCTCTCTTGGCATGATAAGGTGGTATGCCCATTTTGGTGTAGAAAGTAACATTTTTTCGTATAGATAATCTGATTAAAGTAAAATGTCTCGCCAAGCATCGGCTATATATATACAGGATTTTTTTCTATTCTAGTGTCATGGGCACCATTCCAAGTTCGGCAAACATTGCCACACGGGTCAGGAAGAGGCACATACCACCTGCGGAATTACTGAAATACAACTGAAAGTGGCGTTAAACCAAAACCACAATAATGAATATTGATACAATCTAATGTATTCTATCGCTTTCAGTCCTTTGATCTTAATGTTTTTCTGTAGAGGGGTATGAATCATCACGACAAGGGTTAATATTTAGACCTAAGTTTGAGTATCTACGAATAATAACCCGGCAATTTTCCAGGTCAAGATTCTTTATTGGACAACACGTTTTCCGTTTGATTGAGAGAAGGTAACACGTGTTTCTTTAATAAAATGTTTTAGCATGATATCTTCAAGGTCCCATTTAAACTTTATCTCCAAAAAATAAAGATAATAATAATAATAATAATTCGAATGAACGATTAGTTGATTGAATGGGGTTTAACGTCACTTTTAACAGTATTTCAGTCATATTCGGCGGCCGGAGCACTTAACAAGGGCTTTCTGGTATTTCTCACTACATTCAATATTGAAATAACATTTCTTTTTTATTCAAAAACATGACAAAAATCATTCGATCGATGCCAAAATGACATAAATTTGTAAAGTCTTCTGTATTGATCTCTAGACCCATTCTCATATAATCCCGTTTTAACGCCACTTAAGAAAACAGCTTTGGAAAACATTGTGGACAATGAAGAAATTGCTTTTGAAAAGCAATTTCTTCATTGTCCACAATGTTTTTTACCTTTAAAGAAGAGAGGTTTATATCTTATGTTTGCTACCCTAAAAGAAAAAGGGATTTTTGAAATTTCATCACCTTTGTATTGTCGTCTGCAATATCTTTGAATGTGGACTAGTCTAAAATTTTGTCGTCAGGTAATGAGTTAAGAATGTTAAAACAACTTGAATTGAAAACCAAAAGTGACATGTTAATTAGAAATACAGCATACGAAGACTACATTTATTGTTTTGCTGTAAATTGACGGTTTACTGGCCCCGCCCACTGACCCCGCTTGCCCCGCCCACTTTCTCCGCTGGCCCCGCCCACTGACTCCGCTGGCCACGCCCAATGACTGAAACAGGAAGTTTCAGTTCTATTCTAAAATTGCGTTATTTTGCAAATTTTCTGGCCATTTACATGTAAAAAACCTGAGATTAAATATTCAAAAACTTGGCAGAGAACCATATGATAAAGCTCTATATGAAATATAAATGCCTTTGGCCTTGTTGTCTATGAAAAAATAAAACAAAAAAAAAAACAAAGATTTACTAAAAATTCCCATTTTCAAATGCCGCGGCAAGCAGAGTTTTACGGAATGAAATTCTTTTAACAACTTTTGTAGTGCTTTACCCAAGGAACATCCCTGCAAAGTTTTAGCCTGATTGGCCTACTGGTTTAGGCGGAGAAGATTTTAAAGATTTACTAAAGATTCCCTTTTTCAAATGCCGCGGCAACCTGAGATTTTGACGGAATTAAATTCTTTTAACAGCTTTTGTAGAACTTCACCCAAGGAACATCCCTGCAAAGTTTCAGCTTGATTGGACTACTGGTTTTGGTGGAGAAGATTTTAAAGATTTACTAAAGATTCCCTTTTCAAATGCCGCGGCTACCTGAGATTTTGACGGAATTAAATTCTTTTAACAACTTTTGTAGAACTTCACCCAAGGAACATCCCTGCAAAGTTTTAGCCTGATTGGCCTACTGGTTTAGGAGGAGAAGATTTTAAAGATTTACTAAAGATTCTATTTTCAAATGCCGCGGCAACCTGAGATTTTGACAGAATTCAATTCTGGTTTAGGAGGAAAAGATTTTAAAAGAAATTGTGGACGGACGACGGACAACGACCGATCACAATAGCTCACCTCGCACTTTGTGCTCAGGTGATTTGTTTGTTTGAATGGGGTTTTACGCCGCTTTCAACAATCTTTCAGTTATATCGCGGCTGCTGGAGCACCTAACAATGGAATCCTGGTATTTCTCACACCAGTACTACCATTACATCCTTTCCTAGCCTCCAGCTGCTATCCCACATGGATCTACGATTATCGACCCATTGGTGAGAGACAAATAGTCGGAAAGGGTGAGTGCCGACGTCGGGTATCGAACCCGGGACCTCTAGATTGACAGTCCGACGCGCTACCAACAGCGCTACGACGGCGGCTTTGCGCTCAGGTGAGCTAAAAAGTGAAATTGTTGATCGGCAGCTTTAACGTTGTAACTACAGTTTGATTAAGCTGTAGTTACATCGTTTATTTCGCCAAACCAACAATAATACCTTCCAATGACGGAGTTCAAAGGTCAATACCGGTCTAAAAGAATGATATGATTGGTAGAAGATTTCTTTGCAGAATGAAATTTGTGTCAGTGGTACTCGGACTTCAACCCTTTAACACACAGTGCCGCCTTTTAGCGCCCTGAACAGATATGATTTTAAAAAACTTTGTTGGAAAGGGAGAAATTGCTTGTGAAAAGCAATTTCTCATTTATTCCCAATTATTCGCACCGTAATTGGCTCTAATTTTTCAACTATAGTGCAATTTGGAATATTCTCTTCTACTTTTTTTTTTATTTTGGACAAGTCTAATATTGTGTCGTGTTGCAATTGGTTAAAACATTTGTCACGAAAATTGAAAGGACCGAACCTTATCCTGGAAGCGGTAGTAAATGCTTAGCCTTCGATAATGAGATCCATGATAGCTTAAACAATAACAATATAACCCAAATTTTTACGCGAAATGAAGCCATTAAAAACATTCGGGAAATAGTTAACTGTTTGCTTTTCCTATTCCTAATAATCCAGTTTCTAATTCAGAAATAACGAGAATATCTGTTTTGTTTTCATTGAGGTAAAAACCTTAAAACTAAATCACACTGTATGAATACAAGAAGCGGAATCATATATTTAGTTTCTAGATTCATACCTTCACGAAATTAAAACAACAAAAAAGATTCTCTTCATTTCTTATAATTCAATGCCATAGAAAAGCAATTTTTTTTACAAGTTTTAGGTAAAGTTATAAATGATCTACTTTTTGCGAAAACATACAAAATAGTTGCGTCCTAAAAAATTTAACACATGGAAGTATAAAAAAAAAAACAGCCTATCAAAATGCTAGAAATCTTGATAGACTAAACTAATACTGAAATATTCGACTATTTTTGTTAATCATTTCTGCGACCCACTTGTTGACTACACAAATGGCAGCGTTCGATGAGGATCCTTCTAGGTCTTCTAAAATCTTGCTCCTTGTATTATACTTTACGTGAATGATTGCGGTGATGGAAACCAGGTGTTACCTACTCCCCTGGTGATTTTTCTGGGGGCCTTTTGAATTTACGGATCGCAGATGAAAATCAAAGAATCAAACAAAGCATTGCAATTTATATTTTATGAAACTTTAGAATTTTACAACCTTCTGGAAAGAAAACATCCTGTTAACCCATTCCTGTTTTTGGAAATTTTAGACTTGTCCAAATTGAAAGAGGTTGCAGACGACAATGAAAACTTGATGCCATATGAAATGAAACCATCTTATGTGGTATAAAATATTGTGGAAAAAGGAGAAATTGCTTGTTACAAGCAATTTCTTCTTTTTCCACAATGTTTTCTCGAGTATAAAATCACAGGAACGTAAAATCCCGTATTTGAACAGGAAAGGGTTAAATGGAGAAATTACTTGTTGCAAGCAATTACTTCATTTTACACAATGTTTTCCAAATTGTTTTCTTGAAGGGCGTCAAAAGGCGTCAATGTGTGGGAATGCGTAGCCTATGAAGAGCACACAATGCTTTTTTGTAAGAATTGGCCTAGTACGAATGCGCAGGCTGATCTGAGTCTTTAGTTGGTCAAAATGTGAAATGATCAGATATTTCATACCACCCCTAAAATGTTTGTGAGTTTGCACAGACAGACTAAGGTGATTTTTCTCGAAAATCGCCGATTTTCCAAATGAAGATGGGGTTCATCTTTATGACCTAACATTTATTCTAGCCATGTTCCATGAAGACTGAGCCAAAATTGTGGCCTCTAGAGTGTTTCATTATGAAGAATACTGATTCATTTCACTCTTAATTTATTTTTTCCAATTTCTCATTGGTTCACAATAAAACTCGGTGGGTCTGTTTAGGCTTTCAAGTCCGATTCCACTGACGTCACAAAAGAAATCTCTGGGACAGCGGCAAGGTATCTCAGACATTTTATTTATTCCATATTTTGTAGGAATCATCCTTTCACAAACTGGTCGGGCACTACTGTTCACTTGACAAGTTTTCTGTGAAAATAAATAAAAGTTGTGTCTTTTTCGGACGAAAATGATAACAACAGACTGTTGGAGCAACGCTCCGCTCTTCAAGTGCTTGATAGAGGGTAAAACTTGTAAGTCGAAAAAAGGGGGGGGGGGCATAATTCGTTCAAAAATGCAGTTAGTCTCCTAGTTGGTATTCTCTATTTGACAGAGAAATATATTCCGAGGTTCAAATAAATGTGTTCAGTGATACTAGATATATAACAAAATGTCAAAGTTTTCGGACGACGAAGACGGTGACACAGACGACAAAATTTACGGCCAGTAAAATGTTACAAATAAAGTGGGATGGTTAGTTTGCGACCTAAACGTCGTAACTACAGCTTATTTAAGCTGGAGATTCGACGTTTAAGTCGCCAAACAAACAAAAATGCTTCAAATTAATGTCGGAAGATGTAGGAGTTAAAAGTTCACTTCAAATCTAAATAATTTAATTGTTAGTTTCGTGTATCAAAAACGAGCCTTCTGATTGGTCGAAAATTTTAATGTATACCTCCATGAACAAAATTTTGAGCACGCAGCCATTTTGAATGCTTCCGCACAAAATAGTTCCATACAAAAAAGTATCAAAAGTTGTAAAGTTTTGCTTTGTTCGTTCCATGCTATTAAATTATAAGAAATGAAGAGAATATTTTTTTTGTTTTCATGGAGGAATGAACCGAAAAACCTAATCACACAATGTATGAATCCGCTTCGCGTATTCATACATTGTGATTAGGTTTTTCGGTTCATACCTCCATGAAAACAAAAAAAAATATTCTCTTCATTTCTTAAATGAATAATTTGATTGGTCGATTGGTGCTGTGATTGACAGGCGCGATCCTTCATTTGGGTCACGAGAAATACGAGATAGTGGTATCGTGCTAGTTTGAAAACAATCGCGATCAATAGTTTTCTCCTGGACATTTTTATTGAAATTATAAAAATTAATTCTCGAAAATAAATCTTGATTGCTATTTTATACGAACATCGAACTGCCATTGGTGGATTCTGTTTCTAGATAAATCTTTGATTAGGTTTCAGATATATTGTATCTACACCTCATTTCGTTGAAATATTTCCTTATTGTCTTTGCTCATCCAAAGGGTTTAATTTTCTATATATAGTTATCAGGAAATATCTCGTCCGCTTGCTATCAAAACGTCATAGCTACAGCTTATTCAAACTATTGCTATGAAGTTTAGATCTCCCGCCGGTGAGGCACTCATAACGCAACAATTTCGCGTCGAATTCTTTTGTGTGCGTGATCGCAAAAATGAGATACAAGAATTTACGCTATCTAAATGAAATTTTCATGAACTTCGGTTAATTGCGATAAATTTCATAAATTTCAAATGATCGAGGTGCGGTTGGCTATCCTGTTTCTTGTGGCCAAATTATGCCACCATACATTACACCAGTCTGTAACTCTTAATCTACTTTACCTGTCCGCATGCGTACTGTCGTTCTGAGAGCATTCCGATTGGATAAGCTTTTTTAAGTATCAATGGTTCCCCGCATTTACATTTGACTCCACCAACGAGCTGCGTAAAGATGGGACCAAAGCCGCGTAGTGTCATGGCCACCTCCCCTGATTTACACAACCTCTTGGGCAAGGAAGTTTCGTCACAGAAACTGAGTTTTGTGTTTATTGTCATACCTGTAAAAAAGATATCAACTAGTATATATGACGAACTAAACATTGTAAAACAGTTTGCATGTAAAATAATTCACTAGACAGACTTGGGAGTCTAATTGACCAATCGCGGCTGTCAATCAAGGAATCAACCGACCAATCAAATAATTCATTCAGCTCGGAATGGAGCTTTAAACTCCTATATTGGTCGCCATTTTCTTTAAGCTTTTTGTTGGTTTGGCGACATAAACGTCGTAACTACAGCTTATTCAAGCTGTAGTTTCGATGCTTAGATCGCCAACCAACCACATCATTATTTTGTTACATGCTATACTGGCTATGAATTTTGCAGAATAACGCCGTTTAAAATCGAAGCGGGATTTCCTTTTGGAGTCAGTGGGCGTGGCTACAGGAGTAAGTGGGCGGGGCCAGCAATTGATCAACTGTACCTATTTAGACAATACTGTTTTCAAGAATTCAATATATTTTGAATAATATTTGCAAAATCCTGTTGATGATTTTGATCAAAGCTGTTGTAAAATGAAAACCCTTTTCAAAATCACGGCAAATTGTCCAGTGTTTTGATCCGAAATCCCTTTCCTGTTTTTTACGTCCCTGTGTTTTTATACTTATTGTTGCTTATAACAACAATTTCACATTTGTCCACAATAGTTTCTATCCTACTAGGCGCCTCTTTTTCAAATAAACTCTTCTGCAAAACCTTTGAATTTGGACAGGTGTAAAATTTGCAAGACAGTAAAAGGTTAAGGAATAATCAGAATCTTAAAAGTATGCTAATCAAGTATTCAGTTATATAGAACAAGTGGACAATAGAGAACTCTGACAAACAAACAAAAAACAAACAAAAAACCCAGAACCAGTCAGTGTGTATTTAATCCGTTATCACACAGAAAAATTTCAGACTTTTACAAATCAAAAGAGGAAACAAACGATAATTTCATCCTGGTAAATGTTTCAATAAATCTGTTTTTTTTTTTTTTTTTTGGGGGGGGGGGGTTGTTTTCTTTCTTTGGGGGGTGGGGGGTGGGGGGGTGGAAAACATTGTGGAAAATTAAGAAATTTCTTATAAGAGGCAGTTTCTTCCTTTTCAACCTTTTTTTTCTAGAACCAGAATTACAATCTTTAATGTCGTAAACGGGGGAGGGGGGGGGGGGTATTGCTGGCTTCGGAAATATGTAAAACTCGTCTCGGAGTAATAATTTAAAAAAATCCACTTTTTGAAACTTATTGACAAATGGTGTATCTGGTTCATATGAGATCCTGCCACACCAAGGGGCAAATTTGTCCTTGAAGCTTAACCAAAATCACTTTAATTGACGTATAACCTGAAGAAAGAGACGAGGTGTGTCATATATACTTAATTTTGGAATCGATTCATAAATGTTATATTTAGCACCGGACAAGCTCAATCTATGTCAGATTTAACAATGATAAATGTCTTCAAGATGGATAAGAACTGTCCTAATTAATTGATAAGATATTGGGAAAAATGCTTAGAAAAAGTGGAAAATATTGGCAACATCGTCGTATCGTATTTGTTCAGAAGCTAGAAGCCTGTATTCAAGGCCCTGTCATGAACCATTGATTCGGTAGCATTCCGAATGTAATGTATTTATGTTCCGTTCGACAAACTTGACGGATTCCTAGGGTTGTTGGACTCTGAGACCGAGACCGGTCCAGTTTACCCGAAATCTTCTCCATAATCGATTTATCGTCAATTTGTCAGGATTGAAATGATAGGTAAGATAATTGTCTAATGTACCTGGAGACGTCATTTCCTGATAAAAGACACGTGCTGGATCTTGACCTCCATTCGGACACGTAGTGGTACCCGGACATCGACACATTGGAATGTTACTGGGTAAAGCTATAGGATTTGGTCCCGACTCCTTGGTCTTCACATCGAAGGAAACGTCACATAATCTATTCTGGGAGGTGCAGACTGGAATGTCCTTAAATGATATATTTATCCCTGTCATAAACCAACCAGATATACACGACCAAAATTTCACCCATTACCAGACAACAAAGTTTTTGAAAGGTCAAAATTCAAATAAATTGCTTATGATAATTTTCATTTGATGAAATTCTACAATTTTAAAATTCTTCGTCTTTCGGGATGGAAAACATCGTTGATAATGAAGAAATTGCTTGAAACAATTTCAACAATTTGAATGAAGTAACAAAAGTATAAACCACGTATAATCAAATTGCATAGCGAGACGCGCGAGCGTAAAGACTGTCTCTAATCTTAGTAATAAATCTCTTAAACGATCGCTGCTATAGGATTAAGGTGGTACTGCGCACTCCAATTTTCTCATCAACTCCAACTGGTTGACCTTTAGAACAGTTTGACACTATAATAAGGTATTTGCTACATTTTATACCTTCTATTTCCCCCCCTTTCCTAATTGCAAACCCTAGTTATAGAATGAATCACATCATATTCTGATAAATTTTGCAATTTGTTAACCCAACTTCGAGATTTCCTGAAACCCTACTGATTGGTTTCGTAGGAAAGGTAAAATCTCCCTCCATTTCCAAGAAATTAATTGTCCTGTTTGCTCGAGGCCTTACTTGGGTACTCCATCTTTCTTAACCCAAGTCATGAACATTACAGAGTACAATTGATTAGTGAATATATTTGCAGGATGGATCGAAATTCAGGAAATGGTTACGTAATTATATAATTGACGAACCTTCGTTCTCAGTCGAAATATTCGATTGACTAGTTATTTGGTTTCGTGAAGTTTAACCCTTTACCGTTTTACAAAATTTTAGAACTTTCCAAGTTAAAAGGTTTTGCAGACGAAGTTTTAAAGTGGATTTAATTTCAAAAATAAACATTTAGTAGGGTAGGAAACATTGTGGAAAAAGAAGAATTTGCTCGTGTCAAGCAATTTCTTCTTTTTCTACAATGTTTTCTCAATTATAAAATCACATGGACGTAAAAGCAAGGGATTGAACAGGAAATGGTAAACGTATTCAAGCTGTAGTTAAGACGTTTATTTCTCAAACCAACGACTTGCCTTTCATGTCCTTTATTAAATAATATAATACATTAGTCGATCTGGATTGTCAGAGGTCAGTCGAAATGCATTGTCGGAGGTCATTTGAGGTAATCAACGATCCCTTTATTTACCAATTGCGGCTGACAATGAAATAATTAGTCAACCAATGAAATCATTCATTTAGACTGGAAGAAATTTAAGTGAACATTTTTATTTTATTTCGACGTAAACGTCACAACTACAGCTTATTCAAGCCGTTTACGTAGCCAACAAACCGTTCTCCTTTTTATCACATACTACTGACCAAATATTATGCAAAATTACGCCGTTTGAAATCGAAGCGGGACTTCCTGTTTGAGCCAATGTGTAGGGCCGAACGGAATAATTGGTCGGGGCTAGCGACTGGTCAGTTGAAATCCTGCAGTGTTTTATTTTCTTTTTTTAACTTTTGCCAGTACGCGTTAACATTTAAGGATATAAGCGTATTTAAATTTCTTGGAGAAATCTGGGTTCGGGTCACTTGAGGACCATGTCAGTGAAATTTTGATGAAATCTATCGAGTAGTTTCTTGAGAAACAAATTAAAAAAATAAAATATTTAACTATACACTGAAATACATAACCCATTCATAATAACCCGCTCGCTTTTTATCAGTGCAGCTTAAAATAGTCCGTTTGTGATTTCAACAATTCTTACTTTATGCTGTTATTTATAGATTTACCAGAAATATGAATATTCATTTAAAATATATATCTAGTAACAAATATAATGCCTTCGTCTGAATGCGTTTAATTTCTTGTCCGGGCTAATCGATTGAAATGATAGGATGGTATAAGTGCAAATCTACCGTATTTGACTGTACGTCTTTAGGCGGTTAAACTTGACCAATCGCGGCTGTCAATTAAGGAATCAGTCGACCTATCAAATCTTTCATTCAGCCCGGAATTTAGCTTTGAACTCCAACTTTGGCGGCCATCCATGAGAAGCATTTTTGTTGGTTTGGCGACTTAAACGTCGTAACTACAGCTTATGGAAGCCTTAGTCACGACGATTCGGTCGCCAACCAACCATTTTACTTTCTTCATACGCGATACCGGCCGTAAAAACGCATTGGAGTTTTTTGTTGGGGTTAATGGGGACTATTGGTTGATTGATTGAATGGGGATTAACGCCGCTTTTAACAGTATTTCAGTGATATCGCGGCGGCTGGAGCACCTAACAATGGATTCCTGGTATTTCTCACACCAGTACTTTCGATATGCATCTGTAACTTTGAAATTCGAGAATAACGCTACATTTTGGCTCGAGCTGAAATTACCGTGTTTCAGAAGTTAACCGGTACACATATTGCACCTAATAACCGTTTTTTAATAAACAGGAGAATGACTCGGGGTAAATGAACACTATTTATGCGCGACCAGGTAAATAGCAAATTTAGTAAGGGCGGGACTGGCGTAATAATTTAGAGGGAACGGAGGAATGTTCGGTATTTCTGTAATAAACAATAATACACCTTGTTAATTATGAAAATGAGCGAAAACATGTCTTTGTTATGTAATAAACAGTTACGCATTTTCTTCATTCCTGAACCTGAAATATGAAATACGGTCGGTTTTGCTTTGGCAATGACCTCTTTATAGCGACCACTTTCAATAGACGGATCGCTGGCCACGCCCACAGACCTCCGACAGGAAGTGCTACTTTGATATTATACTGGGTTATTTTACGAAATTTATGGGCAGTAATTTGTAACGACAACTACAACAAAAATAATTAAATAATTGCTTGGAGACCTAAACGGCGTTGCTACAAATAAGCTGTTTTTACGACGTTTTAGTCGTCAATCCAACATGCTACTCATTAATGTCGGCCCATACGTAATTATCGAACTAATTAAATTTTAGGCTGATCCAAATTGAAAGAAGTTGCTAACGAAAATTCTAAGTGAACTTAAAGTTCGGGAAATAAGTGCCACATAGGCATTTACTTGAAAACATATGAGCGCATATTCAACATTTCCAACTATTACACATGTGCGCCAAGTAAAGACTCAGACCAGTCTTCACTCTGGGCTCTTTAGATAGATAGATAGTGATCCAAAGCTTCTTTAAACAATCAGCGAATATCCTAATTGCCCGGGCCCGAATGGCTGTCCAGGGTACTCATTGTATACGAATAATGCACGTGCGAAATGGTTGGAAATGCCACGCATAGGCTCATATAGCTTCCAGCAAACATATATGCCAAAAAAGAAAGTGTCCTCTGTGATCAGAATGACAGATGTTCCCCCCCCCCCTCACCTCGTATCATCAGTTTTAATTGCTAGGGTGGTCGTATGCAGACGAATTATGGTACCATTAAGCAATAACCTCTTAGTCCAACATTTTTTACACACTGAAGAAATTGACATGCAGAAAACATTGTGGAAAATGAAGAAATTACTTTTTACAAGCAATTTCTTCATCGTCCACAATATTTTCTACCCCATAAGACAAAGAGTTTTAAAATTCCATTAATCGAAAACCACTTAAATCAATACTTTTTTACGCACGGAGGAAATAAACTCGTAGAAAACATGGTGGAAAATGAAAAAAAAAAGCTTTTACAAACAATTTCTTCATTGTCCACAGTATTTTCTATCCCGTTAGACGAGGAGATTTAAAATTCCAACTACTTCAAATCGTAATTTGCGACCTCTTTCAATTTGGACCTGTCTAGGTGGTGGCAGTTATCTCCCCCCAAAGCGTTCCAACATTCAAAAGTACATTTGAAAAATAACTCTACAAAATGTTGGATAAATGTACTGTGTAATAACTCGGAACTAGCCCTTTTGTTACAATTCTGCACAGTTTCTATCTTTAGCATTTATTTCGTCCGTAATTTTGTCGTCCACAAGTGTCTAATTATAATCGGTATGAATGAATGTGGTCTTACTGCGAGATCATTTACCGCTCTAAAAACGAATAAAGAAAGTCTAGCTTATGTAAAATTATATATTTTTATGTTAGAAATATTATTTGCTTATATATAATATTGTGTAAAAATAAAAAGAAATCATAAAAGGCTTTTTAATATACGTATGTAAATTGTTAAATAATTGGATCAATGGTAAGTGAAGTATGAGATGATTGTTATGAATATTAAATTTGTAGAATACCGAAGTTATCCAATGAGAGCACGAAGCTACTTCGGCTCTTAAACCGGTTAAAGTTTCAAGCTATTAGTTAATACGTTAATGGCAATTACCAAGGGACGCATACTTCAATCAAATTGAGATTTTCTAATGAAATGAAAGGTGAAAGATCGGCTAAGTTTTAATAATTTACTAATATTGCTATTAGATTCATTAACCCTTGTCATCCTGAATAAACGACCTTACTAAATTGCTGTAAAATTGCTGTAAAATCAAACTTGTTGTTCAATAATCAATATTTCGTTTAGTAATCGATTTCATAAACAACTCTGGCAGGAAGAGTACAGACAGGAGGTGTAGACCAAGATCAGACTGCACTTATGTGCAGGCTGATCTTGGTCTATGCCTCCTGTCAAAACCGGAATAGTCCGGGTTCAACATAACAAGGGTTAATCTGTCGGTTTTATTTCATTAGCCTCGAACATTTGACGGTGGAAAGATAAGGCACGCTGATATTCCATTAAAGCTACGATTTATTTCCACAAGCAATAATTGTCAGATGCTCCACAGATATCATGAGGTCACCACTTTTGAGACAAGGTGGTATTTGACTTCAAGATCACAACCGGTATTTCACAATTTATCATTTTCAGATTTTTTGATTTACATTTAAACGGATAGGCAGTAACTCGGACCTACATTTAATTATAACGAAGTCCCGTCTAATTTCGTCTGGCTCTTAATATATTCCCACACAATCCCTCTTTTTACGCCTCTCGGGAAAAAGGCTTTGGAAAACTTTGTGGAAAATGAAGAAATTGCTTGTATCAAGCAATTTCTTCATTATCCACAATGTTTTCAATCCAAAAAGACAAATAAATAAATAATAATAATGAAAATGATGAAATTTCACCAACTTGAAATTGCAGTCTGCAGCTTCTTTCAATATAGACCAGTCAAAAGTTTTTTTTGTGTGGAAATGGGTTAAAAGAGATTTTTCAATCGTGTAGCTTGGTGAGGCCTATTTTCTTTTGGAAGTCAATTAACGTATTGAAATGAAAAATGTCCCAAATACTGGAAAAAGTTAATTCATTTTGTGACAGAATCCTTTTCATTTTTTTTTTAAAAAAAGAAATCCCATTAACAGTTGTATACATGTAATAAAAAGTGTAGATCCTGGCCATATCGCGAAGGGTCGTCATAGCGCAATCGGTAGCGCATCAGACTCCCAATCTGCAATCATGGGATGTCATGGGTTCGATCCCCGGCGGCGGCATATATCCTTTCTGACATTTGTCGCTCACCAATGGGTGGATAATCGTGAACCTAAGTGGGATAGCAGCTAGAGGTTAAGAAAGGGTGTAGTGGTAGCACTGTTATGAAAAATTCTAGGAATCCATTGTTATGTGCTCCAGCCGCCGCGATATACTGTTAAAAGTGGCGTTAAACCCCATTCAATCAACCAGTCAATAGAAGCGGGAGACAAGGCTTTTAGCCTTCGTTGATTGACTCGTGTAAAATGATTGATTTGAGATTTTATATGAGTGGCAGAAATGACCCTTGTCACGTGGTTGTTTTCGTAGGCAAGACATCTTGAATTTTTTCGACCAATCAGACCGCCCGTTTTTGATAGACCAAACTACCAATTGAATTATATTGCCTAGGCAACTAGAATTTCAACAGATTTCTATCCTTTAAGCTATTCTGAAAGAAAACCAGAAAAGGAACATTTCTGCAAAATAGGCTCGGAATAGCATTGTAGTTTGGAAGAAGATGTCGTTATAAAAATCTTCTGTATCTTTCTACAGTTCCGAACTCCATTGTGCCCATCCCCTTAAGCAATTCTAAATGAGGTAGGTTCTACGCCTTCTGTATCAGCAGGAAATGATTTCTAAAGAATTTTATAAATTTTCATTTTTGTTGCCTTGGCAACCATTGTTTCCAAGGGATATTAAGTCTTTTAGCAATATTAAAAGGAGGGGTTGGGCTACCTAAGGAATTTAGTTAAAACTGGCCCTGCAGTTTCGGAAGAGATGTCGTTTACAACTATTCTTTGTGTCTCATTAGTCCCCTTACTTGCGTCACTGCAGAGCCGAGGGTTATGATTTTAGCAATGTTTAAAGAGGTCAATATATTCATGCTTAATGCAAAATTTCAAGGCATCGCGCCTTCTCTGTCAGAAGGAGATTTTAAAAAGGTTTGTATTAAATTTTACTTTTGTTCCTATGACGACTACAGATTTAAAAAAAAATCATTTTCAAGCAATTTTCAAATGGAATCACCAAAAGAACATTGCAAAATTGGTTGGAATTTGCTCATTGGATTAGAAGGATATACCATTTAAAGAAATTGTTGATGCACCACAGACGAAGGACGACGCATGCCGGACAGAATCACCTTGGGCAGTTTGTGCTCAGATGAGCTAAAATCGAATATCATATCAAATCATACATCTAGGCCGGAAGTGAACTTTGAACTTCTACGTTGGTCGACCTATACGTGATGAATTTTTGATGGTTTGGTAACGTTAACGAGCTGTAATTTCGATGTTTAGGTCGACAACGAACCCTTTTATTTATTTATTTTCATTTTGTAACGTATTACTACGTCATAAAAAATAACGGCGTTATATGAACAACCTGTTGTAGGAAGCGGGCCAGGAAAGCAATCCGTAAATTACCAACTACGATGGCCCGGCCCATAGACTTCGACAAGGAGTACCCGCTTCGATTTTAAACGGCGCTATTTTACAAAATATGGTAACGAAAACGTAGAATGTCTGGTTGACAACCTTAACGTCGTAGCTGCCGGTTGAATAAGCTGTTGTTACGAAGTAAAGGTCGTAAAATAAGCAAAGATGTTTCACACAAATTTTGGAATTCAAAGCTCAACTGCGGATTGAATGATTGGTTTAATTGGTCGATTTATTACTTGATTGACAGAGGCAATTGGTTATTTCGTAAACTTCATTAGGATACGACTGAAAGGTTGTTCTCAACGTTGTCATTAAAACTGAACTAGTCTAAACTTTCAAACTAGAGGCGCTTGAGCGCCCTATCGCTCCACAGGCCTGATTTTACTGATTAGGCAAACATTCAAGAATCATATTCACCATGTGTGGCAAATATTTTTTACAGTGAAACCTTTAAATATTTCAACCTTTTCATTGTTTAATAAAAGTCATTCATTTAGTTAGATGAAAATAGTATTCACAAATAAATTCACTGGATACCATATGTAGACATGAGCCACAACCAAAAAAGCCATACTTTAAACGAATCAAAATTAATAGATGGAATTTGAAAAAGAGTCACAAGAGGACCATTCAAGTGAAATTTGGTTGAAATCCATCGACTGGTTTCCAGGGATAAGCAGATTTTGAAAGGTTTCACCATATATGGACATTAGGCCCGCCCATTTAAGCCAAGTCTTTCATCCGATCAAAATATTCAGAAAGAATCTGATAAAGGGTCACCCAATGATCATTCCGATAAAATTTGGTTGAAATCCATCGGCTGATATTTGAGAAGACAATTTTAAAAGGTTTCGCTATATATGGACGTTAGCCTCGCCCATTAAAGCCAAGTTTTATATTCGATCAAAATTCTTTGAAGGAATCTGATAAAGGGTCACCAAACGATCATTCCTATAAAATTTGGTTGAAATCCATCGTTTTCTGAAGGTTTCGCCATAGATGGAATTAAGCCCCGCTCGTTAAAGCCAAGTGTGCCATTCGGTCACAATTCTTTGAAGGAGTCTGATAAAGGGTCATCCAATGATCATTCCTATAAAATTTGGTTGAAATCCATCGGCTGATATCTAAGAAGACAATTTTAAAGGGTCACCGTATATGGACGTTAGCCTCGCCCATTCAAGTTTTTCGTCCGATCAAAATCCTCGAAGGAATCTGATAAGGGTCACCTTCTGATTATTTCCGTGAATTCTGTTCAGTTCTTTCCGAGGAAAAAAAATTTAAGTTAAAGTTTACGGACGGACGGACGCATGGCGGACACAATGCCATGACAATAGCTCCCTGGCTTTCAGCCAGTGGAGCTAATAAACATTATACCAACGCGGCCCAAAGGCTATCTATTTGCTCCAAAATTTTCACGGGATTCCTTTTCTTGTGACAAAATGACGAAGGGTTAATTTAGGATTTTTGATGTCCTTGACATTTTCAGAGACTCAAAAAGTCCGAATGCGACGACGTTTTCAAAATTATCATATTAGTAAACCCTTTCCCACAAAATGACGCGTTTTGGCCATTCGTCACAAGTCGGCCGATTCCGTACCTAATAATGAGAAGGTGACCCTTATCAAGAAAAACAATTAGGACAACATTCTGGAAAAAAAGAAATTGCTTGTAGCAAGCGAATTATCGTCTGCTACTCTATTCATTTTCGAAGTCTAAAATGTTTTCGTCTGGTAATGATTTAAGTAATAAATGACTGGTCCGACGAGTTTTGGCAGAATTTAATATACATGTATATATAATGGTTAATACGATGTAAAAAAAAACTTTGTGGGGAAAGGTGGAATGTTGATAAGAGGTAGACATATTTTCCTTGTCCAGCACATTTGCAAAAAATATATTCAACCAAATACATTCCATGAATAAATAACGACATTTTTGTATGCAGTTAAATGATGTATGAAAAATTTAGAATGAATTGACTCTTCTGGCAAGGGGGTTCCTTTTATTCATAACAGCCTAAATAAAAGGATGCGTGGTTAAAAAATTGTCCAAAACAATCTTCTTTATAAAAATATGGGATGGCTTTAAAGTCTTTGTGGCTCTTGTAGGGACAAAATTTCTCGCCAAATGGAATCCCAATATATTTGTTTAAATTTTTGTACAGAAACCTCTATCATAAATTTCAAAATAGGTCACTATTGAAAAGTTTGCCTAACAGAAGACGAATATTTCAAAGTTATAATATCGATGGTTCAGCGCGAAACAGTTGTAACTACCTTAAAACATATAGGCAGTTACAACTGTTTCGCGCTGAACCATCGAGTATTATGTTTGAAATTTTCTTTCGTTTTCTGTTCGTCAAAGCTTTCTATCGCGGGTTTGTGACCTATTCTGAAGAAATTAACAGAGAGGTCTGTTAATAAATTTAATGGTGATTTAAAGATTCCTTTTTTTTTCATTTTTTATCACCACGACAGCAATACAGCTTTCAAAGTATAAAATAATGCCAAACCTGTTTCCAAGGAAATCCGTACGATTCTATCAATAAACACAAAACAGAAGTGTAAAACACTAAACGGTGCATGACGTATCAGATCTCACTACTTGTGAAATAAACAATGAAATTTACCAGCCTCTTTTCCTGTTATTAGACATGACAGCCAATAACAAAACCCGTCTGCGAATTAATTAACGCTTTACGATATAAACACTGGTTTTGTGATGCCTATTTTTTCCCTTTTCTTTTTGTCGTGTGATTGTGAATAAAAGTTAGTGAAAAGTTGGGCGGAAAAATAAACGGTAAAATGTGTAGCAAATAAGGTAAAACAAGAGGGCCGTTTGCCCTGGTGCGCTCACCTAAGGTAAAGGATCTTTTTTTCTTTCAATACTTAAAGGTAGGTATCGATGTTTTCTTCATGTCACAGATTTTATTTATTCTTATTCCCTATCAAACATTAACAACATTTTCAACAAGATATTCTAAAAGTGGTTTTGCGAAAAACAGAGGTCGATTATCAGAAAAAACCGGGGTATTTCCCTAATAGCCACGTATGCTGTTAATCTATTTTAAGATTGACCTGAGACAGTTGTAATGGATATTGGGCATTCACGCGATGTGTATAACAGTTGGAATCCCGCATTCATTTTGAATATGCTCATAGCAACGTCATCGTTACGTCATCAGGAGTTATGTTCGCTAGCCGATCTTGATTTCTGTAAAGATCAGTTCAAAACTGTCGTAAGCGTTAACGCGAATAAAGCCAGGTTCCCTTATATTGCGCTAACCATTTGATGTGACATAATTTAGGATATTGGTTGTTTCGCTTGTCAATTTGTTACCTTCTGTTAACTTTGGGTCATATGCAAATGAAATCACGCTGTGTCGACCACCGAATATATTGATTTCTAAAAATAACCTGGAATGCCGTTGTGACCAAAAAAACCCAAAAAACAACAACAACAAAAAAAACATCTGACTCAAATTTAAGTATTAAATGTTCGCCTGGGCAGTTAGCTTTTTTCATCTTGGTTTCAGAAACATCGATACCTCCCTTTAAATTCAATGTTGAGCCCAGCCAGGCAAACTGGGCCGTAAGAAGATATATTTCTTTTGTTGCCATGTCAACCATTTTTTTTCAACGGAATTCATTTCTTTCTTTTTTTTGAGTCGTTGAACAAATATCGAGTAAAGTTGGCCAAAATGCAGCCTCTAAAGTGAAAACAAGGGTTTTCCAAGATTTGACCTAGTGACCTTGTTTTCACACCATGTGACCGAAGATCGATCTTGGCGTACATATCATGAACTCAAAAATTCGGACCAAAAATAATGGGCAATTGAGCCAAAAATGTGACCTCTTGCTGCACGCGTTTTTATATGACTTAGTTTCTACCCCATGTTACCCAAATTTGATCTTGGCCAAGATATTCTGGACACAACTAGTCTGACCTAAAATCAAATAATTTAAACCCAAAAAGGGGCCTCTATAGTGCACACAGACTTTTCTCAGATTCGACACAGTCACCTAGTTTATGGTCCTACAAGACCCTAATTCGAACTTGACCAAGATATTATGGGGACAAACATTCTGAGCCTGAAATTTGTGTGAGTGCACACAAGGCTTTTCTAAGATTTGACAAAGTGATCTAATTTTTTACCTCAATAACCCAATATCAAACACAAATGAAATATTATTCAGACACATACTCCGATCAAATATAAATTGATTTGAGCTTCAAATGTGCCCCCTAGAATGAACACTGAAGGCTATTTCCAAGATTGGTTTGACCTAGTTTTTGACCCCACGTGACCTAATGTAGAACTTAAACGAGATATTATGGAAAGATATTATGCACACACTTATTTGGCCAAATATTAATATATTTTAGGCAAAAATGTGGCCTCTACGTTGCACACAAGGTTGTTCTAAGATTTGACGTAATGACCTAGTTTTTTAGTTCGACTGAGCACAACGTGCTCAAGGAGAGCTTTTGTGATCATCTTTTGTCCGTCGTGCGTCGGAAGGCGACAACAATTCTCTAAACATCTTCTCCTCAGTAACCACTGGGCAGATTTCAACCAAACTTGGCATAAATGTTCCTTAGGTGACCCTTCTCAAAGATCGTTCGCGGAATTTTGGTTGACCCCAAAATATGGGCATGGCAGGGCGTGGCATTTTTTGACTTTGAAATCTTTAAACATCTTCTCCTCAGTAACCAGTCGGCCAATTTCAACCAAACCTGGCATAAATGTTCCTTTGGTGACCCTTTTCAAAAGTTGTTCGCGGAGTTTTGATTCATGCCCAAATATTGGCGTGGCAGGGTTGGGCAGTTTTTGACTTTGAAATCTTGAAATATCTTCTTCTCAGTAACCAGTCGACCAATTTCAACCAAACCTGGCATGAATGTTCCTTTAGTGACCCTTTTCAAAAGTTGTTCGCGGAATTTTGATTTATGCCCAAATATGGGCGTGGCAGGGTGGGGCAGTTTTTGACTTTGAAATCTTGAAATTTCTTCTTCTCAGTAACCATTGGGCCAATTTCAACCAAACTTGGCAGGAATGTTCCTTGGGTTGCCCTTTTTAAAAGTTGTTCGCGGAATTTTGATTCACGCCCAAATATTGGCGTTGCAGAGTAGGGGCAGTTTTTGACTTTGAAATATTTGAACATCTTCTTCTCAGTAACCATTTGGCCAATTTCAACCAAACTTGGCATAAATGTTCCTTGGGTGACCCTTTTTAAAAGTTGTTCGCAGAATTTTGATTTATGCCCAAATATGGGCGTGGCAGGGCGTGACAATTTGACTTTGAAATCTTTAAACATCTTCTCCTCAGTAACCATTGGGCCAATTTCAACCAAACTAGAAATGAATAATCCTTTGGTGACCCTTTTCAAAAGATGTTGGCGAAATTTTGAATGACATTCAAAAATGGACGTGGGAGGGTGGGGTAGTTTTTTACTTAGAAATATTTCAACATCTTCTCCTCAGTAACGATCGCGCCAATTTTAACTTAACTTGGCATGGATGTTCCTTGGGTGACCCTTTTCAATATTAGTTTGTTAAATTTTGAATGAAGCCTCATATGGGCGTGGCTGTTTTTGACTTTAAAATCTTCTACTCCCTAACCATTGGGCCAATTTTAATCAAACTGGGCATGAATCTCACTGATAATGGCCCATGGGGCTATTACAATGCTGTTATTTCTTTGAGTGCTTCAGGGCTGCCACCATAGCCAGTTAGAAATGCGTTAGACACCCAATCTATTATCATGGTGTGTCCAGGATTCCCAGGCTACCGGTAAAATGGGAAAAAGTCTTGGTTATGTGATATCTAAAAAAAAGGAAAAACTAGGAAAAAGACAAATCAATTTGATGAAAGATGCAAGACCCAATTAAAGTACATGTTCCAAAAAGTTGACAAGTATCCCCCACGCCAGGAGGTTTTATCACAGTGTGAAATACATGGGGATGCATTATCACGTCACAATGTCTGCGGAGAAAGAGAAATTGGTATTTGTTTCACAATATATACAAGCATGGTACTTAGTTTTCTGCTAGGAATGTAGGTAGGTGTCCAATTCTACTAAATATATATATGATTAGAGTACATAAAGCAAATATTTAGGGAGAAAATCCAAAGCAACATCTTAAGAGTACCAGTAACCGGACATGAGTTGAATTTGGATGCGAAAGCAATAAATGGCCTACAATTCAATTCAATGAAAAAAAGAATTCTGGAGAAATAGACATTGAAATTAATTTTAATTATCATGATAATACATTTGACAATCTACACGTCTAGAAGAATTTAAGATAGTCAGGTGAGCGATTTTACGGCCATTCTGGCCCTCTTGTTTTTACCAAATATATCACGCAATACCGAACTTAACGAAGATATTATACAGACAAATATTCTGACAAAAGAACAAACGATTTGAGGTACAAATGTGTCCTCTAGAATGCACACAAGGCTATTTCCATGATTTGACCCACTGACCTAGTTTTTGACCCTAGGCGATCCAATATACAACTTGACCGACATATAATGCAACAGTTATTCTGTCCAAATGTCAAGACATTTGAGACAAAACTGTGACCTCTAGAGTGCACACAATGTTTTTCTAACATTTGACCTAATGACCTAGTTCTATACCCCAACTGACCCGATATTGAACTTATCTCAGATTTCATTAAGACAGACAATCTAAACAAGTTTTAGAACAATTGACTTAAAATTGTGGTCTCTAGAGCGTAGATTGGACAGGTTACCAGTCTAATTTTCAAACGGATGGCGCACTTTTGGAAGATTGTCACTCGCAGTTTTAAAATAGTACTACTATGTACATCCGAGATTCGAGTCGTGGAACTGAACGAGGAGTTCTTATTGCTACAACTAAGGCTCTTAAATGCACAGGTCGCCAACCAATGACGTTACCTTTTGTTTATGACCACGTCGAAGCGAGGCAATCGGTCCGTCAAACAGATCTTGTGGGGTAGTAGCACTCTTTAGGTAACCGTTTGGTAAATCCATCAAGACATTCGTGGTATTTAACGCCCCTTTCAACAATCTTTCTTTTTTTAACGTGACGGATCGGTAGAGCGACCAAAGCGGGCTAATTGCAGCTTATTAAAGAGACGTTTCGGTCGCCCCCTCAACGTAATACTGCAAAATGATATTGAAAATAAATATCTCGCGTTAAACCTTTGACTGGTCCGAATTCAGAAGATTTGCAGACAGCATTTCAAAGTGCATTTAAATGTTAAAAATGTCTTTATGTTACAAAACATTGTAGAATACGGAGAAATTTCTAAAACTTGCAAGCAATTTATCCTTTTCTCACAATATTTTTCATGAATATAAATCTTGTTATTTTCAGAATTAAAATAACATGGATTATTTTTGCGATGAGCGTATTTTGGTATCCTTGAAGACGATCAACAGGTGAGATCGTTAATCTCCGTAACAAGTGACCCGTATGTCGACTGCTATATAAACCCGTGCATCGACAAAATCATTCCCTTCTTACAAACACACCACAGATAAGATTTGTTCCCCACCCATCCATTCCCATATCACCAAAATTTGGTCTCAAAGTTAACAATCAGGCAGCAATCTCTCTATTGAACAATTTTGCTCTCGACTTTTGTATCATTTCAGATGGTTCCAGTCATCCTTGTTGTTAACTGGAGGAAAAGCTCACTTCGTGGACTACACGGGTCGTACATGAAAAGAGACCACATAGTTATTACAATAAAATTATTCATTTTGTCCCGGTAGAGAGATCGGAATGAAGTGATAGTTGTAGTTTTCTTAACATTTTAGGGCCATCGATATTTCCTTCTTGTTAAATAACCATAGACATTCGAACGGTAATACGCACGTGTTATTCGTTGTGCATAGCAGCGGTTATATGCATGTGATCATGGGAGTAATTGTTCATACAACTGTTGTTCAAGTATAGATCACGGTAATGGTGTATTCGGTACTGACGTTCTGTAGCAAGCCCCAGACAGTT
Source organism: Fragum fragum (assembly GCA_946902895.1). Lineage (NCBI taxonomy): Eukaryota > Metazoa > Mollusca > Bivalvia > Cardiida > Cardiidae > Fragum > Fragum fragum. Next base: position 2,165,144 of record OX336380.1, read on the forward strand.
CAACTTTTTTGCATATCAGAGATTGGTGCATGGTTTATACCCATTCAGCCACCAGCTATTCCTGTGTACACTAAGCCTATGGTGCCTTGACTCTAAACAGTGTTTTAGATTTGTGCATCCAGAGTCTGGGGTACTCTGGCCCTGCACGTATGTGGTTTTGGTCTTATTAGCCTATTGTATTCTTGCACATGATGGGATATAAGTGAGCATCTAAAATCAGCCAGCATGAATACAATTAATAGTTGGTATCTATGATACACGGTGTCCTGGTGTCTAAGGTACACCACATATTGGTATCTTGGTGCGCCGTGCATCCAGAGTCTGTGGAACTCTGGCCCTGCACGTATGTAGTTCTTGTCTGGTGCACTGTATTCTTACTTATGATAGGCTACATGCGACAAACTAGTTTCGGCTAGCATGAATACAGGAAATACTTGGTGTCTACGGTACACCGTGTCCTGATATCAAAGGTGCACCGTTTAATATTCTGGCGCGCCGTGCATCCAGAGTTCGAGGTGCTCTGGCCCTGCACTTCTGGTCTTGGTCCAAAGGTGTACTGTATTCTTGCACGGACCATAAGCTATCCGTCCGTTTCGGCTAGCATTGATACAGGCAATACCTGGTGTCTAAGGTACACCACACCCTGGTATCTACGGTATACCGTATGTGGGTGTCTAATGTACAACGATGGGTAGATATTTCAGGCTCACTTGTATTGATACGGCGTAGTACCGCCCTTTCTCATTTCCAAGTAACTGTGATATATCTGAATACTTCAATATATACTTGACCCTTGTCATGCTGAACCCGGTATATTCCGGTTTTGGCAGGAGGTGTAGACTTAGATCAGACTGCACGTTTGTGCAGGCTGATCTTAGACTACACCCCCTGCTCAAAATTTTCCTTCTCGAGTTGTTTATGAGGTTGATTTCTAAAAGTAATATTGTTTTTTGAGCAACAAGTTCTATCAGTGCTTTCAGCCCTTTGATTTGCCAGCAATTTAGTAAGGTAATTTATACAGCACGACAAGGGTTAATTCTCTTTGAATCTCAATCGGGAGGCGGAGAATTTTGTCGGTTAGTACAAATACAAATTTAACGGTAACCGTCGACGTTTAGGGCTTGTGTAGCAGCGATATCAGTCACTCGAAAGCAGTATTGTATGAGTGCTTTAATGCACATCTCCTTCATACTACCCCAATCTCCCTATCGCGATCATTCGCCACTCTTGAAGTTCTTTGTACATATGATAAGCCTATAATCTATTGGCTACATTATACGAATCTACGGTATATTGTGTTGTGGTTTGATTTAGTCATAAAATAATTCCTTGCGAGTGTAAAAAGCAGGTATTGATTTGTGAATCGTTCAAACTGTTACTAGTGGGGCCTTAGTTAGGTCGATGATTGGCTTTTTAACCCTTTTCTGTTCAATGATAGTTTATCGTCCCTAAGAAGCAATTTCTCCCTTTTCTACAATATTTTCTACCTCACTGAATGGTTACTTTTCGAATTAAATCAACTTTATATTCTTGTCTGCAAAACCTTTGAATTTGGACAGATCTAAAATTTTGCAAAAGGTTAAAAGACTACGCGATAAACTTTATGCTACTTATATTTATTCAAGAGATGAAGAGAATATGTTTTGTTTTCATGGAGGTATGAACCGAAAAAACTAATCACACTGTATGAATACGCGAAGCGGATTCATACATTGTGTGATTAGTTTTTTCGGTTCATACCTTCATGAAAACAAAAAAATATTCTCTTCATTTCTTATAATTTAATAGCATCGAGCGAAAAAACCAAAAGCTGTACAAATTTTGATATTTTTTTGTATGGAACTATTTTATGCGGAAGCATACAAAATGGCTGCGTGCTCAAAATTTTGTTCATGGAGGTATGAATTAAATTTTTTGACCAATCAGAACACTTGTTTTTGATAGACGAAACTAAATATTAGATTATATACATGTATTGTCATAGCACCCTGTACATTCTTTCATTAAATTCTACATGTGTCTGGAAGCACTGAAATGATCATATTGTCGTACCGAGGTCGGTGAACAGTCTATTATTAACTAATTCGTAAAAAGTTGATCCTGATATCCCCTCACTCGACGATGCCAACTAGATTTGTAAAATCTGTCGCAAAGAAATTTCTTTTCTGTGCAGGTGTTAACCATACTTTATTTTGTGATAGTGTTTTAATTCAAAATATCATTTATATATATGGAATGACAAAGATAAAATATTGCATGCAACTAATTGTTCAACCCAATACCAGACTAAAATTCAAACTAGTCAAAGTTGAAGAGTTGCAGATGACATTTCTATGAGTGCTAAAATCGCAAAATAAGGACCAATTAAGATAGAAAACATTTGAGAAAAGGGAGAAATGGCTTATTACAAGCAATTTCTCCTTTTTCTCACAATGTTTTATCAAAACTATTTTTCATCAGGGTGTAAAAAAGTGGAATTGTGTGGTAATAGGTTAAAGTATATGCCTTATATGAACAAATCTTTGACTAAAGTACTTTCAAATATAAACTATACTTTGGGGTTAAGATTATATGAAAATCATTTACCACGATTAAACCTCATGGAATAATTTGAGACTTTATTGTTTCAAACAGTATCTTTTAAATGCAAAAGAAAGCTTTAACCCATTACGTGACGGCAAAATTTTAGACTGGTCCAAATTCAAAGTTGTTGCAGACTACAAATTAAGGTTTATGAAATTTTGGATTTTTTCAACTTACTGGTAAATGAAGAAATTGCTTGTAACAAGCTTCATTATCCACAATGTTTTCCAAAGCCTTACTTCTTGGGGTGTTGAAAAGCGTCATTGTGTGGAACTGGTTAATCCTTGCCCATCCCATAAACATTATCATGGACTCAGAAGAAAAAAAATAAGCCTAATTTACTACAACCCAAGAAAGCTATGAATTCTCAGATCACGCTTTTCAAAAAACAAAAAATAAATGAATGTTTGAGTCTTATAATCAACTAATAAATATTTATAATCCTTTCCATGACACAATGCCACTTTTTCACGACCCCCCCCCCCCCCCAAAAAAAAAGAAAGGGCTTTGAAAAATGAAAAAAGTCACTTGCAACAATGTTTTCTACCCCCCCCCCCCTCAAAAAAAAAAAAAAAAAGAAATCTAAAATTTCATCAACTTAAATTTGTCCTCTGCACCATCTTAGAATTTGGACCAGTCTAAAACTTTGTCGTCTATAATTGGTTACTTATTGATTACGAGAAATCATTTACTAAATGAAAATAGTAAAACCTTACTTAATGGATCATGAAAGAATCGCCAAAAGGATTTGTTGTTGTTGTAGTATACTACATTGTATATGTCTATTGCAAATATAGCATGTGGATTTCAATCTGACAAGTTTATTTGAATGTGGATTAAATCAACTTTTAACAGTATTTCAGTCATATGGCCGCATTTGGAGACCTAACCATGGATTCCTGGTATTTTTTACGACCGTACTACAACTACATCCTTTCAAAGACTCCAGCTGCTCATCCCACTTAATTTAACAATTATCCACCCATTGGTTGGAGACTTATTTTGGAAAGGATATTTGCAGTGGTCGAGGATCAAACCCTTGACCTCATAATTTAGAGTCTGACCCCGTACCAAATGCCCTATGGCAGGGGTCGCATTTTCTAAAAGACTTACTTAATCAATAATTGTCTATTTATGAAGGTGCTCACTAAAACTGGTGGTTGTTTCAGCAATATAAACATGAGAACAGTTCATGGCACACATAATTGTAAAAAAACAATAAGTTTGTGGAACACCATGCAAAAGTTATAGCCTTTTTTTTTCTGAAAATGAGACCTTGACAAGTGACCTTGAGCTTTATGAATGACCTTGTCATCACAACTAAGTGATACCTAACAATGCAAGGAACCTATGTCCCAGACGGTGTTTGAATAACAGCAAAATGTCAAGTTTTAGCTTTAGGTTAATCCTTTGCAGACAGGCAGACGGACATCAGTCAAACAGTATGTCTGATCTTACAGATGGAAGGCCATTAAAATATATATAGAAGGATATCAAAAATATGCAATATAAGATTCTGAAGTGTAAAGATTTAAAGTCTATTAACATATAACAAGGAAGACCAAGAATTGCACTATCTTTTATGGCACAGAATTCATACTTCCACGCATTTTCTGTACGGTTTACAGTCGTGGTATGCTGAGATCAGACCTCGGAATGCTTTCCAGATATTATAATCATCTGTACAGACTGTACCTCCTCCACGTTTCATCTGAGATTCCTGAAAATTTAGATATCTACAGTATAGAAGAAAAATTAGTGCTATTTTCATAACCCAATACTAGACAACAAAATTTTAGACTGGACTAAATTGAAGTTGAAGAAGACAACTTAAGCTGATAGAGATTTACAAAACTTTATCTTTTTTGGAAGAAAATAGTGAAAAATGAATAAATTGCTTGTAACAAGTAATCTTTTCATTTTCAAACTATAATTCAAAGCTTTATTCTTGAGGGGCTTTAAAAATTGTGATAGTGTTAGAATTGGTTAACCCCTGCCATGCTTTTTTAACCTTTTCCTGTTTTTCAAAATTTTAGACCCGTCCAAATTCAAAGGTTTTGCAGACGAAAATTTAAAGTTGATTTTATTTGAAAAATTACCGTTTAATAGTGTAGAAAATATTGTGGAAAAAGAAGAAATTGCTTGTTACAAGCAATTTCTTCTTTTTCTACAATGTTTTCTCTAGTATAAAAACACAGGGACGTAAAAACCCGGCATTAACCAGGAAAGGGTTAAAATTGCATTACAATGAATCACAGTGGTAAAAGCAATAGAATACATGATTGTGGATCAATGTTTCTTCTGATAGCAACAATCTTAACAACTCAGATTTAAAAGGGACTAACAGGTGCTATAGACAAAGATCAGATTGCATGGTCTATGTGCAGGCTGATATTGGTCTAAGTAAACCTTCTGCCAAAACAGGAATAAACAAGACTCAACATGTTCATTATCAAAAAAAAGTTGTTGAAGCGTATTCCTTATCATTATTCTATTAATTAGAGATATTTAGAGCAAAATATCTTAACCCATTACCAGACGCCAACATTTTAGACTGGTCCAAAATGACAAGATTTGCAGACAACTATATATAGCTTATGAAATATTGGATTTTTTTTTCTTTTTGAGTAGAAAACATTGTGTATAATGAAGAAATTGTGTGTAACAAGCAATTTCTTCATTTTACACAATGTTTTCAAAGGCTTTTTTTTCTTGAGGGCTTCTAAAAGCATCATTGAGAGGGAATAAGTTAAGAGGGGGAAACAGTTGCAAGAAAATATTCAGAAGGAATTTTTGCCAAGTTATTTGTGGTACAAAGCTTAACCCTTTCCCGTTTTTTGAAATTTTAGACCGGTCCAAATTGAAAAAGGATGCAGACGACAATGAAAATTTGATGCAATTTGAAATGAAACCAGCTTATGTGGTAGAAAATATTGTGGGAAAAGGAGAAATTGCATGTTACAAGCAATTTCACCTTTTTCCACAATGTTTTCTGAAGTATAAAATCAGAGGGACGTAAAATCCTGCATTTGTACAGGAAAGGGTTAAAGAGCATGCTTAGGTCAACCTGTTCTGACACAGGGACGCCCCTCAAAATAAATCATTTGGGAAAACTATGTGTAAAATGAAGAATTTTATAGATGCAAGCAATTTCTTCCATTTTAACAATGATTTCACACCTGAAAAGTTGAAAAAAATATAAAATTTTGCCACCTGGTATTTGGTTTAACTCTTTCCCGTTCAAATACAGGATTTTACGTTTCTGTGATTTTAAACTCAAGAAAACATTGTGGAAAAAGAAGAAATTACTTGTAACAAGCAATTTCTCCTTTTTCCACAATATTTTCTACCATATAGGATGGTTTCTTTTCAAATGGCATCCAGTTTTCATTGTCGTCTGCAACCTCTTTCAATTTGGACTAGTCTCAAATTTCCAAAAACGGGAAAGGGTTAAGATACGTCAGGCAGACTGCCAGACTGCAAGTAGGCCAGGTCAGCACACCATAAATCATTGTTAACCTATTACCAGACGGCAAAATTTTAAACTTTTTCATTTTAAGTCCAAATTGAAGGGGGTTGCAGTTGACAATTTTTTAATTTTTCAGCTTTCTGGGTAGAAAATATTGTCAAAATGAAGAAATTGCTCTCTTAACCCTTTCCTGTTTTCGGAAATTTTAGACTGGTCCAAATTGAAAGAGGATGCAGAAGACAATGAAAATTGGAAGCAATTCAAAATAAAGCCATCCTATGCGGTAGAAAACACTGTGGGAAAAGGAGAAATTGCTTATTATAAGCAATTTCTCCTTTTTCCACAATGTTTTCTCAAGCATAAAATCACAGTGACGTAAAATCCCGGGTTTGTCCAGGAAAGGATTAACCCTTTCCTGTTTTAGGAAACTTTAAGACTGGTCCAAATGGAAAGAGGTTGCAGACAACAGTAAAAATTGGATGCAATTTGAAATGAAACCATCCCATGTGGTAGAGATTATTGTGGGAAAAGGAGAAACTGCTTGTTACAAGCAATTTCTACTTTTTCAACAATTCTTTCTCAAGTATAAAACCACAGGGACATAAAATCCTGGGTTTGTACAGGAAAGGGTTAACAAATTGATATCCCAATTGTTTTTCTTGAGGGGCGTCAAAATGCGTCATCTTCTGGTAAAAGGTTAATATAAATACCTGTCTATTAATGTCCCCAATACAAGTCCAAGCACCAGTCTCTGTCGTATTGGTCACTGCCCATTTTGCATGATCTTCTGTCTCTTTGAAGTCCACATCTTTGTCGTTAAAGTGTAGTGTATCAACATTATACACCTGTAAATGATATCAAATTTGATCAGAGTATCCGTAACCTGTCATCACAGAAAGCACCATCAATAATTATGGAAATACACTTTAACACATTCCAACTCTGTGACGCTTTTAGATGCCCCCAAGGGAAAAAAAATGTAAAAAAAAATTGTGGAAAATGGAGAAATTGCTTGTTTCTTCATTTTTCACAATATTTTCTCCCAAGAAAGTTGAAAAATAAAAAAGTTCAAAACTTTAGATTGTCGTCTGCAACTTCTTTCAATTTGGGCCAGTCTTAAATTTAGCCATCTGGTAATGGGTTATATACTATCTTATTATGGGATAGGGCGCAGGAGAGAAATTATCCATTTATTATTTTGATATGACAAAATAACAGTAGTGTATAACTTGGAATTATTGACCTTTATGCAATGAATAAATCACAATCAAAATCTGCCAAGAATAGTAGATGAAGGTGTGCACACAAGGTAAAGTTAATCCCTATTCTGCCGATTGATTGCCCACCCACCAACCCAGCTTCTTCTCTGCCAACTACTGACATTCACATTTCATTTAACCAGATTTTCTTTCGGGGAAACCTGGTTAAAATAAAAAGATTTTGTGGTATTCCAGCTAAAACATGCAACTGATGCACCTAACCATAGCTTCCTGTCATTTCTCACACGAGTGCAATCGAAGCAGAAACATCATCAAACATAAGTAAACAATTTATAAGAGACAAGTACTGAATGTCCATCATGGCTTTTGCAAATTGTCGAAGAGAATGTTGGCCTAGCCAGGGTTCAAACCCACGGCCTCAGGAGGATTAGTTATAGAATAACAAATTCTTATTGTTGGTTATTGAAAATTTAATCACACTTCTGAGTTATAAGGCTCAATAAATAACAGGGGAGTGTTAGCTAGAGTGGATCATTTATTGAGCCTTATAACTCAGAAAAGTGGTTAAATCTTCAATAACCAATGGTAAGAATTTGTTATTATAATTCTATCACAAGCTTTGACTTATCCATGGGAAAAAAACATCAGTTTATTGATGTAAACAAATCCCTACTGTTGGTCGATAAATACAGAAATAGCTGTTCTGATCGACCAAAACAAAATTAACTACAGGAAGACTGTGTGGTAATTAACAGTTGATATCATATTCACACTTGTGGTGATAGGACATGATGATAAGTACCATGGTTATAATTTTATGTTGAAATGTTGAAGTGATGTATAGGCAACCATAACCGTTGAAGGACATACTGAATACCAAATGGTACCAAACTTTACCGGCTTAAGATTATTTTGAATACTATTTTCTAGTGTAAAAATCAATAACACATTTATGTAGACTTAGTATTGATGTAATCTATCTGTTTTTGTTTTGTTTAATTTGGATGCTACTCTGTAACTTTCTATCCCGATAGAAACAACGATAGAACAAGAGGACCATGATGGTCCTAAAACGCTCCCCTGAGTATGATGGTTCATGGATTTATGATATATACAAGATAGCAAAGCCCTCTGTCTAATTATTTTGGAGAAGATGTTTAAGGATTTTCTCTTTTAATCCTAGGTATATTGATGATCCCACCATATAACCCTAATTTCCTGAATAAGGCAATGCTTTGAAGTATAGACATCAATACATACCAAATATAAAAGCTCTAGGCCTAATGGTTTAGGAGAAGAAGGTTTTAAACGATATCATTCTTTATTCCTATAAAAAATTAGGGATTGCACAGAAAGGGGCTAATTCTCAGAATACAGTTATTTTTTTAAGTATTTTGGAAGAGGGTCAATAGATGATGATATTTTGCAAATATAGAAGCTCTAGGCCTTATGGTTTGGGAGAAGAAGATTTTCAAAGATTTCCTTCTTCATTTCTATGTAAAATCAGGGATCGCACAGAAAAGGACTAATTTTCAGAATACAGTAATTCTTTGAAGTATTTTGGGAGAGGTTCAAAAGGTGATAATACATACCAAATATAGAAGCTCTAGGCCTTATGGTTTGGGAGAAAAGATTTTAAAAAAGATTTCCTTCATTATTCCGCTATAAAATCAGGGATCGCACAGAAAAGTCCTAATATTCAGTTGTAGCATTTTGGTGGAGGGTCGATATTTGATGATACATACCAAATATCAAAGCTCTTGGCCTTATGGTTTAGGAGGAGAACATTTTTTAAGATTTCCTTTGTAAAATCTGGAATCGCACAGAAAAGGGTTAATTTTAAGAGTACAGTAATTCTTTGAAGTATTTTGGTAGAGGGTAGATAGGTTATGATATGTACCAATATCAAAGCTCTAGGCCTTATGGTTTAGGAGGAGAAGATTTTTCAATATTTGTTTACGGACGGACAGACGGACACCGGATAATTACCGATCACAATAGTTCACCTTGAACACTTTATGCTCAGGTGAACTAAAAACGGAGAAGTTTGTTTATTTTTATATATATTTTATCTTAACAGGGTATTCTAAATACAATAAATTCAAACAGATGCAATTTCGATACACAACTATAAAGAAAAAATATGACCAGTTACACGTATTGAATCATTTCTATTTAAAATTGGAAAAGTTCCATGTGCAACCTACTTTCAAGGTACGGTTGACGTAGATTTAACCGCACTCGAATCAGAATTGCATGGTTTTTATAAGACTATATTCACTTGCCATGATAGAATAATAATTATCACAAATCAAAGACTAACAATGTATCTTAGCGGTAATTGATGACCTGTGAACTTTAAAAACCTGTAAAAATTTTCGCATTTAACCCTTTCCCGTTTTTGGAAATTTTAGACTGGTCCAATTGAGAAAGGTTGCAGACGACAATGAAAACTGGACGCCATTTGAAACAAAATCATCCTATCTGGTAGAAAACATTGTGGAAAAAGGAGAAATTGCTTGTTACAAGCAATTTCTTCTTTTTCCAAAATGTTTTCTCAAGTATAAAATCATAGGAACGTAAAATCCTGTGTTTGAACAGGAAAGGGTTATATAATTTACAAATAGACTTTATCTTTCAACAAAATTGCAGCAATGTCATCAATGAACGAAGTTATTTACCTTATATGAACCAGTGCAGTTACTGCACAGTTTATTACGTCCATTTTGCCATGTTTCCACAAACAAGGTGTTCTTCAGATCAATTGATATCCAGGTACTGTATAAATCTGAAACCATTCAAACACAAAAGTAACTGTATACATCTAAAAACATTAACCCATTCCCCTCAATGACAATTTTAGACGCCCCTCAAAAAATGCTTTGGAAAACATTGTGGAAAATGAAGAAATTGCTTGTAATAAGCAATTTCTTCAAATTACACAACGTTTTCTACCCAGAAAGTTGAAAAAATTAGAATTTCATAAACTTTAAATTGTCGTCTGCAACTCCTTACAATTTGGACGAGTGTAAAGTTTTCTAATGTGGCAATGGGTTAAAAATTGAGCGCCTGTAATGAATTTCAATTTGATAAAATTAATAAACCCATTCCCACACAGTGACACTTTTAAACGCCATAAAGAAAAAAAACATTATTACAAGCAATTTCTTCATTTTCTACAATGTTTTCTACCTAGAAAGTTGAAAAATTTAAATTTTCATAAACGTTAAATTGTCGTCTGCAACTTCTTTCAATTTGGACTATTCTAAAGTTTTGCCGTCTGGGAAAGGGTTAAGTTCTGTTTTGAGGCAACTTATTTTAGAAAGAATTACTTATTTTGCAATATACATTAACCCATTACCACACAACAAAATTTTAGACAGGTCTAAATTCAAAGGAGTTACAGATGATAATTATTAAAGTTTATGAAATTTTAGATTATTTCATCTTTTTTGATGGACAAGCAATTTCCTCATTTTACACAATGCTTTCACAATTTCACAATAAAAATTTCTAAGAAGAAGATTTTCAAAGTTTTCACTATATTTGGAAATAAGCCCCGCCCATTTAAAGCACGTTTTCTGTTCTATCAAAATTCTTTGAAAAAATCTTTAAGTCACCCAAGGATCAATCCGGTAAAATTTGGTTGAAATTCATCCATTGGTTTCTTGGAAGAAGATTTTTAAAGATTTCACCTTATATGGAAATTCGCCCCGCCCATTGAAGCCATGTCTTTCTTCTGATCAAAATTCTTTGAACCAATCTGATTAGGTATCACCCAATGTGATCTCTAGAGTGAAAAAAAAGTGTTTTTTTTTTCAGATTTGATCTAGTTTTTGACCCCAAATGACCCAAATTTGAACATGGTTGAGAAATTTTGAAAAAAAACATTCTGATCAAATATCGAACCAATAAATAAAAAGTAGCCTCTGGAGTGTAAAGGTATTTCTAAGATTTAGACTAGTGACCTAGTTTTTGACCCTATGTCAACCAAATTCTAACTTGGCTAGGATATGGACCCAAACATTCTGACCATAAAATCAATTCAATTGAGCCAAAAATAGGGTCTCCACAGAAAAACAAGATATTTCTAAGATTTGACCTAGTGACCTAGTTTTTGACTCCATGTGACCCAAATTTGAACATGGCTGAGATAACATGGACACAAACTTTCTGACTAAACATCATTTGATTTAAGCCTAAAATGTGGGCACACAAGATTATTTCTAGAATTTGACTTAGTGACCTAGTTTTTGAACCAACATGTTGGCAAATATCAAGATATTTGAGGCACAAATTTGACTTCTAGAGTTTACACAAGATATTTCTAAGATTTGACCCAGTGACCTAGTTTTTGACCCCATATGACCCAATATTGAACTTGTCTGAGGTTTCATGGAGACAAACATTCTGACGCCGCCGTCATAGCGCAGTTGGTAGCGCGTCGGACTGTCAATCTAGAGGTCCCTGGTTCGATCCCCTACGGCGGCACTCTTCCTTTCCGACTATTTGTCTCTCACCAATGGGTCGATAATCGTAGACCTATGTGGGATAGCAGCTGGAGGCTAGGAAAGGATGTAATGGTAGTACTGGTGTGAGAAATACCAGGAATCCATTGTTAGGTGCTCCAGCCGCCGCGATATGACTTAAAGATTGTTAAAAGCGGCGTAAAACCCCATTCAAACAAACAAACAAAACAAACATTCTGACCAAGTTTCAAGACATTTGAGCAAAAATTGTGGCCACTAGAGTGCACACAAGACATTGTCAAACGAGGGACAATATACACTGGATAGAGCTAGATCACAAAAGCCCACCTTGAACACTTTGTGGTTAGGTCAGCTAAAAAAGGAGCTGAAGAGTCAATGGACCATAACCAAAATAAAACATGCACATCTTGATACAGAGTGCGCATGTGAAATACGAGACAAATTCATTCATTAGTTGAAGAGAAAATGAGCAGACAAGATTTTTCATCATAGAGCAATAAATCTGTAAAAGTTTATAAACAAGCTATTGCTTAGTTTTCCACAATGTTTTCCATACCCTTTTTTGCTTGAGGGTCATAAAAAACGCTATAATACGGAAATAGGTTAAACCATTCCCACACAATCCTCAAGAAAACAGCTTTTTCTTCAATGTTCACAATGATTTCTACCCTGAAAGACAAAGAATTTTGAAATTCCATCAAATTGAAATTGTCTGCAATTTCTTTCAGTTTGGACCAGTCTAAAATTTTGCAGTGTGGGAATGGGTTAAAACAGATTATCAAACCTGCATCGAAGTCTGTACTCTTGGCATAGGAATAGAATTTCTTTCCACTCAGAGAAGTAAGTAAAGTTTTCCTTTTCCACGGAGCTTTAGTCTCGTGTCCTCCAAAAACAGCTGCCGTCATGTTTGGGTATTGACTTGACAAAGTTTTCGGCATGTTGTTGTCATAGAAGTGTGGGTAATTGAACAGAAACTGTTTTCCTGGAAATTTAGAAATAAACAAACTGTAACTTCCATGAAAGAACCCATTACTGTGTCAAAATCTTAGACTAATCCAATTTAAAAGAAGGAGCAGACAACAATTTCAAGTTGGTTAAATCGAGAAAATGTTTACCTTTTAGGGTATGATACATTGTGGACATTGAAGAAATTGCTTGTGATAAGCAAGTTCTTCAATTTCTACAAAGTTTTCTAAAGCTTTTTTTCTCGAGGGTTGTTGAAAAGCAGTACTGTGTGGGAATGGGTTAACTACTTTTAACCCTTTCCTGTTTTTTGACAATTTAGACTGGTCCAAATTGAAAGAGGTTGCAGACGTCAATGAAAATTTGAAATTGCTTGTTACAAGCAATTTCTTCTTTTTCCACGATATTTTTTCAAGTATAAAATCACAGCTACGTAAAATCCCGTATTTGTACAGGAAACTGTTAACCCATGTCATGCTGAACCCGGAATATTCCTGTTTTGGTAAGAGGTATAGACAAAGATCGGCCTGTACATAAGTTCAGTCTGATCTACACCTCCTGAATGACTCTTCCAACACAGAGACGTTTAAAGTTTTAAAAAGATTTTTGACCCTTAACTAGTACTTCCAGTGCTTTCAGGCCTTTGATTTAAATGTGCATTTAGAGAAGGATTACATTCAGCATGACAAGGGTTTAAATGAAATATTTGAATAATTCTCATGATTACTATCTAAATATCTCCTAAGTGTAAACGAGCTAAAAAAAACCCCAAAATTCATAACTAGAAATATTGAGAATGTTTGACCTTGAGATGTGATCTTGGAGCTTATTTGTTGTATATGACGAATTTACTCATTATGGAGAACAAGTATCCAAATTCTTTTGAAATCCAAGCACAAATTCAGGAGATATTCTCAGGGCAAGTTCAATTTGTACTTTTGACCTTAAGCTGTTACCTTGAGGTTGGATCTATCTAGACATTGTTTGAAATACCAAATCTACTCATGATTGAACAATTGTGCCAAGCTATTCTAACAAGTGCACATAAGTCAGAAATATGTTCCTAACATATTTGATGAAATCTTAATTTTTCTTTGTCTTTTGAAGATGAAAATATTGTGGAAAATGAAAGTATTGCATGTAACAAGCAATTTCTTCATTTTACACATTGTTTTTAATTATCTTTTTTTTTCTTGAGGGGGTTTAAAATGCAGAATTGTGTTGGAATGGATTAACCCTTTCCTGTTTATTCCCTGTTTTATTACATTTTTGTTTTTGTACATGAGAAATCATTGTGGTAAAAAAGAAATTGCTTATTACAAGCAATTTCTTCTTTTTCCACAATATTTTCAACCCTACTGTAAATTATTTACCAAGAATTTTGACTTTAAATTGTTTCTGCAACACCTTTGAATTTGGACCCGTCTAGAATTTCAACAAGAGGCCGTTGGTCTTGGGGTTCTCACCTGATTTTAAAGCTCTTTTTCTTTAAACAGTCTTATTTTATGTTAAGGTTAGGATTATGATACAGGTGGGTCATACTTTATACATAAAAAGGCTCTGTACCTGGGGATCCAAAAGTCTAAATTACAAATGCCAAGGCTTTAGGGCAAATTTGAAAGAAGGAGAAAAACCTTTTCCTCCCTCTGGATCCATTGGTTATAATTTTAGAAATAAGAAAGAAGTCAGTGATGCTTCATGCATATAATACCCCCAGGGGCTCTGCCCCTGGGAACCGGAGGAGCATGATTTTAGTTATTTTGAAAGAGGCCAATATACTGATGCTTTGTTTAAAATATCAAGGCTCTACACCTTTGGGTCAAGAGAAGAAGATTTTTAAGATTATTTTAAATTTTCAGTTTTGTTTCCATGGCAACCAGAATTTTCAACGGTTCTTTTAGCTATTTGCAAAGGGGACAACCTAAGAAACATTTCTGCCAAATTTGATTCAAATTGGTCCAGTTGTTTGGGAGATGCTGCTTAAAATCGTTCATTATTTCTATATAAACTGACTCCCCCTTGGGCTCCGCCCCTGGGGACCTGAAGGTCATGATTTTAGCTATTTTGAAAGAGGTCAATATACTGATGTTTCATTCAAAATATCAAGACTCTAAGCCTTCTTGGGCAGGAGGAGAAGAATTTTAAAGATTTTTTTCAAATACCACTTTTGTTGCCATGGTAACCAGAGTTTTTAAAGTATTTCAGTTCTTTTAGCTATTTTCAAAGGGGACCACCTAAGGAACATTTCTGCCAAAATTGGTTAAAATTGGCCTATTTGTTTGGGAGGAGATGTCGTTTAAAAAATCGTTCTTTATTTCTATATAAACCCCATCCTCCTGGGGCTCCTCCCCTGGGGACCCGAGGATCATGATTTAAGCTATTTTGAAAGAGGTCAATATTCTGATGTTTCATGCAAAATATCAAAACTCTATGCCTTCTGGATCAGGAGGAGAAGAATTTTGAATTATTTTAAAAGTTCACTTTTGCTGCCATGGCAACCAGAGATTTTAATGGATTTCGATTCTTTTAGCTATTTTTAAAAGGGACCATCTAAGGAATATTTCTGCCAAATTTGGTTCAAATTGGCCCAGTAGTTTTGGAGGAGATATTGTTGACGGAAAGGATTAAAGTTTAAGAATTACAAGTAAGATTTCCTAAACCTATGATACAGACCTATTTCCTCTATATTAGGATCTGTTGCCAAGGATATGCACAAAAAGGTCTGTCCATAATAATTGGCATTGCTAGGCCATGCATATCCATCTTTTTGTCTGTTTGGAAACTTTGGTGTACTCTGTGTTAACCAAAAGCCGGTTTGATCGTCAAAACCTACGACACCTGTTAAAAAGAAGAGGAAACAATAACATGAATCAATGTGAACCTATTTTGACACAGTTATTTTGATATAGCTTAAATACTATTGAAAGTAGTGTTAACCCTTGTCATGCTGTATAAATTACCTTACTGAATTGCTGTCAAATCAAAGGACAGAAAGCACTGATAGAACTTGTTGTTCAAAAATCAATATTTCTTTTAGAAATCAACCTCATAAACAACTCGGGAAGGAAACGTATGCACATAAGTGCAGTCTGATCTTAGTCTACACCTCCTGCCAAAACCAGAATATTCCGGGTTAGGCATGACAAGGGTTAAATCCCAAACATTTAGTCTTGAATTTCACAATTTGTGCTGAAAATTTTGTTACATTTTACTCCACTTCCACCAAACAGCATTTTGATGCATTGAAATAAGATAGTTGTTAAAACCATTTTGGGGAGGGGAAAAACATTTTAACAAGCTAGCGTCCTGAAGTAAAAACCTGCTTTCTTAAATGCAAAAAAAGTTTTATTGTAGATTTCTTGTAGTATAATCACTGAATATTTCTCGCATAACCCCTGATTATTACGTCCCCATGATTTTCCACTTGAGAAAACTTTGTGGGAAATTTCTTCTTTTCCCACAATGTTTTCTACCTAAACCTATAGGATAACAACATTTCAATAAAGCTCACTTTAAATTGTCGCAGAGGACTCCTTTCAAATTAGACAAGTCTAAAATTCCGTAAAACAGAAAAGGGGTCATTAGTTTCACCAACAAGTAAGTGAAATCAAAAAGTAGCTGTTTTGAAAGATATAGTTTTATTAGGATTATCCTTTGTTGCTTTTTTTATGTAAGGTCTATAAATCTTTCATTCTAGTCACTCATGAAATATAGCTTTTGATTTCACTTATTAAAAGGTAATTTGAGCCTATATTGAATTAAAGAATTATCCTTTATCTAATCTTTAACTCAAAATAAAATCAAGTTTCGAACCTTTTGTATGACCAGTCTCTTCATAGTAACTGGACGATCTTTTATCAGTTGACACCGATGATTCTGGCAGCTCATCATTGTACATAGCATAGAAGGAGTCTGAGTAAGTCTTCACCTGGAATGGGACATTGTGAATGACAATGGTTACATAAACAAACTTTCTAGTTCGCCCATTCAAACAAACTCTGGCGCTTTTTTCGTGACTTGAAGTAAAAAACATTGGGAAAATGTGGAAAATGATTAAATTGCTTTTTAAAAGCAATTTTTTTTCATCTACAATGTCTTCTACCCCTTAAAATGAAAATTTCTAAAATTTCATCAATTTAAAACTGTTTTTTAATTTATTTTTTCTTCTTCAGTCCATCAAAAAGTTAAATTGTGTGATATTGTGTTAATCTAAAAACAGTGCATTCAGAATTGATACTTCATGTGACATATTATTTGTAATGAAGTTGACCAATTATTAGACGACAAAAAATTAGACTGAGCCAAATTCATAGAAGTCCCAGGCGGCATTTCAAAGTACACTAAAATTAGAAAATAAGTACACTAAAAGGTAGAAAACTTAGTGAGAAAAGGGGAAGTTGCTTGAAATAAGTAATTATCCATTTCCCACAAAGTTTTCATAACCACATTACTCTTGGGCATGTGGTAATTGATTAATCCTTGTCATGTTGAATAAAGTCCTTTGTAGAACTGCATTGAATCAAAGGGCTGAAAGCACTAGAGGTCCTGATTGTTTATTATTAATTTTCTTTTAAAGTCAGTTTTATAAACAACTAGCTTCAAGAGACTAGTAGGTGGTGCACATTTGTAGATGATAGTTACTTTATTGTAATAATAATGTTTTGTAATGTAATTTTTATAAGGTCCCTTTTCTTGTGTCACTTAACCAATCAGACCTAATTTACAAAGGAACAATCCAAATGATGGTACAATCATTCTATTAAAGTTTGAAGAGATTCTGATAAAGACTGAGGGCATTGTTGTGTTTATGAGGATTTGGTAATAATTTTTCATACAGCCCCTTTTCCTATGATACTAGACAGATCAGGCCTGATTTGGAAAGAAACAATCCTTATGATGGTACAACCATTCTGTGAAAGTTTTAACAGAGTCTGATGAAAACTGCAGACTCTATCTTGGTGTAAAATTTTTAAAATCAAATTTTTATAAGGCTCCTTTTCCTGTGATACTTGAAGGATCAGGTCTCATGTCAGCATCAACAATCCTGATTATTGTACAATGATTCTGTGAAGGTTTGAATTAAATCCAATGAAAGCTCTGGACTTGGTTACAAGGATTATAGATAAAATTCTCAAAAGGCCCCTTTTCCCATGATACTAGACAGGTCACGCCTAATTTGAAAAGAAAGAATCCTCATAATGGAATAATCATTCTGTGAAAGTTTTAACAGAATCTGATGAAAACTGTTGACTTTATTATGGTACAAGGATTTAAAATTAAATTTCATAATGCTCCTTTTCCTGTGATACTTGACAGATCACGCCTAATTTGAAAAGAAAGAATCCTCATGATGGAATAATCATTCTGTGAAAGTTTTAACAGAATCTGATGAAAACTGTTTACTTTATTGTGGTACAATGATTTTAAAATTACATTTCATAATGCTCCTTTTCCTGTGATACTTGACGGATCAGGTCTAATGTAAACATCAACAATCATTATCATTGTACAATTATTCTGTGAATGTTTGAAGAAAATCCGATGAAAGCTCTGGACTTGGTAACAAGGATTTATAAATGAAATTTTCATAAGGCCCCTTTTCCTGTGTTTCTTGACAGTTCAAACCCTGTTATGAAAAGAATGGTAGTTATGACCTTCCAATCATTATGTGAAAGTTTCAACAAAATCTGATCAAAGCTGTGGGCTTCATTGTGTTAACAGGGTTTTATTAATTGAATTTTCATATAGGCCCTTTTTCCATGTTACTTGATGGATCTGAACCAATTCCAAAGGGAACTATTCTTACAAAAGTATAATTATTCTGTTTGAGTATAAAGACAACCCCATCTCATCTGTGGACTTACAAGCATTAATTAAGATTTTTTAATTGAATTTTCCTAAAGCCCCTTTTCCTATGTTTCTCAATGGATCAGACCCAATTTGAAAGGAACAATCCTTTTGATGGTACAATCATTATGAGAAAGTTTGAAGTCAATCAGTCGAAATCTAGGGCCATTATGTGTTAACTAAGATTTTTTTATTAAATTTTCATAGGGCCCCTTTTCCCATGAAACTTGATGGATCAAACCTATTTCCGAAAGGAACAATCCATTTAATGTAATAATCATTCTGGGAATGTTTGAAGAGAATTTGTTGAAAACTATGGACTCTATTGTGTTTACGAGGACTTTTTCAATCCAGTTTTTATCGGGCCCCTTTTTCCCGTGGTCCTTGACTGATCATACCAAATTTTAAAAGGAACAATTCTTATGATGGTACAATCATTCTGTGAAAGTTTGAAGTCAATCAGATGAAAACTGTGGACTCAAGAGTGTTAACAAAGATCTTTGAATTAAATTTTAATAAGGCCCCTTTTCCTATCTCTTGAGGAATCATATCTGATTCCGAAAGGAACAATCCTTATGATGGTACAATCATTCTGTGAAAGTTTGAAGAGAATCCGTTGAAAATTGTTGGCTCTAGATTATTAATGAGAGTTTTTTATTGGAATTTTCATAAGGCCCCTTTTTCCTGTGTTTCTTGACGGATCATACCAAATTCGAAAGGAACAATCCTTATGATAGTACAATCATTCTGTGAAAGTTTGAACGGAATCCGATGAAAACTGTGGACTCTATTGCATAAACGAGGATTTTTAATGGAATTTCTAATTAAAATTTCATAAGGCCCCTTTTCCCATGTTTCTTGATGGATCATACCAAATTTCGAAAGGAACAATCCTTATGTTGGTACAATCATTCTGTGAAAGTTTAAATACAATCTGATGAAAACTGTGGACTCTAGAGTGTTAACAAGGATTTCTTAATTAAATTTTCATAAGGCCCCTTTTCCCGTCTTTCTTGATGGATCTGACCCAATTTCGAAAGGAACGATGATGGTACAATCATTCTGAGAAAATTTGAAGAGAATCCGATGAAAACTGTGGACTCTATTGCATAAACGAGGATTTTTAATGGAATTTTCATAAGGCCCCTTTTTGAATGTGTCTTGCCGGATCATACCCATTTTTGAAAGGAACAATCCTTATGATCGTACAAACATTCTGTGAAAGTTTGAAGAGTATCCGATGAAAACTGTGGACTCTATCGCGTAAATGAGGACTTTTTAATTAAGTTTTTATTAGGCCCCTTTTCCCGTGTTTCTAGATGGATCTGACCCAATTTCGAAAGGAACGATCGTTATGATGGTACAATCATTCTGTGAAAGTTTGAAGGGAATCTAATGAAAACTGTGGACTCTATTGCGTAAACAAGGAAAAGTTTAACGGACGCCAGACGGACGGATGGACGGACGCCGGACGGGAAAAAGCCATTGCTATAGCTCTAGTGGCCTTTGGCCAGTAGAGCTAAAAATTGCTTGTTACAAGCAATTTCATCATCATCCACAATATTTTCTATCCAAAAAGATGAAAAAAAAAATTTACATCAACTTTAAATTGTTGTCTGCAGCTTCTTTCAATCCAGACCAGTCTTAAATTTTGTTGTGAGGGAATGGGTTAAAATTTTGTTGTGAGGGAATGGGGGACCAGTCATCTAGTAATGGGTTAACCCGTCAGTGACTCTTTTAGACGCCCCAAAGAAAACAAGAGGCCCAGTGGGCCTTAACGGTCACCTGAGTAAAAGAGCACCAAGACAAGTGATTTTGTTTGAAAGAATTAGAAAAAGGTTTGGTTTAAATCCCCTCAGTAGTTCTTGAGAAGAAGATGAAAATGTTTAAAAGTTACCAAAAATGACCCCCTTTTGGTCCCCATTTTAGGCACCCCTGACCTCCAGCCTTTTAATTTTCACAAATCTGTATAATCAGTACCCAATGATGCTTTTCACCAAGTTAGTTTGAAATTGGCTAAGTACTTCATCAGAAGAAGGTGAAAATGTGAATTTTTTAACATGATGAACTTTGACCTCTGGGTGTGGCCCCATACATGACCCAAGGGGCATGAATTTCACAATTTATAATATACCTGTCCTAGTTGTCATGCACACAAAATATTTAAGCTCTGGCATTAACGGTTTATTAGAAGAAGATTTTTTAAAGAAGTACCAAAAATTACCCCTTTTTGGCCCCTATTTGGGCCCCTATGACCCCCAGAACCCCTATTTTCACAAACTTGAATTGGCATCCCCCAATGATGCTTTCTACCAAGTTTGGTTGAAATCCGCCCAGTAGTTCTTGAGAAGAAGATGAAATATTTAAAAGTTACCAAAAATTACCCCCTTTTGGTCCCCATTTTAGGGCCCCCTGACCCCCTAGCCTTTTTATTTTCACAATTCTGAATAACCATTACCAAATGATGCTTTTCAACAAGTTTGTTTGAAATTGGCTTTGTACTTCATCAGAAGAAGATGAAAATGTGAATTTTTTAACATGATGAACTTTGACCTCTGGGTGTGGCCCCATACATGACCCCAGGGGCATGAATTTCACAATTTATAATATACCTGTCCTAGTTGTCATGCACACAAAATATTTAAGCTCTGGCATTAACGGTTTATTAGAAGAAGATTTTAAAGAAGTACCAAAAATTACCCCTTTTTGGCCCCTATTTGGGCCCCTATGACCCCCAGAACCCCTATTTTCACAAACTTGAATTGGCATCCCCCAATGATGCTTTCTACCAAGTTTGGTTGAAATCTGCCCAGTAGTTCTTGAGAAGAAGATGAAAATGTATAAAAGTTAACGGACGACGCACGACGCACGACGGACGACGCACGACGACGGACAAACGATGATCGCAATAGGTCACCATGACCATTCGGTCAGGTGACCTAAAAAGCTTTGGAAAACATTGTGGAAAATGAAGAAATTGCTTGTTAGAAGCAATTTCTCCATTTTCAACACTGTTTTCTACCCAGAAAGTGGAAAAATCCGAAATTTTATAAACTTTATTTTAACGTCTGCAACTTCTTTCAATTTGGACCAGTCTAAAATTTTGCCGTCTGGTAATGGGTTAATTGATCCTGTTTTGTTGCCTGCAGTTATATACTCTTTTTACAACCTGTGATGTGTTATCTTACGAAACAAGGATCTTACCTTATCTTTGTCGTCTAAAATAAATCTTGAACTTCTCCATTTCAGTGTGTCATTTAAAACATTGAAATCTTTCTTCACTTTCAACTTTCCCTGTTGATAAAAAAGCAAATTTTAACCCATTTCCCACACAATATTACTTTTAGAAGATCCCCTCCCCCAAAAAACTTTTGAAACATTGTTCACAGTGAAGAAATGCTTAAATATCCACAATGTTTTCCACCTCAATGGACAAAAGATTAAGATTTCATCACCAAAAATTATTGTCTATAACACTCTTTGAATTTAGACCAGTCTAAAATTTCATCATATTGGAATTGGTTAACCCTTGTTATGCTGAATCTACAATATTCCTGATATGGCAGGAGGTATAGACTAATAGTAACCTGCACATACACACAGTCTGATCTTGGTCTACACCACCTGTTGGTCCCCTTTCATCCTAATCTTTTTATAAAAATCAATTTTCAAGGGCGATAGTGATGGAGAATCAATACCCATACCCGCATAATCTGGCCTTTTTACGCCCCTTGAAAAAGGAGTTCAGGAAAACAATGTGGAAAATGAGGAAAATGCTTGTAGCAAGCAACTTCTTAGATTTCCCACATTGTTTTCATACATCCTGACAAATACACCAGTATTTGTGCTGGATATGTGGGCCAATGACAGAACCAAGATCAAAAGCCATTCCAAGGAATCGAACTTGGGACCGCTGGATCTGGAAGCCGACACTCTACCTCTTGATCAGACACCATATGAATCTTCATGTTGGTATCTGATATCTGGCTCATCTAGAGCTCCTGAAAGTACATTAGTCAAGTTTTCAGGTAAGCTGTGATAGCTAGAATGGTCACACAGCAAACTAGCTCCCCCCACCAGCATTTTGTCACTCAAATAGCACAGTTGACCTTTGACCTTCATCACCAAAATACAATAGGGAACTTCTTTGGATCATTGGCAACATTTGTATAAAGTTTCATGGGTGTAAGTCAATCAGTTCTACAGTAAGAACATTGAAAGAAAAACATCTATGGATGAACGAAGAAACAGACAAACAAACATAGTGAAATCAATATACATACCCCCCTCTAATTAGTAAGGCTGGGGTATAAAAATGTGGAGTGATACCTTTTGTGCCGAGTAAATTTGTTGGAGTGTATAATAGACAGCATGGTCATGGTTTTTCATGGTGGTTCCTGACAGTCTCCATGCAGGCTGGTCTGGGTCCATATAGTAGAAAGAATCATCGGGAAGTGGGTCTCTGTGGTGTGGGAGTTTGTATGCAATAAACCTAAGGAAATAATGTAATAAGTTTCTTTATTACATGACCTACGGCAACGGAGTGAAATAAGCCTGTTGAATAATTTTTATAATTACACGGACAATATTCCAAGCCTATGATAATGCCTTTGCTTTACCACCAAAATGAGGTCATAACGAATATAATGATAATATTTTACAAATGGTGTTTTATGTTTTGCAGAATATCATTTAACAATGAATTATATTAAATTTTATTGATTTATTGCAAAAATTACAGTCTAATAAATAGAATATGGAATTTGTGTTCATAAGATCACAAAAGAGCCTCATTCCAATCCGTTTATAGAATACTTTCCCCGGAGGCAGCACATATCCTTTAAAGTGGTATTTAACCCCATTCAATCAATAAATTTTAGATTACTTGTTTAACCTTTTCCCGTTCAAATACGGGATTTTACTTTCCTGTGATTTTTTACTCAAGAAAACATTGTGGAAAAAGAAGAAATTGCTTGTAACAAGCAATTTCACCTTTTTCCACAATATTTCCCACCACAAAGGATGGTTTCATTTCAAATGGCATCCAGTTTTCATTGTCGTCTGCAACCTCTTTCAATTTGGACCAGTCTAAGATTTCCAAAAACGGGAAAGGGTTAATAAATTTGGAATTCCATGACCACTCTTTCAATATCCTCTTTTTATAGACTTGACTCAGAGGTCCAGCACAGTTGGTAGCGCCTCGGACTGTCAATCTAGAGGTCCAGGGTTCGATCCCCGACGGCGGCACTCATCCTTTCCGACTATTTGTCTCTCACCAATGGTACGATAATCGTAGACCTATGTGGGATAGCAGCTGGAGGCTAGGAAAGGATGTAATGGTAGTACTGGTGTGAGAAATACCAGGATTCCATTGTTAGGTGCTCCAGCCGCCGCAATATAACTGAAAGATTGTTGAAAGCGGCGTAACCCATGAAAAAAAACTACATAAGAAGGGGTAACAACATTCTAAAATTCTCTAGGAAACCCTGTGTTGTTGGTTTGATAACTTTTCAAATCAACTAGTCAATCAAATAATCAGTCGACCAATGAAATAATCTATTTAGACTGGATATAAACTGTGAACTCTGACATTGGTTGCGATTTATGTTAATCATTTTGGATGGTTTGGCAATTTAAATGTTATGACAACAGCTTAATCAACCTGTAGGTGCGCTGTTTAGGTTGCCAACCAACCATTCTACTTTTTTCTTACATGCAACTGGTCATAATTTTTGAAAAATAACGCTGTTAAAAATTTAAGTGAAAGTTCCTGTTATAGTCAATGGACGGGGCCAAGGGAATGAGTGAGTGGGGCAAGTGATTGTTCAAATACAGAATCAAAATGTGCACTTTTTAAGTTGGAATGGGGAGCAATTCCAACTTAGATTTAACAAAACTGCAAAATGAACACAAGACAATTTCATTTCGGGTTTCTTAATAACACATATCACATGATCTCTTAGATATGAGTACACCTCCGGTTACTTCTCAACTTGCCACGGACATTCAGTTAGTTGTAGCCAAAGACAATAACATGGCACATGTAAAGGATGATATAAAAATTTGTTTAGAGACTTCTAAACATGGTTAAGTTTGCTTTACATAATTGAAAAATAAGGTAATAATCAGATCAGTAATTTGTTTTTTGTGATTTGCCGTCCCGTGTTTGGTAATCAAATGATCTCAAGTGACATATTGTAGTCATGTGACCATAAATTGGCAATGTTTACAAATATGGCTCAGGCCGCAAATGCATTTTTACAATACCGCCCAGTTCTTTAAAACCTTCTAGAGCGATTAAGGGGGTTTGTAGGCATCAAGCAAACGCCATTATTGTGGGATTTACAGCTGTTACTCAATAAAAATCAAATAGATGCAAAACGAAAGTAGAAGATTTTGAAAATTAGAATGTAAACATATCAACTTCCGGTTCCCACTTTTTTTAATATTTATTATGTTGTTGTTTACAAGTTTAAATCAATATTAACAAATCAAACCTTTAGCAAGTGTCATCTAGCTTTCAGCTTGGTCCCTTTTATTTAAGATTTTCTACGGTTCTAAAGCTGAATAACGAATAAGGAAATCGCGCGTCTAAAGATAATTTGATGGTATCTTCATCATGTCATAGGAATTTTTAGGAAAAGGGCAAAACTACCATGTGCAAACAATAACGTTACAATAACGTTAACGTTTTTTTTTTCTTTTGAATTTTACTCACAATGCTTTAAATATTCTTTTTTACTAAGTCTAAACTGGTATTTCAAATCGATAACCCCGATTCAAATTTCCACGTATTCTCATAAACTTGAAGTGAAAATCTATGTGAGTTTAGTATGATCGTTACAGAATTGGCCAAGTTGAGGGTCAAATAATCATCGAGGTCATTAATTTCTTACTGTAGATGCTGTTATTCTCTGTTTTCAAGGTTCTAAAAGGAGTTCACGTATTACAGTTGATCAAAAAGGAGAATGTTATTCTTGAAAAATCTAATTTTGCCTAAACGTGACACAAGCTTATTACCCATTCCAACACGATAAAATTTTAGACCAGTCCAAATTCAAAGAAGTAGCAGGCGACAAATGTAAGTTGATGAAATCCTTAAAATCCTGGTCTTTTTGGACAGAAACATTGTGGATAATGAAGAAATTGCTTGTATCAAGTAATTTCCTCATTTTCCACAATGTTTTCCAAAGCTTTCATAATGAGGGTCATTTAAAAGCGTCACTGTCTTGGAATGAGTTAAGACAAAATTAGTTTTTGATTTCTGTATGTGGATTTATAAATTTGTGCGTTATTCACGCACATATATACACAAATGGGAATGCTGGTTTAAGTTTAAAGGAGGGAGGCTTACTCGGAAAGCAATAAATGAATTTGAACCGAATTCCACAGTTATGACCCTTTCAGCACATTCAAACTTCTCAGTACTTTCAGTCCTTTGACTCTCATGAGTCATGTATTATGCTTCACAACCTAACATAATTATGTATTATCAGCCAGTTGAGCTAAATATCAAAACTTATTTGTACAAAAAAAGAAGAGATAAATTTTATTAAAACATGTTGTGGGTTTTAGTAATACTATTTTCTTCATTAATCACAATATTTTCTATCCTTCAATATAGATATCAAGATAATTCTCTAAAATAAAATGATTTTAACTTTAAGATCTAGTTTGAACCATTCCAATATTTGCCCTGTCATTTATACAAACTCGTCTCCGAACTTTAGTTGCCTTGAAAAATAAACTTTTCCACAAGTAAAAAGCCCATATTGGACAAGATGAGCACAGGAATTTCACAATCTGATGACGAGTTTGATAAATTTGATATTTCATGAGAATTTATCTCATTCAGTTTGCTCTATATATAGGCCATGTGCAATATTCTGACTGGTGTAGATTCATCCAAAACTACGGTAACACAAGCCATACAGAATAGAATACAAAATAAGTGCCCAAAGGTCAAGTTATACATGAGGATATCCTTCTCTATTTTGTATGTAATGATTTACTTCCTTTAAAGGTAGGTATCGATGTTTTTTTCATGTCACAGATTTTAATTATTTTTATTTCCTCTCGTAAACTATTTGAAAACAATATGCCAAAAAGTACTGTAGTTTTGCAAAAATATGACGTCGCTTATCAGAAAAAAGCAGGGTATTTCCCTAATAGCCTACGTAGGCTATTAATCTATTTTTAGATTAATCCGAGACAGTTACGAAGATTATAGGGCATTCACGTTGCGAGAATAACCGCTAGAACCTTGCATCTAGTTCAATTTACACCAAACCAACGTCATCGTAACGTCATCAGGAGTAATGTTCGCTAGCCGGTCTGTAAAGATCAGTCCTTTCATGTGACATTATTTAGGACGTTGGCTGTTTCGCTAGTAAATTTGTTACCTTCATTTGACTGGGTCATATGCAAATGAGGTCATCCGATGTCGACAGCCGAATTCCGTGATATCTAAAAATAACCTGGAATTCCGCTGAACCTTTCCGATATAACCAGAAAAAGCCACTTTAGGACTATTAGATAACCACCAAGACAATACCTGACCTAACTTAAAGTATCAAATGTTCGTTTTTTTCTATTTTTCGGCACTTGGTAATTTTTCTTATCCAGGTTTCAGAAACATTGATACCTCCCTTTAAACCCATTACTAGATAACACAATGTTAGACCGATCAAAATGAAAGAAGCTGCAGACAACAATTTTTGGAGCTGAATTTGTAAAAATATATGTCATTTTGGGTAGAAAACATTGTGGATAATGAAGAAATTGTTTGCAACAAGTAATTTCTTCATTTTCCATTATGTTTTCAAAGGCATTTTTGTGAGGGGTGTAAAAAGTGGGCTCCTGTGTGAATAGGTTAACGTTTACAGTGGAATCCTCTTAATAGCAACCCTGATAATAGCAATTCACTACTTAATTGCAACTCAGTTTGCACAAAAATTCATAGAATAAATAGCTCCTTTTCATAGCAACTTCTGGTTAATTGCAAAGAAAGATTTGATAAAATGGGTGTTGCAATTTACAGGGATTCCACTGTACCTGAGGGCAAAAATTTTGACTTAATTTAAAGAAATTGCTTATAACATTTCAAAGTGCAGTTAAATTGGAAAGTGGGTTATAAATAGGGTGCGAATTTCCCATTGCAAGAAAAGGAAAAATTGTCTGTAACGAGCAATTTCTCCTATTCCCATTAAGTTTTCTGCAAGTGCATTTCTCAAAGGAGTCACAAAGCCAAAGAGTGTGGTTATTTGTTAATTAAGGTTTACCCTAAAATATTCCTGTTCTGGTAGGAGGTCTAGATAAAGATCAGCATGCAGATACATGTTGTATTGTCTTAACCCTTGTCATGCTGAACCCAGAATATTCCTGCTTTGGCAGTAGGTGTGGACAAAGATCAGACTGTGCTGTCTGATCTTAGTTTATACCACCTGCTTGTCCCTTTTAAGGCAGAGTTGTTAATAAAATAAATTTTCAAAATAATTATTTACACTTTTTTCATCCAGTACTGTCAGCTCTTGGATTTTAATGCATTTCTGTAAAGGATTTTATTCAGCATGACAAGGGTTAATCTAAACCATATGCTTGTTCCCTTCTAGCCTGAGTTATCAAGGGGAACAACCTACGTCAAAGCCTATGTCATCTGACATATTTTCACTTGCCTGTTTTTATCTTAGAAGTCAAGTTTTTAAGTTCTTACATAAAAGTTGCTGAAGACATATCTGAGAAAAAACAACAAAAACTAGTCCATCTGGTATGTAAATCCATTCTTCATCAGTGTGTAACAGTTTCAGTGGAGGTAATTTGTGGTGATATGCAAATTAAGAAACATCCAAAGAGTTATATGATTGATGGTCATTTATATAGGACAGAGTCAACCTGATTAGCTCAGTTGGTAGAGCGCTTGACTTCAAACCTCAAGATTACGGACTTGAGGCCTGGGCTGACCATACTAACTAACACAACTAATTGTCTTTCAGATGAGATGTTAAACCAAGGCCCCGTGTGATGATGCTTATCCATCAAGCACGTTAAAAAACCAGGTGGAGTTCTCAGCAGTTTTGTCCTGTATCCTTGCACAATCCCCCAAAATAACTTACCATCTTCTGGGGGTGCTGCTCACAAGGGCATGTGTGACGGTAGCGACGATAAATAAACCCAAATACACACACATTTATGGTTTAGGATCCTTTTTTATGAATGGATTTGCTTTGCCAAAAAGTTACATTTGGTGGCAGCCGTGGGATGATGACAACTACCTGACTGGAGTTTTTCTACCCACAGATCTCCGAGGCCAGGACTCCAGACAAGTCTTTTCGGAGGGGAGAGTAATATAACGGTTTCAGGGGAGGTAATTTAGGATGATATGCAAATTAGGACACCTCTAAAGAATTATAATTGATTTCTGATCGTTTATGTAAGACAGAGTCAACCCATTTAGGGTTGAGGATCCTTTTCTCTGAATGAATTTGCTTTTTCTATGAGGCCAGAAAGTTACATGTGTAGATTATGCTTTAGATTAACCCTTGTCAATCTGAATTGAATCCTTGACAGAATTTCATTTAATCAAAGGGCTCACAGTACTGGATGCAATTATTGTGAGTTAATACATTTGTAATTCTTTTGAAAATTTATCATATATAAAACTCTGGCTTAAAAAGGTACAAGCAGGAGTTGTAGACTAAGATCCTGTATAAACAGGAATTTTGAGGGTTCAGCATGACGAGAGATAATAGTTCCATTGCCTTTGCAATTACCCCCTCCCCACAGTTTTCAAAGTAATTTCTTTTTTTTTCACAATATTTTCTTTCGAATAATTATTTTTCAAACAAAATTGACATTTAATTGCCATCTTGAACCTTTAAATTAGGACAAATCTTAACCCTTGTCATGCTGTAAAAATCACCTTTCTGAATTACTGTAAAATCAAAGGGCTGAAAGCACTGATAGAACATGTTGTTAAAAATCAATATTACTTTTACAAATTAATTTCATAAACAACTCTGACAGGAAATATACAAGTAGGGGGTGTAGACTAAGATCAGACTGCACTTATGTGCAGGCTGATCTTTGTCTATACCTCCTGCCCAAACCGGAATATTCTGGGTTCAGCATGACAAGGGTTAAATTCTACTATTCAGTGAAGGGTAAAGTATGGTAAGGGTCATGATAGCTATTATAATCAAACAAGGAAGTTTATTTTACCAAAAATTACCTAAATGTTTCTTGAGTGTAATAACAAGTCTGTTGAAATAATATTCACCTTCGAGGTCACAGGGCCATTCATCAATAACAAGACTGGTATAGGAGAAGACAATGTCTTTAACCCATTACTAGACGGCAAATATTTAGACTGCTCTAAATTGAAAGGAGTTGCAGACGCCAATTAGAAAGTTATGAAAAATTGGATTTCTTTAACCTTTGGGGTAGAAAAACATTGTGGATAATGAAGAAATTGCTTGTAACAAGCAATTTCTTCATTTTCCACAATGTTTTCCAAGGCCATTTTTCTTAGGGGTGTCTAAAAGCGTCATTGAGTGGGAAAGGGTTAAAGAAATTGCTGACAGACCATGGACGACATAGGCCACACAGAATGATCATAAAAGCTCACAATGGGCACTTTGTGCTCAGATGAGCTTAACCCTTTCCCGTTCAAATACGGGATTTTACATTCCTGTGTTTTTATACTTGAGAAAACATTGTGGAAAAAGAAGAAATTGCTTGTAACAAGCAATTTCTCCTTTTTCCACAATATTTTCTACCACATAGGATGGGTTCATTTCAAATAGCATCCAGTTGTCATTGTCATCTACAGCCTCTTTCAATTTGGACTGGTTTAAAATTTCCAAAAACGGGAAAGGGCTAAAGTCAGGCATGACACTGAAATCAAGTGAATAGATCTATAACAAAGGTTCCTTAGAGAAACAAGAGGCCCAGTGGGCCTTAACGGTCACCTGAGTAAAAGAGCACCAAGACAAGTGATTTTGTTTGAAAGAATTAGAAAAAGGTTTGGTTGAAATCCCCTCAGTAGTTCTTGAGAAGAAGATGAAAATGTTTAAAAGTTACCCAAAATGACCCCCTTTTGGTCCCCATTTTAGGCACCCCTGACCCCCCTAGCCTTTTTATTTTCATAAATCTGTATGATCAGTACCCAATGATGCTTTTCACCAAGTTAGTTTGAAATTGGCTTTGTACTTCATCAGAAGAAGATGAAAATGTGAATTTTTTAACATGATGAACTTTGACCTCTGGGTAGGGCCCCATACATGACCCCAGGGGCATGAATTTCACAATTTATAATATACCTGTCCTAGTTGTCATGCACACAAAATATTTAAGCTCTGGCATTAACGGTTTATTAGAAGAAGATTTTTAAAGAAGTACCAAAAATTACCCCTTTTTGGCCCCTATTTGGGCCCCTTTGACCCCCAGAACCCCTATTTTCACCAACTTGAATTGGCATCCCCCAACGATGCTTTCTACCAAGTTTGGTTGAAATCCGCCCAGTAGTTCTTGAGAAGAAGATGAAATATTTAAAAGTTACCAAAAATTACCCCCTTTTGGTCCCCATTTTAGGGCCCCCTGACCCCCCCAGGCTTTTTATTTTCACAAATCCAAATAACCATTACCAAATGATGCTTTTCAACAAGTTTGTTTGAAATTGGCTTTGTACTTCATCAGAAGAAGATGAAAATGTGAATTTTTTAACATGATGAACTTTGACCTCTGGGTGTGGCCCCATACATGACCCCAGGGGCATGAATTTCACAATTTATAATATACCTGTCCTAGTTGTCATGCACACAAAATATTTAAGCTCTGGCATTAACGGTTTATTAGAAGAAGATTTTTAAAGAAGTACCAAAAATTACCCCTTTTTGGCCCCTATTTGGGTCCCTATGACCCCCAGAACCCCTATTTTCACAAACTTGAATTGGCATCCCCCAATGATGCTTTCTACCAAGTTTGGTTGAAATCCGCCCAGTAGTTCTTGAGAAGAAGATGAAAATGTATAAAAGTTAACGGACGACACACGACGGACGACGCACGACGCACGACGACGGACAAACGATGATCGCAATAGGTCACCATGACAATTCGGTCAGGTGACCTAATAAAAAGCTAGTGGATCTAAAGTCACTATATAGGAGCCTCTTAGTCTGAGCCACGAAAAGATTTCAGAGCCACAAAGTTCAGCATGCCAGAATCAAGTCAACAATAGCCACTAGTACTAACCATTAACCCTTTCCTGTTTTCTGAAATTATAGACTGATCCAAATTGAAAGAGGTTGCAAACAACAATTAAATTTGGGTCTAATTTATAATGAAACCATTCTACACTGTAGAAAATATTGCAGGAAGTGGAGAAATTGCTTGTTACAAGCAATTTCTTCTTTTTCCACAATGTTTTCTCAAGTATGAAATCAGTGACATAAAATTCTGGGTTTGTTCAGTAAAGGTTTAATTGGCATGAAAATTCCTATAATTCAAATAGTCCTGCACAATGAGAAAATATAAAGGGAATATTATGTTACAATAGAGATAAAGCATCTTGTTTTTGCTTTGAGCTGTGGAAGAAAATTTTGATATTTCATTAGACCGAAGGTGGAGTTGAATATAAAATTTTCTTCCACAGCAAGAAGCAAATACAAGGTATCACAATCATATTGTAAAATGGAGAATTTGCTTGTTACAAGCCAATTCTTTATCTTACACAAAGTTTTCCAATTTTGCTTTTTTTTTTTTTGAGGGGTGTCCAAAAGGGTCATTGTGTGAAATGGGTTAACCCATTCCTACTCAGTGACGCCTTTAAACGCCCTGAAGGAAAAATGCTTTGGAAAACATAGTGGAAAATGAAAAAATTGCTTGTCACAAGCAATTTCTTTATTTTCCACAATATTTTCTACCAAAGAAGACAAAAAAATTAAAAATTCCATCAGCTTGAAATTGTCGTCTGCAGCTTCTTTCAATTTAGACCAGTATAAAATTTTATTGTGTGAAATGGGTTAAGGATAAATTCACTCAGGAAATTGAGTTCTTAACAAAACAGGATAGAGCCCCTTATTTAAATGACAATAGACAATATAACTGACAATATACAAACAGTTACTGGCAAAACTCATCTAAAATTGTATGACTAGTAATTTTTGAAGTAATACAATAATTTGCAGAATATGAGTTTAAAAAAGAACAGCATCTTTTAAAATTGCAAAATACTTTGTTGTTATGCAAGAATTGACACATGGCTGGCCCTGCCCACTAACTCTGCTGGCAATGCTCACAAAACTCCGGCAGAAAGTTCAATTTTGATATAAACCCTTTCCCATTTTTTTTAAATTTAGGATTGGTCCAAATTCAAAGGTTGTGCAGACGGCAATTTGAAGTCAAATTTATTTGAAAAATAATCATTCAGTAGGGTAGAAAATATTGTTGAAAAAGAAGAAATTGCTTGATACAAGCAATTTCTTATTTTTCCACAATGTTTTCTCAAGTTTAAAAATACAGGAATGTAAAAACCATGGATTCAATAGGAAAGGATTAAAAAGTGTTGTATGCATATATATAGGAAATGGGGGTTCTACGATATATAATCTATTTTTCAAGCTCAAAGGGTGTTTAGACCGCAAAAAATGAATATCCCCCGACAATACTACAATAAAAGTATATCGCAGTATCTAGGTTTGTTTATAACGTAGAAAAAAAATAACTATTTTATTTGTATTTTATTCATTCTTGCAATCTCTTGCCTCCACGGTTTAATCACGTTTATATAATCATGTTTCAACCTAAATTCTTGTCCACCACATTGAATGCAGATTTGATGTTTTGATGATGTGCCTTTACCACATCTTAGACATGGGACTGTTTTGCTTTTGTTATGTTTAATGATATAGTTATGAACTTTACAGTAAATAGAATTCTTCACTGACTTATTTTTACATGGCTTGTTTGACCCTCTAGGTAGCATAGAACATTCCATTTTATTGTTTTTATATACTATTTATTTTTTTATATTTAAAAAAAAAAAATAGTATATAAAAAAGAAACATAATGAGTACCAATGTAGAGAAATTATTAAAATTGCATAGTGAAGGGAGAATTGATGATGCGGCTTTGAACAAGGCTTTAAATGCTTTGAATGAACCAGAGTCGTCTAAAGCCAAGGAAAATAAAAGGAGAAGACGTAAAAAGAGATCTCAACTGGCTGATACAACAGTTGAGTCAAATGAATTAAAACTTGTTGATAAACCATTATGCAACTACTTCAAAACATATGAGGTGGATGCACGAAAATATAAAGACCCCAGCATCTTGTTTAATGATAAAAAGTCTATGATAACAAATCAAATACGAAAAGATGTTAAAGAGTATAATGGCATCAAGTTCTCTGTCGGTTTGTCTATAAAATTCTATCACGATGAACTTGATGGTGAACGAAAAGAAGTCATAGGTCAAAAACACGGAGACCAGAGTGCTGTATTAGATGATGCTAAAGTGAATGAATTTTATGATGAACAAGTAGCATATCTACAAACGTGGATTGACAAGTTCACCAATACAGTTACTGGTTTGGAGGTTGACTATTGCATAAAACTTTATCTGAATATTGCAAAGTACGAACCACTTAAGGGTTCATCTTACATACCATTACCTGAAGCTCTTGCCAAGAAGAAAGCAATCATAAACGTGAAGAATAAAGATGACAGATGCTTGGAATGGGCATTAAAATCAGCCTTATATCCAGCTAATACCAACATGAATAACATATACAGTTACACTAAATGTCAAGATTTGAACATGACAGGAATCGATTTTCCAACACCCATTTCACAAATGTCAAAGGTGGAACGACAAAACAATCTTGCAATTAACGTTTACGGGTATACACTATCAAAGAAATTAGAGAAACTTACAGTGTTTCCATACTTCATATCTGAACAACCAAAAGAACTCCAAAGAATTAATTTACTCCTTATAACAGAAGGCATTGAAGTTAATAATGATTCAGATGAAGACTATTATCTTGATGCAGACCAGTATAAAAAAGAAACAAAATACCATTATTGTTGGATAAAGAACCTGAACAGACTGCTGTACGACCAAAACAAACACAAAGAGAAAACACACTTTTGTGACCGATGTCTTTATGGCTTCTCACGTGAAGAACTCCTAATCAAACACAAAGAAGACTGAAGGCATTAATAAATCTTCAATGCGAATAGAAATGCCATCAAAAGGACATATCAAGTTTAAAAACTATCAAAATCAAATGCCTGTCCCATTTGTAATCTATGCTGATTTTGAAAGCACAATAAAACCAAAAACAGAACAAAAAGGAGACAATACAGAAATAACAAGTGAACATGAAGCCTGTGGATTTGGTTATCAAGTTGTTAGATATGATAATAAAGCAGACAAACCAGTAATATACAGAGGTGACGATGCTGTAGAGATTTTTCTAAATCATCTAGAATGTGAAGTAGAAAATATTAACAATATTTTCAAACATCCTAAACCACTAATAATGACAGAACAGAACCTACAGGATTATGAAAATGCTACCCACTGTTGG
This sequence comes from Fragum fragum, assembly GCA_946902895.1. Classification (NCBI taxonomy): domain Eukaryota; kingdom Metazoa; phylum Mollusca; class Bivalvia; order Cardiida; family Cardiidae; genus Fragum; species Fragum fragum. The sequence goes on from OX336380.1 coordinate 2,200,301, forward strand.
ATATGTGAATCTGAAATTAACAATAAAAAAAATCCAAAGGTGAGAGACCACTGTCATTTCACCGGTGAATACAGAGGTGCAGCACACACATTTTGCAATCTCAAACTTGCAATTAAACCATATAAAACTAAAATTCCAGTTGTCTTTCATAACTTAAAAGGATATGACAGTCATCCTATAATGCAGAAAATACACAAAACAAGGGGAAACATTACATGTATTGCAAATAATTCTGAGAAATACATCTCATTCAGCATTGGTCAACTTAAATTCTTAGACAGTTTCCAGTTTATGGCTTCATCATTAGAGAAATTAGTTGATGCAACAGACAAGTCTGATTTCAAACTAACGAGGGAAGTGTTTGATAACAAAACCGATACCATCCTACGCAAAGGTGTCTATCCATATGAATATATAGACAGCCAAGAAAGATTTGATGAAACACAATTACCTCCTATAGAAAAATTTTATAGCAGTTTAACAGATGAAAACATTAAACAAAAAGACTATGAACATGCTCAAACTGTGTGGAAAACCTTCAACTGTAAAACACTTGGTGATTATCACGACCTATACCTTAAAACAGATGTTCTATTACTTGCAGATGTTTTTCAAAAATTCAGAGAAACCTGTATGAATAACTATAAACTTGACCCTCTACATTATTAAACAGCACCGGGATTGTCTTGGGATGCCCTTCTAAAATACACAAAAATAGAACTACAACTTCTATCAGATTTGGACATGCATCTATTCATTGAAAAAGGAATGAGAGGTGGAATAAGTATGGTTTCTAAAAGACACGCAAAAGCAAATAATAAATATGTAGCAGATTATAATCCAGATGAAGAAGACAATTACATAATGTATTTTGATGCAAATAACTTATATGGTCATTCAATGAGCCAACCACTTCCTTATGGTGGATTTAAATGGATAAAACTTTCACCATTACAAAAAGGTAAAGGAAGAATATATGAAGTTGATTTAGAATACCCCAAACATTTACATAAACTACATAATGACTATCCACTTGCACCTGAGAAACTTGAAGTTAAAGAAGAATGGTTGTCTGACTATCAAAATAAACTACTTGATAACAAAGGAATATTAAAAACAGAAAAACTTGTACCCAATCTAATGAATAAGAAAAAATACGTAGTACATTATAAAAATCTTGCACTCTATCTCAAACTTGGTATGAAGTTAAAAAAAATACATAGAATATTAGAATTTGATGAGAAACCTTGGATGGAACCTTACATACGTCTGAATACAGAATTACGTAAAAAAGCAAAGACTACATTTGAAAAAGATTTCTTTAAACTTATGAACAACTCAGTATTTGGTAAGACAATGGAAAACATACGTAAAAGAGTAGATATAAAATTAGTAAAAACAGATGGTAGTGAAAATGAAAAACTAAGAAAAATACTAGCGAAACCAAACTTTAATAGAAGAGTAAAGTTCTCTGATGAGTTATCTGCCATTCAAGTGAATAAAACAAAAATAACACTAAACAAACCAATCTATGTAGGGTTCTCTGTTTTAGAACTGTCAAAGCACCATATGTATGATTGGTATTACAATACTCTGAAAAAAAAGTACGGTGAGAACTGCACCCTGCTTTACACTGATACTGACAGTCTACTGGTAGACATTAAAACAAAAGATGCTTATAAAGATATGTACGAGATGAAAGACGAATATGACTTCTCTGATTATCCAAAAGAACACCAACTACATGATGAAACAAACAAGAAAGTTATTGGAAAATTCAAAGATGAATGTTCTAGTGTTGCAATAGCTGAATATATCGGATTGCGTCCAAAATTATACTCCATAATGAGAGCAGATGAACAGGTAATCAAAAAAGCAAAGGGTGTAAAAAAATATGTAATCAAGAAGCAAATAAACTTTGAAAATTACAAAGATGCATTATTCAACAAAAAAAAGTACACACACTCAATGAACATGCTACGTTCCATGCTACACAATATATATGGATTAAAAATAAACAAAACAACACTCTCCCCACTTGACACAAAAAGATATATAACATCAGACGGAATTACGACATACGCGTATGGGTATCAGGAGGAACAATAAGTAATTCCTCCTTGACAAACCCTCTCTGTGGTGCAGGTGGTTTCAAATAATATACTCTTATGCCTTGTGTAATTATATGGTAATCAATCGTGTGTATATCAACACTCCATATCGGGTCTGTCGCTCGTCTTCTACTACCACCTTCTTGTTCACCTGGTTGATACAAATACCTCACACTAGCACAAATGGGTGCATCAACTTTTCTTGTTTTAACAGGGGGAGGTTTTTTCGTCTCCTTATTTAATGCCTTAATAACATCTGGCAACCTCTTTACCCATTCTCTGTTTCTTTTTTGTGTATCAATCTCTTTAGCATACTGATAACCAAACAATCTTTCTGCTAAAGTTCTGTTGAACCTTTCAACCACAGCTTGATCTCTGTGTATATCCCTTCTACCTCTCCTTATTCGCACTTTATGTTTCTCAAACAGCTGTGTTACAGCACCCATGATTTCTCTCCCAGGGTCTACTTGTAATAGCTTTGGATATTTTAAATGTCTCCTGTAAATCTTCTCAAATGCTTTAGCTACTTCTTTACTATCTTTAGATGTTAATGGTTCTGCTTCTTTATACCTAGACCCAACATCAACTAAAGTCAGAGCATATTTATATGTTTTGTTTCCAACTCTGTCATGTGGTAGAAACAGCAAATCTGCTTGATGTACTTCATTCTTTGCAGTGACACCGAATCTCGGTCTAATAATCTTCTTTGGTGCAGGCAAGTAAATTTGCCACACTGCTTGTTTCTTTAAAAATTCTAATGCCTGTTTCTTACTAACTTTTGCTTCCTTTGCCAACTTATTAACAGCAGAATGTCCTCTCCAGAAACCTTTAGGACTGTAGTATATCTTCTCCATTCTTTATATTTAAGAATATTTTATATCATAAAAAAACAACAACAATGTCACAACAAGCAAAGTATGATAAAATCACAGAAGCTGAATTCGAAGAACTGCTTGAAGCGCAGAGTCAATATGATACAAAGAAATGGACAGATTTAGAAATCAGGAAAATTTATACAATCACTGAATACAGAACAGTCGACACGAGCAATGGTGAAAGTTTAATTTTAACACTCAAGGACAATGGTGAAGTATGGTGTCCTGATCACCTCTCTAAAAAGATTGAGGGTAAAGAACCACCTTTTTACATTAGACCTCTTGGTCTTAAACCGTGCAAGAATAACCAAAAAAATAAGTATCACGCATATGATTTGGTATTTCCAAAGAATATGCATAAAGATTATGTTAAAAAATGATAATTTAATTAACTTTTTATTTTTTTTTGAAATATTCGTTTGTAAGTTCGTAAAGAAAAATTAAATCAATTTGTATGCTATAAAAGCTGTAGCACCTATTCCGAGTACAACAAATGCAATTTCTCTATTTTGTTGGTCTGGTGAGGGTGTATAAAAATCACTCAACTTTGGCTCAGGTGGAATAGGGTCTAACTGTTTTCCAGTCACATAATAATACTGCTTCATTGCTTGGTCAACATCATCAAATGTCTGTTCTGCATGATGCTCTCTTTGCATCTGTTCATTTATGAAATCCAACCTCTCTGTTCTTTTTTTATTCCATGCAACTTGTGCTGCTTCTAACTGTTCAACTGCTTTATCATGTCTTTCTCGTTCTTCATCGCTATGACTCCCCATCTTGGAGAATAAATAATTGCTTCCCGAGAATGCTAATGCATTTACTAATGCACCACCTATCATCATTGCAACTGCACTTGCCATTTTTTTTAAGAAGACAAAAAAAAAAATAACTTCATAATATCTGCAGGAATAATACCCTGCTTGATTAACATATCTCGTGTTGCCATTGCAAGTAAAATATCTAATGACAACATTCCAATATCCCCCATATTAAAATCAACTTTAGGTGCTGGTCTTTTAAATACCTTTCTACCAAGTTCTGAATAACCAACAGTTAACATTGTTTCCACTCCAGCATGATATAGCATGTTAGCAATTTGTTTTCCGTCTATTGATGTCATTTTTATTATGTATTAATAAAAAAATATTTTTTTTTAAAATTCAAAAGGGTCATACTGTTTTGTATCAGTTTCTATAGGTTCATTGATTGGTTCATTGACCTGTTGAACAGGTTTGTTTCTATACATATATAGTACTGCAATACCTATTATGACTGCACAAGCTGGTAAATATGCTTTGTAAGCATTAATCGTATTTTCTACTATTTTTTCTGGTTGTGTATTTTCAGGTTTTGTTATTTCCATGACAGGTTGCTTCATTCTTTTCAACCTTCTTGCTTCTGCACCTTTTTTTCCTGCTTCAACACGTTTGGGGTTTTTTGTTTTAATTGGTGTTTCAGATTGAATGTCTTCTGATTTATCAATTTCACTCATCATCTTTTATAATATTGTCAAAATTTTCTTTTTTATTAAAATCAATATGTCTTGCTGTTGTCAGCATTGCAGTAAAAGGAGCCAAATACATACCATATTTATAATACATCTCACAACAAACATTAGTTAAAGCATGGTTGATAAAAGGGTCTTCCTCTAAATCTTCTATTAACTTTGGTGGGTTAATTACATTAAAGTACTTTGATACACCCATCACATACAAACTGATGAAAGAATTTCCCAATGTCTTTGTCATACTTGCACCTAATCGTGCTTTATACCTACAATAGAGTTTATTGATTTGCTCAGCAGACATATCATCTATATCTGAGAGTTGTAATTCACGACCTAAATATTGCTTGCTGCAACCTCCAGTAACAATTGCAGATAATCTTTCTCGTTTAGTGTCTTGTTCTACATCATTTAATTCTTCAGTGTTCAATAATTCTTCAGCGTTCATTTTTATAAAATGGAATATTTTTTTTAATTTAAAATAATAAAAGAATATCAAACATCCAACTGATATGTTTACACATGCGGATATAATTGATAATAGTTCAATTAACATGTTTTTCTATAAGCATTATTAAATTTTTATAAGCATTGCTAATAGCATTGCTAATTTTTGCTGATAGCATTGCTAATTTTGCTAACAGCATTGCTAATTTTATTGATATTTATCACAGATTTTACTAACAGCATTGCTAATTTGCTCAAAGCATTTCTATTAACAATGCTAAAAAATAAGCATTACTTATCAACAAGCCAATACCCAGTAGGCTGGTCTGTTCTCAATATCAACTTACGATGCTTTACCTTTGATAATTTATCTTTTATTCTCTGTCTTTCTTCCAGTGTTGGAATGACATCATTTTCTCGAAGACAATTTTCAAAACTATCTCTGTCTTTAGTGTAGAACATGCACAACCACTTTGTCTGTTCCCTCAAATCCTTCAACACTGAATTATATCTCTGTGAAATAACCCACACTGATTGTTCCGCATGTCTGCCAGAGAATGCCAACTCTGACAGCATGTCTTTTTTCTTTCTTAATTCTTTTGTAGCACTGCAATCATCAATGATGTACAGTGTAGGAGAACCAGCATATTTATTGAAAAACATTCTTAATAGTTCTTGTAATTTCTCTTCACCATTGATAACCGGATTTACAATTATAACATTCTTGTTCTTTGGTTTTTTAACATCACCAATCCACTCGCGATTTTTATATGCTCTATTCCATTGTATGGTGGGACAGAGAATAACGATATGTTCAAACACACCTCTATATTCATCTTCAAGCAAGTCTAAAACAAATTCAGTCTTTCCACACCCAGTTTGACCACAAATGATTGCACAATGAGGATATTTTGGTAGTTCCATTTATATATGATAAAAAAATTAATATAAAACTTCTTTAAATCTACCATCTTCAAAATTAATCTGTGCATCTTGTATAACAAACAAATACACATTGATTGCTTCATCTGACCCTTGTTCCTTTGTTATTTGAATCGTGATGCCTTCTGATGCATTCTCTACCCTTCTTCCGGAACCATGGAGTGTATTATCATCTACCGTTCGTAAATCAAGCCACAATGCGTAGTTGTTAGTCAGATACTTTTCTAATGTTGTATTAGTGAAATATAAATCTTTTGCAATCTTATCTGTTTCCTTGTTTCTCTTTGAAGTCAAAGCAAAGAATTTGTTAATATCATCCCATTGTTGATATGCTCTCATTCCTTGACTGTACAGTTGATTTGGAACACCTTCTATTGTCATTTCTACCTTTTCTATCTTTGGATTATAAAATGTTTCAGTACTTGTTCTTTCTGGGTCTTCAAATATCATGAGGATGCCTTTCATACTTCTTGCAGGAACATTCAGGTTGATGTTCCACAGTGTATCAGATTTATTCTTTGCTATTTTTCTGTGTCGTAGAATACGGTCGTACAAGAAAGTCATTTTCCCATCATAATGTTGTCTTATTTGTCTGACAAGTTCTGTATCAGACACCATATCAAATTCCAAACATATATTCTTAATATTATAAGTTGATGCTGCGTCTGTTGATTTTATCACTTTATCATAATCATTGAAAGTAAGTTCATATTCAAGTCTATCACCTAGACCTGCTTGATAGAATGGCATATGTGTTTCTAATAGTTCAAAATCAAGTGGTATGCAGAATCTGTTTTTATATGCATTTGCTATGGCTTGGTCTTCTTTGTCTGAGGTAGCATTACCAGCACCAACTCTGTGTTTTAACATGTTATCGTTACCAATACCTTGATATGCCATATTAATACGTTCAGAAGGGGACTTCCACAAATCAACATAGCAATGGTAAATATCACTATCATCGATTGACATCACTTCATTACCTGATATTCGTATTGTTGTCTTTTTAATGATGGCTCTTCCAAGGTTTTGGTATACTGTTGCATTATCATCTGTGCTTTTTAATTCAATTTCAAAAGCAAGACGTGCAGACCTTGGTACGATAACATCGTTATTACTGAGATTGGGAAATCTGACTAGTAATTGTTGGTTCTGATCTATAGTGCTAGGGTTATTTGTTATTACTACACTCTGACGAATTCCTTTTACTCCTCGTGGTTCTCTTAGTTTTCTGTAAGGGTTGAGTTTATCTCCGTATGATGACATTTTTTTCTTTTAGGCAAAAATATTTTTTTTCACAAATAAATAATGGCTGAAGGTGGAATGGAATTTCACAACCCTGAATATGACAGAGACGATATAGACGAAGCAGAAACATCTTTTACAGATGAAGAACAGTTTCAAAGTACATTGAATACTAAATATAAAGCATTATATACTCTTACAGATGATAGAAAAAATGCAGAAAATTCTTTACTGAAACAGATGACAAAAAGATTTTATGATAGAAATCAAGAAACATTACCTGATGATGTTAATGATTTTATTTGGATTTTAAAAAAAGATAAACAAGGCAGACCTTTGTTTGGTGTGGAAAGTGTATTTGACTTGAATGAAGATTACATTCTTTCGTATTACAAGTCAAACAAATTGCAATTTTATTCAATTGACACTCTTCAAAAAAAATATGGTGTTAATTTTGTTAGAGAAAATTTAGGAATAACTGATTATCAATCCCTTGCAACTAGGGTGAATCAAGGCAGAAAGGAGTTAGCACAATTACTTGAAACAAAAAACAAAATTGAAGCAGAGAACATCCCTATGCAAGATCTTTCTTCATCACAAGAAATACAAGATTTAACAAACACAGTTGACGAAATTGAAACCACAGTTAAAACTCTGGAAACAGAGTTCTGGGATGTAGAGGAACGCAGTAGTGTTAAAACTCAAACATCTATAGAAGGGCGAGAAATGGATGGCATTATGAAAGCAATGACTACAGTGAAAGAGGAAATCGCTAATGAGTTGGCAAAACTTAATGAAACAAATAAAGAAATAGCACAGGAAAAGGAAAAACTTGCTAATACAGAAGATGAAAATACAAAGAAACAGATTCAATCAAGAATATCTGATTTAGAATCAGAAAGAAGTGCAAGGTTGGAAGTGATTAATGTTAACAAAGAAAAACTGAGGAGTCAGGTTAATAGGATTAAGGAGACCATAAATAAGATTTTGAAAGAAGACACAACACTTGGTCAGAGGTTGAAAACATTATTCAGAGAACAAGGTATAACAATTGTCAGTATTTTGACTGCTATTGGTATGATTATTGGGGTTATTGTTGAAGCCGTTCTTCCTTCTGGTGGTGCAACAACTCCTCCAAGCAAACAGCCAACATCAAATGCAAAGGACTGGATAAAAAAAAACCACTTTCCAATCTTGGAAAAATATTAGCTAATCTTGCTGGAAAAGCTGCAACTGCTTTGCCAGGTGTTATTGGTTCTATTGTGTCGTGGTTGTTATCAACAACTGGAAAGGTTGTCAACTGGTTTGGTGAACATTTATGGGCATTGGTTGTTCTTGTTGTTGGGTTGTTGTATGCTGCTGCTAAAGAGTATTTTCATAAATAAATAAAGTGACAATACCAACTGCTATGCTACCAACGATTAATGCTGTTTTGTTATCTTCATGTTGAATTGCTATTTTTTTTTCTGGTGATGCAACAGGGATAATTTTAGGAATAGGAGCAGCAGTATGGTGTACAATGGTGCTAGATGGTTTTGTATTAACTGTGATATGAGGTTGCATAGCAACAGCATCAAGTAGATATGCGTGTTGTTTCACATATGAATTAAAAAATCCTGGTGTATTAGCAGCTTTTGTAACCCAATCTTTTGGTAAATAATGCTCTTTTGCATAGGTTGTAATTTTCTTATAATCTTCAGGGCTGACTTGTACTGGTTGTGTTTGCTTTGTTGGTGTTCCTTTTACTTTTACGTTTTGTTTTGGTGGGATGGGTTCAACGTTTACACCATTATTTAAACCAAGTTCTTGATTTTCAGTAGCCACAATAATCTTATTGTTATAATCTTGGATTGTTCCGATTCGTAATTCCATATTGCTTGGAGACATATACAACCCGATTCCGTAAACAAAGTCAACTTTACTACGAGCATATTTGAGTGTGTTTTGATATCTCGAAATTTGACTTGGTAAATCTACAGGGCTATTGATAGCATCCTCAACGTTTGCGAGAAATTGTTTCTGAGCATCAAACGCTGTTCCTGTTCCGATTATATCCGTTCTTGTTTGAGATTGTGAACCAAGGATAGCCCAACAAAAAGTTCTTATAGATTCGTTAATACGTTCAACACCCGCTCTTGTAAAACCTAGTGAAGAATCAAGGATAAATGTTGTCCATACATTCATAACGGCATCTTCTTGTTGAAGATAATCAATGTGAACTTTAGCAGGTGGAAGATATTCACATGATGAAATACCACATTTCCTTCCTCCTGAAACTTCAGGTCCAAATGTCATTTTTGATAAATCTAAATTTGATGATGTGCTACTTGCAATGTGTTGAGAAGAATTGTAATGTCTGAAATCTGTTCGTTTCCAAGCAGTATGGCTTGTTGTGTAGATTACTCCAAGACCATCACCACTTGGGTATAATTTTTGTCTCCAGTCTGCATTAGGGTCTACATTAAACTCTTTGCATATACGTTCATAAGCACCACGGTCATAACTGTTGTTGAAGGCATTCCAACTTTTATCTTGTGGTAATGCAATGCCTAATTCAAATAATATTCGTCTTGTTTGATAGAAAACATGAAATAAAAATAGTGACCCAGTCAACCCACCTGCTTTTAAATGGTTGTTATAATCTACACCACAACCTGTAGTTGCACACCATATTGCAAAGTTTAGTTGATTTTGCCAGAATAATAACCATTTTGTATTCCATCTATCTACTATTTCTTCTGTTACTACTTGTGGTAGTAGGTAGTTTTCAAATATGTTTGGAAAATCTACTTGAAAACTTTTCTTTGCATCAGATGATATTATTATTGTTTGTTTTATTATATTAATTGATTTGTTGTTAAAAACACCAGCGTGTTGATAGTGAGCTGCATCGCTATATTTGAATTCTTTTTGTACTGACATTTTTTTTATTTTATGATTTATAAAAAAAATGTATCACACAATTTCAAACATTGATAGCACTATCAATTTGCAACAGTATATTGATAACAAAGATGGGAACAAACGGGTTGGATTGAAAAGTTTCACATATACCCTGGGTTGGTATAATGTTGTTAATGAATATGTGCAAAAGGGTAAAGAGAGACCTCATCGCATTCAGGATGGTTATTACAGCTTTCAACACATTGTAGATTTTTTTCACAATTTAAACATTTCATTGTCTGTGAATGAAACTAATGGTATTACATCATTAATTACTGATAATGAAATAAAGATAAGTAAAGGACTCAAGTTGATGCTGGGGTTTGGTAAAAGAATATTTGAAGCAAATACTACTCATTTTGGTAATAAATGTCTTGATTTTGCAACAGTAAAGTCTCTATACATCCATCTAGAGCAATTAAACACATCACAGAACTATTTCAATGGGATGCCAAGCACAATATTAGCAGTTGTACCAATTGAAAATAAAGCGTATGGTGATATTGTGTCTGTACGATTTGAGCATCCAGAATATAAATATTTGTCCAACGGGGCAATTACAGAATTTGAAATATCTTTTAGAGATAAATACAACAAAAAAATAGATAACCATGGCTTGCCAATGAGTGCTGTTTTAGAAATTATTTAATTTTCACACTATAAAAAATGAGTATCTTTGGTATCAAATCACATAGAATAAACGACGACTTTGAAGTCCTTAAGCAGCATATTCATGATTTGCATAAGCGAGTGAGACCAATTACAGATTTAGAGAAGAGGATTTCAGAATTTCAGCAAAGTGTTCATGATAGTAGAAGCATTTTGTTTCAAGAAATAAATACACAGGTAGATAGGCATAATGAACTTCGAGAAAATGTAAAGGAAATGGCCATTAACAATAGTTTATTACGAAATAGCATTAGCAATATCAAAGACAAGCTAGTAATTTCAATATTTGCAGAAAGTAAAGGGGCTCTTGTAGAGAATGAAGTGTTTTCTTTTGGGAATGGTGGTAGAGAAGACGGTGCTGGTTATGTGATGATGCGTCGCGGTCAAATTTTAGGTATAGCTATTTCATGTAAAAAAAGGAGTGGCGAAGTGTCGGTGGGTATTTCTGTAAGTGAAAAAATATTACCAGGTTGTGAAATAACACTTAACACTACATCAAGAAAGCATGACAATTTTGATAAACCTTTTATTATTGATGCTGGAAGTGTAATTAATTTTGTATGTAAGAAGGGAAACGCAACAACAGAAAATACAGTTGCTTCGTTGTTAATTGAATTGTTTTAATTTTTTTTGTCTGTAATAATAAAATATGAAACAACCGACAGCCCCAAGTTTGTATCCAGAGTTGCAAGATGGGCAGAATTATAGATTACAAAAAATATCAGAAATTGAGCAAACATTAATTAAGGAAAGGGATAATAGGCAGTCATTGTATAAGAAATATAAAAGGGGTATAAATGCAACAGATGGAATTGATACAACTCTAATTTCTGGGAGTGTGATTATGGGTGGCATTGGAATTGCGATGCCTTTAATGTTGCCATTAGAAATTGTGGCAGTAGTGTGTGGTGTAGCAGGTGTATGTGTAAAGTTTATTAGAAGGCGACTGCATTTGAAAGCTCAAAAACATTATGAAATTAAGACTTTAGCTGATGGTAAGTTAAACAGTGTTAAAGATTTGATTTCAAAAGCATTGAATGATGGACAAATATCAGATCAAGAATTTAAGACAGTTCTTGATGAACTTGAAAGATAAAATAATCTCAAAGATAAAACTCGCTCAAAACAGTCAGATGTGAGTGAAGTAGAAAGAAAAAAGCTGATAGAAGAGGGAAAGGCACAGGCATTAAGTGTCATTCAAAAAAAGATAAGAGATGCATAATGTTGTTTAATAAGTTTATTTTTATAAACGATCCGCCTCCAAAGTATCATTAATTTTGCGCAGGGTGCGTTTATTACAATAAATACGGTAATCACAATTTCACTAGTCAAACCATTTGTGTCTCACTGATAAGTTTTATCAACTCGAAATTTATCAATGTAAACAGGTATTTCAGCTTAAAAGATTAACCCTTGTCTTAGCTAGCCAACATTCTTGACATTCCTTTGTCGACATATACCGACAATGGAATGTATTTTTGCTACATTCTATATACTGAGATTGGAGAAGACAACTCGTATTTGAAAGCAATGTGTGAGTTACTTCCCTTTGCATATATAAATACAAATAAGTTTGATAAGAAGTTAGATAAGGTATCATCCATAATGTATAACATTATTTGTTATTCAACGTTCAGCTAAACACCTTGTAGTTACAAAATGTCTTCACTTAAGAAAATTTCTGGTTATCCAGAAAGTGCTGTTTTGTGGGCATTGAATAAGCTACCGAAGGAAGAACAAGACAAATTTAATCAAACTCTCGGTACATTAGAATCATTTTTAGGTGACAAACCTGAGAAGTTAAGTAGTGAAAAAAGAAAGTTACCATCTGCATCGGAAGTTTTTGAAAAACACATTATACCAATTATAAAAGATGGTGTAAGAAAATTGGAAATGTTAGATAATTGCGGAAAAATCGAAATATTAGATGTGAGCTGCGATGGATTGAGGACAAACTTAGAAGCGATGTCTTTGGATGATCTTGCTGGGTTACATAAGAGAATCACTTCAATCGAAAAGAGTTTACAAACAATGGATAATTTCTTTAAGTATTACAAAGGCTTGGTTTACACGGCAGTCCACAACAGGTGTGAGATGGAGGCCTTTACGAAATGGATGAAAAACTGCCAAGTTAACAAAAGCACCGTGTACAAATACATAGCGTATACAACGCTTATTATGCGCTTTCCGAGACTTATCTTGTGTGACTTGAACTTTAGTCAGGTCGTCAAACATAAAGAGCGAATTTTGTCCTTTATGAAGATGGAGGAAAACAGTAAGCTATCGCATCAACTTTCTGACTCTGTTGAGTTTCAATTTGGAACATCAAAAATTTTGATAGAATACTTGGAGTCTGATGTTCCTCACATAAAAGGCCTGTCGTTTACAGTGGATGGGAAGATACTGGATCAATATGAAGATGTCGACCTATCACAGATCAAACCAGTCCAAACTGAAGGAGCTATGTCAATAGTTTCAATGGAGGATGAACTAATGTAAGTAAATCTTAATTCATACTTGTTTTTTTTTCAGTAATACCTTAGATGAAGGGGGGGGGGCACTCAATTTAATACTTGACGATCATTGATAAATAATGTACAAAACCTACTGATCTTTCTAAACTCTTATTTTTATTTATTGTGATATACGATACACACATCATAAGCATTAATGATTTGCTCTTTTTTTTTCAGGAGGAATTGCAGTATCGAAGATACGAATACAAAGATGTAACAGAAAAACAAAGGATTAATGTACTAAATACCATAACACTCACATGATGTATGAATGAGTTTTATCAAAAGTGATGAAAAATGATAGGTGGTAGTGACAAGTGTTATCTAGGTGAAGCAAGACATTGAGTGGTACTGAACAAGACTTTATCTCTAATCAGAGTGTGTACATAGCTGTTCGATTATCATATTGAACCCTGTGAAATGTTTATACTTGAAACTAGGTTTCTATGATATCGTTTCATACTAATAAACACCTCACTGGAGGCAAGAGATTGCAAGATTGAATAAAATAATCATCGAATAGTTATTTTTTTTCTACGTTATAAACAAACCTAGATACTGCGATATACTTTTATTGTAGTATTTTCGGGGGATATTCATTTTTTGCGGTCTAAACACCGTTTGAGCTTGAAAAATAGATTATATATCGTAGAACCCCCATTTCCTATATATATTATGCAAATTGAATGGCTACTAACTTGTAACAAAAAAGTAAAATAGTTGGTTGGAGACCTTAGCAAAGAATAAACTGTAAACTATAAACCCACAACAAGAGCCATGTCGGACATGGCCATCCCCCGCCATAAAAGCTTTATAGTAAACTGAAGCCAGTTAGATTTAGACTTCTTGTGCCCTGCATATCTTCTCGATGAGTTCAATAATAGCTATTATACTTTCAGAGAAATGCTCAGGAAAAAATCTAAGTCTTTAAAACAACAAAGGGATATAACTCCAAAATTATGCAAGCAAGAGTTGTGGTTCTTGTGCACTGCACTTCATCCTCAACGAGATCTATCCACCTGTGAAGTTTCAAGTTTATAGCTATTATACTTTCAGAGATATGCCCTAGAAAAATCTTAGTCTTTAAAACAACAAAGGGCAATAAGTCCAAAATTATGCAAGCAAGAGTTGTGGTTCTTGTGCACTGCACTTCTCCTCAATGAGATCTATCCACCTATGAAGTTTCAAGTTGATAGCAATTATACTTATAGAGATATGCTCCGGATAAGTTTATAGACAAAAGGACTGAATGACAGAATGACGGACGGAGACCATTAGTATATCCCCTACACCGAAACGGTGGGGGATAAGATAGGCCTCACATAAATGTCATTCAATGTCAGAGTTCAAATTTTACCTCCAGTCTTCACCCATTACCAGACAGCAATTTTTTAGACTCCTCCAAATTAAATGGAGTAGCAGACAACAGTTTAAAGTTTATGAAATTTTAGACATTTTCAACTTTCTTGATAGAAAACATTGTGCAAGCAATTTCTTCATTTTCAACAATGTTTGTCCAAAAGTGTCATTGTGTGGGAATGGGTTGATATTAAGTAAGCCCGATTAGCTCAGTTGGTAGAGCATTTGACTTTAAACTTCATGATCATGGGTTGGAGCCCTGGGCTGACCATATCAACTTACTAACTAATTGTCTTTTGGATGAGATGTTAAACTGAGGCCCCGTGTGACGATGCCATCCATGGAGCATGTTAAAGAACCAGGTGGAGCTCTCAGTAGTTTCATCCTGTATCCTTGCACTATCCCCCGTTTTCTGGGGGCTTAGCTCATATGGGCATGTGCTAAGTTATTGAAGATAAATAAAGGGATATACATACACAATGAGTTGATCAAACTTAGGACAATCCCTTGGATCATTGACAACAATTGTTTTAAGTTTCACGGTTGTTAGGTCAATTGGTTCTAAAGTTAAAGCAAGGAGACTGGATGGATGAACAGACAGAAAGACAGACTTGGTGAAACAAATATATACCCCTTCTCGTCATAGGATGGGGTATAGTTTGACGGTATCAGTGGAGGTACTTTATCGTAAATGCAAATTAGAAAACATCTGTGACTGATATCCCACAACCCCACATTTCTACGTGACACAGAAATACAGTTGTTGAAAACATTGTGAGAAAAGAAGAATGCATGTTGCAAGCAATATCTTCTTTTCTTGCAGTGGTTTCCACCCCAAATGATAATTATTTTCAACTTAAACCAACTTATTAAATTAGAACAGTTATTTATCCATGGAAAATATGAAATGACATCTGTGAATGATTTAACACATTACCACAGAAATAAACTATTTGGCACACTGCAGAAAAAAACAGCTTTGGTCTTGCGTTGTAGGAAAAGAAGAATATGCATGTTGATGATTCCGCATGAAACAGTTGTAACTACCTTTATGTTTAGTACTGTTTTGCGCTGAACCATCAATGTGGCTTAAACAAGTTTACGCGATTGGTCAATTTAATGGCTCTTCCACCTGTAATCTGCACAAGTAAAAAATATATCATCTGTTCGATCCCCTAACGGCGACACTCACCTTTCCGACTATTTGTCTCTCAACAATGGGTCGATAATCGTAGACCTATGTTGGATAGCAGCTGGAGGCTAGGAAAGGATGTAATGGTAGTACTGGTGTGAGAAATACCAGGATTCCATTGTTAGGTGCTCCAGCCGCCGTGATATAACTGAAAGATTGTAAAACCCCATTCAAACAAACAAACAAACTATATATCATCTGGTATTGGGTTCCTTTGTTATCTGAAATTCACAGCTTTGACATTCAGTCACTGAACTCAGATGCCTCATAAAAAATGTCAACTTCATGACTCAACAATGGAGGATTATGGTATCCGAATTTTCCAATTGATTCAATTTTTTAGCACAAAAGTCTTACTTTTAAAACCCCAAAGGATCATAAAGAGGAAAACATGGTGACAAAAGGAGAAAATGCTTAGATCGAGCAATTTTTCCCTTTCTCACAATGTTTTCTACTTTTGTATGACACATATCTTTCATCGTAATTACATTTTGAAATATTGTCTGCAATTTATTTGAATTTGGATCAGTCTTAATTTTTGTAATGAGGTAATGGGTTCACAGTCGTGATCTAAAGTGATAAGACATTTTTAGGCTAAGGGTTGGGGAAATTTCACAGAATTAGAATCTATAGGAAAATTTACTTTCACAAGAATTAGACTATACTTACCAATCAACTGGCTTCCCTGAATGAGACATACATTGAAGACAATCATAAAATCGCACAAAACATATCAACAGCGTGGAAAAAACTAGTGACATTATTCCCTGAGAACGAAATGACCCGACCCTTCCCGCCATGTTGTCAAACTGGAAGGTTATGTGTCATGACCTCTGTCATGTGACTGTCATGTGACATTTGTTTACAAGGTGATAATCCGACTGGAAATCCCCGACTTGAAGAAAGGTAACATTGTATTTTCTAACCATTTCTTGACATCATAAAGTAGAAAAAAAACAGACTCGGTCTTTATCCCATTGCCATAATTTTGGACTGGCCCAAACTCGAGAAGTTGAAGACATCAATTTTGATGTGGTCATACCCCTATTAAGATCCGTGTTGACCAGACAAAGTATGAAAATATCAATGATTTCCATGACTATCTTTCTTCGGCGCGTAGATATTTGGTTTTAAGTTGCCAAAGGTTAAGTCAAAAAGTCAAGTCAAGTAAATTTTATAGATTACTTAGGTCGCATAAATAAACAAATACATGTACATGTGTACACATGATTACAAGCTCTATAAAGCTTTTCACATCGACTTATTGGTTGTTCACAATATGTAACTTTCGGTTTAAGACATTTGAATAAAAGAGATAGTTTTGTTATTTGATTTTAATTACAAAAAGAAAAACTTGAAATGCATTGGTAATTCAGGTACCTGTTCATATTTTGTCACCATTGGTGCTACCGTAGCACATGCCCATATGAGCGACGCCCCCAGAAGACGGTTAGTTGTTAAGGGGGTAGTGTGAGGATACAAGACAAAACTGTTGAGAGCTCCGCCTGGTTCTTTAACGTGCTCGGTGGATAGCACCGTCACAGGGGGCCTCGGTTTAACGTCTCATCCGAAAGACAATTAGTTTTTTAGTAGATATGGTCAGACCAGGGCTCGAGCCTGTGATCTTGAGGTTTGAAGTCAAGTGCTCTACCAACTGAGCTAATCACTTGAATTCAAACCTCAAGATCACGGGTTCGAGCCCTGGGCCACCATGTGACTACAGGGTGCCGAAGGTAACCCCTTCCCTTACAATCCCTAATTTTTACACCTCAGTGAAATTATACTTGAGAAAACATAGTACAAAAAGAAGAAATTGCTTGTGGTAAGCCATTTCTTCTTTTTCCACAATATTTTCTATCATATAGGATGGCTACTCTTTGAAGTTTACTCACTTTGTAATTTTTTTCTGCTACCCCTTTAGACTGGTGGCACTATCAATTGTAACAAAATTTGGACATGTCTAAATTTCTGAAAAACACTAGAATGTTAAGTCGGGGACTCCCAGACCTTTAGCAAGGACCCTTCTGATCGCAGCTTTTATAGACCCTTGGACCTAATTTTGTTGATATCGGACTCAAACCTTGTGAATTGTTTTGCTTATATTGCAGATTCATCAAAACAGCTCCAACATTATATGAGAATTTATACTTACAGTGGACTAGAATGAGCATTGGTGTGTCAAACCGAACATATTATATTCTGCCATAATAAAGCAAAAACAAGGTAAATAAATTGCAGATGATCTTTCAGTAAACATCCTGAATTACTAAGGTTTTAACTAGAGAAAAAAGGCTTATGATTTGTCTCATTTTAAGTTTTGACAAATGCGAATCACTTTAGAGCAGCATTCAAATCATTTATACATTATCCTATGTTGACAGAATGAAGCTGAGGAATGCTCGAGACTAAAAGGAGGGATTTGCTTGTAACAAGAATTTCTCTTTCCCACAATGTTTTCCACCCTTTCCATCAATTTCAACATACAGTGAGTTGATGTCCACAAGCTCTTTTGATTTGGATCTGTCTTTAAAAAACACAATATGTAACAATAAGTAAACTTTTAGAATCAGGGTTGTCATGATGAATTAAGATTTTCTGGATTTTTTACAGTGTGAGGGGGTCGTGAAGTTTTTTACAGATTTCTTTGAGTTTGAATAGTCTTAAATTTGATATCTAGTAGTGTGCTAAGTGTTCAAACTTTTCAGTGTTTTCCTCATAAATTAAGGGTTTAAATAGTGTAGACACTCAGATCAGTCTCATACTAAACAGATTGCCAATATTTATATAAACAAGAGCACCGCCTATGGGTGCCTACGCTTGGCTATTGAGTGCTGGATAGGGGACAAAAAATGCATCTATAGTTATCCCCCTTGATAGTATAGGTTGCTCTTTTGATAGTGAACAAGTGTGCCAAGTTTCAAGTGAATGCCTTTTAAGTAGAACCAGAGATATCACAAAATGTCAAAGTTTTCACATGACGATGACAACAACGACTACAACAATGACGACACCAAGGCTGTTTTTCTCCGAAAACAGCCGAGTTAAAAATTGATAGAACAATCAAATTATACATTTAGAGTGGAAGTTGACTTTGAACTCTGCTATTCGTTTGATATTTATGTGAAGTATATTCGTTGGTTTTGTGACTATACTTTGTTTAGGTCGCAAACCAATCATCTTACTTTGTATGCCCCCAGATCGATAAGATATTGTTTAAGCCATTCCCACTTGACAAAATTTTAGACTGGTCCAAATTGAAAGAAGATGCAGACGACAATTTCAAGATGATGGAATTATAATTTTTTTCATCTTTTTCGATACAAAACATTGTGGATAATGAAGAAATTGCTTGATTCAAGCAATTTCTTCATTTTCCACAATGTTTTCCAAAGCTCTTTTCTTGAGGAGGGATTGAGTTGGAATGGGTTAACCGATGTCAGTCTATGAATCTGTCCATCTGTTTATCGGTTCATCTGTCTGCAAGCTGTAAACTAGTAGCCCTAAAACTTAACAATTTACTGTTATTCAAACACCAGTCCAGATACATTGCTCATGTTTGGGACATATTTCCTTGCATTTATGAACATCAATTGGTTGTAAGGTCAAGGTCATCCATCAAGGTCACTTATCAAGGTCAACTTAACACAATTACATTTTGCTGTTATTCAAACGTAGTTCAGGATACTTGGCTTATATTTGGGACATAGGTTCTTTACATTGTTTGGCATCAGTTGGTTGTAAGGTATAGGTCATCTATCAAAGTCAAGGTCACTTATGAAGGTCAAGTTAATGCTAAATCTTGCTATTATTCAATTACTGTTGAAGATGCATGGCTCATATTTTGGACATAGGTTCCTTGCATCAGTTTGTCAGTTGGTGGTGAGGTTAAGGTCAACAATTAAGGTCAAGGTCACTCATTTATTTCACTTTACTAAAAATAAGCTATTCCTGGGGCATGTTTTTTCACAAATACATTTTCTTTGCACATGTTACTGACCATAGATTGTGCAAAATAAGGCTGTTCATCTTTTTTCCACACAAATTCAAAGATGTTGCAGACGACAATTTTAGGTTGATGAAATTTAAATTTTTTGAGGTAGAAAACAGTGTAGATTATGAAGAAATTGCTTGTAACAGGCAATTTCTTCATTTTCCACAATGTTTTCAAAAGCTTTTTTTCTTTGGGGCGTCAAAAAGGGTAATTGTGTGTGAATGGTTTATTATCTAAGTCAAACTTTCTGTTGGAGTCATAGGGCTGGGCTAGCAATCCATCAAATAACCCTCAATTTGTTTTCAGATGGAGAACAATAAACAAGCGAGACAGGCACAGTTGCCTGTAATTCTTATTTCTGTGGGTTCTGGTATACTTGGTACAACCATTCAAGCTCCGATAGACAGAGTGAAACTACTTCTACAATGTCAGAATGAAATGGTCCTCAGTCGGCGACTTGATCAGCGCTATAGAGGCATTATCGGCTGCGTAAGACAAACTTATAAAACAGAAGGGTTCATTAATTTCTGGCGAGGTAATGTTGCTGGTATTTTCCAAGTGCTTATTTCCAATGCTTCAAGTTTTGCAATCAAAGATATGGTAAAGAAAACCAACATTTTCAAGAATAAAGTTGGAGATTCATATGGGGTAATTGTATCAAAAAATATTATACAAGGTTCTGTTGCTGGCTTCTTATCATTAATCCTGGTATATTCCTTTGATTATTGTCGAAATCGTCTTGCTTGTGATGTTCTTGGTGGTGAAAAAAGTGCCACGCGTCAGTTTGGTGGGATGAGTGATGTTTACCGAAAGACGTTGGCATCTGACGGCATGGTCGGCTTATACCGGGGCTTTTGGACAGCCATTGCTGGTATTTGTGTATACCGAGGCTTGTATTTTGGATTGTATGACACTATCCGGCCAATGGTGGCAGGAAGAGACGGTTCCACACAGGTATTAAACTCCTTCTTGCTTGGATATTGTGTCACTCTCACTGCAGGAATGGCCGCATACCCTATTGATACGATTCGTCGTAGAATGATGATGCGATCATGTGAACCAGTCAAGTATAGAGGAGCATTAGACTGTGCCCGCTTTATAGTGAAGAATGAAGGGTTCAGGCCTTTTATGAATGGGTTTGGTGTACAACTGATAAAATCAGTTGGTGGTGCAGTTCTTTTAATGGGATATGACATGTTCAGACGTCGTTCACATTAGAGAGAGACTTTTATCTTACATTTGAATATAATAGTCCTTTCAAGTGAATACCAAGATGCCTGGGGTTCAAAAGAATCATAAGAGGTCTATGATGGTCAAACATTGCTCGCCTAAGTAAAAACACACAACAAAAATTTTAGACTGACCCAAATTCAGAGACATTTTACGTTGATGAAACCTTTAAAATCTTTTTCTATTGGGGTAGAAAATATGTGAATAATGATGAAATTGCTTGTGACATGCAGTTAATTAATAAAGCCGATGAGGAACATGATTTTAAAAACTTTTGTAGACAGTAATGCCACATGCATAATAGAAACCCTTTAACCTGATGATGTGTATAGAAAATATATCGAACCCAATTTTAGGCGGAAAATTTTTAGACTGGGCCAAATTGACAGGAGTTGCAGATGACAATTTAAACTTTAGGAAGTTTCGGATTTTATCAACTTTCTGGCTAGAAAACATTGTGGAAAATAAGCAACAAGCAATTTCTTCATTTTCACAATATTTCACAATTGTTTTTCTTTCAGGGCGTCAAAAAGCTTAATTGAGTGGAAATGGATTAATGGGACACAAGGTGTATTCTTTTAACAAGTTTGTTGGGCGCCGGGTGATGCAAGATGCAAAATATCAAAACTCTATTGTTTGTCAGGACATAATTTATACAGATTTCCTTCATTTTTAGCTCCACTGGCTAAAAGCCAGCGAGCTATTGTCATGGTGTTGTGTGTCGTGCGTCTGTCTGTCCGTAAACCTTTACTTTAAAAATTTTCTCCTCAGAAAGTACTAAACAGAATTCAACCAAATTTCACAGAAATGATCCTTGGGTGACCCTTTATTAGATTCCTTCAATTAATTTTGATCAGATGAAAAAGATGGCTTTAATGGTCAGTGCTTATTTCCATATATGGTGAAACCTTTAAAAATCTTCTTCTCAGAAACCAATCAATGGATTTCAACTAAATTTTACTTGAATGATCATTGGGTGACCCTTTATCAGATTCCTTCAAGGCATTTTGATCAGATGAAAAGCATGGCTTAAATGGAAGGGGCTCATTTCGGTACATGTATGGTAAAACCTTTAAAAAATCTTCTCAGTCACCAATCAATGGATTTTAACCAAATTTTATTGGAATGATCATTTGGTGACCCTTTGTCAGGTTCCTTCAAAGAATTTTGATCGTATGAAAAACATGGCTTAAATTGGCAAGGCTAATTTCCATATATGGTAAGACCTTTAAGAATCTTCTTCTCAGAAACCAATTGATGGATACCTACCAAAAAGCTCATTAGGTAACCCTTTATCAGATTCCTTCAAAGAATTTTGATCGGATAATAAACATTGCTGTAATAGGAGGGGCTAATTCCCATATTTGGTGAAACCTTTACAAATCTACTTCTCAGAAACCAATGGATGGATTTAAACCAAATTTCACTGGATTGATCCTTGTGTGGACCTTTATCAGATTCCTTAAAAAAATGTTGATCGGATGAAAAACATTGCTTTAATGGGCGAGGCTAATTTCCATATTTGGTGAAACCTTTAAAAATTGTCTTCTCTGAAACCATTGGATGGATTTCTATCAAATTTTTCTTGAATGGTCCTTTGATGACCTCTTATTAGATTGCTAAAAAAAAAAAAAAAAAAAAAGGCTGAAAAAAATACTTTAAGGAATTGGGCTATTTTCCATATTTGGTAAACAGTGAAAACCTATAATCATTTCAGATAACAAATTATTATAAATTTTCAAACAAATATCACCAAATGATCCTTTGGTGACTCTTTGTCAGATTTCTTCATAAAATATGGCTCAGATGAAAATTAAGGCTTTCATTGGGGAACTTGTCTCCATATATGGTATATACTGAAATTTTGAAAATATTATTCTTGCAGACTGAAGGATGATTTTCAGGCGAATTTCTCAGGAATGATAAGTAATTCAGGCCGGTTGAGCGGATCAAGTGCAAAAGCGCCTCTAGTTGTCTATGTAAAATAGGTTATGCTCATGCCTAGCCCAAATGGACATCTGGAGCATTCTTTGATTAATTTTGGGAAAGGGTCATTGGATGATTCTAAATTCAAAATATGAAACCTCAATATCTAATTGTTGTTCAGGGGAAGATCTTGAAATGTTTCCTTTAATGTATCATTGTAAAAGAGCAATTACAGCTGGGCAGAGCCTAAATGGGAACACAATGGAATTGTTTTCATATTTATGTAGAGGGTCATCAGGTGATCTTATTTGCAAAAGAATATCTTTCAATATTACTATGAGAATTGAAATACATCAAACTCTGGTTACCATAGCGACAAAAATGACACTTAAAAATAAAATCTTTAAAAGTTGTCTCCTCCTGACAAAGATGGTTTAGACCCTTGATATTTTGCATGAAATATCAGTACATTAACCTCTTTTACAATTGCTAAAATCATTATCCTTGGGTCCCCAGGGGCGGTTGTGTGTGTCTATATTAAAAATTGAGAAGGATTTTTAAACAGCATCTGCTCCCAAACCATTGGGCCAATTTCAACCACATTTGGAAGAAATCCGATGGAAACTCTGGTTGTCATAACAATAAAAGTGAATTTTTAAAAAAACTTTAATAGTCTTTTCCTTCTGATCCAGAAGGTGTAGAGCATGAAACATTAGTATATTGACCTCTTTCAAAAATGCTAAATTTATTACTATTAGGTCCACAGAGGCGGGTTCCTAGGGGTAAGGAGGCCTATAGAAAAAATAAAGAAGGATTTTTAAATGACATATCCCAAACTAATTGGCTAATTTCTACCAAATTTGGCAGAAATGTTCCTTAGGTTGTCTCCTTTCACAATGAATAATATAGAAAACTTTTAAAAACTCTGGTTGCCATGCCAACAAAAATGTAATTAAAAAAAGTCAAATAGGACATCTGATTTTCCAACGTCATAAAGTAACATCATTTTGGCAGGTTTTCCCTGTGAATGGATCAATCATATGGTAATTGAGATTGCCAGTTCTAAATTAGTGAAATACACAAAGCTAAGAAATGTTCAATCCTGGTCAACTTGTGCAAGCCTCTAAATCTAATCAGGGTCGATACTTTTCACACCTCCAATCTGTTTTATTTGTCACATTTTCTAAAAAATCTTGTTGTTTCATATTATTTTGTTGATTACTAGTCCAGTTAATTTGATTGTTAAATGCCACAGGTTTATATTTCTTTGGCAATGCATCTCAGAAACCGTTCTTGTTTATATATTGTACCCCCTACATACAAATGAAGATGGGGCTATATTGGTTTCATCATGTCTGCCAGTCTGTCTGTCAATCCATCCATAGAATATTGGTTCTCCTTGTTTTTGGGCCCAGGTCAAAGGTCAAGGTCATAATTGAACTTTGATTGAAAACTGTTACAAAATGCTGGTGGGGAGATATCAGTATCCTTTGCAACAATTCTAGTTAACCCATTTACAGATGTCAACATTTAAGACTGATCATAATTGAAACAAGTGGCAGACAACAATTTAAAGTTTATGAAATTTCTGATTATTTCAACTTTCTAGGAAGAAAACATTGTGGAAAATGAAGAAATTGCTTGCTGCAAGCAATTTCTCATATTCCACAATGTTTTTCCAATCGTTTTTCTTGAGGGGCATCCAAAAGCTTCATTGTGTGGGAATGGGTAAAGGGGAGATTTCTGGCAAAAAATAATTTCTCTTTTTACCAGGATTTATCGTCAGAATTCTAGTCTACAACCCTGACATAATTTCAACAGCATAATATTATATATATAACTATATTATTTCCATTTAATTTTTCACTATAACATTACACTCTTATTGCATCATAAAGGCCCACTGGGAAGGCTTAACCCATTCCCACACGACAAAATTTTAGACTGGTCCAAATTGAAAGAAGTTTCAGACAACAAATTCAAATTGATGGAATTGGAAATTGTTTCGTCTATTTGGGTAGAAAACATTGTGGATAATGAAGAAATTGCTTGATCCAAGCAATTTCTTCATTTTTCACAATTTTTTCAAAAGCTTTTTTTGAGCAGCATATAAAGGGGGGATTGTGTGGGAATGGGTTAACCTATTATCAGACTACAAAATATGAGACTAGTCCAATTTGAAAAGTGTTGCAATGACAATCATAAGTTGATGAATATTTTGGAGGGGAAAACATTGTGGAAAAAGAAGAAATTGCTTGTTGCAAGCAATTTCTTCATTTGCAAAAATCGGTTTCTAGAGGGATTTGAAAAGGTGTTATTTTGTGTTGGTAACCAAGAATGTATTGTCTTGTTAATCAATTACATGAAGACAAATTTTAAGATTGGTTCATAGATAGAGAAGTCACAAAAGGCAATTATATTTGTTTGTCTTTTGTAGCAGAAACTATTGCAGATAATGAAATAATTGCAGAAAAGCATTTCCTTCATTTTCCACAATTTTATCCAGAGATTTTTAGAAGGTTGTAGGAGGTTTTACCCATTACCAGACTGCAAAATTTTAGAATGGTCCAAATTGAAAGGAGTTCCAGACAACAATTTGAAGTTTATGAATTTTAATGGACTTTATGGACAAAAACATAGTGAAAGATGAAGAAATTGACAGTTGAAATTGCTTCATTTTCCACAATGTTTTCTTAGATTTATTTTCTTGAGAAGTATCAAAAACTGGAATTCAGTGTGGGAAGTGTTAAAGTTTATAATATTTGTTATTATTGGCATATTTGATAAAGACTTTTTTATTTTCATAAATTTATTTTGCCACTTTTATACGCCCTTTGAAGATGGGACGTATTATGGGATCACCCGTAGTGTCCAGGCGTCCGGTCGTCCGGGCATCCGGTTGTCCGGCGGTGTCCACTTCTTTGTCCGGAGCATAACTCTTGTCACCGTAAGTCCGATTGACTTTAAATTTGGCAGTTATATTCTTCTCATCAATATGGAGTGCAGTGCTCAATAACCATAACTCTACCTGGCCCGTTTTTTGAGTTATTGCCCTTTGTTGTTTTTCATACTTGAATCTTGTCCGGAGTATATCTCTAAAAGTATTATAGCTAGGATCATGAAACTTCATGGGTGTATAGATCTCACCAAGGGGGAGTGCAGTGCACAAGAACCATAACTCTACCTGGCCCGTTTTTTGAGTTATTGCCCTTTGTTGTTTTTCATACTTGAATCTTGTCCGGAGTATATTTCTTAAAGTATTATAGCTATTATCATGAAACTTCATGGGTAGATAGATCTCACCAAGGGGGAGTGCAGTGCACAAGAACCATAACTCTACCTGGCCTATTTTTTTAGTTACTGCCCTTTGTTGTTTTTCATACTTGAATCTTGTCCTGAGTATATCTCTAAAAGTATTATAGCTAGGATCATGAAACTTCATGGGAGTATAGATCTAACCGAGGGGGAGTGCAGTGCACAAGAACCATAACTCTACCTGGCCTATTTTTCTGAGATATTGCCCTTTGTTGTTTTTCATACTTGAATCTTGTCCTGAGTATATCTCTAAAAGTATAATAGCTAATATCATGAAATTTCATGGATGGATAGAGCTCATCAAGTGTGAGCTTAGTGTACAAGAACCATAACTCTACCTAGCCTATTTTTTTTAGTTATTGCCCTTTGTTGTTTTTCATACTTGAATCTTGTCCTGAGTATATCTCTAAAAGTATTATAGCTATTATCATGAAACTTCATTGGCGTATAGTTCTCACCAAGGGGGAGTGCAGTGCACAAGAACCATAACTCTACTTGGCCTATTTTTTGAGTTATTGCCTTTTGTTGTTTTTCATACTTGTATCTTTTCAGGAGTATATCTCTAAAAGTATAATATATAGAATCATGAAATCCATGGAGGGATAGAGCTCACCAAGGGGGAGTGCAGTGCATAAGAACCATAACTCTACCTAGCCTATTTTTTTAGTTATTGCCCTTTGTTGTTTTTCTTACTTGAATCTTGTTCGGAGTATATCTCTAAAAATATAATAGCTAGAATCATGAAACTTCATGGATGGATAGAGCTCACCAAGTGGGAGTGCAGTGTACAAGAACCATAACTCTACCTAGCGTATATTTTGAGTTATTGTCCTTTGTTGTTTTTCATACTTTGTTTGACAAAAAATATTCATTCAAAATAACCTCAGTTCTATTCAAACCCCCAGTTAATATTAAGCAGTGTGACGGGCGTATCTTGTGACAATTTGGCACCTTGTTTCTAAGTTGTATGATTATACTTAACACATTACCAGACAACAAATTTTTAGACTGGTCCAAATTGAAATTGTTACAAGTAATTTCTTCTTTTTCTACAATGTTTTCTCAAGTATAAAACCACATGGACTTAAAAACCAGGGATTGAATAGGAAAGGGTTAAAGTGTATGAATTTTAGATTTTTTCAACTTTTTGGGTTGTAAACATTGTGTAAAATGAAGGAAATTGCTTGTTACAAGCAATTTCTTCATTTTACACAATGTTTTTTCAATTGTTTTTCTTGGGGGGAGTCAGAAAAGCATCATTGTGTTGGAATGGTTAACACATTCCCACACTACAAAATTTTAGACTGGTCAAAGTTAAAAGAAAAAAATGTGACAGACGATAATTTCAAGTTGATGGAATTTTATGGATAATGAAGAAATTGCTTAATACAAGCAATTTCTTCATTTTACACAATGTTTTCCAAAGCTTTTTTCTTGAGGGGAGTAAAAACCAGGGATGGTACGGGAATGGGTTAATTTGTTTGTTTGTTTGAATAGGGTTTTACGCCGCTTTCAACAATCTTTCAGTTATATCGTGTTGGCTGGAGCACATAACAATGGAATCCTGGTATTTCTCACACCAGTACTACCATTACATCCTTTCCTAGCCTCCAGCTGCTATCCCACATAGGTCTACGATTATCGACCCATTGGTGAGAGACGAATAGTCGGAAAGGATGAGTGCCGCTGTCGGGAATGGAACAGGAAGTTCCACTTCTATTTCAAGATAGCTTGACTTTGCAAAACTTATGGCAAGTAACAGGTTGGCAACCTAGAGGTCATAATTACAGGAAGTTCCACTTCTATTTCAAGATAGCTTGACTTTGCAAAACTTATGGCAAGTAACAGGTTGGCGACCTAGAGGTCATAATTACAGGAAGTTCCACTTCTATTTCAAGATAGCTTGACTTTGCAAAACTTATGGCAAGTAACAGGTTGGCGACCTAGAGGTCATAATTACAGAGCTAATAAACTGTAGTCATGACAATAAGTCTCCAAATCAACAACATCAGATTGTCAGGTTTCTTAAATTTTTATTTGTTGTCTGCAATTCTTCCAAATTGAACCTGTCTA
Source organism: Fragum fragum (assembly GCA_946902895.1). NCBI lineage: Eukaryota > Metazoa > Mollusca > Bivalvia > Cardiida > Cardiidae > Fragum > Fragum fragum. Next base: position 2,228,639 of record OX336380.1, read on the forward strand.
AATTTTTGTCGACTGGTAATGGGCTAACCCTTTTTACCAGACAACAAAATTTACACTTGTCCTAATTAAAAGTGGTTGAAGACGACAATTTAAAGCTTATGAAATTTCCCAACTTTCTGGATGGAAAACTTTTCGGAAAATAAAGAAATTGCTTGCTGCAAGCAATTTCTTCATTTTCCACGATGTCTTTCCAATTTGTTTTTCTTGAGGTGCGTCAAAAAGCTTCAGTGTGTGGCAATGGGTTAAAGTAGAGGTTTGGGATTCTTTTATAAAATGTTATATTTAATTTAGATATAGTCACATGGTTGTTATATTTGATTTAGATATAGTCACATGGTTGTTATATTTAATTTAGATATAGTCACATGGTTTAAAAAAAAACCTGATGGTATTAACATGATTTTTCAAATATATTGTTTTTACCCATTACCACACAATGTCACTTTTTAATGCCCATAGGAAATATGTTTGTGGAAAGCTTTGTGGGATAAGGGAAATTGCTTGTAACATGCATTTTCTCCTTTTCTCACAATGTTTACTATCTGGATTTGCACCTTTCTTCCAATCTTAATGCACTTTGAAATGCTGTCTGCAACTTCTTTCAAAATGGACTTGTGTAGTTATTTTGGAATCATTTAAAATATTACATTTAAACCCTTTACAACATGACACAAGTTTAGACTGGTCCAAATTCACTAAAGATGCAGATGACAATTGAAATCTGTTTTTACTTGGTTTAAAAGTGTCATATTGGGTAGGAAACATGGTGAGAAATGGAGAAATTGCTTATTATAAGCAACTTCTCCTTTTCTCACTATATTTTCTAAGGCTTTCATTATTCAGTGCACTTAGGTGGGATTTTGTTTTCATGGGTGAAGTCAGGGACCGTTGGATGTACAATTTTGATTAAGGATTTTTTCTTTTTCATATACTTTATTACTTTGTTGTGTTATTGATACTGTGATACTTATTTTTAACCCATTCCAACTCAATCCCTCCTTTTTTACGCCCCTCAATAAAACAGCTTTGGAAAACATTGTGGAAAATGAAGAAATTGCTTGTTACAAGCAATTTTTTCATTATCCACAATGTTTTCTATCCCAAAAGATGAAAACATTTAAAATTTCATTAGCTTGAAATTGTCGTCTGCAGATTCTTTCAATTTGGACAAGTCTAAAATTTGGTTGTGTGGGAATGGGTTAAATCACCATTTGTTTTGAAAACAAACAAACATTGTACATGTACTTTCATTATCTTAACGCATTCCGAGACGGCAAAATTTTAGACTAGTCCAAACTGAAAGTAGCTGCTGATTATAATTTGAGCGTATGATATTTTGGAATTTTTTACCTTTTGGGCAGAAAACATTGTGAAAATGAAGAAATTGCTTGTGACAAGCAATTTCTTCATTTTTCACAATGTTTTCCCGAGCTTTTTTACCTGGAGGAGTCTAAAAGTATCATTGATTGGGAATGGGTTTATGCTTTCATGTGAAAGAAAGGGGGTCAGATTATATCAAAGTTGTATATTCAGAATTCAAGGAAAAATGTGTAGACTTTTGTGTCATTTTTTAACCCTTCCCTGTTTTTCAAAATTTTAGACTGGTCTAATTTGAAAGAAGTTACAGATGACATTTAAAAGTGGGTGCAAGTTGATAAATAAGAAACTGATAGGTAAGAAAATATTGTGGGAAAAGAAGAAATTGCCTTTAAAACCACAGGGTTATGCAGGAAAGGGTTACCCCTTTCCATGCCTGGATGACTGAGTCAGTGGGTGTTTAACCTATTACCAAAAAAATTGACGCTTTTTGTGTAAAATGAATTTCTTCATTTTTCACTGGATTTCAATAGAATGTTAAAAAACACACTAAAATTTCATAAACTTTAAATTGTGGTCTGCAAAGGACTTATTTTGGACCAGTCTAAAGTAAAAATTTGCAATCTGTTAATTAGTTAGGCAGTCGTATATTGGCGTCATCTTCTCTGTCTGTCCGTCCGGACATACTTTCCTTGTGAGCACAACTCCTCCTAAGATTCTGAATGGATCTTTATGAAACTTTGTCAATGTTATCACCTAAATTGGTAGATGTGCATGAAGTAAGGATTTTACGATTAATTGATTTTTGCCTGAGTTATGCCCCCTTTAAACTTAGTGTCTGGGGCTTATTGAAATTGCAGCCTTGTGAATGCAACTCCTCCTAAGTTTCTGGCTGGATCTGAATGAAACTTGGTCAATGGTATAACCTAAATTGGTAGATGTGCATGAAGTAAGGATTTTACAGTTCATTGATTTTTGCCTTAGTTATGCCCCCTTAATACTTAGTATCAGGAGCTTATTGAAATTGCAGCCTTGTGAATGCAATTTCTCCTAAGTTTCTGGCTGGATCTAAATGAAACTTGGTCAATGGTATCACCTTAATTGGTAGATGTGCATGAAGCAAGGATTTTATGGTTCATTGATTTTTGCCTCAGTTATGCTCCCTTTAAACTTAGTGTCTGGGGCTTATTGAAATTGCAGCCTTGTAAATGCAACTCCTCCTAAGTTTCTGGCTGGATCTAAATGAAACTTGGTCAATCGTATCACCTTAATTGGTAGATGTGCATGAAGTAAGGATTTTATGGTTCATGAATTTTTCCCTGACTTATGCCCCCTTAAAGGCCTAGTTTAATCCTTCTTTATTTGACCCCCCTCCATAAATGAGATATACAATTAACCACCCACTGAGAATTTAACAACCTTATCTGATAAGGAAGCTGTATGCAGTATACAGGGGATTAAATCTGCTATATCATGATGTATAAGTGTGACATATTTTTGCACTTTCTTTACAACCAATTTGAGTTTTGAGATGAATCATGAATTTTATTTGGTTATAATTTACAATAAATAATGAGACATCATTTTTAAGACTTTGTCAATGTGTTAGACATTAAAAATACAGAATATGAAGCTATTGTTATCATAACAGTTCACGAATAGCAACTGGAATAACTTTGATAGACAATGTTCAGAAAAGAGGAGAAAACATGGATTTTCTGATTTCCCCCTTTGTCTCAATATTTTCTCTTCTAGTAAATCAAACTTTTTTAGTTTGTAAAACTGCTACAATATTCAGGAAATACTTCAATACTAAAAGTCAGGAAATACTTCGATACTAAAAGACAGGCAGAGATCAATATGGATAAAAGTATTTTTACTAGAAATTCTTACTTTACCAAAATATTTGAAGAAACTGTTTAACCCCTAAGATTACAAAAAATAATGCATGTTAATTTCTTTCAATTACATTTAAGCGTTCTGCAATTAAGTCACTTTTCATTCAATAATTTGAAATTGGTTTAAAATATTAAAAGCATAATAAATAACCTTGCTTTGGTTTCTATCAAATTCTTATCAGCATAAAGCTAAGGTGCAGCTATTGCATAATATTGACAAATTCTGATCATGGTCATCTATGGAATAAACAAGATGATTACCCCCCTGGTGTGATTTACAGATAAGGCAATTAGCTTATCAGCAGGGGTCCAACATAAACAACATTCCTTTAAATAGGTCTTTAAAAACTTAGTGTCTGGGGCTTATTGAAATTGCAGCCTTGTGAATGCAACTCCTCCTAAGTTTCTGGCTGGATCTGAATGAAACTTGGTCAATCGTATCACCTTAATTGGTAGATGTGCATGAAGTAAGGATTTTATGGTTCATTGATTTTTGCAAGAGTTATGCCCCTTGACACTTAGTCTCTGGGCCCATTCAATCAATCAATCATAACAAACAGTTTGAACTTGACAATTTAAAAAGCTAGTCTGCAAATGTTTTGAGTTTGGTTCTGTCAAAATAAATAGTGTCTACAATTATTTTTGTGAAACAGCAGCAAAGTGGTGGTATATATTGTGACTATGGTACTCTTGTTTAAGGGTGTAGCAATAACCAGCCAAATAGGACATCTGATTTTCCATCATAAAGTATCATCATTTTGGCAGGTTTTCCTGGATAGTAAGTCGGTCATATTATAATGGAGAATGTTAATTCTGAGTTTGTAAAATCCACAAAGCATGAAAATGTTTGATCCTGGCCAGGCTGTGCAAGCGTCTTAATCTTATTAGGGTTGATACTTTTCACACCTCCATTTTCGTTTGAATGTCACATATCAGTTGTTTACTTTTAAAATATTGTTATTTCATATTTGTTGATTACTAGTCCAGTTAATTTAATTGATAAATGTCACAGGTTTATATTTCTTTGACAATGCATCTCAGAAACCATTCTAGTTTCTATATTACACCCCCCACATACAAATGAAGATGGGGCTAAATTGGTTTCACTATGTCTGTCTGTCTGTCTGTCAGTCCGTCCATAGAATATTGGTTCTCCATGCCCTTAGTCTAGAACCAGTTGACCTACAATCATGAAGCTTCATATAATTGTTTACCAATGAAGTGACCTATTGTTTTTGGGCCCAGGTCAAAGGTCAAGGTCATAATTGAACTTTGATTGAAAACTGTTACAAAATGCTGGTGGGGGGGGATATCAGTATCCTTTGCAACAATTCTAGTTAACCCATTTACAGATGTCAACATTTAAGACTGATCATAATTGAAACAAGTGGCAGACAACAATTTAAAGTTTATGAAATTTCTGATTATTTCAACTTTCTAGGAAGAAAACATTGTGGAAAATGAAGAAATTGCTTGCTGCAAGCAATTTCTCATATTCCACAATGTTTTTCCAATTGCTTTTCTTGAGGGGCATCCAAAAGCTTCATTGTGTGGGAATGGGTAAAGGGGAGATTTCTGGCAAAAAATAATTTCTCTTTTTACCAGGATTTATCGTCAGAATTCTAGTCTACAACCCTGACATAATTTCAACAGCATAATATTATATATATAACTATATTATTTCCATTTAATTTTTCACTATAACATTACACTCTTATTGCATCATAAAGGCCCACTGGGAAGGCTTAACCCATTCCCACACGACAAAATTTTAGACTGGTCCAAATTGAAAGAAGTTTCAGACAACAAATTCAAATTGATGGAATTGGAAATTGTTTCGTCTATTTGGGTAGAAAACATTGTGGATAATGAAGAAATTGCTTGATCCACAATGTTTTCTAAAGCTTTTTTTGAGGAGCATATAGGGGGGATTGTGTGGGAATGGGTTAACCTATTATCAGACTACAAAATATGAGACTGGTCCAATTTGAAAAGTGTTGCAATGACAATCATAAGTTGATGAATATTTTGGAGGGGAAAACATTGTGGAAAAAGAAGAAATTGCTTGTTGCAAGCAATTTCTTCATTTGCAAAAATCGGTTTCTAGAGGGATTTCAAAAGGTGTTATTTTTTTGTGTGGGTAACCAAACATGTATTGTCTCGTTAATCAATTACATGAAGACAAATTTTAAGATTGATTCATAGATAGAGAAGTCACAAAAGGCAATTATATTTGTTTGTCTTTTGTAGCAGAAACTATTGCAGATAATGAAATAATTGCAGAAAAGCATTTCCTTCATTTTCCACAATTTTATCCAGAGATTTTTAGAAGGTTGTAGGAGGTTTTACCCATTACCAGACTGCAAAATTTTAGACTGGTCCAAATTGAATGGAGTTCCAGACAACAATTTAAAGTTTATGAATTTTAATGGACTTTATGGACAAAAAATCATAGTGAACAATGAAGAAATTGACAGTTGAAATTGCTTCATTTTTCACAATGTTTTCTCAGATTTATTTTCTTGAGAAGTGTCAAAAAGTGGGATTCAGTGTGGGAAGTGTTAAAGTTTATAATATTTGTTATTATTGGTATATTTGATAAAGACTTTTTCATTTTCATAAATTTATATTGCCATTTTTTCTAAGTTGTATAATACTTAACACATTACCAGACGGCAAAATTTTAGACTGGTCCAAATTGGAAAGAGTTGCAAACATCATTTAAACCTTTCCTATTTTGCAAACCTTTGGACCTGTCCAAATTCAAAGGTTTTGCAGATGACAATATTAAGTTGATTTTATTTGAAATATATGAATTTATAGGAAAATATTGTGGAAAAAGAAGAAATTGCTTGTTACTAGCAATTTCTTCTTTTTCTACAATGTTTTCTCAAGTATAAAACCACATGGACTTAAAAACCAGGGATTGAATAGGAAAGGGCTAAAGTGTATGAATTTTTAGATTTTTCAACTTTTTGGGTAGTAAACATTGTGTAAAATGAAGGAAATTGCTTGTTACAAGCAATTTCTTCATTTACACAATGTTTTTTCAATTGTTTTTCTTGAGGGGAGTCAGAAAAGCATCATTGTGTTGGAATGATTAATACATTCGCACACTACAAAATTTTAGACTGGTCAAAGTTAAAAGAAGAAAATGTGACAGACGATAATTTCAAGTTGATGGAATTTTATGGATAATGAAGAAATTGCTTAATACAAGTAATTTCTTCATTTTACACAATGTTTCCCAAAGCTTTTTTCTTGAGGGGAGTAAAAACCAGGGATGCTGTGGGAATGGGTTAATTTGTTTGTTTGTTTGAATGGGATTTTATGCTGCTTTCAACAATCTTTCAGTTATATCGCAGTGGCTGGAGCACCTAACAATGGAATCCTGGTATTTCTCACACCAGTACTACCATTACATCCTTTCCTAGCCTCCAGCTGATATCCCACATAGGTCTACGATTATCGACCCATTGGTGAGAGACGAATAGTCGGAAAGGATGAGTGCCGCCGTCGGGAATCGAACCCGGGACCTCTAGATTGACAGTCCTATGCGTTACCAACTGCGCTATGACGGCGGCTGGGAATGGGTTAAATAATAGTTATTTGAAAAGTTTCGTCAACAATACCTTACAGATCACTGTCCCAACCCACTGACTCGGCTAGCCACACCCACTAACTGCGACAGGAAGTTTCACTTCTATTTCAAGATAGCTTCATTTTGCAAAACTTATGGCATGTAACAGGTTGGCGACCTAGAGGTCATAATTACAGAGCCAATAAACTGTAGTCATGACAATAAGTCTCCAAATCAACAACATCAGATTGTCAGGTTTCTTAAATTTTTATTTGTTGTCTGCAATTCTTTCGGAATTGAACCTGTCTAAATTTTTGTCGACTGGTAATGGGCTAAGCCTTTTAACCAGACAACAAAATTTACACTTGTCCAAATTAAAAGTGGTTGAAGACGACAATTTAAAGCTTATGAAATTTCCCAACTTTCTGGATGGAAAACATTTCGGAAAATGAAGCAATTGCTTGCTGCAAGCAATTTCTTCATTTTCCACAATGTCTTTCCAATTTGTTTTTCTTGAGGTACGTCAAAAAGCTTCAGTGTGTTGGGATGGGTTAAAGTAGAGGTTTGGGATTCTTTTATAAAATGTTATATCTAATTTAGATATAGTCACATGGTTGTTATATTTAATTTAGATATAGTCACATGGTTGTTATATTTAATTTAGATATAGTCACATGGTTTCAAAAAAACCCTGATGGTATTAACATGATTTTTCAAATATATTGTTTTTACCCATTACCACACAATGTCACTTTTTAATGCCCCAAGGAAAACATGTTTGTGGAAAGCTTTGTGGGATAAGGAGAAATTGCTTGTAACATGAATTTTCTCCTTTTCTCACAATGTTTACTATCTGATTTTGCACCTTTCTTCCAATCTTAATGCACTTTGAAATGTTGTCTGCAACTTCTTTCAAAATGGACTTGTGTACTTATTTTGGAATCATTTAAAATATTACATTTAAACCCTTTACCTCATGACACAAGTTTAGACTGGTCCAAATTCATTAAAGATGCAGATGACAATTCAAATCTGTTTTTACTTGGATTAAAAGTGTCATATTGGGTAGGAAACATTGTGAGAAATGGAGAAATTGCTTATTATAAGCAAATTCTCCTTTTCTCACTATATTTTCTAAGGCTTTCATTATTCAGTGCACTTAGGTGGGATTTTGTTTTCACGGGTGAAGTCAGGGACCGTTGGATGTACTGTACAATTTTGATTAAGGATTTTTTTCTTGTTCATATACTTTATTACTTTGTTGTGTTATTGATACTGTGATACTTATTTTTAACCCATTCCAACTCAATCCCTCCTTTTTTACGCCCCTCAATAAAACAGCTTTGGAAAAAACATTGTGGAAAATGAAGAAATTGCTTGTTACAAGCAATTTTTTCATTATCCACAATGTTTTCTATCCCAAAAGATGAAAACATTTAAAATTTCATCAGCTTGAAATTGTCGTCTGCAGATTCTTTCAATTTGGACTAGTATAAAATTTGGTTGTGTGGGAATGGGTTAAATCACCATTTGTTTTGAAAACAAACAAACATGTACATGTACTTTCATTATCTTAACCCATTTCCTGAAGGCAATATTTTAGACTAGTCCAAACTGAAAAGAGTTGCTGATGATAATTTGAGCCTATGATATTTTGGAATTTTTTTACCTTTTGGGCAGAAAACATTGTGAAAATGAAAAAAATGCTTGTGACAAGCAATTTCTTCATTTTTCACAATGTTTTCCCAACTTTTTTTCCTGGAGGAGTCTAAAAGTATCATTGAGTGGGAATGGGTTTATGCTTTCATGTGAAAGAAAGGGGGCCATATTATATCAAAGTTATATATTCAGAATTCAAGGAAAAATGTGTAGACTTTTGTGTCATTTTTTAACCCTTCCCTGTTTTTCAAAATTTTAGACTGGTCTAATGTGAAAGAAGTTACAGATGACATTTAAAAGTGGGTGCAAGTTGATAAATAAGAAACTGATAGGTAAGAAAATATTGTGGGAAAAGAAGAAATTGCCTTTAAAACCACAGGGCTATGCAGGAAAGGGTTACCCCTTTCCATGCCTGGATGACTGAGTCAGTGGGTGTTTAACCCATTACCAAAAAAATTGACACTTTTTGTGTATAATGCATTTCTTCATTTTTCACTGGATTTCAATAGAATGTTAAAAAAAACCACTAACATTTCATAAACTTTAAATTGTGGTCTGCAAAGGACTTATTTTGGACCAGTCTAAAGTAAAAATTTGCAATTATGGGTTCATCCCCCATCATCAGGGGGGTGTCCATTGGCAAGGCACTAAATAGTCAGTCCCATTGAGTTGACCCAGCTGTAAAATTGAGACTGCCTTTCTTACAAGAACATGAAAACATCTGGATTGCGAGCATTCATGAGTGACTTTATAAGCTTAAAGATTTTGTTGTGAATGAACTGACTTAAAATTGTTTTCTGCAGATTCTTTGACTTTTGATTAACCCTTGTCATGCTGAACCCGGAATATTCCGGTTTTTGGCAGGAGGTGTAGACTAAGATCAGACTGCACTAAGTGCGGCTGATCTTAGTCTATACCTCCTGCTTGCACTTTTCCTGCCAGAGTTGCTTATGAAGTTGATTTCTAAAAAAAATAATGAATTTTGAACAAGTTCTATCAGTGCTTTCAGCCCTTTGATTTGACAGCATTTCAGTAAGGTAATTTATACAGCATGACAAGGGTTAATCTAAAATTTTGAAGTCTGATAATAGGTTAACCCATTCCCAAATACCAAAATTTTGGACTGGTCCAAAGTGAGAGAAGTTGCAGAAGACAGATTAAAGTTGATGGAATTTTGAATAACACTGTCTTTTAGGGTAGAAAACAGTGTGAAAAATAAAGAAATTGCTTGTAAATAGCAACCCCCTCATTGTTTTCTCAAACTCTTTTCTTGAGGGGCGTCTAAAAGTGTCGATATTTGGGAATCGGTTAAGCAGTACATGCTGGTCCTTTCAACTACAAAGCAGTATCTCATTCTGGACTCAAAATGTTTTAACACAATACCAGACAACAAAATTTTAGCCCCATCCAAATTCAAAGGAGTTGCAGAAGACAATTCAAAGCTTATGAAATTTAGATTTTTTAACTTTCTGGGCTGAAAACATTGTGTAGAATCAAGAAATTGCTTGTTACAAGCAATTTCTTCTTTTTACACAATGTTTTCCTAATTGTTTTCCTAGGGGGGCATCCAAAAGCCTCACTGTTTAGGAATGGGTTTAATAGTGTCTGAGGGTTCATACGAGTCTCACAATTTGGCATGTCTGCTATATTGCATGCGGTATATTGCCATGGTGAATGTTAACCCTTGTCATGCACATATCTGCAGGCTGATCTTTGTCTATACCACCTTCAAAAACAGAAATCTTCAGCATGACAGGGGTTGAGCATGTTCAGCATGACAAGGGTTAATCTATTCCCACACAATGACACTTTTAGACACCTAAGAAAAACAACTGGGAAAACATTGTGTAAAATGGAGAAATTGCTTGTAACCAGCAATTTCATCATTTTACCCAAGGTTTTTTTACACAGAAAGGTTAACAAATCTAACATTTAGTTAACTTTAAAATGTTGTCTGCAACTCCTCTCAATTTTGACTAAAATTTTGTCTTGTGGTAATGGATTAATAAAATGATGTAAGGCCAACACTAAGTCTGGACAATGGTCAGTCTCATGTTATAGAAATTGACAGATCACGGCAGTCAATAAAAAAATTTGATTGACCGGTCATACATTTAGAACTTTAATTCATTACCAGATGGCAAGATTTTACGCTGGTTTATCCCATTCCAACACAATGGAATTTTAGACCAGTCCAAATTGAAAGGAGCTGCAGATGACAATTTCAAGTTGATGGAATTTTGAATTTTTTCGTCTTTTGGGATAGAAAACATTGTGGATAATGAAGAAATTGCTTGTATCAAGCAATTTCTTCATTTTCCACAATGTTTTCCCAACCTCTTTTGTTGAGGGGCGTAAAAAGGAGGGCTTGAGTGGGAATGGGTTAAACAGAAAGGGGTTACAGACAACAATTTAAAGCTTATGAAATGTTTTATTTTTTCTTAACCTTTTAGGTAGGAAACATAATGGATAATGAAGAAATTGCTTGCTATAAGCAATACATTCCTTTTCCACAATGTTTTCCAAATCTATTTATCCTAGAGCAGGCTTAACCCATTCCCACACAATCCCTCCTTTTTACGCCCCTAAAGAAAAAGGCTTTAAAAAACATGGTAGAAAATGAAGAAATTGCTTGTATCAAGCAATTTCTTCATTTTTCACCATGTTTTCTATTCCAAAGGACGAAAAAATTTATAATTCCATCAACTTTAAATTGTCGTCTGCAGCTTCTTTCAATTTGGACTGGTCTAAAATTCTACTGTGTTGGAATGGGTTAAAGGGTCATTGCATGGAAATGGATAAGACTCCGCCATTGGTCTACATTATGTGAAGCATTTTTGTTGGTTTTGTGACGTAACTGCGGATTATTCAAGCCGTGATAAGATGTTCTTGCCACAGATCCACCATTCTATATTTTTATACGCCTGTTGAAAACGCGAAGTATTATGGGATCACCCGTGGCGTCAGGCTGGCGTGCGGCTTGCACTGGATCTTGTCCAGAGTATATCTCTAACAGTAAAAAGGCTATGATCATGACACTTCATGGGTAGATAGATCTCATCAAGGGGAAGTGCAGTGCACAAGAAATATAACTCTTCCTGGCTTATTTTTTAGTTATTGCCCTTTTTTTCTCATAATGGATCTTGTCCAGATCATATCTCTAAAAGTATTCAAGCTATGGTCATGAAACTTCAAAGGTAGAAAGATCTCATCAAGGGGAAGTGCAGTGCACAAGAACCATAACTCTATCTGGCTTATTTTTTTAGTTTTTGCCCTTTGATGTTTTTCTCATAATGGATCTTGTCTAGAGCATATCTCTAAAAGTATATAAGCTATGATCATGAAACTTTATGGGTAGACAGATCTCATGAAGGGAAAGTGCAGTGTACAAGAACCATAACTCACCTTGCTTATTTTTGAGTTTTTGCCCTTTGTTGTTTTTCATACTTGGATCTTGTCCGGAGCATATCTCTAAAAGTAAAAAGGCTATGATCATGAAACTTCATGGGTAGATAGATCTCATCAAGGGAAAGTGCAGTGCACAGGAACCATAACTCTATCTGGCTTATTTTTTTTAATCATTTCCCTCTGTTGTTTATAGCTCACCTGGAGGTCGTTTCACAAAACTGTGTACGCAAGGAATTTTCGTAAATATTTGCGTACGCAACGAGAATTTGCGTAAGACCGTTTCACTAATCTTCGAAAATTTACGATTTTGCTTAAATCTTGCGTAAATGTACGCAAGGGGTGGGCTTGCAAAAATCCGGAAAATAAGCGTAAATTTTCGACTGTCATGGCTGACAGCTTTTAGCAAAGGCTTGATTCAAGATTTCATATGACATTATTGAAAACTACACCTGTTTAAAGAGCCGTTGAAAAGTACAAGATTCCATGAAAAGTTTTCAGCTCCAATATTAAACGAAAAAGAATGGACACATCGATAGAGGTAAGAAAAATGTGCAAGATATCAGGTTCTTGAGAGCACTCGTACCTATCTAAGTTCGAACACCCCCTATTGCTATGACACGGTTTAAACTTTTATCGAATGTGTAAAAGAGTCTACACAATGACGTCAACTCATTGTTGATTTGTCAACATGCTTGGACAAAGGACGACAATAATTACATATATTTTTTAGCATCCATATTGTATGTTTTTAATCCGTTCTGATATACAACTTATCTTATCAAACCCAGCAAGGGTTTATTTATACTTATATATAAAAAAGAAACCTTTCAAAACATCATGACAATTGGGGAAATATTTCATTTACCCATTTCCAGGGTGTGGGTGGAGGGGGTGGTTGAACTGTATTCAGTGCTCGCATTACTAATTTCCAATGGTAAGGGTTTTCCTTACTGACTCGGTGACAAGAGCATTACAACAATGTTGGATAAAGTTGTTGCTATGAAACTGGTTAGGTGGCTATGTCCATAAACAAGGCGTTCTAAGCTCAAGCTTAGTACAAGTAAGTGATACCCAGGAGGCTCATGAATAAGTGAACTTTACTGTGATATAACCAAAAGATGGTTTAAAACTGCATAAATCCCAAATTAGTCAATCACAAGTAAAAGGCTATCATGATTTTTCTCTCGATAAAATTCTGGCACAGAAAATTGCACATCAAAACCAAAATGCTAGGATTACATAATAAAAGTTGAACCATGAGATGGCAGTGTCCAATCAAAGACTTTATCATTATGAAGGGTGTTGTCTTCACAAATGGTACATGCCTATATTTTTGAAATATTTACATAACATCATTCAAGTTGAATCAATGATTTTAACTTGCCAAAGGTTAATGAGTAAGATTTTATTTTTGAAAAGATCATGACTGTCCAAAATCATTGAGTTGGTTAAAGTCATTTGTTGTACAATCTACATTTTGACTTTATCATAATCTATATATTTTGTACTTGAAATTGATCTTTATTTATGTAAGTTCAATGTAACTTTTCAAGTTCAATATTCAAATTTTTGTGACTTTCTTTATTTATCCTTTTCATAAAAAAATGTTTGAATCTCAGATGTTTTCATTTGGCTGCCTTCAATCTTAACATAATTTGAAACAAAATGACTATGGAAAAGGAGACATTTCTTGCCTTGCAGCAATTAATTTCTCATTTTCTCACACTGCCCTTTTTCGAGTTAAACCCTCTCTAAATGTTCTTCTTTAGCATTTTTCAATTTGTCAAGTTTATAAACTTGTTGTCTTGTAAAAGGTAATTAAATAAATTGACTGGTTCTTTTCCAGGTACAACTAATCAACAGCTCATGGTTTGTAAGACTAATACATTCTGTTGAAGCTGGTTAAAGGATAACCTTCTAGTGGGATCATAACAAACAACACCATTTTAGTGGACAGATTGGCATCAAAAGTGATGCTAATCAATAATAATACTGCCTGAATGGATAAGTTACACAAAGTTAAAACAGAACTGAGGAATAGATTGTGTGATTTAGTTTTGAAGTTAGTATTCATGGATCTATTACCAATTAACCCTTTCCTGTTTTGCAGATTTTTAGACCTGTCAAAATTCAAAGGTTTTGCAGACAAAAATAAAAAGTGGATTAAATTTGAAAATAACCATTCAGTAGGTAGAAAGTATTGTGAAAAAAGAAGAAATTGCTTGTTACAAGCAATTTCTTCTTTTTCCACAATGTTTTCTCAATTATAACATCACAGGGACGTAAAAACCAGGGATTAAACAGGAAAGGGTTAAACCAAAGATTTACAGACTCTGATATAGACCACCAGATTATTTTAAATCAGGATTCAAAGAATGATAATTTTAGTAGATTTTTCTAGTGCAATCGGATCTTTATTATCCAATAAAGATGAAACTAAAACATGCGTCCACAGTTATTAACCCTTTCCTGTTTTACGCCCCTGTGATTTTATACATTGGAAAACATTGTGGGAAAGGAAGAAATTGCTTGTAACAAGCTATTTCTTCTTTTCCAACAATATTTTCTTCCCTGTAGGTTGGTTACTTTCAAAATTGCATTTACTTTTTGTTCTCGTCTGCAGCTTCTTTCAAATTAGACAAGTCTAAAATTTTGAAAAACAGGAAAGGCATGTGGTATTTGTCTTGTCAAATGATTTTAAAGGCTAAACTTATAGTTTTCACTCTTACAAGCTGTATGCAATCTCATTCCATACACAGAAAAGAAATGTTGAATGAATAGATTGACAGAAGAATAAATGTTTTGTTTATTGTACAAATATGATTTTTAAATTAAGTAACCTTTGCGGAATATGAAGGCAAAAAGAACAAAGAGTTTTGATCTTGGCCAGAATGTGCAGATTGACCAGAATCAAAACTGTCATTGGAAAACTTTTGAATCTAGAAATTTTATTAACTACTTAGTTAATTGTGGAATGCAACCTATAGTTGATCTCTGCTTGATCAATTCTCTTTTTTGTTTATAGCGTTACCTTTGCACGACGGTTTACAAATCCTACTTGCGTCTGGACCCATCAAGGTTATCTCCTGTTAATCTCCAACACTTCATTTTGTCAACGGGTTATGTAATTTCGCATTTTTTACACCTTTAAGCTGAATTTACGACTTCTAGTTCGCACATCCATTATTTACTTCATGTGTTGTCCCTTAGAAACTTATCGTCGGCGGGTGACCAAATTTTGTAACTACAGTTTATTGAAGCTGTTCTTACGAGGATTGGGTCGTCCTTTTACCTTATGTTGTTTTATATCTCAGGATGGCTGCTAGGTAGTGATCTTGTTTGAAATGGAAGTAGCCTGCAAACCATCAATTAATGGAACTTATGCATTCCAGTTTAGTATAAAGCATACTGGTATACGTCAAACCTTTTCTTCTACACCATTTTATTTAAATAGTTAGACTGGTTCAAATTGAAAGAGGTTGCAAATGACAATGAATATGGACATATGGAATACAAATTGAAATAAAATTATCCTATGTGGTAGAAAGTATTGTGTGAAAATAGAAATTGCTTGTTACCTGCAATATCTTTTTTTTTTCAACAATATTTTCTCGAGTATAAAACTACATCCATACAAAATCCCAGGTTGATACAGGAAAGGGGTAAGCCCCTATTTGAAATAGTATGAGAAAACGTTGCCAAAGCCATGGCGGCGATTCTGTTTTCATCAGTCTATTAGTATACAAGAGCATCAGACCAATTCCGCAGTTACAAGCAAAACTTATATTTTGCAGTCATATTGAACCGACATCTAGAGGACGTCTTTATTCTTGACCAGCGCTGCAGCAGCACTTATATGATTAAACACCCGATGATTAATTCTAGCATGTTGTCGCTACACCGGCGAGATGTTGACGACTAGTCGCCGATTCGCTCAGGAGGTATCGACAGGTCAAATATCTAATGGAAGTGCATGTTTAAAAATTGAAAGGGTTCAAAATACATCTGTGATTTGAGCAAAATCAGAGGGAGCCCACCAGATGGTGGGACGTAGTCAGCCGACTTCGAGCGATTCGTTGCCGATTCTATACAAAATCAAAATATGCGACCAACTGGTTGGTAGATTTTAACTTGTAGTTCTTGTGCACTGCTTTTCTCCCTAATGAAATCTATCCACCTATGAAGTTTCAAGTTGATAGCATTTATACTTTAGAGGATATGCCTCGGACAAAATCTGAGTCGTTAGAATAACAAAGGGCGTTAACTCGAAAATTATGCAAGCAAGAGTTGTGGGTCTTGTGCTCTGCACTTCTCATTAACGAGGTCTATTCACCTATGAAGTTTAAAGTTAATAGGTATTATACTTTCAGAGATATGCTCTGGACAAAATCTTAGTCTTTAAAACAAGGGGCAAGCAAGAGTTCTCCCTAATGAGATCTATCCACTTATGAAGTTTCAAGTTGATAGCATTTATACTTTAGGAGACAAGCTTAGTGGCGGAAGGACGGTATGACAGACATAGACTATCACTATTTCCCCTTTGCCGAAACGGCAGGGGAAAAAATAAAGAAATAAAAATCAGAGGCGTAAAAAGTGTAATTGTTAAAGTGTGTATGATTCCAAATCTGAAAATTTAAAATCAGTGTTATCTCTTGAAGTGCAATCCGAAATCAATTGAAAACTCTGGTTGCCATAGCAACAAAGTTGAAATTAAAAAGAAAAAAAAAATTATAAAAAACATATCCTCATGATCAGATAATTTGCTTTTAAATGTATATGAGGTATCAGTACAAAACCTTTGTCGAATCAATATGTAGTAGCAGAGCCCCAGGGTAGTGGGGCTTATATATAAGTAAAGAAGACAATTTCTCCCAAACTCCGTTTCAAATTTAAATCAAATTTGGCAGGAATAACCCTCAGGTTGCCCCCTTTTAGAATTACTAATAATCTGAAATCTGCTCAAAGCTTTAGTTACCATGGCAACATAAGTTGAATTTTTAGTTATATATAAAAGAAAGTCTTTAGTTTTTAGCTCTACTTGGCGAAGGCCACTAGAGCTTTTGCGATGGCCTTTTCCCATTCTGCGTCCGTCCATCCGTCCGTCCATTCAACTTTTCCTTGTAAACACTCTAGAGTCCAGAGTTTTCATCAGATTCCCTTCAGACTTTCACAGAATGATTGCACAATCATAAGGATCGTTCTTTTCGAAATTGGGTCCGATCCATCATGAAACATGGGAAAAGGGGCCTAATTGAAATTTAATTGAAAAATCCTCCTTAACACTCTAGAGTCCACAGTTTTCATCCGGTTCTCTTCAAACTTTCTGAGAATGATTGTACCATCATATGGATTGTTCCTTTTGAAATTAGGTCAGATCCGTGAAGAAACATGGGAAAATGGGCCTTATGAAAATTTAATTACAAAATCATTGTTAACACTCTAGAGATCACAGTTTTCATCAGATTCTATTTAAACCTTCAATGAATGATTGTACCATCATAAGGATTGTTCCTTTCAGAATCAGATATGATCCGTCAAGAAACACGGGAAAATGGGCCTTTTTTAAATTTAATAGAAAAATCTATTAAGAAATCCTTGTTAACACTCTAGACTCCACAGTCTTCATTAACACAATAAATTCCACAGATTACACAGATTGATTGTACCATCATTCCAATTGTTGATTTTGACAGTGTATCTGATTATGGCAAGTGTCACATAAAAAGGGACCTTATGAAAAACTTTCTTAAATATTCTGGTTAATTTAGTGATGTTCCTTGATTTCAACGGATTCTCTTCAAAATTTCACAGAATGATTGTACAATCAATTAAATGGTTCTTTCTAGAACTGGGTACAAACCATCAAGTATCATGTAAAAAGGGGCCATATGATTTTTTTTTAAAATATTCTAGAAAAAATAATGAAGTCCCCATATTTCATTGGATTCACTTTTAACTTTCACAGAATGATAAAACCAACAGTAAAATATCACAGGAAAAGAGGCCTTATGAGAACTTGATTCTAATATATTTGTTAGCACAATAAAGTCTACAGTTTTATCAGATTCTCTCCAAAGATGCATGGAATAAGGAACTATCCTTATGATAGTACTGTTAACGAGGATTTTTTAATTAAATTTTCATAAGGCCCCTTTTCCCATGTTTCTTGACAGATCAGACCCATTTTCGAAAGGAACGATCCTTATGATGGTACAATCATGCTGAGAAAGTTTGAAAAGAATCCAATGAAAGCTGGACTCTATCACGTAAAAGAGGATTTGTAATGGAAATTTTAATTGAATTTTCATAAGGCCCCTTTTCCCATATTTCTTGACGGATCATACCCATTTTCAAAAAGGAACGATCATTATGATGGTACAATCATTCTGTGAATGTTTGAATTGAATCTGATGTAAACTCTGGACTCTAGAGTGTTAACGAGCATTTTTTTATTAAATTTTCATAAGGCCCATTTTCCCGTGTCTCTTGACGGATCAGACCCATTTTTGAATGGAACGATCCTTATGATGGTTCAATCATTTTGAGAAAGTTTGAAGAGAATCCGATGAGAACTGTGGACTCTATCCCGTAAACCAGGATTTTTAATGGAAATTTTAATTTAATTTTCATAAGGCCCCTTTTCCCATGTTTCTTGACAGATCATCCCAAATTTCGAAAGGAACGATCCTTATGTTGGTAAAATCATTCTGTGAAAGTTTAAATACAATCTGATGAAAACTGTGGACTCTAGAGTGTTAACAAGGATTTTTTGATTAAATTTTCAAAATGCCCAATTTCCCGTCTTTCTTGACGGATCATACCCATTTTCGAAAGGAACGATCCTTATGATGGTACAATCATTCTGAGAAAGTTTGAAGGGAATCCTATGAAAACTGTGGACTCTATCGTGTAAACAAGGAAAAGTTTAACGGACGCACGGATGCGAAAAAGCCATTGCTATAGTTCTAGTGGCCTTCAGCCAATAGAGCTAAAAAACTTAAAAATTCTTCTCCTCCCAAGCCATTAGGCCTAGAGCTTTGATATTTGCTATCCTCTACCAAAATACTTCAAAGAATAACCCTATTCAGAAAAATAGCTCTGTTCTAGGCAATCCCTGATTTTACATAGAAATAAAAAAGGAAAACTTTAAAAATCTTCTTCTCCCAAACAATAAGGCCTAGAGCTTTGATATTTGGTACAAATTCTCATCTATTGACCCTCTACCAAAATTCTTCAAAGAATTATTCTGAAAATTAGCCCTTTTCTGAGCGATCCCTGATTTTACAAAGAATTATTTAAAGAAGGAAATCTTAAAAAGTCTTCTTCTCCCAAACCATAAGGGTTAGAGCTTTGATATTTTGTACAAATTATCATACATTGATCCTGTACTAAAAATCTTCATAGAATTGCTGTATTTTAAAAATTAGCCCTTTTCTGGGCGATCCCTGATTTTACATAGAAATAAAGAAGGAAAACTTTAAAAATCTTCTTCTTGCAAACAATAAGGCCTTAGGAGCTTTGATATTTGGTACAAATCATCATCCAATGACCGTCTACCAAAATATTTCAAAGAATTGCTGTATTCTGAAAATTAACCCTTTTCTGTGCGATCCCTGACTTTACATGTTAATTAGAAGGAAAACTTTTAAAATCTTCTTCTCCCAAACCATAAGCCCTAGAGCCTTGATATTTTGTATAAATCATCATCTATTGACCATCTACCAAAATAATTTCAAAAAAATACTGTATTCTAAAAATCAGCCCTTTTCTTTATGATCCCTGATCAAAATGAGGAGGGATTGAGTGGGAAGGTTTAGGGTTAGCCTAACCCTAACCCTAGGGAATGGGTTGACCTATTATCAATGACGCTTTGAAATGTCTTCTTCAATTTCCTTCAATTTCAACCAGTCTAAAGTTTTGCCGTCTGATAATGGGTTAAGGAATATTTCCGTTAGCTTTATTAATTTCTAATGTCAATAGAACTGGGGAGTCAAAAGGCTCCATATATCCTTCAATTGACGGATTGCCACTGTAAATAAACAAGAGCACCATCTACGGGTGCCTACGCTCGGCTGTTGGGTGCTGGATAGTGGACAAAATACATCTAGAGTTATAGAATTTTAATTCAGCATGACAGCATGACAAAAGTTAAATTTGAATTAGTATGTTACAAGAAAGATATAAAAGACATGGAATATATCATGTGGTTTGTGTTCTGCATGTATAGCTTTAAACGCAATGTCTATGCATTTCAAAATCTAATAAATGTCTACTAACACTAAGTGTTAAGTAATCTTCAAAAATGTCCTTTTAAATCTTTCAGAAAGTTTTCGACTTCCTCTGTATCAAAATTTGTGATGTCTCTAATCCAGTTGTAGAATACTCCAACGTTAATGTACACCCCATATTTTCCAGCGTCACAACACTTCCCATGAGACGATCCCAGTCTGATATTATCGTTTGTCGTCTGTCATAATCATTGCACCACTACTGTCACCGCTGCAGGTGTCTCCGGATAACTTTTACTAGAAAAAACAGAGAAAATAAAATAGATTGGTTAACCAATTCCCACACAGTGATGCTTTTAGACACCCCCAAGAAAAAAAGCTTTGGTAAACATTGTTGAAAATGTAGAAATTGCTTTTTACAAGCAATTTATTCACTATCCACAATGTTTTCTTTCAACAGTCTAATTTTATGTTAACCCATTCCCACTTTACAAAATTTTAGACTGGTCCAAATTGAAAGAAGATGCAGACGACAATTTCAAGTTGATGGAATTATAAATTTTTTCACCTTTTTGGATAGAAAACATTGTGGATAATGAAGAAATTGCTTGATACAAGCAATTTCTTCATTTTCCACAATGTTTTCCAAAGCTTTTTTCTTGAAGGGCGTAAAAAGGAGGGATTGAGTTGGAATGGGTTAAGGTTGGGATTATGATACAAATGGGCCACACTAACATTAAAGGACTATGTACCTGGGGATCTAAAAGTCTAAATTGCAAATTCCAAGGCTTTAGGGCAAATTTGAAAGAAGGAAAAAACTTTTCCTCCCTCTGGGTCCATGGGTTTATAATTTCAGCAATATGAAAGAAGTCTGTGAACTGACGCTTCATGCCTATAACCTCCTCCCCTGCTCTGCCCCTGGGCACCTGATGATCATGATTTTAGCTATTTTGTAAGATATCTATATACTGATGCTTCATGCAAAATATCAAGGCTCTATTGCCTTTTGGGTCAGTAGTGGGTCAGTAGGAGAAGATTTTTAAAGATTATCTTAAAATTTCACTTTTGTTACCATGGCAACCAGAGTTTTTAACAAATTTCAATTCTTTTAGCTATTTTTAAAGGGGACTACCAAAGGAAGATTTCTGCCAAATTTGGTTCAAATTGGCACTGTGGTTTTGGAGGAGATGTCATTTAAGAATCGTTCTTTATTTCTATATAAACCCATCCCCCCTGGAGCTCTGCCCCTGGGGACCCGAGATCATGATTTTAGTTATTTTGAAAGAGATCAATATACTGATGCTTCATGCAAGATATCAAGGCTCTACGCCTTTTGGGTCAGTAGAAGAAGATTTTTAAAGATTACTTTAAAATTTCACTTTTGTTGCCATGGCAACCAGAGATTTTAACAAATTTCAATTCTTTTAGCTATATTTAAAGGGGACCACCTAAGGAACATTTCTGCCAAATTTGGTTCAAATTGGCCCAGTGGTTTGGGAGGAGATGTAATTTAAAGAAATTGTTGACAGAGGCATGACTGACGCCGGACATACGCCGGACGAAAGGTAATCACAATAGCTCACTTGAGCACTTCCTGCTCAGGTGAGCTAAAAAGTCTAAAATTTCATAAGCTTTAATTTGTTGTCTGAAACTCCTTTCAATTTAAATCAGTCTAAAATTAGGACGTCTGGTAATGGGTTAACCATTACTGCACAAAACATTCCAGTTTCTTTTTACACTGAAGAAAAACAATACTAAGGAAAATAATGTGGAAAGAAAAGAATATGCTGGTAACCATTATTTTCTTATTTCTCTGCGATATTTTTTACCCTATATGTTACCAAAGGTTTGTCCATATTTAAAATGTTGTGTACAACTCCTCTCACTTGACCAATCGCTGGTCCCATCCACTTACTCTATTTTCCACGCCCATTGATTCAGACAGAAAGTGCCTCTTTGAATCTAAACAGCGTTATTTTGCAAAATTTATAGCAAGTAGCATGTAACAAAAAGGTTGAAATGTCTTTACTACAGCTTTTTCATGATTTGATTGGTTTCTTGAATGACAACTGCAATTGGTCAATTTGAACCTGTCTTAACCCATCACAACATGAAGAAATTTTACACTGAATGAGAAAAGCTGCAGACAAAAATTCAAAGTTTATAAAATTTTAGATTTATAAACTTCTGAGTAGGAAACATTGTGTAAAATGAAGAAATTCCTTGATGCAAGCAATTTCTTCATTCCTCCCTGTTTTCTCAACTGTTTTCTCTTGAGGGGCCTCAAAAAGTGTCAATTTATGGCAACTTTTTTTGTTTAGTTATGGGTTAACTGTAACATCCCCTTTAACAGTCAGCTGAGGTATGACTTTAACAGATGATATTTACTATTTTTAGGTAAACCCAAC
Source organism: Fragum fragum (assembly GCA_946902895.1). Taxonomy (NCBI): domain Eukaryota; kingdom Metazoa; phylum Mollusca; class Bivalvia; order Cardiida; family Cardiidae; genus Fragum; species Fragum fragum. The sequence goes on from OX336380.1 coordinate 2,251,137, forward strand.
GATCTTTCAAATTCAAGTGGAATATCTGTTCAGCTTTTTCCTTTTTTATCTTTTAGACTATCTCTATCAAGAACATATCACCTTAATTACTAGAATTGTTGCAAAGCTGTCTTAAAACACTCAAACACACCCCACACCAGCATTTTGTCACATGACTTTTGACCTGTAGTAAAAAACAAGAGGGCCAGAATGGCCCTAAAATCGCTCACCTGATTAATGTAAGATGATTCAAAATTTTGCCAACACTTTTGAAAAGGGTCACCCAATGAATATTCATTTAAATTTAGTTGAAATTGGCCCAATGGTTACTGAGGAGATGTTTAAAAATTTCAAAGTAAAAAAAATGCCCTGCCCTGCCACGCCCATATTTGGGTGTAAATCAAAATTCTGCAAACACCTTTTGAATAGGGTCACCAAAGGAACATTCATGCCAAGTTTGGTTGAATTGGCCAAATGATTACTGAGGAGAAGATATTTAAAGATTTCTAAATAAAAAACTGCCCTAACCTGCCACGCCCATATTTGGGCATCAATCAAATTTCACAAACAACTTTTGAAAAAGGTTCACCCAAGGAACATTCATGCCAAGTTTTTTTGAAATTGGCCCAATGCTTACTTAGGAGAAGATATTTAAAGATTTCTAAAAAAAAACGGCCACGCCCATATTTGGGCGTCAATCAAATTTCCCAAACACGATTTGAAAAGGGTCACCCAAGGAACATTCATGCCAAGTTTGGTTGAAATTGGCCCAATGGTTACTGAGGAGAAGATGTTTAAAGATTTCAAAGTCAAAAACTGCCCTACCCTTCCAAGCCCTTATTTGGTCATCAATCAAAATTCTAGAACAACTTTTGAAAAGGCTCACTCAAGGAACATTCATACCAAATTAGGTTGAAATTGGCCCAATAGTTACTGAGGAGAAGATGTTTAAAGATTTCTAAGTCAAAAACTGCCACGCCCATATTTGGGCGTGAAACCAAATTCTGCAAACAACTTTTGAAAAGGGTCACCCAAAGAACATTCATGCCAAGTTTGGTTCCACGAACAACTTTTGAAAAGGGTGACCCAAGGAACATTCATACCAAATTTGGTTGAAATTGGCCCAATGGTTACTGAGGAGAAGATGTTTAAAGATTTCTAAGTTAAAAACTGCCACGCCCTGCCCCACCCATATTTGGGGGTCAATCAAAAATCCGCGAACAATTTTTGAGAAGGGTCACCCAAGGAACATTACTACCAAGTTTGGTTGAATTCTGCCCAGTGGTTACTGAGGAGAAGATGTTTAAAGAATTGTTGACGACTTCCGACGCACGACGGACAAAAGGTGATACCAAAAGCTCACCTTGAGCACGTTGTGCTCAGGTGAGCTAAAAATGGGCACTTCATTGATAACATCTGTAAAAAGTTTCAAAGTCCTAGGTCAAATGGTTATCAAGATAGAGTAAGGAAATGGTTTTCAAAGTTTAATTGTGATTGATTGATTTAATGGGGTTAAACACAACTTTTAATTGTGACCTTGACCTTTGTCCTATGTGACCCAAAAACAATAGGGCAATAGGGTAAATTTGCTCAGCCCTGCCAGGTCAAAACACTAACAGATAAGATTAGGAGTTTGTGTACATGTACTAGCTAACAGCACTAACCACTGACCTAGATTCCATCTTGAAACATGAGTAAATTATTTCTCTCATTTAGACAATTTACCATAGATATATTAAGTCAAAGTTTTAAACCATTTTCCTTGATATTCATGACTAAAAGGAGGCTTTTGGCATTCAGTGAGTAAGTTTTTTTCTTCACCAGGGATGAACCAAGATGGGGGCCATCAAATAGATTTTCATTTCAAGTTTATGCTTGCTTGGAAATTAGCGGAAATGCATGAAAACTTGTTTCTGATTGATCGATTTGAAATACTGGTTTTGTCCTACAAAATTGCTAAAAGTTAGAAAAACATTGTGTAAAATGAAGATTGCTTGCAACAAGCAATTTCTTCATTTTCTACAATGTTTTCTACCCAGAAAGTTGAAAGAAACCAACCACTTCACTTATTTTGTAATATGGTACTGGCTTTAAATTTTGTAAAACAAGAGCCATGTGGGACATGGCCATCCCCGCCCTAAAAGCTTGAGAGTAAACTGACGCCAGTTAGAATAAGGCTTGTTGTGCACTGCAATTCTTCTCAATGACTTCGACAATCGCTATTATACTTTCAGAGATATGCTCAGGACAAAATCTTAGTCTTTAAAACAACAAAGGGCAACAACTCCAAAATTATGCAAGCAAGAGTTGTGGTTCTTGTGCACTGCACTTTTCCTCAATGAGATCTATCGACCTATGAAGTTTCAAGTTGATAGCTCTGGACAAGTTTAGTGATGGAAGGACGGAATGACGGTCGGAGACCATTACTATATCCCCTTCGCCAAAATGGCAGGGGATAATAACACCATTTAATATCAAATATTTAACATCAAAATGGAACTTATAGTCTCAGTCAGATTTCAATCAGCATGAAAAGATTTAAAACTTATAAAAAATGCCTTAAATAGTAAATTTGTACATTATATGTTAAATTAAAATTTGAACACTGGTTATCTTAAAAACAAATGTGGAAAATAAAAATTGGCATGGCATTTTTTGTTTTTCCAAATGCAGACTAGAATTGTTGCAAAATGGACTTATACCCCCTAGGGCTTTGCCACTGAAGTAGCACAGTTGACTTTATTCTACAAAGTTCAATTGTGAACTTGACCTTTGATCTACATAACCAAAAAACAATAGGGCACATCCTTGTGTCATGGACAACATCTGTTCAAAGTTTCTGGGGGCTAGGTCTAAGTTGTTCATGAGTTAGAGCAGGGAGATGGTTTTCAACCAAAGTTCAATAATTTTGAGATTAACCTATGACCTACCTGACCCCCAAAACAATAGGGCAATTTCTTTGGTCATTGGCAAACATTGTATGAAGTTTCAAGATGGAAGGTCAATTGGTTCTTGAGTTAGAGCACGAAAATTGTTTTTAAGCAAAATTTAATTATTTTGACCTTGACCTTTGACATTTATGACCCATAAAAGAATAGGGCACTTCTATAGTCCATGGGCAATAATTGTATGAAGTTTTAAGACAGACTCATATGGTAGGGGTATTACAATTCAAATCATAAATTTGATTCAAGCATTATGATAGGCTGATTTATTTTGCATACTTCCATGAACAAAATTTATATATAGCAAGCCACTACATGTACATGTATTTATTCATTTGTTTCTTTCAATGGGGTTTAATATCCTTTTTAAAAAATTTTCAGCAATATTGTGGCAGCTGGAGCTACTTACAATAGATTCCAGGTATATCTCGCACCAGTACTGCCATTACATCCTTTCCTAGCCTTCAGCTGTTATTCCACTTAGGTTAATGATTATACACCCATTGGTGAGAGAAAAATGAAAGAAAGGATATAGGCCACCAACCGGGATCGAACCAATGATACCCTATGATTGAAGATTTGGAGTCTGATGCGCTACCAACTATGCTATGACGATTTGTTTGTTTGAATGGGGTTTTACGCCGCTTTCAACTATCTTTCAGTTATATTGCGGCAGCACCTAACAATGGAATCCTGATATTTCTCATACCAGTAGTACCATTACATCCTTTCCTAGCCTCCAGCTGCTATCCCACATAGGTCTACGATTATCGACCCATTGGTGGTGCTATGACGAGGGCCATGTATTTTGTATACCTAGGTACAAAGTAGATCCATAAAACTCAAAACTTGTAAAATATTTGCTTGATGACATTTCAATGAGGTCTGAGCCTAAAAGCTTTGTCACACTTATGTATGAATCTGCTTTGCTACAAGTAATTTCTACATTTCCTACAATGATTTCTTCTCAAACATGAGGGCCTGAGACGCTCTACTGGTTATCAAGTTTTCCGTTAAAGAAATCTGATATTTAAAGAAGTTAATTGCTCAAAGAAGAATGCATAAAGAAAAAAAAAAGGGCTTTATCCCCTTTATCATTTTAAGCAAAAATCCTTAAGGCCCTTTTTCCCATGTTTCATGGCGGATCCACTCCATTTCCACAAGAAACTTACCTTATGACCCTACAATCATTCTGTGAATATTTCATCAGAATCTGACAATAATTGTGGACTTTATAACATAAACAGGATTGTTTTGAATGAAAATCAATAAGGCCCCTTTTCCTGTGTTTTCTGATGGATCAATTTCATTCCAAAAGGAACTTTCCTTACAACCCCCTTTTCTTGTGTCACTTAACCAATCAGACCTAATTTACAAAGAAACAATCCAAATGATGGTACAATCATTCTATTAAAGTTTGAAGAGATTCTGATAAAGACTGAGGACATTGTTGTGTTTATGAGGATTTGGTAATAATTTTTCATACTGCCCCTTTTCCTATTATACTAGACAGATCAGGCCCGATTTGGAAAGAAACAATCCTTATGATGGTACAAACATTCTGTGAAAGTTTGAACAGAATCTGATGAAAACTGCAGACTTTATCTTGGTGTAAATTTTTTTAAAAAAATTTTTCATAAGGCTCCTTTTCCTGTGATACTTGAAGGATCAGGTCTCATGTCAGCATCAACAATCGTGATTATTGTACAATGAATCTGTGAAGGTTTTAATAAAATAAAATGAAAGCTCTGGACTTGGTTACAAGGATTATAGATAAAATTCTCAAAAGGCCCCTTTTCCCATGATACTAGACAGATCATGCTTAATTTAAAAAGAGAGAAAGAATTCCTCATGATGGAATAATCATTCTGTGAAAGTTTTAACAGAATCTGATGAAAACTGTTGACTTTATTGTGGTACAATGATTTTAACATTAAATTTCATAATGCTCCTATTCCTGTGATACTTGACGGATCAGGTCTAATGCAAACATCAACAATCATTATCATTGTAAGAAGAACTGTAGAAGAAGAAGTCACAATTTTTCTTCTCTATATATTCTATAAAGGAAAATAATTAAAAGGAGCAGAACTCCTGAAATAATGAAAATTGCAGGTGCAAAAGTACCCATAATAGAAAGGATTCTAGGAAATTGGTGAAGAACTGAAGGAGAAGAAGCGGTAACAAAATTGTTTAACAAATGGAACGATATCAACTTGTTTTAGAAAATTGGATTATTTTCCCTGACAAGAGTGGAAATCATTGTGGCAAATGAAGCAATTGCTTGTGACAACTGATGATTTCTTTTGTTATAATATTTTCCTGTAGGCATTTCTGTTTTGGAGAAGAATTTAAAAAGTTTTCACTTATATGCACCTATGTAAAACTTCAATTACTTACGATCCCAAGGGACGGGCAAATTTGATAGAGATCCACCAGATGATGCTACATACCAAATATGTAAGTCTTATGGTTTTGGAGAAGAAGATTTTTTGAGTTGTCACTATAATTATAAGCCTATGTAAAATTTGTGACCCCCGGGGATAGGCCAATTTTTACCTGGGGGGCAATAATTTGAACTATCTTGGTAAAGGTCCATAGGATGATGCTCTATACCAAATATTAACGCTGTGGGCATTTCTCATTATTTCTGTTTCGGAGACGAAGATGTTCAAAAGTTTTCACTATATGAACTATAAGTTCAAACTTGTGACCCCGAGGACGGGCCAATTTTGACCCAGAAGGCCTAATTTGAAATTCTTTGTAGAGGTCTACTAGATGATGCCACATACCAAATATCAAAGCTCTTGGCCTTTCTGTTTCATCAAAAAAAAATTATTAAAGTTTTCACTATATACACCTACGTAAAACTTGTGCCCCATGGGTACGGGCCAATTTTGACCCTTGGGCCATAATCTTGATAGAGGTCCACCAGATGATACTACATATCAAATATCAAAGCTGTAGGCCTTATGTTTTCAGAGAAGAAAATTTTTTAAAGATTTTCTGAAATTCGTCCAATTTATTGTCATGGCAACCAGAGTTCTGCATAGAATTAAATTCTTTTGAAAAACTTTGGAAGAGTTTGACCAAAGGAACATTCCTGCTAAGTTTGATCAATATCTGTCCAGTAGTTTTAGCTGCAGAGAAAACACCGTTTTTTATATTCTATTTAGCATAATAATTCAAAGGGGCATAACTCCTGAAACAGTTGATTAATCATTATGAAAATTGCAGGTGCACAAGTTCCCATTGCAAGGAAGATTTCGGTAAAGTTTCAGCAAAATTGGTCCGTAAATTATGTCCACGGATGGATGAACAGACAGACAGACAGACAACCTGATTCCAGTATACCCCCTATAACTTCATTGTTGATGGTATAAAAATCTAGAATTTCATAGTCTACAACTCCTTTCAATTTGGACCAGTCTAAAATTTTACCATCTTGTAATGGGTTAGCAGTCAAAAAATACTTACATAGACTCTGCTTTTCCATTTTGTCACAGACAGTAAGTACAGAATCGCTTTTTGTTGAATGGTCACTGTCTTCGACAACTTCTTCTTCAAGTTTATGTGCCAGCGTCACCCTCCTCCACTTGAAAAAATGAAGAAAAAATAATTGAGATTAAAGAGATGAAGATGCTAAAATTTTGTTTATGGAGGTATGAATAATCTTTTCCGGCCAATCAGAATGCTTGTTTTTTAAAAATGAAACTTACAATAAAATCATACCATTGTGATAATAAATGAGTGATATTGCTTGTTACAAGCTTGCTTGTATTATCTTCATCTCTTGAATAAATATCATCAACAGAGGAAGTCGACACTTCGAAATTATATCTCGAAAAACTTCAACATGTGATCAATGTATTCATAAACTTCCAGTACAAGTGAAGCAAAGCTAAAGAAGAAATTCACATTATGTATTAAAGTGAATGTGTAGAAAGAGAGGAATTCATGAAATTTCAAAAGGAGAAAATTCTTTTACATGCGAGATTTGGCACTCCATTATTGTGTATTGCAAAACTCAACATGCAATCAAAGCATTTTTTACAGTTGCCTTACAACTGATGCAAATCTGAAGACAAAATTTCTTATAAATGCATGCATAGGGTAAAAATGTCTAAGATCAAGGTAGGATAAGTCTTTAAACAGGGGAAGTTAACACTTCAAAATTGCATCTTGGAAACTTCAACATGACATGTGATCGATGTACTTTCAAGTTTCAGCATACTTGATGCAAAACTGAGTTTGCGACACACAGTTAACAGTATTTTGAACACAGAAAAATGGGTGGATAGATAGGCAATAGTAACTCATGATTTGTTTGTTTGTTTGAATGGGGTTTTACGCCGCTTTCAACAATCTTTCAGTTATATTGCGGCAGCTGGAGCACCTAACAATGGATTCCTGGTATTTCTCACACCAGTACCGCCATCACATCCTTTCCTAGCCTTCAACTGCTGTCCCACATAGGTCTACAATTATCGACCCATTGGTGGGAGACAAATAGTCGGAAAGGATGAGTGCCGCCGTAGGGGATCGAACAGTAACTCATGAAAACACCCCGATGCTTTTCTATCTAAAAACAAGAAGGCCAGTGGCCCTGGCTCTTACCTGAGATAAGACTCTTTTTCATTAAGGCCTAATACTAACTGGGTTGGAAGACCTCCTTTAAAATTTAACTAAAATCAACTTATGTTGCCATGCCAACCAATGCTTTCAACAGATTTCATATCCTTTAGTAATAATTAAATGGGGGCAACCTAGGGAAAATTTCTGCCAAATTTGGTTAAAACTGGCCACATAATTTTAGACGAGTTGCCTTCCTAATTTCTACTTAGGCCAAAACACCCTGTGGCTCTGAAATTTTAGCAATTTTGAAAGAGATCAATGTACTGATGCTTCATGCAAAAATTCATGATTCTGAAACAGGAGGAGGTAATTGTTTTTTGCTATCATGGCAACCAGAGCTTTCAACTGATTTCATTTCTTTGGTTGATATTTGTCCAGTGGTTTGGAATGAGATGCCTCTTTAAAAATCCTCTTTATCTCAAAATAAGACAAATTCCTCCGGGGCTCCACCCCTGGGGCACCGATGGAAATGATTTTAGCAATTTCTAAAGAGGACAATGTACTGAATCTTCATGCAAAATATCGAGGTTCTAGGACTTCTGGGTCAAAGGAGAAGATTTTTAAAGATTGTTTAAAAATGTCACTTTTGTTGCCATAGTAACCAGAGTTTTTAATGGATTCAAATTTTTTATGCAATTTTTACAAGGCACCATGGCACCTAAGAAACACCTCTGCAAAATTTGTTTGAAATTGGCCAAGTGGTTTTGGAAGAGATGTTGATTTAAAGGTAGGTATCAATGTTTTTTTCATATCACAGATTTTAATGATTTCTATTTCCTCTCATATACTATTTGAATACAATATGCTGCAAAGGACTTTTGCAAAAACCTGAGGTCGTTTATCAGAAAAAAGCAGGGTATTTCCCTAATAGCCTACGTAGGCTATTAATCTATTTTTAGATTAATCCGAGACAGTTGCGAAGATTATAGGGCATTCAGGTGGCGCGAATAACCGTTAGAACCTTGCATGTAGTTTAAATTACATCAAACCAACGTCATCGTTATGTCATCAGGAGTAATGTTCGCTAGCCGGTCTGTAAAGATCAGTTCAAAACTATCGCAAGCGTTATTACGAATATAAACGCGTACTGTAGTTTTGCGCTTAGCCTTCAGGTGAAATGATTGAGGACGTTGGCTGTTTCGCTAGTAAATTTGTTACCTTCTTTTGACTTTGGGTCATATGCAAATGAGGCCATGCGGTGTCTACAACCAAATTCCGTGATATCTAAAAATAACCTGGAATTCCACTGAGCCTTTCCGATATAACCACAAAAACCACTTTATGTCTTTTAGATTACCACCAAGACAATACCTGACCTAACTGAAAGTATTAAATGTTCGTTTGAGTCTATTTTTCGGCACTTTGTAATTTTTTCTTATCTAGGTTTCAGAAACATCGATACCTCCCTTTAAGACTTCTTTATTTCTATATGAGCTCCAACCCCCCTGGGGCCCGGCCTCTGAAGGCCTGAGGTGATGATTTGAACAATTCTGAAAGAGGTCAATGTACTGATGCTGCATGCAAAATATCATGGTTCTATGCCTTCTGGGCCAGCAGGAGATAATTCTTAAAGATTTTTTTTAAATTTCAGTTTTGTTGCTAAAGCAACTAGAGTTTTGATTGGTTTCAATTCTTTCAGCAATTTTCAAAGGGCACCACCTAAGGAACATTTTATGCCAAATTTGGGTGAAATTGACCCGCTGGTTTGGCAAGAGGTGCTTTTTTCAAAAATTCTTTATATCAATATAATATAAGCCCCCCCCCCCCCCCTCTCCGGCTCCGCCCCTGAGGACCTGAAGGTGATGATTTTAGTAAAAGAGGTCAATGTACTGATGCTACATTCAAAATATCATGGCTGCAATTTTCAAGGGGCACCACCTAAAGAGCATTTCTGCCAATTTTGGTTGAAATAGGCCCAGTGGTTTTGGAGATGTTGTTTTAAAAATCTTTCTTTATTTATAAAGACACCCCAGGGTCCACCCCAGTAGAAACCCAAGCGTGATGATTTTAGCAATTTAAAAGAGGTCAATGTAATAATGCTTCATGCAAAATATCAAGGTTCCAGGACTTCTTGGTCAGGAGGAGATTTTTTTTTCTTCATTATTGGGACAGAAAACTTGCTCAAATACATTTTTAATGGATATTCATAAAATTTCTTGACGTAAGTGAAGGAATTACCAATTTATACAAAGACACAAAAAATATACAATTCATATTTACCCAGAGGCTTGGTTTCATATTTCAGTTTAAATCCTCTTCCTTCATACTACTGTTATCAATGTAGAAGTAGACATCCAGCTTGGCTGTTCTGGATATGTATGCAAACTGCCCCCACCCACAAAATTTGGTATCATTGTCCTGATCAACAATTCTCACAAAATAATACCTGAAATGACCTAAAACACCCATCACCTATCTCAGCCCTATGATGAGATAATTGAACAAGGTAGAAGGCCTTTCAAAGTTTTTCAATTACAAATTGGTCAATTGGTCCCCTAGACACACTGCAGTCACCAAACTTAATGTTCCTTTTCATTTAAACAAAGTAGAAGACCATTCAAATTTTTTAAATACAAATTGGTCCCCCCACACACTGCAGTCACACCTTTGACCGCATTAAAGTCCTGAAATTTTAAATCAAATAATTGAAGATGTGCCAGAACTTACCAGCTCCGAAAGTCTCAAAACATCCCCATTACGTATCAATTTGTTTATTCACACCCATCTTGGCCCACTTATGAAAAAATTGAATATGATAGAATGGTTTGTAAGATTATCAAATACTAATTGGTCCCCCAGCTGTATCCCGGTCTGCTATTTGAACTTTTGTCATTCAACCAAAACAAACCCTTGAAAAAATAAAATGAATTGAAAGAAGATGCACAAGAATACTTCTTGATTTAATGCTAAAGCCCGAATCTTAACCAAGCCCAGAAAAGCGCATGTCATTTGGCTTTTTTCTTTACTAACATCATTGAAGATGCCTAATAACATATTCTTATCCTTATCTTGCCTGCCACTAAAGTCTCAAAACTCACTTGTCACTTACCAATTTCTTTATTTTTACCCATCTTAACCTAGTCATGAGTGAATACAAACATATTTAGAAAGACTAAAAGGACAAAAACATAACAAACAAAAATGTTAAGACGGACAGACAAACATTAAGAATGACAGGATAAATACACATCAGAGGACAATTTACAAAACCTGTTAATAAATAGAAAAAAAAAAAGAGAGAAAGACTAATAATATCTGTCCTCGCAGAAAACCTCTAATCTGTTGAACAAGAGGTTCCCCAGACAGGCAGATAAAGTTACTTCAAACTTGATCCCTGCCAAAGCAACCACAACAGTTACAAGCTGAAACCGCCCTGACATGATTCAAGTGTTATTGTTAACCACTCTGTGTCCAAAACTTATCCGAAACGAAATAACATGAATGGTTTTGTAAAATTATATTAATAGTTTCTAACAATTGATAGGAATATAAGCATTTTAAGTAAGCCGTCATAGTGCAGTTGGTAGGGCTTGGGCCTGTCAATCTAGAGGTCCCGGGTTCGATCCCAGACGGTGGCACTCATCTTTTCCGACTATTTGTCTCTCACCAATGGGTTGATAATCGTAGACCTATGTGGGATAGCAGTTGCAGGCTAGGAAAGGATGTAATGGTAGTACTGGTGTGAAAAATACCAGGATTCGATCGTCAGGTGCTCCAGCCGCCGCGATATAACTGAAAGAATGTTGAAAGTGGCGTAAAACCCCATTCAAACAAATAAAGCATTTCAAGTTTACTTTTATATAATCGTGTCACACGTGATTACATGGCATCAGTATGATGTAAATGTTAGATAAAATGTGTCCTGCAAAGTTAAAGTTAAATATCGCTAAATGAAAGAAATCAGAGATAATTTTTTGAGACAGAGAATTTATCATTCTAATAATTTCATTGGTTTGATTGTAAAATTACAATGTGACAATCCTTTGAAAGATTTCAATATTTCAATAAAAATCATTTTAAAATGTATTAAAATTGTAGAAGTCATTAGGAACAAGTTAAGAATCTACATACATTATTGTCTGATCCTAGTCCTCACCATATGTGTAGAATCAAATACAGAGAAAGACCCTTAATATCTGTCCTCGCAGAAAACCTCTAATCTGTTGAACAAGAGGTTCCCCGGACAGGCAGATAAAGTTACTTCAAACTTGATCCCTGCCAAAGCAACCACAACAGTTACAAGCTGAGACAGCCCTGACATGATTCAAGTGTTATTGTTAACCACTCTGTGTCCAAAACTTATCCGAAACGAAATAACAAGTGCTGAACGAATGGTTTTGTAAAATTATATTAATAGTTTCTAACAATTGATAGGAATATAAGCATTTTAAGTAGGCTGCCGTCACAGTGCAGTTGGTAGGGCTTGGGACTGTCAATCTAGAGGTCCCTGGTTCGATCCAAGACGGTGGCACTCATCTTTTCCGACTATTTGTCTCTCACCAATGGGTCAATAATTGTAGACCTATGTGGGATAGCAGTTGCAGGCTAGGAAAGGATGTAATGGTAGTACTGGTGTGAAAAATACCAGGATTCGATCGTTAGGTGCTCCAGCCACCGCGATATAACTGAAAGATTGTTGAAAGAGGCGTAAAACCCCATTCAAACAAATAAAGCATTTTAAGTTTTCTTTTATATAAGAGTGTCACACGTGATTACATGGCATCGGTATGACGTAAATGTTAGATAAAATGTGTCCTGCAAAGTTAAAGTTAAATATCGCTAAATGAAAGAAATCAGAGATAATTTTTTGAGACAGAGAATTTATCATTCTAATAATTTCATTGGTTTGATTATAAAATTACAATGTGACCATCCTTTGAAAGATTTCGAAATTTCAATGAAAATCATTTTAAAATGTATTAAAATTGTAGAAGTCATTAGGAACAAGTTAAGAATCTACATACATTATTGTCTGATCCTAGTCCTCACCATATGTGTAGAATCAAATCTAGAGAAAGACCCTTAATATCTGTCCTTGCATAAAACCTCTTATCTGTTGAACAAGAGGTTCCCCGGACAGGCAGATAAAGTTACTTCAAACTTGATCCCTGCCAAAGCAACCACAACAGTTACAAGCTGAGACCGCCCTGACATGATTCAAGTGTTATTGTTAACCACTCTGTGTCCAAAACTTATCCAAAACGAAATAACAAGTGCTGAACGAATGGTTTTGTAAAATTATATTAATAGTTTCTAACAATTGATAGGAATATAAGCATTTTAAGTAGGCCGCCGTCATAGTGCAGTTGGTAGGGCTTGGGACTGTCAATCTAGAGGTCCCGGGTTCGATCCCAGACGGTGGCACTCATCTTTTCCGACTATTTGTCTCTCACCAATGGGTCAATAATTGTAGACCTATGTGGGATAGCAGTTGCAGGCTAGGAAAGGATGTAATGGTAGTACTTGTGTGAAAAATACCAGGATTCCATAGTCAGGTGCTCCAGCCGCCGCGATATAACTGAAAGAATGTTGAAAGTGGCGTAAAACCCCATTCAAACAAATAAAGCATTTACAGTTTACTTTTATATAAGCGTGTCACACGTGATTTACATGGCATCAGTATGATGTAAATGTTAGATAAAATGTGTCCTGCAAAGTTAAAGTTAAATATCGCTAAATGAAAGAAATCAGAGATAATTTTTTGAGACAGAGAATTTATCATTCAAATAATTTCATTGGTTTGATTGTAAAATTACAATGTGACAATCCTTTGAAAGATTTCAATATTTCAATGAAAATCATTTTAAAATGTATTAAAATTGTAGAAGTCATTAGGAACAAGTTAAGAATCTACATACATTATTGTCTGATCCTAGTCCTCACCATATGTGTAGAATCAAGTATAGAGAAAGACCCTTAATATCTGTCCTGCAGAAAACCTCTAATCTGTTGAACAAGAGGTTCCCTGGACAGGCAGATAAAGTTACTTCAAACTTGATCCCTGCCAAAGCAACCACAACAGTTACAAGCTGAAACCGCCCTGACATGATTCAAGTGTTATTGTTAACCACTCTGTGTCCAAAACTTATCCGAAACGAAATAACAAGTGCTGAACGAATGGTTTTGTAAAATTAGATTAATAGTTTCTAACAATTGATAGGAAAATAAGCATTTTAAGTAGGCCACCGTCATAGTGCAGTTGGTAGGGTTTGGGACTGTCAATCTAGAGGTCCCGGGTTCGATCCCAGACGGTGGCACTCATCTTTTCCGTCTATTTGTCTCTCACCAATGGGTCGATAATCGTAGACCTATGTGGGATAGCAGTTGTAGGCTAGGAAAGGATGTAATGGTAGTACTGGTGTGAAAAATACCAGGATTCCATCGTTAGGTGCTCCAGCGCCGCGATATAACTGAAAGATTGTTGAAAGCCCCATTCAAACAAATAAAGCATTTACAGTTTACTTTTATATAAGCGTGTCACACGTGATTAGATGGCATCAGTATGATGTAAATGTTAGATAAAATGTGTCTTGAAAAGTTAAAGTTAAATATCGCTAAATGAAAGAAATCAGAGATAATTTTTTGAGACAGAGAATTTATCATTCTAATAATTTCATTGGTTTGATTGTAAAATTACAATGTGACAATCCTTTGAAAGATTTCAATATTTCAATAAAAATCATTTTAAAATGTATTAAAATTGTAGAACTGATTAGGAACAAGTTAAGAATCTACATACATTATTGTCTGATCCTAGTCCTCACCATATGTGTAGAATCAAATATAGAGAAAGACCCTTAATATCTGTCCTTGCAGAAAACCTCTAATCTGTTGAACAAGAGGTTCCCCGGACTGGCAGATAAAGTTACTTCAAACTTGATCCCTGCCAAAGCAACCACAACAGTTACAAGCTGAGACCACCCTGACATGATTCAAGTGTTATTGCTAACCACTCTGTGTCCAAAACTTATCCGAAACGAAATAACAAGTGCTGAATGAATGGTTTTGTAAAATTAGATTAATAGTTTCTAACAATTGATAGGAATATAAGCATTTTAAGTAGCCCGCCGTCATAGTGCAGTTGGTAGGGCTTGGGACTGTCAATCTAGAAGTCCCGGGTTCGATCCCAGACGGTGGCACTCATCTTTTCTGACTATTTGTCTCTCACCAATGGGTCAATAATTGTAGACCTATGTGGGATAGCAGTTGCAGGCTAGGAAAGGATGTAATGGTAGTACTGGTGTGAAAAATACCAGGATTCGATCGTTAGGTGCTCCAGCGCCGCGATATTACCGAAAGATTGTTGAAAGCGGCGTAAAACCCCATTCAAACAAAAAAAGCATTTACAGTTTACTTTTATAAAAGCGTGTCACACATGATTACATGGCATCGGTATGACGTAAATGTTAGATAAAATGTGTCCTGCAAAATTAAAGTTAAATATCGCTAAATGAAAGAAATCAGAGATCATTTTTTGAGACAGAGAATTTATCATTCTAATAATTTCATTGGTTTGATTGTAAAATTACAATGTGACAATCCTTTGAAAGATTTCGATATTTCAATGAAAATCATTTTAAAATGTATTAAAATTGTAGAAGTCATTAGGAACAAGTTAAGAATCTACATACATTATTGTCTGATCCTAGTCCTCACCATATGTGTAGAATCAAATATAGAGAAAGACCCTTAATATCTGTCCTCGCAGAAAACCTCTTATCTGTTGAACAAGAGGTTCCCCGGACAGGCAGATAAAGTTTCTTCAAACTTGATCCCTGCCAAAGCAACCACAACAGTTACAAGCTGAGACCGCCCTGACATGATTCAAGTGTTATTGTTAACCACTCTGTGTCCAAAACTTATCCGAAACGAAATAACAAGTGCTGAACAAATGGTTTTGTAAAATTATATTAATAGTTTCTAACAATTGATAGGAAAATAAGCATTTTAAGTAGGCCGCCGTCATAGTGCAGTTGGTAGGGCTTGGGACTGTCAATGTAGAGGTCCCTGGTTCGATCCCAGACGGTGGCACTCATCTTTTCCGACTATTTGTCTCTCACCAATGGGTCAATAATTGTAGACCTATGTGGGATGGCAGTTGCAGGCTAGGAAAGGATGTAATGGTAGTACTGGTGTGAAAAATACCAGGATTCCATCGTTAGGTGCTCCAGCCGCCGCGATATAACTGAAAGATTGTTGAAAGCGGCGTAAAGCCCCATTCAAACAAATAAAGCATTTACAGTTTACTTTTGTATAAGCGTGTCACACGTGATTACATGGCATCCGTATGACATAAATGTTAGATAAAATGTGTCCTGCAAAGTTAAAGTTAAATATCGCTAAATGAAAGAAATCAGAGATAATTTTTTGAGACAGAGAATTTATCATTCTAATAATTTCATTGGTTTGATTGTAAAATTACAACGTGACAATCCTTTGAAAGATTTTGATATTTCAATGAAAATAATTTTAAAATGTATTAAAATTATAGAAGTCATTAGGAACAAGTTAAGAATCTACATACATTATTGTCTGATCCTAGTCCTCACCATATGTGTAGAATCAAATATAGAGAAAGACCCTAAATATCTGTCCTCGCAGAAAACCTCTTATCTGTTGAACAAGAGGTTCCCCGGACAGGCAGATAAAGTTACCTCAAACTTGATCCCTGCCAAAGCAACCACAACAGTTACAAGCTGAGACCGCCCTGACATGATTCAAGTGTTATTGTTAACCACTCTGTGTCCAAAACTTATCCGAAACGAAATAACAAGTGATGAACGAATGGTTTTGTAAAATTATATTAATAGTTTCTAACGATTGATAGGAATATAAGCATTTTAAGTAGGCCGCCGTCATAGTGCAGTTGGTAGGGCTTGGGACTGTCAATCTAGAGGTCCCTGGTTCGATCCCAGACGGTGGCACTCATCTTTTCCGTCTATTTGTCTCTCACCAATGGGTCAATAATTGTAGACCTATGTGGGATGGCAGTTGGAGGCTAGGAAAGGATGTAATGGTAGTACTGGTGTGAAAAATACCAGGATTCCATCGTAAGGTGCTCCAGCCGCGGCGATATAACTGAAAGATTGTTGAAAGCGGCGTAAAACCTCATTCAAACAAAAAAAGCATTTTAAGTTTACTTTTAAATAAGCGTGTCACACGTGATTAGATGGCATCGGTATGATGTAAATGTTAGATAAAATGTGTCCTGCAAAGTTAAAGTTAAATATCGCTAAATGAAAGAAATCAGAGATAATTTTTTGAGACAGAGAATTTATCATTCTAATAATTTCATTGGTTTGATTGTAAAATTACAACGTGACAATCCTTTGAAAGATTTTGATATTTCAATGAAAATAATTTTAAAATGTATTAAAATTATAGAAGTCATTAGGAACAAGTTAAGAATCTACATACATTATTGTCTGATCCTAGTCCTCACCATATGTGTACAATCAAATATAGAGAAAGACCCTTAATATCTGTCCTCGCAAAAAACCTCTTATCTGTTGAACAAGAGGTTCCCCGGACTGGCAGATAAAATGACTTCAAACTTGATCCCTGCCAAAGCAACCACAACAGTTACAAGCTGAGACTGCCCTGACATGATTCAAGTGTTATTGTTAACCACTCTGTGTCCAAAACTTATCCGAAACGAAATAACAAGTGCTGAACGAATGGTTTTGTAAAATTATATTAATAGTTTCTAACGATTGATAGGAAAATAAGCATTTTAAGTAGGCTGCCGTCATAGTGCAGTTGGTAGGGCTTTGGACTGTCAATCTAGAGGTCCCGGGTTCGATCCCAGACGGTGGCACTCATCTTTTCCGTCTATTTGTCTCTCACCAATGGGTCGATAATCGTAGACCTATGTGGGATAGCAGTTGGAGGCTAGGAAAGGATGTAATGGTAGTACTGGTGTGAAAAATACCAGGATTCCATCGTTAGGTGCTCCAGCCGCCGCGTTATAACTGAAAGATTGTTGAAAGCGGCATAAAACCCCATTCAAACAAAAAAAGCATTTACAGTTTACTTTTATATAAGCGTGTCACACGTGATTAGATGGCATCGGTATGACGTAAATGTTAGATAAAATGTGTCCTGCAAAGTTAAAGTTAAATATCGCTAAATGAAAGAAATCAAACATAATTTTTTGAGACAGAGAATTTATCATTCTAATAATTTCATTGGTTTGATTGTAAAATTACAATCTGACAATCCTTTGAAAGATTTTGATATTTCAATGAAAATAATTTTAAAATGTATTTAAATTATAGAAGTAATTAGGAACAACTAAGAATCTACATACATTATTGTCTGATCCTAGTCCTCACCATATATGTACAATCAAATATAGAGAAAGACCCTTAATATCTGTCCTCGCAGAAAACCTCTTATCTGTTGGACAAGAGGTTCCCCGGACAGGCAGATAAAGTTACTTCAAACTTGATCCCTGCCAAAGCAACCACAACAGTTACAAGCTGAGACCGCCCTGACATGATTCAAGTATTATTGTTAACCACTCTGTGTCCAAAACTTATCCGAAACGAAATAACAAGTGATGAACGAATGGTTTTGTAAAATTATATTAATAGTTTCTAACGATTGATAGGAATATAAGCATTTTAAGTAGGCCGCCGTCATAGTGCAGTTGGTAGGGCTTGGGACTGTCAATCTAGAGGTCCCTGGTTCGATCCCAGACGGTGGCACTCATCTTTTCCGTCTATTTGTCTCTCACCAATGGGTCAATAATTGTAGACCTATGTGGGATGGCAGTTGGAGGCTAGGAAAGGATGTAATGGTAGTACTGGTGTGAAAAATACCAGGATTCCATCGTAAGGTGCTCCAGCCGCGGCGATATAACTGAAAGATTGTTGAAAGCGGCGTAAAACCTCATTCAAACAAAAAAAGCATTTTAAGTTTACTTTTAAATAAGCGTGTCACACGTGATTAGATGGCATCGGTATGATGTAAATGTTAGATAAAATGTGTCCTGCAAAGTTAAAGTTAAATATCGCTAAATGAAAGAAATCAGAGATAATTTTTTGAGACAGAGAATTTATCATTCTAATAATTTCATTGGTTTGATTGTAAAATTACAACGTGACAATCCTTTGAAAGATTTTGATATTTCAATGAAAATAATTTTAAAATGTATTAAAATTATAGAAGTCATTAGGAACAAGTTAAGAATCTACATACATTATTGTCTGATCCTAGTCCTCACCATATGTGTACAATCAAATATAGAGAAAGACCCTTAATATCTGTCCTCGCAAAAAACCTCTTATCTGTTGAACAAGAGGTTCCCCGGACTGGCAGATAAAATGACTTCAAACTTGATCCCTGCCAAAGCAACCACAACAGTTACAAGCTGAGACTGCCCTGACATGATTCAAGTGTTATTGTTAACCACTCTGTGTCCAAAACTTATCCGAAACGAAATAACAAGTGCTGAACGAATGGTTTTGTAAAATTATATTAATAGTTTCTAACGATTGATAGGAAAATAAGCATTTTAAGTAGGCTGCCGTCATAGTGCAGTTGGTAGGGCTTTGGACTGTCAATCTAGAGGTCCCGGGTTCGATCCCAGACGGTGGCACTCATCTTTTCCGTCTATTTGTCTCTCACCAATGGGTCGATAATCGTAGACCTATGTGGGATAGCAGTTGGAGGCTAGGAAAGGATGTAATGGTAGTACTGGTGTGAAAAATACCAGGATTCCATCGTTAGGTGCTCCAGCCGCCGCGTTATTACTGAAAGATTGTTGAAAGCGGCATAAAACCCCATTCAAACAAAAAAAGCATTTACAGTTTACTTTTATATAAGCGTGTCACACGTGATTAGATGGCATCGGTATGACGTAAATGTTAGATAAAATGTGTCCTGCAAAGTTAAAGTTAAATATCGCTAAATGAAAGAAATCAAACATAATTTTTTGAGACAGAGAATTTATCATTCTAATAATTTCATTGGTTTGATTGTAAAATTACAATCTGACAATCCTTTGAAAGATTTTGATATTTCAATGAAAATAATTTTAAAATGTATTTAAATTATAGAAGTAATTAGGAACAACTAAGAATCTACATACATTATTGTCTGATCCTAGTCCTCACCATATATGTACAATCAAATATAGAGAAAGACCCTTAATATCTGTCCTCGCAGAAAACCTCTTATCTGTTGGACAAGAGGTTCCCCGGACAGGCAGATAAAGTTACTTCAAACTTGATCCCTGCCAAAGCAACCACAACAGTTACAAGCTGAGACCGCCCTGACATGATTCAAGTGTTATTGTTAACCACTCTGTGTCCAAAACTTATCCGAAACGAAATAACAAGTGCTGAACGAATGGTTTTGTAAAATTATATTAATAGTTTCTAACAATTGATAGGAATATAAGCATTTTAAGTAGGCCGCCATCATAGTGCAGTTGGTTGGGCTTTGGACTGTCAATCTAGAGGTCCCGGGTTCGATCCCAGACGGTGGCACTCATCTTTTCCGTCTATTTGTCTCTCACCAATGGGTCAATAATTGTAGACCTATGTGGGATGGCAGTTGGAGGCTAGGAAAGGATGTAATGGTAGTACTGGTGTGAAAAATACCAGGATTCCATCGTAAGGTGCTCCAGCCGCGGCGATATAACTGAAAGATTGTTGAAAGCGGCGTAAAACCTCATTCAAACAAAAAAAGCATTTTAAGTTTACTTTTAAATAAGCGTGTCACACGTGATTAGATGGCATCGGTATGATGTAAATGTTAGATAAAATGTGTCCTGCAAAGTTAAAGTTAAATATCGCTAAATGAAAGAAATCAGAGATAATTTTTTGAGACAGAGAATTTATCATTCTAATAATTTCATTGGTTTGATTGTAAAATTACAACGTGACAATCCTTTGAAAGATTTTGATATTTCAATGAAAATAATTTTAAAATGTATTAAAATTATAGAAGTCATTAGGAACAAGTTAAGAATCTACATACATTATTGTCTGATCCTAGTCCTCACCATATGTGTACAATCAAATATAGAGAAAGACCCTTAATATCTGTCCTCGCAAAAAACCTCTTATCTGTTGAACAAGAGGTTCCCCGGACAGGCAGATAAAATGACTTCAAACTTGATCCCTGCCAAAGCAACCACAACAGTTACAAGCTGAGACTGCCCTGACATGATTCAAGTGTTATTATTAACCACTCTGTGTCCAAAACTTATCCGAAACGAAATAACAAGTGCTGAACGAATGGTTTTGTAAAATTATATTAATAGTTTCTAACGAGTGATAGGAAAATAAGCATTTTAAGTAGGCTGCCGTCATAGTGCAGTTGGTAGGGCTTTGGACTGTCAATCTAGAGGTCCCGGGTTCAATCCCAGATGGTGGCACTCATCTTTTCCGACTATTTGTCTTTCACCAATGGGTCAATAATCGTAGACCTATGTGGGATAGCAGTTGGAGGCTAGGAAAGGATGTAATGGTAGTACTGGTGTGAAAAATACCAGGATTCCATCGTTAGGTGCTCCAGCCGCCGCGATATAACTGAAAGATTGTTGAAAGCGGCGTAAAACCCCATTCAAACAAATAAGGCATTTTAAGTTTACTTTTATATAAGCGTGTCACACTTGATTACATGGCATCGGTATGACGTAAATGTTAGATAAAATGTGTCCTGCAAAGTTAAAGTTAAATATTGCTAAATGAAAGAAATCAGAGATAATTTTTTGAGACAGAGAATTTATCATTCTAATAATTTCATTGGTTTGATTGTAAAATTACAACATGACAATCCTTTGAAAGATTTCGATATTTCAATGAAAATCATTTTAAAATGTTTTAAAATTGTAGAAGTCATTAGGAACAAGTTAAGAATCTACATACATTATTGTCTGATCCTAGTCCTCACCATATGTGTAGAATTAAGTATAGAGAAAGACCCTTAATATCTGTCCCTGCAGAAAACCTCTAATCTGTTGAACAAGAGGTTCCCTGGACAGGCAGATAAAGTGACTTCAAACTTGATCCCTGCCAAAGCAACCACAACAGTTACAAGCTGAGACCGCTGTGACATGATTCAAGTGTTATTGTTAACCACTCTGTGTCCAAAACTTATCCGAAACGAAATAACAAGTGCTGAACGAATGGTTTTGTAAAATTATATTAATAGTTTCTAACAATTGATAGGAAAATAAGCATTTTAAGTAGACCGCCGTCATAGTGCAGTTAGTAGGGTTTGGGACTGTCAATCTAGAGGTCCCGGGTTCGATCCCAGACGGTGGCACTCATCTTTTCCGCTTATTTGTCTCTCACCAATGGGTCGATAATGGTAGACCTATGTGGGATAGCAGTTGGAGGCTAGGAAAGGATGTAATGGTAGTACTGGTGTGAAAAATACCAGGATTCCATCGTTAGGTGCTCCAGCCGCCGCGTTATAACTGAAAGATTGTTGAAAGCGGCATAAAACCCCATTCAAACAAAAAAAGCATTTACAGTTTACTTTTATATAAGCGTGTCACACGTGATTAGATGGCATCGGTATGACGTAAATGTTAGATAAAATGTGTCCTGCAAAGTTAAAGTTAAATATCGCTAAATGAAAGAAATCAAACATAATTTTTTGAGACAGAGAATTTATCATTCTAATAATTTCATTGGTTTGATTGTAAAATTACAATCTGACAATCCTTTGAAAGATTTTGATATTTCAATGAAAATAATTTTAAAATGTATTTAAATTATAGAAGTAATTAGGAACAACTAAGAATCTACATACATTATTGTCTGATCCTAGTCCTCACCATATGTGTACAATCAAATATAGAGAAAGACCCTTAATATCTGTCCTCGCAGAAAACCTCTTATCTGTTGGACAAGAGGTTCCCCGGACAGGCAGATAAAGTTACTTCAAACTTGATCCCTGCCAAAGCAACCACAACAGTTACAAGCTGAGACCGCCCTGACATGATTCAAGTGTTATTGTTAACCACTCTGTGTCCAAAACTTATCCGAAACGAAATAACAAGTGCTGAACGAATGGTTTTGTAAAATTATATTAATAGTTTCTAACAATTGATAGGAATATAAGCATTTTAAGTAGGCCACCGTCATAGTGCAGTTGGTAGGGCTTGGGACTGTCAATCTAGAGGTCCCTGGTTCGATCCCAGACGGTGGCACTCATCTTTTCCGACTATTTGTCTCTCACCAATGGGTCAATAATTGTAGACCTATGTGGGATAGCAGTTGCAGGCTAGGAAAGGATGTAATGGTAGTACTGGTGTGAAAAAAAAACAGGATTCCATCGTTAGGTGCTCCAGCCGCCGCGATATAACTGAAAGATTGTTGAAAGCGGCGTAAAGCCCCATTCAAACAAATAAAGCATTTACAGTTTACTTTTATAAAAGCGTGTCACACATGATTACATGGCATCGGTATGACGTAAATGTTAGATAAAATGTGTCCTGCAAAGTTAAAGTTAAATATCGCTAAATGAAAGAAATCAGAGATAATTTTTTGAGACAGAGAATTTATCATTCTAATAATTTCATTGGTTTGATTGTAAAATTACAATGTGACAACCCTTTGAAAGATTTTGATATTTCAATGAAAATCATTTTAAAATGTATTAAAATTGTAGAAGTCATTAGGAACAAGTTAAGAATCTACATACATTATTGTCTGATCCTAGTCCTCACCATATGTGTAGAATCAAATATAGAGAAAGACCCTTAATATCTGTCCTCGCAGAAAACCTCTTATCTGTTGAACAAGAGGTTCCCCGGACAGGCAGATAAAGTTACTTCAAACTTGATCCCTGCCAAAGCAACCACAACAGTTACAAGCTGAGACCGCCCTGACATGATTCAAGTGTTATTGTTAACCACTCTGTGTCCAAAACTTATCCGAAACGAAATAACAAGTGCTGAACGAATGGTTTTGTAAAATTATATTAATAGTTTCTAACAATTGATAGGAATATAAGCATTTTAAGTAGGCCGCCGTCATAGTGCAGTTGGTAGGGCTTGGGACTGTCAATCTAGAGGTCCCTGGTTCGATCCCAGACGGTGGCACTCATCTTTTCCGACTATTTGTCTCTCACCAATGGGTCAATAATTGTAGACCTATGTGGGATGGCAGTTGGAGGCTAGGAAAGGATGTAATGGTAGTACTGGTGTGAAAAATACCAGGATTTCATCGTAAGGTGCTCCAGCCGCCGCGATATAACTGAAAGATTGTTGAAAGCGGCGTAAAACCTCATTCAAACAAAAAAAGCATTTTAAGTTTACTTTTATATAAGCGTGTCACACGTGATTACATGGCATCGGTATGACGTAAATGTTAGATAAAATGTGTCCTGCAAAGTTAAAGTTAAATATCGCTAAATGAAAGAAATCAGAGATAATTTTTTGAGACAGAAATTTATCATTCTAATAATTTCATTGGTTTGATTGTAAAATTACAATGTGACAATCCTTTGAAAGATTTTGATATTTCAATGAAAATCATTTTAAAATGTATTAAAATTGTAGAAGTCATTAGGAACAAGTTAAGAATCTACATACATTATTGTCTGATCCTAGTCCTCACCATATGTGTACAATCAAATATAGAGAAAGACCCTTAATATCTGTCCTTGCAGAAAACCTCTTATCTGTTGAACAAGAGGTTCCCCGGACAGGCAGATAAAGTTTCTTCAAACTTGATCCCTGCCAAAGCAACCACAACAGTTACAAGCTGAGACCGCCCTGACATGATTCAAGTGTTATTGTTAACCACTCTGTGTCCAAAACTTATCCGAAACGAAATAACAAGTGCTGAACGAATGGTTTTGTAAAATCATATTAATAGTTTCTAACAATTGATAGGAATATAAGCATTTTAAGTAGGCCGCCGTCATAGTGCAGTTGGTAGGGCTTGGGACTGTCAATCTAGAGGTCCCTGGTTCGATCCCAGACGGTGGCACTCATTTTTTCCGACTATTTGTCTCTCACCAATGGGTCAATAATTGTAGACCTATGTGGGATGGCAGTTGGAGGCTAGGAAAGGATGTAATGGTAGTACTGGTGTGAAAAATACCAGGATTCCATCGTAAGGTGCTCCAGCCACCGCGATATAACTGAAAGATTGTTGAAAGAGGCGTTAAACCTCATTCAAACAAAAAAAACATTTTAAGTTTACTTTTATATAAGCGTGTCACACGTGATTAGATGGCATCGGTATGATGTAAATGTTAGATAAAATGTGTCCTGCAAAGTTAAAGTTAAATATCGCTAAATGAAAGAAATCAGAGATAATTTTTTGAGACAGAGAATTTATCATTCTAATAATTTCATTGGTTTGATTGTAAAATTACAACGTGACAATCCTTTGAAAGATTTTGATATTTCAATGAAAATAATTTTAAAATGTATTAAAATTATAGAAGTCATTAGGAACAAGTTAAGAATCTACATACATTATTGTCTGATCCTAGTCCTCACCATATGTGTAGAATCAAATATAGAGAAAGACCCTAAATATCTGTCCTCGCAGAAAACCTCTTATCTGTTGAACAAGAGGTTCCCCGGACAGGCAGATAAAGTTACCTCAAACTTGATCCCTGCCAAAGCAACCACAACAGTTACAAGCTGAGACCGCCCTGACATGATTCAAGTGTTATTGTTAACCACTCTGTGTCCAAAACTTATCCGAAACGAAATAACAAGTGCTGAACGAATGGTTTTGTAAAATTATATTTATAGTTTCTAACGATTGATAGGAATATAAGCATTTTAAGTAGGCCGCCGTCATAGTGCAGTTGGTAGGGCTTGGGACTGTCAATCTAGAGGTCCCTGGTTCGATCCCAGACGGTGGCACTCATCTTTTCCGTCTATTTGTCTCTCACCAATGGGTCAATAATTGTAGACCTATGTGGGATGGCAGTTGGAGGCTAGGAAAGGATGTAATGGTAGTACTGGTGTGAAAAATACCAGGATTCCATCGTAAGGTGCTCCAGCCGCCGCGATATAACTGAAAGATTGTTGAAAGCGGCGTAAAACCTCATTCAAACAAAAAAAGCATTTTAAGTTTACTTTTAAATAAGCGTGTCACACGTGATTAGATGGCATCGGTATGATGTAAATGTTAGATAAAATGTGTCCTGCAAAGTTAAAGTTAAATATCGCTAAATGAAAGAAATCAGAGATAATTTTTTGAGACAGAGAATTTATCATTCTAATAATTTCATTGGTTTGATTGTAAAATTACAACGTGACAATCCTTTGAAAGATTTTGATATTTCAATGAAAATAATTTTAAAATGTATTAAAATTATAGAAGTCATTAGGAACAAGTTAAGAATCTACATACATTATTGTCTGATCCTAGTCCTCACCATATGTGTACAATCAAATATAGAGAAAGACCCTTAATATCTGTCCTCGCAAAAAACCTCTTATCTGTTGAACAAGAGGTTCCCCGGACTGGCAGATAAAATGACTTCAAACTTGATCCCTGCCAAAGCAACCACAACAGTTACAAGCTGAGACTGCCCTGACATGATTCAAGTGTTATTGTTAACCACTCTGTGTCCAAAACTTATCCAAAACGAAATAACAAGTGCTGAACGAATGGTTTTGTAAAATTATATTAATAGTTTCTAACGATTGATAGGAAAATAAGCATTTTAAGTAGGCTGCCGTCATAGTGCAGTTGGTAGGGCTTTGGACTGTCAATCTAGAGGTCCCGGGTTCGATCCCAGACGGTGGCACTCATCTTTTCCGTCTATTTGTCTCTCACCAATGGGTCGATAATCGTAGACCTATGTGGGATAGCAGTTGGAGGCTAGGAAAGGATGTAATGGTAGTACTGGTGTGAAAAATACCAGGATTCCATCGTTAGGTGCTCCAGCCGCCGCGTTATAACTGAAAGATTGTTGAAAGCGGCATAAAACCCCATTCAAACAAAAAAAGCATTTACAGTTTACTTTTATATAAGCGTGTCACACGTGATTAGATGGCATCGGTATGACGTAAATGTTAGATAAAATGTGTCCTGCAAAGTTAAAGTTAAATATCGCTAAATGAAAGAAATCAAACATAATTTTTTGAGACAGAGAATTTATCATTCTAATAATTTCATTGGTTTGATTGTAAAATTACAATCTGACAATCCTTTGAAAGATTTTGATATTTCAATGAAAATAATTTTAAAATGTATTTAAATTATAGAAGTAATTAGGAACAACTAAGAATCTACATACATTATTGTCTGATCCTAGTCCTCACCATATGTGTACAATCAAATATAGAGAAAGACCCTTAATATCTGTCCTCGCAGAAAACCTCTTATCTGTTGGACAAGAGGTTCCCCGGACAGGCAGATAAAGTTACTTCAAACTTGATCCCTGCCAAAGCAACCACAACAGTTACAAGCTGAGACCGCCCTGACATGATTCAAGTGTTATTGTTAACCACTCTGTGTCCAAAACTTATCCGAAACGAAATAACAAGTGCTGAACGAATGGTTTTGTAAAATTATATTAATAGTTTCTAACAATTGATAGGAATATAAGCATTTTAAGTAGGCCGCCATCATAGTGCAGTTGGTTGGGCTTTGGACTGTCAATCTAGAGGTCCCGGGTTCGATCCCAGATGGTGGCACTCATCTTTTCCGTCTATTTGTCTCTCACCAATGGGTCAATAATTGTAGACCTATGTGGGATGGCAGTTGGAGGCTAGGAAAGGATGTAATGGTAGTACTGGTGTGAAAAATACCAGGATTCCATCGTAAGGTGCTCCAGCTGCGGCGATA
This sequence comes from Fragum fragum, assembly GCA_946902895.1. Taxonomy (NCBI): domain Eukaryota; kingdom Metazoa; phylum Mollusca; class Bivalvia; order Cardiida; family Cardiidae; genus Fragum; species Fragum fragum. The sequence continues at coordinate 2,278,483 of OX336380.1, forward strand.
TAACTGAAAGATTGTTGAAAGCGGCGTAAAACCTCATTCAAACAAAAAAAGCATTTTAAGTTTACTTTTAAATAAGCGTGTCACACGTGATTAGATGGCATCGGTATGATGTAAATGTTAGATAAAATGTGTCCTGCAAAGTTAAAGTTAAATATCGCTAAATGAAAGAAATCAGAGATAATTTTTTGAGACAGAGAATTTATCATTCTAATAATTTCATTGGTTTGATTGTAAAATTACAACGTGACAATCCTTTGAAAGATTTTGATATTTCAATGAAAATCATTTTAAAATGTATTAAAATTATAGAAGTCATTAGGAACAAGTTAAGAATCTACATACATTATTGTCTGATCCTAGTCCTCACCATATGTGTACAATCAAATATAGAGAAAGACCCTTAATATCTGTCCTCGCAAAAAACCTCTTATCTGTTGAACAAGAGGTTCCCCGGACAGGCAGATAAAATGACTTCAAACTTGATCCCTGCCAAAGCAACCACAACAGTTACAAGCTGAGACTGCCCTGACATGATTCAAGTGTTATTATTAACCACTCTGTGTCCAAAACTTATCCGAAACGAAATAACAAGTGCTGAACGAATGGTTTTGTAAAATTATATTAATAGTTTCTAACGATTGATAGGAAAATAAGCATTTTAAGTAGGCTGCCGTCATAGTGCAGTTGGTAGGGCTTTGGACTGTCAATCTAGAGGTCCCGGGTTCAATCCCAGATGGTGGCACTCATCTTTTCCGACTATTTGTCTTTCACCAATGGGTCAATAATCGTAGACCTATGTGGGATAGCAGTTGGAGGCTAGGAAAGGATGTAATGGTAGTACTGGTGTGAAAAATACCAGGATTCCATCGTTAGGTGCTCCAGCCGCCGCGATATAACTGAAAGATTGTTGAAAGCGGCGTAAAACCCCATTCAAACAAATAAGGCATTTTAAGTTTACTTTTATATAAGCGTGTCACACTTGATTACATGGCATCGGTATGACGTAAATGTTAGATAAAATGTGTCCTGCAAAGTTAAAGTTAAATATTGCTAAATGAAAGAAATCAGAGATAATTTTTTGAGACAGAGAATTTATCATTCTAATAATTTCATTGGTTTGATTGTAAAATTACAACATGACAATCCTTTGAAAGATTTCGATATTTCAATGAAAATCATTTTAAAATGTTTTAAAATTGTAGAAGTCATTAGGAACAAGTTAAGAATCTACATACATTATTGTCTGATCCTAGTCCTCACCATATGTGTAGAATTAAGTATAGAGAAAGACCCTTAATATCTGTCCCTGCAGAAAACCTCTAATCTGTTGAACAAGAGGTTCCCTGGACAGGCAGATAAAGTGACTTCAAACTTGATCCCTGCCAAAGCAACCACAACAGTTACAAGCTGAGACCGCTGTGACATGATTCAAGTGTTATTGTTAACCACTCTGTGTCCAAAACTTATCCGAAACGAAATAACAAGTGCTGAACGAATGGTTTTGTAAAATTATATTAATAGTTTCTAACAATTGATAGGAAAATAAGCATTTTAAGTAGACCGCCGTCATAGTGCAGTTAGTAGGGTTTGGGACTGTCAATCTAGAGGTCCCGGGTTCGATCCCAGACGGTGGCACTCATCTTTTCCGCTTATTTGTCTCTCACCAATGGGTCGATAATCGTAGACCTATGTGGGATAGCAGTTGGAGGCTAGGAAAGGATGTAATGGTAGTACTGGTGTGAAAAATACCAGGATTCCATCGTTAGGTGCTCCAGCCGCCGCGTTATAACTGAAAGATTGTTGAAAGCGGCATAAAACCCCATTCAAACAAAAAAAGCATTTACAGTTTACTTTTATATAAGCGTGTCACACGTGATTAGATGGCATCGGTATGACGTAAATGTTAGATAAAATGTGTCCTGCAAAGTTAAAGTTAAATATCGCTAAATGAAAGAAATCAAACATAATTTTTTGAGACAGAGAATTTATCATTCTAATAATTTCATTGGTTTGATTGTAAAATTACAATCTGACAATCCTTTGAAAGATTTTGATATTTCAATGAAAATAATTTTAAAATGTATTTAAATTATAGAAGTAATTAGGAACAACTAAGAATCTACATACATTATTGTCTGATCCTAGTCCTCACCATATGTGTACAATCAAATATAGAGAAAGACCCTTAATATCTGTCCTCGCAGAAAACCTCTTATCTGTTGGACAAGAGGTTCCCCGGACAGGCAGATAAAGTTACTTCAAACTTGATCCCTGCCAAAGCAACCACAACAGTTACAAGCTGAGACCGCCCTGACATGATTCAAGTGTTATTGTTAACCACTCTGTGTCCAAAACTTATCCGAAACGAAATAACAAGTGCTGAACGAATGGTTTTGTAAAATTATATTAATAGTTTCTAACAATTGATAGGAATATAAGCATTTTAAGTAGGCCACCGTCATAGTGCAGTTGGTAGGGCTTGGGACTGTCAATCTAGAGGTCCCTGGTTCGATCCCAGACGGTGGCACTCATCTTTTCCGACTATTTGTCTCTCACCAATGGGTCAATAATTGTAGACCTATGTGGGATAGCAGTTGCAGGCTAGGAAAGGATGTAATGGTAGTACTGGTGTGAAAAAAAAACAGGATTCCATCGTTAGGTGCTCCAGCCGCCGCGATATAACTGAAAGATTGTTGAAAGCGGCGTAAAGCCCCATTCAAACAAATAAAGCATTTACAGTTTACTTTTATAAAAGCGTGTCACACATGATTACATGGCATCGGTATGACGTAAATGTTAGATAAAATGTGTCCTGCAAAGTTAAAGTTAAATATCGCTAAATGAAAGAAATCAGAGATAATTTTTTGAGACAGAGAATTTATCATTCTAATAATTTCATTGGTTTGATTGTAAAATTACAATGTGACAACCCTTTGAAAGATTTTGATATTTCAATGAAAATCATTTTAAAATGTATTAAAATTGTAGAAGTCATTAGGAACAAGTTAAGAATCTACATACATTATTGTCTGATCCTAGTCCTCACCATATGTGTAGAATCAAATATAGAGAAAGACCCTTAATATCTGTCCTCGCAGAAAACCTCTTATCTGTTGAACAAGAGGTTCCCCGGACAGGCAGATAAAGTTACTTCAAACTTGATCCCTGCCAAAGCAACCACAACAGTTACAAGCTGAGACCGCCCTGACATGATTCAAGTGCTATTGTTAACCACTCTGTGTCCAAAACTTATCCGAAACGAAATAACAAGTGCTGAACGAATGGTTTTGTAAAATTATATTAATAGTTTCTAACAATTGATAGGAATATAAGCATTTTAAGTAGGCCGCCGTCATAGTGCAGTTGGTAGGGCTTGGGACTGTCAATCTAGAGGTCCCTGGTTCGATCCCAGACGGTGGCACTCATCTTTTCCAACTATTTGTCTCTCACCAATGGGTCAATAATTGTAGACCTATGTGGGATGGCAGTTGGAGGCTAGGAAAGGATGTAATGGTAGTACTGGTGTGAAAAATACCAGGATTTCATCGTAAGGTGCTCCAGCCGCCGCGATATAACTGAAAGATTGTTGAAAGCGGCGTAAAACCTCATTCAAACAAAAAAAGCATTTTAAGTTTACTTTTATATAAGCGTGTCACACGTGATTACATGGCATCGGTATGACGTAAATGTTAGATAAAATGTGTCCTGCAAAGTTAAAGTTAAATATCGCTAAATGAAAGAAATCAGAGATAATTTTTTGAGACAGAAATTTATCATTCTAATAATTTCATTGGTTTGATTGTAAAATTACAATGTGACAATCCTTTGAAAGATTTTGATATTTCAATGAAAATCATTTTAAAATGTATTAAAATTGTAGAAGTCATTAGGAACAAGTTAAGAATCTACATACATTATTGTCTGATCCTAGTCCTCACCATATGTGTAGAATCAAATATAGAGAAAGACCCTTAATATCTGTCCTCGCAGAAAACCTCTTATCTGTTGAACAAGAGGTTCCCCGGACAGGCAGATAAAGTTTCTTCAAACTTGATCCCTGCCAAAGCAACCACAACAGTTACAAGCTGAGACTGCCCTGACATGATTCAAGTGTTATTGTTAACCACTCTGTGTCCAAAACTTATCCGAAACGAAATAACAAGTGCTGAACGAATGGTTTTGTAAAATCATATTAATAGTTTCTAACAATTGATAGGAATATAAGCATTTTAAGTAGGCCGCCGTCATAGTGCAGTTGGTAGGGCTTGGGACTGTCAATCTAGAGGTCCCTGGTTCGATCCCAGACGGTGGCACTCATCTTTTCCGACTATTTGTCTCTCACCAATGGGTCAATAATTGTAGACCTATGTGGGATGGCAGTTGGAGGCTAGGAAAGGATGTAATGGTAGTACTGGTGTGAAAAATACCAGGATTCCATCGTAAGGTGCTCCAGCCACCGCGATATAACTGAAAGATTGTTGAAAGCGGCGTTAAACCTCATTCAAACAAAAAAAACATTTTAAGTTTACTTTTATATAAGCGTGTCACACGTGATTACATGGCATTGGTATGACGTAAATGTTAGATAAAATGTGTCCTGCAAAGTTAAATTTAAATATCGCTAAATGAAAGAAATCAAACATAATTTTTTAAGACAGAGAATTTATCATTCTAATAATTTCATTGGTTTGATTGTAAAATTACAATGTGACAATCCTTTGAAAGATTTTGATATTTCAATGAAAATCATTTTAAAATGTATTAAAATTGTAGAAGTCATTAGGAACAAGTTAAGAATCTACATACATTATTGTCTGATCCTAGTCCTCACCAAATGTGTAGAATCAAATATAGAGAAAGACCCTTAATATCTGTCCCTGCAGAAAACCTCTAATCTGTTGAACAAGTGGTTCCCTGGACAGGCAGATAAAGTTTCTTCAAACTTGATCCCTGCCAAAGCAACCACAACAGTTACAAGCTGAGACCGCCCTGACATGATTCAAGTGTTATTGTTAACCACTCTGTGTCCAAAACTTATCCGAAACGAAATAACAAGTGCTGAACGAATGGTTTTGTAAAATTATATTAATAGTTTCTAACAATTGATAGGAATATAAGCATTTTAAGTAGGCCGCCGTCATAGTGCAGTTGGTAGGGCTTGGGACTGTCAATCTAGAGGTCCCTGGTTCGATCCCAGACGGTGGCACTCATCTTTTCCGACTATTAGTCTCTCACCAATGGGTCAATAATTGTTGACCTATGTGGGATGGCAGTTGGAGGCTAGGAAAGGATGTAATGGTAGTACTGGTGTGAAAAATACCAGGATTCCATCGTAAGGTGCTCCAGCCACCGCGATATAACTGAAAGATTGTTGAAAGCGGCGTAAAACCTCATTCAAACAAAAAAAGCATTTTAAGTTTACTTTTATATAAGCGTGTCACACGTGATTACATGGCATCGGTATGATGTAAATGTTAGATAAAATGTGTCCTGCAAAGTTAAAGTTAAATATCGCTAAATGAAAGAAATCAAACATAATTTTTTGAGACAGAGAATTTATCATTCTAATAATTTCATTGGTTTGATTGTAAAATTACAATGTGACAATCCTTTGAAAGATTTTGATATTTCAATGAAAATCATTTTAAAATGTATTAAAATTGTAGAAGTCATTAGGAACAAGTTAAGAATCTACATACATTATTGTCTGATCCTAGTCCTCACCATATGTGTAGAACTAAATATAGAGAAAGACCCTTAATATCTGTCCTCGCTGAAAACCTCTTATCTGTTGAACAAGAGGTTCCCCGGACAGGCAGATAAAGTTTCTTCAAACTTGATCCCTGCCAAAGCAACCACAACAGTTACAAGCTGAGACTGCCCTGACATGATTCAAGTGTTATTGTTAACCACTCTGTGTCCAAAACTTATCCGAAACGAAATAACAAGTGCTGAACGAATGGTTTTGTAAAATTATATTAATAGTTTCTTACAATTGATAGGAATATAAGCATTTTAAGTAGGCCGCCGTCATAGTGCAGTTGGTAGGGCTTGGGACTGTCAATCTAGAGGTCCCTGGTTCGATCCCAGACGGTGGCACTCATCTTTTCCGACTATTTGTCTCTCACCAATGGGTCAATAATTGTAGACCTATGTGGGATAGCAGTTGGAGGCTAGGAAAGGATGTAATGGTAGTACTGGTGTGAAAAATACCAGGATTTCATCGTTAGGTGCTCCAGCCGCCGCGATATAACTGAAAGATTGTTGAAAGCGGCTTAAAACCCCATTCAAACAAATAAGGCATTTTAAGTTTACTTTTATATAAGCGTGTCACACGTGATTACATGGCATCGGTATGACGTAAATGTTAGATAAAATGTGTCCTGCAAAGTTAAAGTTAAATATTGCTAAATGAAAGAAATCAAACATAATTTTTTGAGACAGAGAATTTATCATTCTAATAATTTCATTGGTTTGATTGTAAAATTACAACATGACAATCCTTTGAAAGATTTCGATATTTCAATGAAAATCATTTTAAAATGTATTAAAATTGTAGAAGTCATTAGGAACAAGTTAAGAATCTACATACATTATTGTCTGATCCTAGTCCTCACCATATGTGTAGAATCAAGTATAGAGAAAGACCCTTAATATCTGTCCCTGCAGAAAACCTCTAATCTGTTGAACAAGAGGTTCCCTGGACAGGCAGATAAAGTTACTTCAAACTTGATCCCTGCCAAAGCAACCACAACAGTTACAAGCTGAGACCGCCCTGACATGATTCAAGTGTTATTGTTAACCACTCTGTGTCCAAAACTTATCCGAAACGAAATAACAAGTGCTGAACGAATGGTTTTGTAAAATTATATTAATAGTTTCTAACAATTGATAGGAAAATAAGCATTTTAAGTAGACTGCCGTCATAGTGCAGTTGGTAGGGTTTGGGACTGTCAATCTAGAGGTCCCGGGTTCGATCCCAGACGGTGGCACTCATCTTTTCCGTCTATTTGTCTCTCACCAATGGGTCGATAATCGTAGACCTATGTGGGATAGCATTTTGAGGCTAGGAAAGGATGTAATGGTAGTACTGGTGTGAAAAATACCAGGATTCCATCGTTAGGTGCTCCAGCCGCCGCGTTATAACTGAAAGATTGTTGAAAGCGGCGTAAAACCCCATTCAAACAAAAAAAGCATTTCAAGTTTACTTTTATATAAGCGTGTCACAAGTGATTAGATGGCATCGGTATGACGTAAATATTAGATAAAATGTGTCCTGCAAAGTTAAAGTTAAATATCGCTAAATGAAAGAAATCAGAGATAATTTTTTGAGACAGAGAATTTATCATTCTAATAATTTCATTGGTTTGATTGTAAAATTACAACGTGACAATCCTTTGAAAGATTTCGATATTTCAATGAAAATCATTTTAAAATGTATTAAAATTGTAGAAGTCATTAGGAACAAGTTAAGAATCTACATACATTATTGTCTGATCCTAGTCCTCACCATATGTTTAGAATCAAATATAGAGAAAGACCCTTAATATCTGTCCCTGCAGAAAACCTCTAATCTGTTGAACAAGAGGTTCCCTGGACAGGCAGATAAAGTTACTTCAAACTTGATCCCTGCCAAAGCAACCACAACAGTTACAAGCTGAGACCGCCCTGACATGATTCAAGTGTTATTGTTAACCACTCTGTGTCCAAAACTTATCCGAAACGAAATTACAAGTGCTGAACGAATGGTTTTGTAAAGTTATATTAATAGTTTCTAACAATTGATAGGAATATAAGCATTTTAAGTAGGCCGCCGTCATAGTGCAGTTGGTAGGGCTTGGGACTGTCAATCTAGAGGTCCCGGGTTCGATCCCAGATGGTGGCACTCATCTTTTCCGACTATTTGTCTTTCACCAATGGGTCAATAATCGTAGACCTATGTGGGATAGCAGTTGGAGGCTAGGAAAGGATGTAATGGTAGTACTGGTGTGAAAAATACCAGGATTCTATCGTTAGGTGCTCCAGCCGCCGCGATATAACTGAAAGATTGTTGAAAGCGGCATAAAACCCCATTCAAACAAATAAAGCATTTTAAGTTTACTTTTATATAAGCGTGTCACACGTGATTACATGGCATCGGTATGACGTAAATGTTAGATAAAATGTGTCCTGCAAAGTTAAAGTTAAATATCGCTAAATGAAAGAAATCAGAGATAATTTTTTGAGACAGAGAATTTATCATTCTAATAATTTCATTGGTTTGATTGTAAAATTACAACGTGACAATCCTTTGAAAGATTTCAAACTTGATCCCTGCCAAAGCAATCACAACAGTTACAAGCTGAGACCGCCCTGACATGATTTAAGGGTTTTGTAAAATTATATTAATAGTTTGTAACAACTGATAGGAATGTAAGCATTTTAAGATTACCTTTATATAAGTGTGTCACACGTGATTACATAGCAACAGTATGATGTCAATAGTAAGATAAAATGTGTCCCACATAGTAAAAGTAAAATTTTTCTAAATGAAAGAAATCAGAGATCATATTTTAGAGACAGCAAATTTATCATTCTAATAATTTCATTGGTTTGGTAAAATTACAACATTACAATCCTTAGAAATCATGAAGAACAAGTTTAGACAAGTTTGGTCAACTTGCCTTGTCCAGATTTCTATTTAAACATTTTTCAATTTTATAATAAAAATCAAAGAAGATATATAAAAATATTTACTAATTCTAACGCTCAAGCCTCAAATTTTAAAAAAAACCTTGGAAAACCCATTCACATTTAGCTGAATTCTTGACTTACACGGATCTCTAACCTGTGATGAGAAATTCTAATTAGGTAGAAAGCCTTCGAAAGTTCATCAGTTATAAATTAATGCCTCAGACACACCCCAGTCACATAACTTCATTGTTCCATTTTTGACAAAAAAAGCTCTGAAATATTCTATAAAATAATTTATGATGCCTTATAACATATCCTTATCCTAATCTTGCCGGACACTAAAGTCTCAAAACTCACTGGCCACTTACCAATTTCTTTATTTTTACCCATCTTAACCAAGTCATGAGTGATTTAGATAAGGTAGAAAGGTTTGAAAAGATTATTAAAATTAAATTGGTCAACTTGTTGTATCCTGACTCCTATTTTAAAATTATTTCACTTTACTGAAAAGAAATGCCTTGAAAATTTACATTGAAATGAAAGAAGATGCATGAGAATATTTCCTAATTTTAATGCTAAAGCCTGAATGTTTACCTAACTGGGAAAACACCTGTCATTTAGATTTATTCTTGAGTAACATCATTCTCATTATGAGAAAATTAAACAGGGTAGAATGCCTTTCAAAGATTTTCAATTACAAATTGGTCCCCCAAACACACCCAAGTCACCTAACTCTTTTGTTCCTTTTTTGACAAAAAGCCCTGAAATATCATATAAAATGATTGAAGATGCCTAATAACATATCCTTATCCTTATCTTCCCTTACACTTAAGTCTCAAAACTCACTGGTCACTTACCAATTTCTTCATTTTAACCCATCTTAAACTAGCCATGAGTGAATTAAATAAGGTAGAATGTTTTGAAAAGATCATTGAATTTAAATTGGTCAATTTGTTGTATCCTGATTCATATTTTAATTCTTTTTTCAATTTACTGAAAACAAATGCCTTGAAATTTTAAATTGAAATGAAAGAAGATGCATGAGAATATTTCCTGTTTTAATGCTAAAGCCTGATTGTTTACCTTACAGGGAAAACACCTGTCATTTAGATGTATTTTTGAGTAACATCATTCTCATTATGAGAAAATTAAACAGGGTAGAATTCCTTTAAAAGATTTTCAATTACAAATTGGTCCCCCAAACACACCCAAGTCACCTAACTGCTTTGTTCCTTTTTTTTAAAAGCCTGACACTGAAGTCTCAAAATTTACTGGTCACCTAGCAATTTCTTTATTTTTACCCATTTTAACTATGTCATGAGTGATTTAAATAAGGTAGAATGGTTTGAAAAGATTATTAGAATTAAATTGGTCAACTTGTTGTATCCTGACTCCTATTATAAAATTATTTCACTTTACTGAAAACAAATGCCTTGAAAATTTAAATTGAAATGAAAGAAGATGCATGAGAATATTTCCTGATTTTAATGCTAAAGCCTGAATGTTTACCTAACTGGGAAAACACTTGTCATTTAGATTTATTCTTGAGTAACATCATTCTCATTATGAGAAAATTAAACAGGGTAGAATGCCTTTCAAAGATTTTCAATAACAAATTGGTCCCCCAAACACACCCAAGTCACCTAACTGCTTTGTTCTTTTTTTTGACCAAAAGCCCTGAAATATCATATGAAATGATTGAAGATGCCTAATAACATATCCTTATCCTAAACTTCCCTGACACTAAAGTCTAATAAATCACTGGTCACTAACTAATTTCTCTTTTTTTCCCCACCTTAACAAAGTCATGAGTGAATTAAATAAGGTAGAATGGTTTGAAATGTTTATTAAATTTAAATTGGTCAACTTGTTGTATCCTGATTCTTATTTCAAAATTTTTTCACTTAACTGAAAGCAAATGCCTTGAAAATTTAAATTGAAATGAAAGAAGATGCATGAGAATATTTCCTGATTTAAATGCTAAAGCCTGAATAATTACCTAACTGGGAAAACACCTGTCATTTAGATTTATTCTTGAGTAACATCATTCTCATTATGAGAAAATTAAACAGGGTAGAATGCCTTTCAAAGATTTTCAATTACAAATTGGTCCCCCAAACACACCCCAGTCACCTAACTGCTTTGTTCCTTTTTTTGACCAAAAGCCCTGAAATATCATATAAAATGATTGAAGATGCCTAATAACAAATCCTTATCCTAATCTTGCCTGACATTTAAGTCTCAAAACATACTGGTCACTTACCAATTTCTTCATTTTAACCCATCTTAAACTAGCCATGAGTGAATTTAATAAGGTAGAATGGTTTGAAAAGATCATTAAATTTAAATTGGTCAACTTGTTGTATCCTCATTCCTATTTTAAATTTTTTTCAATTTACAGAAAACAAATGCCTTGAAAATTCAAATTGAAATGAAACAAGATGCATGAGAATATTTCCTGATTTTAATGCTAAAGCCTGAATGTTTACCTTTCTGAGAAAACACCTGTCATTTAGATTTATTCATGAGTAACATCATTCTCATTATGAGAAAATTAAACAGGGTAGAATTCCTTTCAAAGATTTTCAATTACAAATTGGTCCCCTAAACACACCCAAGTCACCTAACTGCTTTGTTCCTTTTTTTTTTTACATGCCTGACACTGAAGTCTAAAAATTCACTGGCCACCTAGAAATTCTTTTATTTTTACCCATTTTAACTAAGTCATGAGTGATTTAAATAAGGTAGAATGGTTTGAAAAGATTATCAAATTTAAATTGGTCAACTTGTTGTATCCTGACTCCTATTTTAAAATTATTTCACTTTACTGCAAACAAATGCCTTGAAAATTTAAATTGAAATGAAAGAAGATGCATGAGAATATTTCCTGATTTTAATGCTAAAGCCTGAATGTTTACCTTACTGGGAAAACACTTGTCATTTAGATTTATTCTTGAGTAACACCATTCTCATTATGAGAAAATTAAACAGGGTAGAATGCCTTTCAAAGATTTTCAATTACAAATTGGTCCCCCAAACACACCCCAGTCACCTTACTGCTTTGTTCCTTTTTTTTGACCAAAAGCCCTGAAATATCATATAAAATGATTGAAGATGCCTAATAACATATCCTTATCCTAATCTTGCCTGACACTTAAGTCTCAAAACTCACTGGTCACTTACCAATTTCTTCATTTTAACCCATCTTAAACTAGCCATGAGTGAATTAAATAAGGTAGAATGGTTTGAAAAGATCATTAAATTTAAATTGGTCAACTTGTTGTATCCTGATTCCTATTTAAATTTTTTTTCAATTTACTGAAAACAAATGCCTTGAAAATTTAAAATGAAATGAAAGAAGATGCATGAAAATATTTCCTGATTTTAATGCTAGAACCTAATTGTTTACCTAACTGGGAAAACACCTGTCATTTAGATGTATTTTTGAGTAACATCATTCTCATTATGAGAAAATTAAACAGGGTAGAATGCCTTTCAAAGATTTTCAATTACAAATTGGTCCCCCAAACACACCCAAGTCACCTAACTCCTTTGTTCCTTTTTTTGACAAAAAGCCCTGAAATATCATATAAAATGATTGAAGATGCCTAATATCATATCCTTATCCTAATCTTCCCTTACACTAAAGTCTAAAAAATCACTGGTCACTTACTAATTTCTCTTTTTTCCCCACCTTAACAAAGTCATGAGTGATTTAAATAAGGGAGAGTGGTTTGAAAAGATCATTAAATTTAAATTGGTCAACTTGTTGTATCCTCATTCCTATTTCAAAAACTTTTAACTTTACTGAAAGCAAATGCCTTAAAAATTGAAATGAAAGAAGATGCTTGAGAATATTTCCTGATTTTAATGCCAAAGCTTGAAAGTTTACCTAACTGGGAAAACACCTGTCATTTAGTTTATTCTGGAGTAACATCATTCTCATTATGAGAAAATTAAACAGGGTGGAATTCCTTTCAAAGATTTTCAATTACAAATTGGTCCCCTAAACACACCCAAGTCACCTAACTGCTTTTTTCCTTTTTTTTACATGCCTGACACTGAAGTCTCAAAATTCACTGGTCACCTAGTAATTTCTTAAATTTTTTCCCATTTTAACCATGTCATGAGTGATTTAAATAAGGTAGAATGGTTTGAAAAGATTATTAAATTTAAATTGGTCAACTTGTTGTATCCTGACTCCTATTTCAAAATTATTTCACTTTACTGAAAACAAATGCCTTGAAAATTTAAATTGAAATGAAAGAAGATGCATGAGAATATTTCTGATTTTAATGCTAAAGCCTGAATGTTTACCTAACTGGGAAAACACCTGTCATTTAGATGTATTTTTGAGTAACATCTTTCTCATTTTGAGAAAATTAAACGGGGTAGAATGCCTTTCAAAGATTTTCAATTACAAATTGGTCCCCCAAACACACCCAAGTCACCTAACTCCTTTTTTCCTTTTTTTACCAAAAGCCCTGAAATATCATATAAAATGATTGAAGATGCCTAATAACATATCCTTATCCTTATCTTCCCTTACACTAAAGTCTAATAAATCACTGGTCACTAAACAATATCTCTTTTTTTCCCGCCTTAACAAAGTCATGAGTGATTTAAATAAGGGAGAATGGTTTGACATGATTATAAAATTTAAATTGGTCAACTTGTTGTATCCTGATTCCTATTTCAAAAAATTTTCACTTTACTGAAAACAAATGCCTAAAAATTGAAATGAAAGAAGATGCATGAGAATATTTCCTGATTTTAATGCTAAAGCCTGAATGTTTCCCTAACAGGGAAAACACCTGTCATTTAGATTTATTCTTGAGTAACATCATTCTCATTATGAGAAAATTAAACAGGTTAGAATGCCTTTCAAAGATTTTCAATTACAAATTGGTCCCCCAAACACACCCCAGTCACCTAACTGCTTTGTTCCTTTTTTTGACCAAAAGCCCTGAAATATCATATAAAATGATTGAAGATGCCTAATAACAAATCCTTATCCTAATCTTGCCTGACACTTAAGTCTCAAAACTCACTGGTCACTTACCAATTTCTTCATTTAAACCCATCTTAAACTAGCCATGAGTGAATTAAATAAGGTAGAATGGTTTGAAAAGATCATTAAATTTAGATTGGTCAACTTGTTGTATCCTGATTCCTATTTTATTTTTTTCAATTTACTGAAAACAAATGCCTTGAAAATTTAAATTGAAATGAAAGAAGATGCATGAGAATATTTCCTGATTTTGATGCTAAAGCCTGAATGTTTACCTAACTGGGAAAACACCTGTCATTTAGATTTATTCTTGAGTAACATCATTCTCATTATGAGAAAATTAAACAGGGTAGAATTCCTTTCAAAGATTTTCAATTACAAATTGGTCCCCTAAACACACCCAAGTCACCTAACTGCTTTGTTCCTTTTTTTTTTACATGCCTGACACTGAAGTCTCAAAATTCACTGGTCACCTAGCAATTTCTTTATTTTAACCCATTTTAACTAAGTCATGAGTGACTTAAATAAGGTAGAATGGTTTGAAAAGTTTATTGAATTTAAATTGGTCAACGTGTTGTATCCTGACTCCTATTTTAAAATTATTTCACTTTACTGAAAACAAATGCCTTGAAAATTGAAATTGAGATGAAAGAAGATGCATGAGAATATTTCCTATTTTAATGCTAAAGCCTGAATGTTTACCTAACTGGGAAAACACTTGTCATTTTGATGTATTCATGAGTAACATCATTCTCATGATGAGAAAATTAAACAGGGTAGAATGCCTTTCAAAGATTTTCAATTACAAATTGGTCCCCCAAACACACCCCAGTCACCTAACTGCTTTGTTCCTTTTTTTGACCAAAAGCCCTGAAATATCATATAAAATGATTGAAGATGCCTAATAATAAATCCTTATCCTAATCTTGCCTGACACTTAAGTCTTAAAACTCACTGGTCACTTACCAATTTCTTCATTTTAACCCATCTTAAACTAGCCATGAGTGAATTAAATAAGGTAGAATGGTTTGAAAAGATCATTGAATTTAAAATTGGTCAACTTGTTGTATCCTGATTCCTATTTTAATTTTTTTTTTCAATTTACTGAAAACAAATGCCTTGAAAATTTAAATTGAAATGAAAGAAGATGCATGAGAATATTTCCTGATTTTAATGCTAAAGCCTGATTGTTAACCTAACTGGGAAAACACCTGTCATTTAGATGTATTTTTGAGTAACATCATTCTCATTATGAGAAAATTAAACAGGGTAGAATGCCTTTCAAAGATTTTCAATTACAAATTGGTCCCCCAAACACACCCAAGGCACCTAACTGCTTTGTTCCTTTTTTATACATGCCTGACACTGAAGTCTCAAAATTCACTGGCCACCTAGAAATTTCTTTATTTTTACCCATTTTAACTAAGTCATGAGTGATTTAAATAAGGTAGAATGGTTTGAAAAGATTATTAAATTTAAATTGGTCAACTTGTTGTATCCTATTTTAAAATTATTTCACTTTACTGAAAACAAATGCCTTGAAAATTCAAATTGAAATGAAAGAAGATGCATGAGAATATTTCCTATTTTAATGCTAAAGCCTGAATGTTTACCTAACTGGGAAAACACTTGTCATTTAGATTTATTCTTGAGTAACATCATTCTCATTATGAGAAAATTAAACAGGGTAGAATGCCTTTCAAAGATTTTCAATTACAAATTGGTCCCCCAAACACACCCCAGTCACCTTACTGCTTTGTTCCTTTTTTTTGACCAAAAGCCCTGAAATATATAAAATGATTGAAGATGCCTAATAACATATCCTTATCCTAATCTTGCCTGACACTTAAGTCTCAAAACTCACTGGTCACTTACCAATTTCTTCATTTTAACCCATCTTAAACTAGCCATGAGTGAATTAAATAAGGTAGAATGGTTTGAAAAGATCATTAAATTTAAATTGGTCAACTTGTTGTATCCTGATTCCTATTTAAATTTTTTTTCAATTTACTGAAAACAAATGCCTTGAAAATTTAAAATGAAATGAAAGAAGATGCATGAAAATATTTCCTGATTTTAATGCTAGAACCTAATTGTTTACCTAACTGGGAAAACACCTGTCATTTAGATGTATTTTTGAGTAACATCATTCTCATTATGAGAAAATTAAACAGGGTAGAATGCCTTTCAAAGATTTTCAATTACAAATTGGTCCCCCAAACACACCCAAGTCACCTAACTCCTTTGTTCCTTTTTTTGACAAAAAGCCCTGAAATATCATATAAAATGATTGAAGATGCCTAATATCATATCCTTATCCTAATCTTCCCTTACACTAAAGTCTAAAAAATCACTGGTCACTTACTAATTTCTCTTTTTTCCCCACCTTAACAAAGTCATGAGTGATTTAAATAAGGGAGAGTGGTTTGAAAAGATCATTAAATTTAAATTGGTCAACTTGTTGTATCCTCATTCCTATTTCAAAAACTTTTAACTTTACTGAAAGCAAATGCCTTAAAAATTGAAATGAAAGAAGATGCTTGAGAATATTTCCTGATTTTAATGCCAAAGCTTGAAAGTTTACCTAACTGGGAAAACACCTGTCATTTAGTTTATTCTGGAGTAACATCATTCTCATTATGAGAAAATTAAACAGGGTAGAATTCCTTTCAAAGATTTTCAATTACAAATTGGTCCCCTAAACACACCCAAGTCACCTAACTGCTTTTTTCCTTTTTTTTACATGCCTGACACTGAAGTCTCAAAATTCACTGGTCACCTAGTAATTTCTTAAATTTTTTCCCATTTTAACCATGTCATGAGTGATTTAAATAAGGTAGAATGGTTTGAAAAGATTATTAAATTTAAATTGGTCAACTTGTTGTATCCTGACTCCTATTTCAAAATTATTTCACTTTACTGAAAACAAATGCCTTGAAAATTTAAATTGAAATGAAAGAAGATGCATGAGAATATTTCTGATTTTAATGCTAAAGCCTGAATGTTTACCTAACTGGGAAAACACCTGTCATTTAGATGTATTTTTGAGTAACATCTTTCTCATTTTGAGAAAATTAAACGGGGTAGAATGCCTTTCAAAGATTTTCAATTACAAATTGGTCCCCCAAACACACCCAAGTCACCTAACTCCTTTTTTCCTTTTTTTACCAAAAGCCCTGAAATATCATATAAAATGATTGAAGATGCCTAATAACATATCCTTATCCTTATCTTCCCTTACACTTAAGTCTCAAAACTCACTGGTCACTTACTAATTTCTCTTTTTCCCCACCTTAACAAAGTCATGAGTGATTTAGATAAGGGAGAATGGTTTGAAATGATTATTAAATTTAAATTGTTCAACTTGTTGTATCCTGATTCCTATTTCAAAAATTTTTCACTTTACTGAAAGCAAATGCCTAAAAATTGAAATTGAAATGAAAGAAGATGCATGAGAATATTAAGTGATTTTAGTGCTTAAGCCTGAATGTTTACCTAACTGGGAAAACACACGTCATTTAGATTTATTCTTGAGTAACACCATTCTCATTATGAGAAAATTAAACAGGGTAGAATGCCTTTCAAAGATTTTCAATTACTAATTGGTCCCCTAAACACACCCAAGTCACCTAACTGCTTTGTTCCTTTTTTTTACCAAAAGCCCTGAAATATCATATAAAATGATTGAAGATGCCTAATAACATATCCTTATCCTAAACTTCCCTGACACTAAAGTCTAATAAATCACTGGTCACTAAACAATATCTCTTTTTTTCCCGCCTTAACAAAGTCATGAGTGATTTAAATAAGGGAGAATGGTTTGACATGATTATAAAATTTAAATTGGTCAACTTGTTGTATCCTGATTCCTATTTCAAAAAATTTTCACTTTACTGAAAACAAATGCCTAAAAATTGAAATGAAAGAAGATGCATGAGAATATTTCCTGATTTTAATGCTAAAGCCTGAATGTTTCCCTAACAGGGAAAACACCTGTCATTTAGATTTATTCTTGAGTAACATCATTCTCATTATGAGAAAATTAAACAGGTTAGAATGCCTTTCAAAGATTTTCAATTACAAATTGGTCCCCCAAACACACCCCAGTCACCTAACTGCTTTGTTCCTTTTTTTGACCAAAAGCCCTGAAATATCATATAAAATGATTGAAGATGCCTAATAACAAATCCTTATCCTAATCTTGCCTGACACTTAAGTCTCAAAACTCACTGGTCACTTACCAATTTCTTCATTTAAACCCATCTTAAACTAGCCATGAGTGAATTAAATAAGGTAGAATGGTTTGAAAAGATCATTAAATTTAGATTGGTCAACTTGTTGTATCCTGATTCCTATTTTATTTTTTTCAATTTACTGAAAACAAATGCCTTGAAAATTTAAATTGAAATGAAAGAAGATGCATGAGAATATTTCCTGATTTTGATGCTAAAGCCTGAATGTTTACCTAACTGGGAAAACACCTGTCATTTAGATTTATTCTTGAGTAACATCATTCTCATTATGAGAAAATTAAACAGGGTAGAATTCCTTTCAAAGATTTTCAATTACAAATTGGTCCCCTAAACACACCCAAGTCACCTAACTGCTTTGTTCCTTTTTTTTTTACATGCCTGACACTGAAGTCTCAAAATTCACTGGTCACCTAGCAATTTCTTTATTTTAACCCATTTTAACTAAGTCATGAGTGACTTAAATAAGGTAGAATGGTTTGAAAAGTTTATTGAATTTAAATTGGTCAACGTGTTGTATCCTGACTCCTATTTTAAAATTATTTCACTTTACTGAAAACAAATGCCTTGAAAATTGAAATTGAGATGAAAGAAGATGCATGAGAATATTTCCTATTTTAATGCTAAAGCCTGAATGTTTACCTAACTGGGAAAACACTTGTCATTTTGATGTATTCATGAGTAACATCATTCTCATGATGAGAAAATTAAACAGGGTAGAATGCCTTTCAAAGATTTTCAATTACAAATTGGTCCCCCAAACACACCCCAGTCACCTAACTGCTTTGTTCCTTTTTTGACCAAAAGCCCTGAAATATCATATAAAATGATTGAAGATGCCTAATAATAAATCCTTATCCTAATCTTGCCTGACACTTAAGTCTTAAAACTCACTGGTCACTTACCAATTTCTTCATTTTAACCCATCTTAAACTAGCCATGAGTGAATTAAATAAGGTAGAATGGTTTGAAAAGATCATTGAATTTAAAATTGGTCAACTTGTTGTATCCTGATTCCTATTTTAATTTTTTTTTTCAATTTACTGAAAACAAATGCCTTGAAAATTTAAATTGAAATGAAAGAAGATGCATGAGAATATTTCCTGATTTTAATGCTAAAGCCTGATTGTTAACCTAACTGGGAAAACACCTGTCATTTAGATGTATTTTTGAGTAACATCATTCTCATTATGAGAAAATTAAACAGGGTAGAATGCCTTTCAAAGATTTTCAATTACAAATTGGTCCCCCAAACACACCCAAGGCACCTAACTGCTTTGTTCCTTTTTTATACATGCCTGACACTGAAGTCTCAAAATTCACTGGCCACCTAGAAATTTCTTTATTTTTACCCATTTTAACTAAGTCATGAGTGATTTAAATAAGGTAGAATGGTTTGAAAAGATTATTAAATTTAAATTGGTCAACTTGTTGTATCCTATTTTAAAATTATTTCACTTTACTGAAAACAAATGCCTTGAAAATTCAAATTGAAATGAAAGAAGATGCATGAGAATATTTCCTATTTTAATGCTAAAGCCTGAATGTTTACCTAACTGGGAAAACACTTGTCATTTAGATTTATTCTTGAGTAACATCATTCTCATTATGAGAAAATTAAACAGGGTAGAATGCCTTTCAAAGATTTTCAATTACAAATTGGTCCCCCAAACACACCCAAGTCACCTAACTCCTTTGGTCCTTTTTTTGACAAAAAGCCCTGAAATATATAAAATGATTGAAGATGCCTAATAACATATCCTTATCCTAATCTTGCCTGACACTTAAGTCTCAAAACTCACTGGTCTCTTACCAATTTCTTTATTTTTACCCATCTTTACCAAGTCATGAGTGAATTAAATAAGTTAGAATGGTTTGAAAAGATCATTAAATTTAAATTGGTCAACTTGTTGCATCCTGATTCCTATTTTAAAATTATTTCACTTTACTGAAAATTGAAATGAAAGAAGATGCATGAGAATATTTCCTGATTTTAATGCTAAAGCCTGATTGTTTACCTAACTGGGAAAACACTTGTCATTTTGATGTATTCATGAGTAACATCATTCTCATGATGAGAAAATTAAACAGGGTAGAATGCCTTTCAAAGATTTTCAATTACAAACTTGTCCCCCAAACACACCCAAGTCACCTAACTCCTTTGGTCCTTTTTTTGACAAAAAGCCCTGAAATATCATATAAAATGATTGAAGATGCCTAATAACATATCCTTATCCTAATCTTCCCTGACACTAAAGTCTAAAATTCACTGGTCACTTACTAATTTCCCTTTTTTTCCCCACTTTAACAAAGTCATGAGTGATTTAAATAAGGGAGAATGGTTTGAAATGATTATCAAATTTAAATTGGTCAACTTGTTGTATCCTGATTCCTATTTCAAAAATTTTTCACTTTACTGAAAGCAAATGCCTAAAAATTGAAATTGAAATGAAAGAAGATGCATAAGAATATTTCCTGATTTTAATGCTAAAGCCTGAAAGTTTACCTCACTGGGAAAACACCTTTCATTTAGATTTATTCTTGAGTAACATCATTCTCACTATGAGAAAATTAAACAGGGTAGAATGCCTTTCAAAGATTTTCAATTACAAATTGGTCCCCCAAACTCACCCAAGTCACCTAACTGCTTTGTTCCTTTTTTTGACCAAAAGCCCTGAAATATCATATAAATTAATTGAAGATGCATAATGACATATCCTTATCCTAATCTTGCCTGACACTTAAGTCTCAAAACTCACTGGTCACTTACTAATTTCGCTTTTTTTCCCCACCTTAACAAAGTCATGAGTGACTTAAATAAGGGAGAATGGTTTGAAATGATTATTTAATTTAAATTGGTCAACTTGTTGTATCCTGATTCCTATTTTAAATTTTTTTTCAATTTACTGAAAACAAATGCCTTGAAAATTCAAATTTAAATGAAAGAAGATGCGTGAGAATTTTTTCCTGATTTTAATGCTAAACCCTGAATGTTTACCTTACTGAGAAAACACCTGTCATTTAGATTTATTCATGAGTAACATCATTCTCATTATGAGAAAATTAAACAGGGTAGAATGCTTTTCAAAGATTTTCAATTACAAATTGGTCCCCCAAACTCACCCAAGTCACCTTACTGCTTTGTTCCTTTTTTTGACCAAAAGCCCTGAAATATCATATAAATTGATTGAAGATGGATAATAACATATCCTTATTCTTATCTTGCCTGACACTTAAGTCTCAAAACTCACTGGTCACTTACTAATTTCGCTTTTTTTCCCCACCTTAACAAAGTCATGAGTGATTTAAATAAGGGAGAATGGTTTGAAATGATTATTAAATTTAAATTGGTCAACTTGTTGTATCCTGATTCCTATTTTAATTTTTTTTTCAATTTACTGAAAACAAATGCCTTGAAAATTCAAATTTAAATGAAAGAAGATGCATGAGAATATTTCCTGATTTTAATGCTAAAGCCTGAATGTTTCCCTAACTGGGAAACACCTGTCATTTAGATTTATTCTTGAGTAACATCATTCTCCTTATGAGAAAATTAAACAGGGTAAAATGCCTTTCAAAGATTTTCAATTACAAATTGGTCCCCAAAACACACCCCAGTCACCTAACTGCTTTGTTCCTTTTTTTGACCAAAAGCCCTGAAATATCATATAAAATGATTGAAGATGCCTAATAACAAATCCTTATCCTAATCTTGCCTGACACTAAAGTCTCAAAACTCACTGGTCACTTACCAATTTCTTCATTTTAACCCATCTTAAACTAGCCATGAGTGAATTAAATAAGGTAGAATGGTTTGAAAAGATCATTAAATTTAAATTGGTCAACTTGTTGTATCCTGATTCCTATTTTAAATTTTTTTTCAGTTTACTGAAAACAAATGCCTAAAAATTGAAATTGAAATGAAAGAAGATGCATGAGAATATTTCCTGATTTTAATGCTAAAGCCTGAATGTTTACCTAACTGGGAAAACATTTGTTATTTTGATGTATTCTTGAGTAACATCATTCTCATTATGAGAAAATTAAACAGGGTAGAATGCCTTTCAAAGATTTTCAATTACAAATTGGTCCCCCAAACACACCCCAGTCACCTAACTGCTTTGTTCCTTTTTTTGACCAAAAGCCCTGAAATATCATATAAAATGATTGAAGATGCCTAATAACAAATCCTTATCCTAATCTTGCCTGACACTTAAGTCTCAAAACTCACTTGTCACTTACCAATTTCTTTATTTTAACCCATCTTAAACTAGCCATGAGTGAATTTAATAAGGTAGAATGGTTTGAAAAGATCATTGAATTTAAATTGGTCAACTTGTTGTATCCTGATTCCTATTTTAATTTTTTTTCAATTTACTGAAAACAAATGCCTTGAAAATTTAAATTGAAATGAAAGAAGATGCATAAGAATATTTCCTGGTTTTAATGCTAAAGCCTGAATGTTTACCTAACTGGGAAAACACCTGTCATTTAGATTTATTCATGAGTAACATCATTCTCATTATGAGAAAATTAAACAGGGTAGAATGCCTTTCAAAGATTTTCAATTACAAATTGGTCCCCCAAACACACCCCAGTCACCTAACTGCTTTGTTCCTTTTTTTGACCAAAAGCCCTGAAATATCATATAAAATGATTGAAGATGCCTAATAACAAATCCTTGTCCTAATCTTGCCTGACACTTAAGTCTCAAACCTCACTGGTTACTTCCCAATTTCTTCATTTTTATCCATCTTAAACTAGCCATGAGTGATATAAATGAGGTAGAATGGTTTGAAAAGATTATTAAATTTAAATTGGTCAACTTGTTGTATCCTGATTCCTATTTTAATTTTTTTTCAATTTACTGAAAACAAATGCCTTGAAAATTTAAATTGAAATGAAAGAAGATGCATAAGAATATTTCCTGATTTTAATGCTAAAGCCTGATTGTTTACCTAACTGGGAAAACACCTGTCATGTAGATGTATTCTTGAGTAACATCATTCTCATTATGAGAAAATTAAACAGGGTAGAATGCCTTTCAAAGATTTTCAATTACAAATTGGTCCCCCAAACACACCCAAGTCACCTAACTCCTTTGTTCCTTTTTTTGACAAAAAGCCCTGAAATATCATATAAAATGATTGAAGATGCCTAATAACATATCCTTATCCTAATCTTCCCTGACACTAAAGTCTAAAAAATCACTGGTCATTTACTTATTTCTCTTTTTCCCCACCTTAACAAAGTCATGAGTGATTTAAATAAGGGAGAATGGTTTGAAATGATTATTAAATTTAAATTGGTCAACCAGTTGTATCCTGATTCCTATTTCAAAAATTTTTCGCTTTACTGAAAGCAAATGCCTAAAAATTGAAATTGAAATGAAAGAAGATGCATAAAAATATTTCCTGATTTTAATGCTAAAGCCTGAATGTTTACCTAACTGGGAAAACACCTGTCATTTAGATTTATTCTTGAGTAACATCATTCTCATATTGAGAAAATTAAACAGGGTAGAATGCCTTTCAAAGATTTACAATTACAAATTGGTCCCCTAAACACACCCAAGTCACCTAACTGCTTTGTTCCTTTTTTTTACATGCCTGACACTGAAGTCTCAAAAGTCACTGGTCACCTAGCAATTTCTTTATTTTTACCCATTTTAACTAAGTCATGAGTGATTTAAATAAGGTAGAATGGTTTGAAAAGATTATTAAATTTAAATTGGTCAACTTGTTGTATCCTGACTCCTATTTTAAAATTATTTCACTTAACTGAAAGCAAATGCCTAAAAATTGAAATTGAAATGAAAGAAGATGCATGAGAATATTTCCTGATTTTAATGCTAAAGCCTGAATGTTTACCTAACTGGGAAAACACTTGTCATTTAGATTTATTCATGAGTAACATCATTCTCATTATGAGAAAATTAAACAGGGTAGAATGCCTTTCAAAGATTTTCAATTACAAATTGGTCCCCCAAACACACCCAAGGCACCTAACTGCTTTGTTCCTTTTTTATACATGCCTGACACTGAAGTCTCAAAATTCACTGGCCACCTAGAAATTTCTTTATTTTTACCCATTTTAACTAAGTCATGAGTGATTTAAATAAGGTAGAATGGTTTGAAAAGATTATTAAATTTAAATTGGTCAACTTGTTGTATCCTATTTTAAAATTATTTCACTTTACTGAAAACAAATGCCTTGAAAATTCAAATTGAAATGAAAGAAGATGCATGAGAATATTTCCTATTTTAATGCTAAAGCCTGAATGTTTACCTAACTGGGAAAACACTTGTCATTTAGATTTATTCTTGAGTAACATCATTCTCATTATGAGAAAATTAAACAGGGTAGAATGCCTTTCAAAGATTTTCAATTACAAATTGGTCCCCCAAACACACCCAAGTCACCTAACTCCTTTGGTCCTTTTTTTGACAAAAAGCCCTGAAATATATAAAATGATTGAAGATGCCTAATAACATATCCTTATCCTAATCTTGCCTGACACTTAAGTCTCAAAACTCACTGGTCTCTTACCAATTTCTTTATTTTTACCCATCTTTACCAAGTCATGAGTGAATTAAATAAGTTAGAATGGTTTGAAAAGATCATTAAATTTAAATTGGTCAACTTGTTGCATCCTGATTCCTATTTTAAAATTATTTCACTTTACTGAAAATTGAAATGAAAGAAGATGCATGAGAATATTTCCTGATTTTAATGCTAAAGCCTGATTGTTTACCTAACTGGGAAAACACTTGTCATTTTGATGTATTCATGAGTAACATCATTCTCATGATGAGAAAATTAAACAGGGTAGAATGCCTTTCAAAGATTTTCAATTACAAACTTGTCCCCCAAACACACCCAAGTCACCTAACTCCTTTGGTCCTTTTTTTGACAAAAAGCCCTGAAATATCATATAAAATGATTGAAGATGCCTAATAACATATCCTTATCCTAATCTTCCCTGACACTAAAGTCTAAAATTCACTGGTCACTTACTAATTTCCCTTTTTTTCCCCACTTTAACAAAGTCATGAGTGATTTAAATAAGGGAGAATGGTTTGAAATGATTATCAAATTTAAATTGGTCAACTTGTTGTATCCTGATTCCTATTTCAAAAATTTTTCACTTTACTGAAAGCAAATGCCTAAAAATTGAAATTGAAATGAAAGAAGATGCATAAGAATATTTCCTGATTTTAATGCTAAAGCCTGAAAGTTTACCTAACTGGGAAAACACCTTTCATTTAGATTTATTCTTGAGTAACATCATTCTCACTATGAGAAAATTAAACAGGGTAGAATGCCTTTCAAAGATTTTCAATTACAAATTGGTCCCCCAAACTCACCCAAGTCACCTAACTGCTTTGTTCCTTTTTTTGACCAAAAGCCCTGAAATATCATATAAATTAATTGAAGATGCATAATGACATATCCTTATCCTAATCTTGCCTGACACTTAAGTCTCAAAACTCACTGGTCACTTACTAATTTCGCTTTTTTTCCCCACCTTAACAAAGTCATGAGTGACTTAAATAAGGGAGAATGGTTTGAAATGATTATTTAATTTAAATTGGTCAACTTGTTGTATCCTGATTCCTATTTTAAATTTTTTTTCAATTTACTGAAAACAAATGCCTTGAAAATTCAAATTTAAATGAAAGAAGATGCGTGAGAATTTTTTCCTGATTTTAATGCTAAACCCTGAATGTTTACCTTACTGAGAAAACACCTGTCATTTAGATTTATTCATGAGTAACATCATTCTCATTATGAGAAAATTAAACAGGGTAGAATGCCTTTCAAAGATTTTCAATTACAAATTGGTCCCCCAAACTCACCCAAGTCACCTTACTGCTTTGTTCCTTTTTTTGACCAAAAGCCCTGAAATATCATATAAATTGATTGAAGATGGATAATAACATATCCTTATTCTTATCTTGCCTGACACTTAAGTCTCAAAACTCACTGGTCACTTACTAATTTCGCTTTTTTTCCCCACCTTAACAAAGTCATGAGTGATTTAAATAAGGGAGAATGGTTTGAAATGATTATTAAATTTAAATTGGTCAACTTGTTGTATCCTGATTCCTATTTTAATTTTTTTTTCAATTTACTGAAAACAAATGCCTTGAAAATTCAAATTTAAATGAAAGAAGATGCATGAGAATATTTCCTGATTTTAATGCTAAAGCCTGAATGTTTCCCTAACTGGGAAACACCTGTCATTTAGATTTATTCTTGAGTAACATCATTCTCATTATGAGAAAATTAAACAGGGTAAAATGCCTTTCAAAGATTTTCAATTACAAATTGGTCCCCAAAACACACCCCAGTCACCTAACTGCTTTGTTCCTTTTTTTGACCAAAAGCCCTGAAATATCATATAAAATGATTGAAGATGCCTAATAACAAATCCTTATCCTAATCTTGCCTGACACTAAAGTCTCAAAACTCACTGGTCACTTACCAATTTCTTCATTTTAACCCATCTTAAACTAGCCATGAGTGAATTAAATAAGGTAGAATGGTTTGAAAAGATCATTAAATTTAAATTGGTCAACTTGTTGTATCCTGATTCCTATTTTAAATTTTTTTTCAGTTTACTGAAAACAAATGCCTAAAAATTGAAATTGAAATGAAAGAAGATGCATGAGAATATTTCCTGATTTTAATGCTAAAGCCTGAATGTTTACCTAACTGGGAAAACATTTGTTATTTTGATGTATTCTTGAGTAACATCATTCTCATTATGAGAAAATTAAACAGGGTAGAATGCCTTTCAAAGATTTTCAATTACAAATTGGTCCCCCAAACACACCCCAGTCACCTAACTGCTTTGTTCCTTTTTTTGACCAAAAGCCCTGAAATATCATATAAAATGATTGAAGATGCCTAATAACAAATCCTTATCCTAATCTTGCCTGACACTTAAGTCTCAAAACTCACTTGTCACTTACCAATTTCTTTATTTTAACCCATCTTAAACTAGCCATGAGTGAATTTAATAAGGTAGAATGGTTTGAAAAGATCATTGAATTTAAATTGGTCAACTTGTTGTATCCTGATTCCTATTTTAATTTTTTTTCAATTTACTGAAAACAAATGCCTTGAAAATTTAAATTGAAATGAAAGAAGATGCATAAGAATATTTCCTGGTTTTAATGCTAAAGCCTGAATGTTTACCTAACTGGGAAAACACCTGTCATTTAGATTTATTCATGAGTAACATCATTCTCATTATGAGAAAATTAAACAGGGTAGAATGCCTTTCAAAGATTTTCAATTACAAATTGGTCCCCCAAACACACCCCAGTCACCTAACTGCTTTGTTCCTTTTTTTGACCAAAAGCCCTGAAATATCATATAAAATGATTGAAGATGCCTAATAACAAATCCTTGTCCTAATCTTGCCTGACACTTAAGTCTCAAACCTCACTGGTTACTTCCCAATTTCTTCATTTTTATCCATCTTAAACTAGCCATGAGTGATATAAATGAGGTAGAATGGTTTGAAAAGATTATTAAATTTAAATTGGTCAACTTGTTGTATCCTGATTCCTATTTTAATTTTTTTTCAATTTACTGAAAACAAATGCCTTGAAAATTTAAATTGAAATGAAAGAAGATGCATAAGAATATTTCCTGATTTTAATGCTAAAGCCTGATTGTTTACCTAACTGGGAAAACACCTGTCATGTAGATGTATTCTTGAGTAACATCATTCTCATTATGAGAAAATTAAACAGGGTAGAATGCCTTTCAAAGATTTTCAATTACAAATTGGTCCCCCAAACACACCCAAGTCACCTAACTCCTTTGTTCCTTTTTTTGACAAAAAGCCCTGAAATATCATATAAAATGATTGAAGATGCCTAATAACATATCCTTATCCTAATCTTCCCTGACACTAAAGTCTAAAAAATCACTGGTCATTTACTTATTTCTCTTTTTCCCCACCTTAACAAAGTCATGAGTGATTTAAATAAGGGAGAATGGTTTGAAATGATTATTAAATTTAAATTGGTCAACCAGTTGTATCCTGATTCCTATTTCAAAAATTTTTCGCTTTACTGAAAGCAAATGCCTAAAAATTGAAATTGAAATGAAAGAAGATGCATAAAAATATTTCCTGATTTTAATGCTAAAGCCTGAATGTTTACCTAACTGGGAAAACACCTGTCATTTAGATTTATTCTTGAGTAACATCATTCTCATTATGAGAAAATTAAACAGGGTAGAATGCCTTTCAAAGATTTTCAATTACAAATTGGTCCCCTAAACACACCCAAGTCACCTAACTGCTTTGTTCCTTTTTTTTACATGCCTGACACTGAAGTCTCAAAAGTCACTGGTCACCTAGCAATTTCTTTATTTTTACCCATTTTAACTAAGTCATGAGTGATTTAAATAAGGTAGAATGGTTTGAAAAGATTATTAAATTTAAATTGGTCAACTTGTTGTATCCTGACTCCTATTTTAAAATTATTTCACTTAACTGAAAGCAAATGCCTAAAAATTGAAATTGAAATGAAAGAAGATGCATGAGAATATTTCCTGATTTTAATGCTAAAGCCTGAATGTTTACCTAACTGGGAAAACACTTGTCATTTAGATTTATTCATGAGTAACATCATTCTCATTATGAGAAAATTAAACAGGGTAGAATGCCTTTCAAAGATTTTCAATTACAAATTGGTCTCCAAACACACCCCAGTCACCTAACTGCTTTGTTCCTTTTTTTGACCAAAAGCCCTGAAATATCATATAAAATGATTGAAGATGCCTAATAACAAATCCTTATCCTAATCTTGCCTGACACTAAAGTCTCAAAACTCACCGGTCACTTCCGAATTTCTTCATCTTAACCCATCTTAAAATAGCCATGAGTGAATTAAAAAAGGTAGAATGGTTTAAAAACGTCATTAAATTTAAATTGGTCAACTTGTTGTATCCTGATTCCTATTTTCAAATTTTTTTCAATTTACTGAAAACAAATGCCTTGAAAATTTAAATTGAAATGAAAGAAGATGCATGAGAATATTTCCTGATTTCAATGCTAAAGCCTGATTGTTTACCTTACAGTGAAAACACCTGTCATTTAGATGTATTCTTGAGTAACATCATTCTCATTATGAGAAAATTATACAGGGTAGAATGCCTTTCAAAGATTTTCATTTACAAATTGGTCCCCCAAACACACCTCAGTCACCTAACTCCTTTGTTCCTTTTTTGACCAAAAGCCCTGAAATATCATATAAAATGATTGAAGATGCATAATAACATACCCTTATCCTAATCTTCCCTGACACTAAAGTCTAAAAAATCACTGGTCACTTACTAATTTCTCTTTTTTCCCCCACCTTAACAAAGTCATGAGTGATTTAAATAAGGGAGAATGGTTTGAAATGATTATTAAATTTAAATTGGGCAACTTGTTGTATCCTGATTCCTATTTCAAAAATTTTTTACTTTACTGAAAGCAAATGCCTAAAAATTTAAATTGAAATGAAAGAAGATGCATGAGAATATTTTCTAATTTTAATGCTAAAGCCTGAATGTTTACCAAACTGGGAAAACACTTGTCATTTCGATGTACTCTTGAGTAACATCATTCTCATTATGAAAAAATTAAACAGGGTCGAATTCCTTTCAAAGATTTTCAATTATAAATTGGTCCCCCAAACACACCCAAGTCACCTTACTGCTTTTTTCCTTTTTTTTTTACATGCCGGACACTAAGTCTAAAAATTTTCACTGGCCACCTAGCAATTTCTTTATTTTTACCTATTTTAAACAAGTCATGAGTGATTTAAATAAGGTAGAATGGTTTGAAAAGATTATTAAATTTAAATTGGTCAACTTGTTGTATCCTGACTCCTATTTTAAATTTCACTTTACTGAAAACAAATGCCTTGAAAATTTAAATTGAAATGAAAGAAGATGCATGAGAATATTTCCTGATTTTAACGCTAAAGCCTGAATGTTTACCTAACTGGGAAAACCCCTGTCATTTCGATGTATTCTTGAGTAACATCATTCTCATTATGAGAAAATTTAACAGGGTAGAATGCCTTTCAAAGATTTTCAATTACAAATTGGTCCCCCAAACACACCCCAGTCACCTAACTGCTTTGTTCCTTTTTTGACCAAAAGCCCTGAAATATCATATAAAATGATTGAAGATGCCTAATAACAAATCCTTATCCTAATCTTGCCTGACACTTAAGTCTCAAAACTCACTGGTCACTTACCAATTTCTTCATTTTAACCCATCTTAAACTAGCCATGAGTGAATTAAATAAGGTACAATGGATTGAAAAGATCATTACATTTAAATTGGTCAATTTGTTGTATCCTGATTCCTATTTTAAAATGTTTTTCAATTTACTGAAAACAAATGCCTTGAAAATTTAAATTGAAATGAAAGAAGATGCATGAGAATATTTCCTGATTTTAATGTTAAAGCCTGATTGTTTACCTAACTGGAAAGCACCTGTCATTTAGATTTATTCATGAGTAACATCATTCTCATTATGAGAAAATTAAACAGGGTAGAATGCCTTTCAAAGATTTTCAATTACAAATTGGTCCCCCAAACACACCCCAGTCACCTAACTGCTTTGTTCCCTTTTTTGACCAAAAGCCCTGAAATATCTTATAAAATGATTGAAGATGCCTTATAACAAATCCTTATCCTAATCTTGCCTGACACTTAAGTCTAAAAAATCACTGGTCACTTACTAATTTCTCTTTTTTTCCACACCTTAACAAAGTCATAAGTGATTTAAATAAGGGAGAATGGTTTGAAATGATTTTTAATTTAAATTGGTCAACTTGTTGTATCCTCATTCCTATTTCAAAAATTTTAAACTTTACTGAAAGCAAATGCCTAAATATTGAAATTGAAATGAAAGAAGATGCATAAGAATATTTCCGGATTTTAATGTTAAAGCCTGAAAGTTTACCTAACTGGGAAAACACCTGTCATTTAGATGTATTCTTGAGTAACATCATTCTCATTATGAGAAAATTAAACAGGGTAGAATGCCTTTCAAAGATTTTCAATTACAAATTGGTCCCCAAAACACACCCCAGTCACCTAAACTGCTTTGTTCCTTTTTTTGACCAAAAGCCCTGAAATATCTTATAAAATGATTGAAGATGCCTTATAACATATCCTTATCCTAATCTTCCCTGACACTAAAGTCTAAAAAATCACTGGTCACTTACTAGTTTCTCTTTTTTTCCCCACCTTTACAAAGTCATGAGTGATTTAAATTAGGGAGAATGGTTTGAAATGATTATTAAATTTAAATTGGTCTACTTGTTGTATCCTGATTCCTATTTCAAAAATTTTTGCTTTACTGAAAGCAAATGCCTAAAAATTTAAATTGAAATGAAAGAAGATGCATGAGAATATTTTCTGATTTTAATGCTAAAGCTTGAAAGTTTACCTAACTGGGAAAACACCTGTCATTTAGATTTATTCTTGAGTAACATTATTCTCATTATAAGAAAATTAAACAGGGTAGAATTCCTTTCAAAGATTTTCAATTACAAATCATCCCCTAAACACACCAAAGTCACCTAACTGCTTTGTTCCTTTTTTTTTACATGCCTGACACTTAAGTCTCAAAATTCACTGGCCACCTAGCAATTTCTTTATTTTTATCCAATTTTAACCAAGTCATGAGTGATTTAAATAAGGTAGAATGGTTTGAAAAGATTATTAAATTTAAATTGGTCAACTTGTTGTATCCTGACTCCTATTTTGAAATTATTTCACTTTACTGAAAACAAATGCCTTGAAAATTCAAATTGAAATGAAAGAAGATGCATGAGAATATTTCCTGATTTTAATGCTAAAGCCTGAATGTTTTTCTAACTGGGAAAACACTTGTCATTTTTATGTATTCTTGAGTTATATCATTCTCATTATGAGAAAATTAAACAGGGTAGAATGCCTTTCAAAGATTTTCAATTACAAATAGGTCCCCCAAACACACCCCAGTCACCTAACTGCTTTGTTCCTTTTTTTGACCAAAAGCCCTGAAATATCATATAAAATGATTGAAGATGCCTAATAACAAATCCTTATCCTAATCTTGCCTGACACTTAAGTCTCAAAACTCACTGGTCACTTACCAATTTCTTCATTTTAACCCATCTTAAACTAGCCATGGGTAGAATGGTTTGAAAAGATCATTAAATTTAAATTGGTCAACTTGTTGTATCCCGTTCCCTATTTTATTTTTTTTTTTTTTTTTTCAATTAACTGAAAACAAATGCCTTGAAAATTTAAATTGAAATGAAAGAAGATGCATGAGAATATTTCCTGATTTTAATGCTAAAGCCTGATTGTTTACCATACAGGGAAAGCACCTGTCATTTAGATGTATTCTTGAGTAACATCATTCTCATTATGAGAAAATTAAACAGGGTAGAATGCCTTTCAAAGATTTTCGATTACAAATTGGTCCCCCAAACACCCAAGTCACCTAACTGCTTTGTTTCTTTTTTGACCAAAAGCCCTGAAATATCATATAAAATGATTGAAGATGCCTAATAACAAATCCTTATCCTAATCTTCCCTGACACTAAAGTCTAAAAAATCACTGGTCACTTACTAATCTCTCTTTTTTTCAACACCTTATCAAAGTCATGAGTGATTTTAAATAAGGGAGAATGGTTTGAAATGATTATTAAATTTAAATTGGTCTAATTGTTGTATCCTGATTCCTATTTCAAAAATTTTTCACTTTACTGAAAGCAAATGCCTAAAAATTTAAATTGAAATGAAAGAAGATGCATGAGAATATTTGCTGATTTTAATGCTAAAGCCTGAATGTTTACCTAACTGGGAAAACACCTGTCATTTAGATTTATTCTTGAGTAACATCATTCTCATTATGAGAAAATTAAACAGGGTAGAATGCCTTTCAAAGATTTTCAATTACAAATTGGTCCCCCAAACACACCCCAGTCACCTAACTGCTTTGTTCCTTTTTTTTACCAAAAGCCCTGAAATATCATATAAAATGATTGATGATGCCTAATAACAAATCCTTATCCTAATCTTGCCTGACACTATAGTCTCAAAACTCACTGGTCACTTACCAATTTCTTTATTTTTACCCATTTTAACCAAGTCATGAGTGATTTAAATAAGGTAGAATGTTTTGAAAAGATTATTAAATTTAAATTGGTCAACTTGTTGTATCCTGACTCCTATTTAAAAATTATTTCACTTTACTGATAACAAATGCCTTGAAAATTTAAATTGAAATGAAAGAAGATGCATGAGAATATTTCCTGATTTTAATGCTAAAGTCTGATTGTTTACCTAACTGGGAAAACACCTGTCATTTAGATGTATTCTTGAGTTACATCATTCTCATTATGAGAAACTTAAACAGGGTAGAATGCCTTTCAAAGATTTTCAATTACAAATTGGTCCCCCAAACACACCCAAGTCACCTAACTGCTTGTTCCTTTTTTTGACAAATGCCCAGAAATATCATATAAAATGATTGAAGATGCCTAATAACATATCCTTATCCTAATCTTGCCTGACACTTAAGTCTAAAAACCCACTGGTCTCTTACCAATTTCTTTATTTTTACCCATCTTTACCAAGTCATGAGTGAATTAAATAAGGTAGAATGGTTTGAAAAGATTATTAAATTTAAATTGGTCAACTTGTTGTATCCTGACTCCTATTTTAAAATTATTTCACTTTACTGAAAACAAATGCCTTGAAAATTTAAATTGAAATGAAAGAAGATGCATGAGAACATTTCCTGATTTAAATGCTAAAGCCTGAATGTTTACCTAACTGGGAAAACACTTGTCATTTAGATTTATTCTTGAGTTACATCATTCTCATTAAGAGAAAATTAAACAGGGTAGAATGCCTTTCAAAGATTTTCAATTACAAATTGGTCCCCCAAACACACCCCAGTCACCTAACTGCTTTGTTCCTTTTTTTTTACCAAAAGCCCTGAACTATCATATAAAATGATTGAAGATGCCTAATAACAAATCCTTATCCTAATCTTGCCTGACACTTAAGTCTCAAAGCTCACTGGTCACTTACCAATTTCTTCATTTTAACCCATCTTAAACTAGCCATGAGTGAATTAAATAAGGTAGAATGGTTTGAAAAGATCATTGAATTTAAATTGGTCAACTTTTTGTATCCTGATTCCTATTTTATTTTTTTTTTCACTTTACTGAAAACAAATGCCTTGAAAATTCAAATTGAAATGAAAGAAGATGCATGAGAATATTTCCTGATTTTAATGCTAAAGCCTGATTGTTTACCTAACTGGGAAAACACCTGTCATTTAGATGTATTCTTGAGTAACATCATTCTCATTATGAGAAAATTAAACAGGGTAGAATGCCTTTCAAAGATTTTCAATTACAAATTGGTCCCCCAAACACACCCAAGTCACCTAACTCCTTTGTTCCTTTTTTGACAAAAAGCCCTGAAATACCATATAAAATGATTGAAGATGCCTAATAACATATCCTTATCCTAATCTTCCCTGACACTGAAGTCTCAAAACTCATTGGTCACTTACTAATTTATCTTTTTTTCCCCACCTTAACAAAGTCATGAGTGATTTAAATAAGGGAGAATGTTTTGAAATGATTATTTAATTTAAATTGGTCAACTTGTTGTATCAGATTCCTATTTCAAAAATTTTTCGCTTTACTGAAAGCAAATGCCTAAAAATTGAAATTGAAATGAAAGAAGATGCATAAGAATATTTCCTGATTTTTATGCTAAAGCCTGAATGTTTACCTAACTGGGAAAACACCTGTCATTTAGATTTATTCTTGAGTAACATCATTCTCATTATGAGAAAATTAAACAGGGTAGATTGCCTTTCAAAGATTTTCAATTTCAAATTGGTCCCCTAAACACACCCAAGTCACCTAACTGCTTTGTTCCTTTTTTTTACATGCCTGACATTGAAGTCTCAAAAGTCACTGGTCACCTAGCAATTTCTCTATTTTTACTCATTTTAACTAAGACATGAGTGATTTAAATACGGTAGAATTGTTTGAAAAAATTATTAAATTTAAATTGGTCAACTTGTTATATCCTGACACCTATTTTTTAATTATTTCACTTTACTGAAAACAAATGCCTTGAAAATATAAATTGAAATGAAAGAAGATGCATGAGAATATTTCCTGATTTTAATGCTAAAGCCTGAATGTTTACCTAACTGGGAAAACACTTGTCATTTAGATTTATTCATGAGTAACATCATTCTCATTATGAGAAAATTAAACAGGGTAGAATGCCTTTCAAAGATTTTCAATTACAAATTGGTCCCCCAAACACACCCAAGTCACCTAACTCCTTTGTTCCTTTTTTGACCAAAAGCCCTGAAATATCATATAAAATGATTGAAGATGCCTAATAACAAATCCTTATCCTAATCTTGCCTGACACTTAAGTCTCAAAACTCACTGGTCACTTACCAATTTCTTCATTTTAACCCATCTTAAACTAGCCATGAGTGAATTTAATAAGGTAGAATGGTTTGAAAAGATCATTAAATTTAAATTGGTCAACTTGTTGTATCCTGATTCCTATTTTATTATTTTTTTCAATTGACTGAAAACAAATGCCTTGAAAATTTAAATTGAAATGGAAGAAGATGCATGAGAATATTTCCTGATTTTAATGCTAAAGCCTGAATGTTTACCTAACTGGGTAAACACTTGTCATTTCGATGTATTCTTGAGTAACATCATTCTCATTATGAGAACATTAAACAGGGTAGAATGCCTTTCAAAGATTTTCAATTACAAATTGGTCCCCCAAACACCCAAGTCACCTAACTGCTTTGTTCCTTTTTTTGACCAAAAGCCCTGAAATATCATATAAAATGATTGAAGATGCCTAATAACAAATCCTTATCCTAATCTTGCCTGACACTTAAGTCTCAAAACTCACTGGTCACTTACCAATTTCTTCATTTTAACCCATTTTAAACTAGCCATGAGTGAATTTAATAAGGTAGAATGGTTTGAAAAGATCATTAAATTTAAATTGGTCAACTTGTTGTATCCTGATTCCTATTTTAAATTTTTTTTCGATTAACTGAAATCAACTGCCTTGAAAATTTAAATTGAAATGAAAGAAGATGCATGAGAATATTTCCTGATTTCAATGCTAAAGCCTGATTGTTTACCTTACAGGGAAAACACCTGTCATTTAGATGTATTCTTGAGTAACATCATTCTCATTATGAGAAAATTAAACAGGGTAGAATGCCTTTCAAAGATTTTCAATTACAAATTGGTCCCCCAAACACACCCCAGTCACCTAACTGCTTTGTTCCTTTTTTTGACCAAAAGCGATGAAATATCATATAAAATGATTGAAGATGCCTAAAAACAAATCCTTATCCTAATCTTGCCTGACACTTAAGTCTCAAAACTCACTGGTCACTTACCAATTTCTTCATTTTAACCCATCTTAAACTAGCCATGAGTGAATTTAATAAGGTGGAATGGTTTTAAAAGATCATTAAATTTAAATTGGTCAACTTGTTGTATCCTGATTCCTATTTTAAATTTTTTTTCAATTTACTGAAAACAAATGCCTTCAAAATTCAAATTGAAATAAAAGAAGATGCATAAGAATATTTCCTGATTTTAATGCTTAAGGCTAAATGTTTACCTTACTGGGAAAACACCTGTCATTTAGATTTATTCATGAGTAACATCATTCTCATTATGAGAAAATTAAACAGGGTAGAATGCCTTTCAAAGATTTTCAATTACAAATTGGTCCCCTAAACACACCCAAGACACATAACTGCTTTGTTCCTTATTTTTACATGCCTGACACTGAAGTCTCAAAATTCACTGGTCACCTAGCAATTTGTTTATTTTTACCCATCTAAACCTAGTAATGAGCGATTAAAATAAGGTAGAATGTTTTGAAAAGATTATTAAATTTAAATTGGTCAACTTGTTGTATCCGGACTCCTAATTTAAAATTTTTACACTTTACTGAAAACAAATGCCCTGAAAATTTAAATTGAAATGAAAGAAGATGCATGAGAATATTTCCTGATTTTAATGCTAAAGCCTGAATGTTTACCTAACTGGGAAAACACTTGTCATTTCGATTTATTCTTGAGTAACATCATTCTCATTATGAGAAAATTAAACAGGGTAGAATGCCTTTCAAAGATTTTCAATTACAAATTGGTCCCCCAAACACACCCCAGTCACCTAACTGCTTTGTTCCTTTTTTTGACCAAAAGCCCTGAAATATCATATAAAATGATTGAAGATGCCTAATAACAAATCCTTATCCTAATCTTGCCTGACACTTGAGTCTCAAAACTCACTGGTCACTTACCAATTTCTTCATTTTAACCCATCTTAAACTAGCCATGAGTGAATTAAATAAGGTAGAATGGTTTGAAAAGATCATTGAATTTAAATTGGTCAACTTGTTGTATCCTGATTCCTATTTTAATTTTTTTTTCACTTTACTGAAAACAAATGCCTTGAAAATTCAAATTGAAATTAAAGAAGATGCATGAGAATATTTCCTGATTTTAATGCTAAAGCCTGATTGTTTACCTAACTGGGAAAACACCTGTCATTTAGATGTATTCTTGAGTAACATCATTCTCATTATGAGAAAATTAAACAGGGTAGAATGCCTTTCAAAGATTTTCAATTACAAATTGGTCCCCTAAACACACCCAAGACACATAACTGCTTTGTTCCTTATTTTTACATGCCTGACACTGAAGTCTCAAAAGTCA
This sequence comes from Fragum fragum, assembly GCA_946902895.1. Classification (NCBI taxonomy): domain Eukaryota; kingdom Metazoa; phylum Mollusca; class Bivalvia; order Cardiida; family Cardiidae; genus Fragum; species Fragum fragum. The sequence continues at coordinate 2,316,249 of OX336380.1, forward strand.
CTGGTCACCTAGCAATTTGTTTATTTTTACCCATCTAAACCTAGTAATGAGCGATTAAAATAAGGTAGAATGGTTTGAAAAGATTATTAAATTTAAATTGGTCAACTTGTTGTATCCGGACTCCTAATTTAAAATTTTTACACTTTACTGAAAACAAATGCCTTGAAAATATAAATTGAAATGAAAGAAGATGCATGAGAATATTTCCTGATTTTAATGCTAAAGCCTGAATGTTTACCTAACTGGGAAAACACTTGTCATTTCGATTTATTCTTGAGTAACATCATTCTCATTATGAGAAAATTAAACAGGGTAGAATGCCTTTCAAAGATTTTCAATTACAAATTGGTCCCCCAAACACACCCCAGTCACCTAACTGCTTTGTTCCTTTTTTTTGACCAAAAGCCCTGAAATATCATATAAAATGATTGAAGATGCCTAATAACAAATCCTTATCCTAATCTTGCCTGACACTTAAGTCTCAAAACTCACTGGTCACTTACCAATTTCTTCATTTTAACCCATCTTAAACTAGCCATGAGTGAATTAAATAAGGTAGAATGGTTTGAAAAGATCATTGAATTTAAATTGGTCAACTTTTTGTATCCTGACACCTATTTTAATTTTTTTTTCACTTTACTGAAAACAAATGCCTTGAAAATTCAAATTGAAATGAAAGAAGATGCATGAGAATATTTCCTGATTTTAATGCTAAAGCCTGATTGTTTACCTAACTGGGAAAACACCTGTCATTTAGATGTATTCTTGAGTAACATCATTCTCATTATGAGAAAATTAAACAGGGTAGAATGCCTTTCAAAGATTTTCAATTACAAATTGGTCCCCCAAACACACCCAAGTCACCTAACTCCTTTGTTCCTTTTTTGACAAAAAGCTCTGAAATACCATATAAAATGATTGAAGATGCCTAATAACATATCCTTATCCTAATCTTCCCTGACACTGAAGTCTCAAAACTCATTGGTCACTTACTAATTTATCTTTTTTCCCCACCTTAACAAAGTCATGAGTGATTTAAATAAGGGAGAATGTTTTGAAATGATTATTAAATTTAAATTGGTCAACTTCTTGTATCCTGATTCCTATTTCAAAAATTTTTCGCTTTACTGAAAGCAAATGCCTAAAAATTGAAATTGAAATGAAAGAAGATGCATAAGAATATTTCCTGATTTTTATGCTAAAGCCTGAATGTTTACCTAACTGGGAAAACACCTGTCATTAAGATTTATTCTTGAGTAACATCATTCTCATTATGAGAAAATTAAACAGGGTAGATTGCCTTTCAAAGATTTTCAATTTCAAATTGGTCCCCTACACACACCCAAGTCACCTATCTGCTTTGTTCCTTTTTTTACATGCCTGACATTGAAGTCTCAAAAGTCACTGGTCACCTAGCAATTTCTCTATTTTTACTCATTTTAACTAAGTCATGAGTGATTTAAATACAGTAGAATTGTTTGAAAAGATTATTAAATTTAAATTGGTCAACTTGTTGTATCCTGATTCCTATTTTAAATTTTTTTTCAATTTACTGAAAACAAATGCCTTGAAAATTCAAATTTAATTGAAAGAAGATGCGTGAGAATTTTTTCCTGATTTTAATGCTAAACCCTGAATGTTTACCTTACTGAGAAAACACCTGTCATTTAGATTTATTCATGAGTAACATCATTCTCATTATGAGAAAATTAAACAGGGTAGAATGCCTTTCAAAGATTTTCAATTACAAATTGGTCCCCCAAACTCACCCAAGTCACCTTACTGCTTTGTTCCTTTTTTTGACCAAAAGCCCTGAAATATCATATAAATTGATTGAAGATGGATAATAACATATCCTTATCCTAATCTTGCCTGACACTTAAGTCTCAAAACTCACTGGTCACTTACCAATTTCTTCATTTTAACCCATCTTAAACTGGCCATGAGTGAATTTAATAAGGTAGAATGGTTTGAAAAGATCACTAAATTTAAATTGGTCAACTTGGTGTATCCTGATTCCTATTTTATTATTTTTTTCAATTGACTGAAAACAAATGCCTTGAAAATTTAAATTGAAATGGAAGAAGATGCATGAGAATATTTCCTGATTTTAATGCTAAAGCCTGAATGTTTACCTAACTGGGTAAACACTTGTCATTTCGATGTATTCTTGAGTAACATCATTCTCATTATGAGAACATTAAACAGGGTAGAATGCCTTTCAAAGATTTTCAATTACAAATTGGTCCTCAAACACACCCAAGTCACCTAACTGCTTTGTTCCTTTTTTTGACCAAAAGCCCTGAACTATCATATAAAATGATTGAAGATGCCTAATAACTAATCCTTATCCTAATCTTGCCTGACACTTAAGTCTCAAAACTCACTGGTCACTTACCAATTTCTTCATTTTAACCCATCTTAAACTAGCCATGAGTGAATTTAATAAGGTAGAATGGTTTGAAAAGATCATTAAATTTAAATTGGTAAACTTGTTGTATCCTGATTCCTATTTTAAATTTTTTTTCAATTAACTGAAAACAAATGCCTAAAAATTGAAATTGAAATGAAAGAAGATGCATGAGAATATTTCCTGATTTTAATGCTAAAGCCTGAATGTTTACCTAACTGGGAAAACATTTGTTATTTTGATGTATTCTTGAGTAACATCATTCTCATTATGAGAAAATTAAACAGGGTAGAATGCCTTTCAAAGATTTTCAATTACAAATTGGTCCCCCAAACACACCCCAGTCACCTAACTGCTTTGTTCCTTTTTTTGACCAAAAGCCCTGAAATATCATATAAAATGATTGAAGATGCCTAATAACATATCCTTATCCTAATCTTGCCTGACACTTAAGTCTCAAAACTCACTGGTCACTTACCAATTTCTTTATTTTAACCCATCTTAAACTAGCCATGAGTGAATTTAATAAGGTAGAATGGTTTGAAAAGATCATTGAATTTAAATTGGTCAACTTGTTGTATCCTGATTCCTATTTTAAATTTTTTTTTCACTTTACTGAAAGCATATGCCTAAAAATTTAAATTGAAATGAAAGAAGATGCATGAGAATATTTCCTGATTTTAATGCTAAAGCCTGAATGTTTACCTAACTGGGAAAACACCTGTCATTTAGATTTATTCTTGAGTATCATCATTCTCATTATGAGAAAATTAAACAGGGTAGAATGCCTTTCAAAGATTTTCAATTACAAATTGGTCCCCCAAACACACCCCAGTCACCTAACTGCTTTGTTCCTTTTTTTGACCAAAAGCCCTGAAATATCATATAAAATGATTGAAGATGCCTAATAAATCCTTATATCCTTATCCTAATCTTGCCTGACACTGAAGTCTCAAAACTCACCGATCATTTACCAATTTCTTCATTTTAACCCATCTTAAACTAGCCATGAGTGAATTAAATAAGGTAGAATGGTTTGAAAAGATCATTAAATTTTAATTGGTCAACTTGTTGTATCCTGATTCCTATTTTATTTTTTTTTTTCAATTTACTGAAAACAAATGCCTTGAAATTGAAATTGAAATGAAAGAAGATGCATGAGAATATTTCCTGATTTTAATGCTAAAGCCTGATTGTTTACCTAACTGAAAAACACCTGTCATTTAGATTTATTATTGAGAAACATCATTCTCATTATGAGAAAATTAAACAGGGTAGAATGCCTTTCAAAAATTTTCAATTACAAATTGGTCCCCCAAACACACCCAAGTCACCTAACTGCTTTGTTCCTTTTTTGACAAAAAGCCCTGAAATATCATATAAAATGATTGAAGATGCCTAATAACATATCCTTATCCTAATTATCCCTGACACTAAAGTCTAAAAATCACTGGTCACTTACTAATTTCTCTTTTTTTTCCACACCTTAACAAAGTCATGAGTGATTTAAATAAGGGAGAATGGTTTGAAATGATTATCAAATTTAAATTGGTCAACTTGTTGTATCCTGATTCCTATTTTTTTTTTTTTTCAATTTACTGAAAACAAATGCCTAAAAATTGAAATTGAAATGAAAGAAGATGCATAAGAATATTTCCTGATTTTAATGCTAAAGCCTGAATGTTTACCTAACTGGGAAAACACCTGTCATTTAGATTCATTCTTGAGTAACATCATTTTCATTATGAGAAAATTAAACAGGGTAGAATGCCTTTCAAAGATTTTCAATTACATATTGGTCCCCCAAACACACCCAAGGCACCTAACTGCTTTGTTCCTTTTTTATACATGCCTGACACTGAAGTCTCAAAATTCACTGGCCACCTAGAAATTTCTTTATTTTTACCCATTTTAACTAAGTCATGAGTGATTTAAATAAGGTAGAATGGTTTGAAAAGATTATTAAATTTAAATTGGTCAACTTGTTGTATCCTATTTTAAAATTATTTCACTTTACTGAAAACAAATGCCTTGAAAATTCAAATTGAAATGAAAGAAGATGCATGAGAATATTTCCTATTTTAATGCTAAAGCCTGAATGTTTACCTAACTGGGAAAACACTTGTCATTTAGATTTATTCTTGAGTAACATCATTCTCATTATGAGAAAATTAAACAGGGTAGAATGCCTTTCAAAGATTTGCAATTACAAATTGGTCCCCCAAACACACCCAAGTCACCTAACTCCTTTGGTCCTTTTTTTTGACAAAAAGCCCTGAAATATATAAAATGATTGAAGATGCCTAATAACATATCCTTATCCTAATCTTGCCTGACACTTAAGTCTCAAAACTCACTGGTCTCTTACCAATTTCTTTATTTTTACCCATCTTTACCAAGTCATGAGTGAATTAAATAAGTTAGAATGGTTTGAAAAGATCATTAAATTTAAATTGGTCAACTTGTTGCATCCTGATTCCTATTTTAAAATTATTTCACTTTACTGAAAATTGAAATGAAAGAAGATGCATGAGAATATTTCCTGATTTTAATGCTAAAGCCTGATTGTTTACCTAACTGGGAAAACACTTGTCATTTTGATGTATTCATGAGTAACATCATTCTCATGATGAGAAAATTAAACAGGGTAGAATGCCTTTCAAAGATTTTCAATTACAAACTTGTCCCCCAAACACACCCAAGTCACCTAACTCCTTTGGTCCTTTTTTTGACAAAAAGCCCTGAAATATCATATAAAATGATTGAAGATGCCTAATAACATATCCTTATCCTAATCTTCCCTGACACTAAAGTCTAAAAAATCACTGGTCACTTACTAATTTCCCTTTTTTTCCCCACTTTAACAAAGTCATGAGTGATTTAAATAAGGGAGAATGGTTTGAAATGATTATCAAATTTAAATTGGTCAACTTGTTGTATCCTGATTCCTATTTCAAAAATTTTTCACTTTACTGAAAGCAAATGCCTAAAAATTGAAATTGAAATGAAAGAAGATGCATAAGAATATTTCCTGATTTTAATGCTAAAGCCTGAAAGTTTACCTAACTTGGAAAACACCTTTCATTTAGATTTATTCTTGAGTAACATCATTCTCACTATGAGAAAATTAAACAGGGTAGAATGCCTTTCAAAGATTTTCAATTACAAATTGGTCCCCCAAACTCACCCAAGTCACTTAACTGCTTTGTTCCTTTTTTTGACCAAAAGCCCTGAAATATCATATAAATTGATTGAAGATGCATAATGACATATCCTTATCCTAATCTTGCCTGACACTTAAGTCTCAAAACTCACTGGTCACTTACTAATTTCGCTTTTTTTCCCCACCTTAACAAAGTCATGAGTGACTTAAATAAGGGAGAATGGTTTGAAATGATTATTTAATTTAAATTGGTCAACTTGTTGTATCCTGATTCCTATTTTAAATTTTTTTTCAATTAACTGAAATCAACTGCCTTGAAAATTTAAATTGAAATGAAAGAAGATGCATGAGAATATTTCCTGATTTCAATGCTAAAGCCTGAATGTTTACCTTACTGAGAAAACACCTGTCATTTAGATTTATTCATGAGTAACATCATTCTCATTATGAGAAAATTAAACAGGGTAGAATGCCTTTCAAAGATTTTCAATTACAAATTGGTCCCCCAAACTCACCCAAGTCACCTTACTGCTTTGTTCCTTTTTTTGACCAAAAGCCCTGAAATATCATATAAATTGATTGAAGATGGATAATAACATATCCTTATTCTTATCTTGCCTGACACTTAAGTCTCAAAACTCACTGGTCACTTACTAATTTCGCTTTTTTTCCCCACCTTAACAAAGTCATGAGTGATTTAAATAAGGGAGAATGGTTTGAAATGATTATTTAATTTAAATTGGTCAACTTGTTGTATCCTGATTCCTATTTTAATTTTTTTTTTCAATTTACTGAAAACAAATGCCTTGAAAATTCAAATTTAAATGAAAGAAGATGCATGAGAATATTTCCTGATTTTAATGCTAAAGCCTGAATGTTTCCCTAACTGGGAAACACCTGTCATTTAGATTTATTCTTGAGTAACATCATTCTCATTATGAGAAAATTAAACAGGGTAAAATGCCTTTCAAAGATTTTCAATTACAAATTGGTCCCCAAAACACACCCCAGTCACCTAACTGCTTTGTTCCTTTTTTTGACCAAAAGCCCTGAAATATCATATAAAATGATTGAAGATGCCTAATAACAAATCCTTATCCTAATCTTGCCTGACACTAAAGTCTCAAAACTCACTTGTCACTTACCAATTTCTTCATTTTAACCCATCTTAAACTAGCCATGAGTGAATTAAATAAGGTAGAATGGTTTGAAAAGATCATTAAATTTAAATTGGTCAACTTGTTGTATCCTAATTCCTATTTTAAATTTATTTTCAGTTTACTGAAAACAAATGCCTAAAAATTGAAATTGAAATGAAAGAAGATGCATGAGAATATTTCCTGATTTTAATGCTAAAGCCTGAATGTTTACCTAACTGGGAAAACATTTGTTATTTTGATGTATTCTTGAGTAACATCATTCTCATTATGAGAAAATTAAACAGGGTAGAATGCCTTTCAAAGATTTTCAATTACAAATTGGTCCCCCAAACACACCCCAGTCACCTAACTGCTTTGTTCCTTTTTTTGACCAAAAGCCCTGAAATATCATATAAAATGATTGAAGATGCCTAATAACATATCCTTATCCTAATCTTGCCTGACACTTAAGTCTCAAAACTCACTGGTCACTTACCAATTTCTTTATTTTAACCCATCTTAAACTAGCCATGAGTGAATTTAATAAGGTAGAATGGTTTGAAAAGATCATTGAATTTAAATTGGTCAACTTGTTGTATCCTGATTCCTATTTTAATTTTTTTTTCAATTTACTGAAAACAAATGCCTTGAAAATTTAAATTGAAATGAAAGAAGATGCATAAGAATATTTCCTGGTTTTAATGCTAAAGCCTGAATGTTTACCTAACTGGGAAAACACCTGTCATTTAGATGTATTCTTGAGTAACATCATTCTCATTATGAGAAAATTAAACAGGGTAGAATTCCTTTCAAAGATTTTCAATTACAAATTGGTCCCCCAAACACACCCAAGTCACCTTACTCCTTTGTTCCTTTTTTGACAAAAAGCCCTGAAATATCATATAAAATGATTGAAGATGCATAATAACATATCCTTATCCTAATCTTCTCTGACACTGAAGTCTAAAAAATCACTGGTCACTTACTAATTTCTCTTTTTTTTTTCCCACCTTAACAAAGTCATGAGTGATTTAAATAAGGGAGAATGGTTTGAAATGAATCTTTAATTTAAATTGGTCAACTTGTTGTATCCTGATTCCTATTTCAAAATGTTTCACTTTACTGAAAGCAAATGCCTAAAAATTGAAATTGAAATGAAAGAAGATGCATAAAAATATTTCCTGATTTTAATGCTAAAGCCTGAATGTTTACCTAACTGGGAAAACACCTGTCATTTAGATTTATTCTTGAGTAACATCATTCTCATTATGAGAAAATTAAACAGGGTAGAATTCCTTTCAAAGATTTACAATTACAAATTGGTCCCCTAAACACACCCAAGTCACCTAACTGCTTTGTTCCTTTTTTTTACATGCCTGACACTGAAGTCTCAAAAGTCACTGGTCACCTAGCAATTTCTTTATTTTTACCCATTTTAACTAAGTCATGAGTGATTTAAATAAGGTAGAATGGTTTGAAAAGATTATTAAATTTAAATTGGTCAACTTGTTGTATCCTGACTCCTATTTTAAAATTATTTCACTTAACTGAAAGCAAATGCCTAAAAATTGAAATTGAAATGAAAGAAGATGCATGAGAATATTTCCTGATTTTAATGCTAAAGCCTGAATGTTTACCTAACTGGGAAAACACTTGTCATTTAGATTTATTCATGAGTAACATCATTCTCATTATGAGAAAATTAAACAGGGTAGAATGCCTTTCAAAGATTTTCAATTACAAATTGGTCTCCAAACACACCCCAGTCACCTAACTGCTTTGTTCCTTTTTTTGACCAAAAGCCCTGAAATATCATATAAAATGATTGAAGATGCCTAATAACAAATCCTTATCCTAATCTTGCCTGACACTAAAGTCTCAAAACTCACCGGTCACTTCCGAATTTCTTCATTTTAACCCATCTTAAACTAGCCATGAGTGAATTAAAAAAGGTAGAATGGTTTAAAAACGTCATTAAATTTAAATTGGTCAACTTGTTGTATCCTGATTCCTATTTTCAAATTTTTTTCAATTTACTGAAAACAAATGCCTTGAAAATTTAAATTGAAATGAAAGAAGATGCATGAGAATATTTCCTGATTTCAATGCTAAAGCCTGATTGTTTACCTTACAGTGAAAACACCTGTCATTTAGATGTATTCTTGAGTAACATCATTCTCATTATGAGAAAATTATACAGGGTAGAATGCCTTTCAAAGATTTTCATTTACAAATTGGTCCCCCAAACACACCTCAGTCACCTAACTCCTTTGTTCCTTTTTTGACCAAAAGCCCTGAAATATCATATAAAATGATTGAAGATGCATAATAACATACCCTTATCCTAATCTTCCCTGACACTAAAGTCTAAAAAATCACTGGTCACTTACTAATTTCTCTTTTTTCCCCCACCTTAACAAAGTCATGAGTGATTTAAATAAGGGAGAATGGTTTAAAATGATTATTAAATTTAAATTGGGCAACTTGTTGTATCCTGATTCCTATTTCAAAAATTTTTTACTTTACTGAAAGCAAATGCCTAAAAATTTAAATTGAAATGAAAGAAGATGCATGAGAATATTTCCTAATTTTAATGCTAAAGCCTGAATGTTTACCTAACTGGGAAAACACTTGTCATTTCGATGTACTCTTGAGTAACATCATTCTCATTATGAAAAAATTAAACAGGGTCGAATTCCTTCCAAAGATTTTCAATTACAAATTGGTCCCCCAAACACACCCAAGTCACCTTACTGCTTTTTTCCTTTTTTTTTTACATGCCGGACACTAAGTCTAAAAATTTTCACTGGCCACCTAGCAATTTCTTTATTTTTACCTATTTTAAACAAGTCATGAGTGATTTAAATAAGGTAGAATGGTTTGAAAAGATTATTAAATTTAAATTGGTCAACTTGTTGTATCCTGACTCCTATTTTAAATTTCACTTTACTGAAAACAAATGCCTTGAAAATTTAAATTGAAATGAAAGAAGATGCATGAGAATATTTCCTGATTTTAACGCTAAAGCCTGAATGTTTACCTAACTGGGAAAACCCCTGTCATTTCGATGTATTCTTGAGTAACATCATTCTCATTATGAGAAAATTTAACAGGGTAGAATGCCTTTCAAAGATTTTCAATTACAAATTGGTCCCCCAAACACACCCCAGTCACCTAACTGCTTTGTTCCTTTTTTTGACCAAAAGCCCTGAAATATCATATAAAATGATTGAAGATGCCTAATAACAAATCCTTATCCTAATCTTGCCTGACACTTAAGTCTCAAAACTCACTGGTCACTTACCAATTTCTTCATTTTAACCCATCTTAAACTAGCCATGAGTGAATTAAATAAGGTACAATGGATTGAAAAGATCATTACATTTAAATTGGTCAATTTGTTGTATCCTGATTCCTATTTTAAAATGTTTTTCAATTTACTGAAAACAAATGCCTTGAAAATTTAAATTGAAATGAAAGAAGATGCATGAGAATATTTCCTGATTTTAATGTTAAAGCCTGATTGTTTACCTAACTGGAAAGCACCTGTCATTTAGATTTATTCATGAGTAACATCATTCTCATTATGAGAAAATTAAACAGGGTAGAATGCCTTTCAAAGATTTTCAATTACAAATTGGTCCCCCAAACACACCCCAGTCACCTAACTGCTTTGTTCCCTTTTTTGACCAAAAGCCCTGAAATATCTTATAAAATGATTGAAGATGCCTTATAACAAATCCTTATCCTAATCTTGCCTGACACTTAAGTCTAAAAAATCACTGGTCACTTACTAATTTCTCTTTTTTTCCACACCTTAACAAAGTCATAAGTGATTTAAATAAGGGAGAATGGTTTGAAATGATTTTTAATTTAAATTGGTCAACTTGTTGTATCCTCATTCCTATTTCAAAAATTTTAAACTTTACTGAAAGCAAATGCCTAAATATTGAAATTGATATGAAAGAAGATGCATAAGAATATTTCCGGATTTTAATGCTAAAGCCTGAAAGTTTACCTAACTGGGAAAACACCTGTCATTTAGATGTATTCTTGAGTAACATCATTCTCATTATGAGAAAATTAAACAGGGTAGAATGCCTTTCAAAGATTTTCAATTACAAATTGGTCCCCAAAACACACCCCAGTCACCTAACTGCTTTGTTCCTTTTTTTGACCAAAAGCCCTGAAATATCTTATAAAATGATTGAAGATGCCTTATAACATATCCTTATCCTAATCTTCCCTGACACTAAAGTCTAAAAAATCACTGGTCATTTACTAATTTCTCTTTTTTTCCCCACCTTTACAAAGTCATGAGTGATTTAAATTAGGGAGAATGGTTTGAAATGATTATTAAATTTAAATTGGTCAACTTGTTGTATCCTGATTCCTATTTCAAAAATTTTTCACTTTACTGAAAGCAAATGCCTAAAAATTGAAATTGAAATGAAAGAAGATGCATGAGAATATTTTCTGATTTTAATGCTAAAGCTTGAAAGTTTACCTAACTGGGAAAACACCTGTCATTTAGATTTATTCTTGAGTAACATTATTCTCATTATAAGAAAATTAAACAGGGTAGAATTCCTTTCAAAGATTTTCAATTACAAATCATCCCCTAAACACACCAAAGTCACCTAACTGCTTTGTTCCTTTTTTTTTACATGCCTGACACTTAAGTCTCAAAATTCACTGGCCACCTAGCAATTTCTTTATTTTTATCCAATTTTAACCAAGTCATGAGTGATTTAAATAAGGTAGAATGGTTTGAAAAGATTATTAAATTTAAATTGGTCAACTTGTTGTATCCTGACTCCTATTTTGAAATTATTTCACTTTACTGAAAACAAATGCCTTGAAAATTCAAATTGAAATGAAAGAAGATGCATGAGAATATTTCCTGATTTTAATGCTAAAGCCTGAATGTTTTTCTAACTGGGAAAACACTTGTCATTTTTATGTATTCTTGAGTTATATCATTCTCATTATGAGAAAATTAAACAGGGTAGAATGCCTTTCAAAGATTTTCAATTACAAATAGGTCCCCCAAACACACCCCAGTCACCTAACTGCTTTGTTCCTTTTTTTGACCAAAAGCCCTGAAATATCATATAAAATGATTGAAGATGCCTAATAACAAATCCTTATCCTAATCTTGCCTGACACTTAAGTCTCAAAACTCACTGGTCACTTACCAATTTCTTCATTTTAACCCATCTTAAACTAGCCATGGGTAGAATGGTTTGAAAAGATCATTAAATTTAAATTGGTCAACTTGTTGTATCCCGTTCCCTATTTTATTTATTTTTTTTTTTCAATTAACTGAAAACAAATGCCTTGAAAATTTGAATTGAAATGAAAGAAGATGCATGAGAATATTTCCTGATTTTAATGCTAAAGCCTGATTGTTTACCATACAGGGAAAACACCTGTCATTTAGATGTATTCTTGAGTAACATCATTCTCATTATGAGAAAATTAAACAGGGTAGAATGCCTTTCAAAGATTTTCGATTACAAATTGGTCCCCCAAACACCCAAGTCACCTAACTGCTTTGTTTCTTTTTTGACCAAAAGCCCTGAAATATCATATAAAATGATTGAAGATGCCTAATAACAAATCCTTATCCTAATCTTCCCTGACACTAAAGTCTAAAAAATCACTGGTCACTTACTAATCTCTCTTTTTTTCAACACCTTATCAAAGTCATGAGTGATTTTAAATAAGGGAGAATGGTTTGAAATGATTATTAAATTTAAATTGGTCTAATTGTTGTATCCTGATTCCTATTTCAAAAATTTTTCACTTTACTGAAAGCAAATGCCTAAAAATTTAAATTGAAATGAAAGAAGATGCATGAGAATATTTGCTGATTTTAATGCTAAAGCCTGAATGTTTACCTAACTGGGAAAACACCTGTCATTTAGATTTATTCTTGAGTAACATCATTCTCATTATGAGAAAATTAAACAGGGTAGAATGCCTTTCAAAGATTTTCAATTACAAATTGGTCCCCCAAACACACCCCAGTCACCTAACTGCTTTGTTCCTTTTTTTTATCAAAAGCCCTGAAATATCATATAAAATGATTGATGATGCCTAATAACAAATCCTTATCCTAATCTTGCCTGACACTATTGTCTCAAAACTCACTGGTCACTTACCAATTTCTTTATTTTTACCCATTTTAACTAAGTCATGAGTGATTTAAATAAGGTAGAATGTTTTGAAAAGATTATTAAATTTAAATTGGTCAACTTGTTGTATCCTGACTCCTATTTTAAAATTATTTCACTTTACTGATAACAAATGCCTTGAAAATTTAAATTGAAATGAAAGAAGATGCATGAGAATATTTCCTGATTTTTATGCTAAAGCCTGAATGTTTACCTAACTGGGAAAACACCTGTCATTTAGATGTATTCTTGAGTTACATCATTCTCATTATGAGAAACTTAAACAGGGTAGAATGCCTTTCAAAGATTTTCAATTACAAATTGGTCCCCCAAACACACCCAAGTCACCTAACTGCTTGTTCCTTTTTTTGACAAATGCCCAGAAATATCATATAAAATGATTGAAGATGCCTAATAACATATCCTTATCCTAATCTTGCCTGACACTTAAGTCTAAAAACCCACTGGTCTCTTACCAATTTCTTTATTTTTACCCATCTTTACCAAGTCATGAGTGAATTAAATAAGGTAGAATGGTTTGAAAAGATTATTAAATTTAAATTGGTCAACTTGTTGTATCCTGTCTCCTATTTTAAAATTATTTCACTTTACTGAAAACAAATGCCTTGAAAATTTAAATTGAAATGAAAGAAGATGCATGAGAATATTTCCTGATTTAAATGCTAAAGCCTGAATGTTTACCTAACTGGGAAAACACTTGTCATTTAGATTTATTCTTGAGTTACATCATTCTCATTAAGAGAAAATTAAACAGGGTAGAATGCCTTTCAAAGATTTTCAATTACAAATTGGTCCCCCAAACACACCCCAGTCACCTAACTGCTTTGTTCCTTTTTTTTTACCAAAAGCCCTGAACTATCATATAAAATGATTGAAGATGCCTAATAACAAATCCTTATCCTAATCTTGCCTGACACTTAAGTCTCAAAACTCACTGGTCACTTACCAATTTCTTCATTTTAACCCATCTTAAACTAGCCATGAGTGAATTAAATAAGGTAGAATGGTTTGAAAAGATCATTGAATTTAAATTGGTCAACTTTTTGTATCCTGATTCCTATTTTATTTTTTTTTTCACTTTACTGAAAATAAATGCCTTGAAAATTCAAATTGAAATGAAAGAAGATGCATGAGAATATTTCCTGATTTTAATGCTAAAGCCTGATTGTTTACCTAACTGGAAAAACACCTGTCATTTAGATGTATTCTTGAGTAACATCATTCTCATTATGAGAAAATTAAACAGGGTAGAATGCCTTTCAAAGATTTTCAATTACAAATTGGTCCCCCAAACACACCCAAGTCACCTAACTCCTTTGTTCCTTTTTTGACAAAAAGCCCTGAAATACCATATAAAATGATTGAAGATGCCTAATAACATATCCTTATCCTAATCTTCCCTGACACTGAAGTCTCAAAACGCATTGGTCACTTACTAATTTATCTTTTTTTCCCCACCTTAACAAAGTCATGAGTGATTTAAATAAGGGAGAATGTTTTGAAATGATTATTTAATTAAAATTGGTCAACTTGTTGTATCAGATTCCTATTTCAAAAATTTTTCGCTTTACTGAAAGCAAATGCCTAAAAATTGAAATTGAAATGAAAGAAGATGCATAAGAATATTTCCTGATTTTTATGCTAAAGCCTGAATGTTTACCTAACTGGGAAAACACCTGTCATTTAGATTTATTCTTGAGTAACATCATTCTCATTATGAGAAAATTAAACAGGGTAGATTGCCTTTCAAAGATTTTCAATTACAAATTGGTCCCCCAAACACCCAAGTCACCTAACTGCTTTGTTCCTTTTTTTGACCAAAAGCCCTGAAATATCATATAAAATGATTGAAGATGCCTAATAACAAATCCTTATCCTAATCTTGCCTGACACTTAAGTCTCAAAACTCACTGGTCACTTACCAATTTCTTCATTTTAACCCATTTTAAACTAGCCATGAGTGAATTTAATAAGGTAGAATGGTTTGAAAAGATCATTAAATTTAAATTGGTCAACTTGTTGTATCCTGATTCCTATTTTAAATTTTTTTTCGATTAACTGAAATCAACTGCCTTGAAAATTTAAATTGAAATGAAAGAAGATGCATGAGAATATTTCCTGATTTCAATGCTAAAGCCTGATTGTTTACCTTACAGGGAAAACACCTGTCATTTAGATGTATTCTTGAGTAACATCATTCTCATTATGAGAAAATTAAACAGGGTAGAATGCCTTTCAAAGATTTTCAATTACAAATTGGTCCCCCAAACACACCCCAGTCACCTAACTGCTTTGTTCCTTTTTTTGACCAAAAGCCCTGAAATATCATATAAAATGATTGAAGATGCCTAAAAACAAATCCTTATCCTAATCTTGCCTGACACTTAAGTCTCAAAACTCACTGGTCACTTACCAATTTCTTCATTTTAACCCATCTTAAACTAGCCATGAGTGAATTTAATAAGGTGGAATGGTTTTAAAAGATCATTAAATTTAAATTGGTCAACTTGTTGTATCCTGATTCCTATTTTAAATTTATTTTCAATTTACTGAAAACAAATGCCTTCAAAATTCAAATTGAAATAAAAGAAGATGCATAAGAATATTTCCTGATTTTAATGCTTAAGGCTAAATGTTTACCTTACTGGGAAAACACCTGTCATTTAGATTTATTCATGAGTAACATCATTCTCATTATGAGAAAATTAAACAGGGTAGAATGCCTTTCAAAGATTTTCAATTACAAATTGGTCCCCTAAACACACCCAAGACACATAACTGCTTTGTTCCTTATTTTTACATGCCTGACACTGAAGTCTCAAAATTCACTGGTCACCTAGCAATTTGTTTATTTTTACCCATCTAAACCTAGTAATGAGTGATTAAAATAAGGTAGAATGTTTTGAAAAGATTATTAAATTTAAATTGGTCAACTTGTTGTATCCTGACTCCTAATTTAAAATTTTTACACTTTACTGAAAACAAATGCCCTGAAAATTTAAATTGAAATGAAAGAAGATGCATGAGAATATTTCCTGATTTTAATGCTAAAGCCTGAATGTTTACCTAACTGGGAAAACACTTGTCATTTCGATTTATTCTTGAGTAACATCATTCTCATTATGAGAAAATTAAACAGGGTAGAATGCCTTTCAAAGATTTTCAATTACAAATTGGTCCCCCAAACACACCCCAGTCACCTAACTGCTTTGTTCCTTTTTTTGACCAAAAGCCCTGAAATATCATATAAAATGATTGAAGATGCCTAATAACAAATCCTTATCCTAATCTTGCCTGACACTTAAGTCTCAAAACTCACTGGTCACTTACCAATTTCTTCATTTTAACCCATCTTAAACTAGCCATGAGTGAATTAAATAAGGTAGAATGGTTTGAAAAGATCATTGAATTTAAATTGGTCAACTTTTTGTATCCTGATTCCTATTTTAATTTTTTTTTCACTTTACTGAAAACAAATGCCTTGAAAATTCAAATTGAAATGAAAGAAGATGCATGAGAATATTTCCTGATTTTAATGCTAAAGCCTGATTGTTTACCTAACTGGGAAAACACCTGTCATTTAGATGTATTCTTGAGTAACATCATTCTCATTATGAGAAAATTAAACAGGGTAGAATGCCTTTCAAAGATTTTCAATTACAAATTGGTCCCCTAAACACACCCAAGACACATAACTGCTTTGTTCCTTATTTTTACATGCCTGACACTGAAGTCTCAAAATTCACTGGTCACCTAGCAATTTGTTTATTTTTACCCATCTAAACCTAGTAATGAGCGATTAAAATAAGGTAGAATGTTTTGAAAAGATTATTAAATTTAAATTGGTCAACTTGTTGTATCCGGACTCCTAATTTAAAATTTTTACACTTTACTGAAAACAAATGCCCTGAAAATTTAAATTGAAATGAAAGAAGATGCATGAGAATATTTCCTGATTTTAATGCTAAAGCCTGAATGTTTACCTAACTGGGAAAACACTTGTCATTTCGATTTATTCTTGAGTAACATCATTCTCATTATGAGAACATTAAACAGGGTAGAATGCCTTTCAAAGATTTTCAATTACAAATTGGTCCCCCAAACACACCCCAGTCACCTAACTGCTTTGTTCCTTTTTTTGACCAAAAGCCCTGAAATATCATATAAAATGATTGAAGATGCCTAATAACAAATCCTTATCCTAATCTTGCCTGACACTTAAGTCTCAAAACTCACTGGTCACTTACCAATTTCTTCATTTTAACCCATCTTAAACTAGCCATGAGTGAATTAAATAAGGTAGAATGGTTTGAAAAGATCATTGAATTTAAATTGGTCAACTTTTTGTATCCTGATTCCTATTTTAATTTTTTTTTCACTTTACTGAAAACAAATGCCTTGAAAATTCAAATTGAAATGAAAGAAGATGCATGAGAATATTTCCTGATTTTAATGCTAAAGCCTGATTGTTTACCTAACTGGGAAAACACCTGTCATTTAGATGTATTCTTGAGTAACATCATTCTCATTATGAGAAAATTAAACAGGGTAGAATGCCTTTCAAAGATTTTCAATTACAAATTGGTCCCCCAAACACACCCAAGTCACCTAACTCCTTTGTTCCTTTTTTGACAAAAAGCTCTGAAATACCATATAAAATGATTGAAGATGCCTAATAACATATCCTTATCGTAATCTTCCCTGACACTGAAGTCTCAAAACTCATTGGTCACTTACTAATTTATCTTTTTTCCCCACCTTAACAAAGTCATGAGTGATTTAAATAAGGGAGAATGTTTTGAAATGATTATTAAATTTAAATTGGTCAACTTCTTGTATCCTGATTCCTATTTCAAAAATTTTTCGCTTTACTGAAAGCAAATGCCTAAAAATTGAAATTGAAATGAAAGAAGATGCATAAGAATATTTCCTGATTTTTATGCTAAAGCCTGAATGTTTACCTAACTGGGAAAACACCTGTCATTAAGATTTATTCTTGAGTAACATCATTCTCATTATGAGAAAATTAAACAGGGTAGATTGCCTTTCAAAGATTTTCAATTTCAAATTGGTCCCCTACACACACCCAAGTCACCTATCTGCTTTGTTCCTTTTTTTACATGCCTGACATTGAAGTCTCAAAAGTCACTGGTCACCTAGCAATTTCTCTATTTTTACTCATTTTAACTAAGTCATGAGTGATTTAAATACAGTAGAATTGTTTGAAAAGATTATTAAATTTAAATTGGTCAACTTGTTATATCCTGACACCTATTTTTTAATTATTTCACTTTACTGAAAACAAATGCCTTGAAAATATAAATTGAAATGAAAGAAGATGCATGAGAATATTTCCTGATTTTAATGCTAAAGCCTGAATGTTTACCTAACTGGGAAAACACTTGTCATTTAGATTTATTCATGAGTAACATCATTCTCATTATGAGAAAATTAAACAGGGTAGAATGCCTTTCAAAGATTTTCAATTACAAATTGGTCCCCCAAACACACCCCAGTCACCTAACTGCTTTGTTCCTTTTTTGACCAAAAGCCCTGAAATATCATATGAAATGATTGAAGATGCCTAATAACAAATCCTTATCCTAATCTTGCCTGACACTTAAGTCTCAAAACTCACTGGTCACTTACCAATTTCTTCATTTTAACCCATCTTAAACTGGCCATGAGTGAATTTAATAAGGTAGAATGGTTTGAAAAGATCATTAAATTTAAATTGGTCAACTTGTTGTATCCTGATTCCTATTTTATTATTTTTTTCAATTGACTGAAAACAAATGCCTTGAAAATTTAAATTGAAATGGAAGAAGATGCATGAGAATATTTCCTGATTTTAATGCTAAAGCCTGAATGTTTACCTAACTGGGTAAACACTTGTCATTTCCATGTATTCTTGAGTAACATCATTCTCATTATGAGAACATTAAACAGGGTAGAATGCCTTTCAAAGATTTTCAATTACAAATTGGTCCTCAAACACACCCAAGTCACCTAACTGCTTTGTTCCTTTTTTTGACCAAAAGCCCTGAAATATCATATAAAATGATTGAAGATGCCTAATAACAAATCCTTATCCTAATCTTGCCTGACACTTAAGTCTCAAAACTCACTGGTCACTTACCAATTTCTTCATTTTAACCCATCTTAAACTATCCATGGGTAGAATGGTTTGAAAAGATCATTAAATTTAAATTGGTCAACTTGTTGTATCCCGTTCCCTATTTTATTTTTTTTTTTTTTCAATTAACTGAAAACAAATGCCTTGAAAATTTAAATTGAAATGAAAGATGCATGAGAATATTTCCTGATTTTAATGCTAAAGCCTGATTGTTTACCATACAGGGAAAACACCTGTCATTTAGATGTATTCTTGAGTAACATCATTCTCATTATGAGAAAATTAAACAGGGTAGAATGCCTTTCAAAGATTTTCGATTACAAATTGGTCCCCCAAACACCCAAGTCACCTAACTGCTTTGTTTCTTTTTTGACCAAAAGCCCTGAAATATCTTATTAAGGATTGAAGATGCCTAATAACAAATCCTTATCCTAATCTTCCCTGACACTAAAGTCTAAAAAATCACTGGTCACTTACTAATCTCTCTTTTTTTCAACACCTTATCAAAGTCATGAGTGATTTTAAATAAGGGAGAATGGTTTGAAATGATTATTAAATTTAAATTGGTCTAATTGTTGTATCCTGATTCCTATTTCAAAAATTTTTCACTTTACTGAAAGCAAATGCCTAAAAATTTAAATTGAAATGAAAGAAGATGCATGAGAATATTTGCTGATTTTAATGCTAAAGCCTGAATGTTTACCTAACTGGGAAAACACCTGTCATTTAGATTTATTCTTGAGTAACATCATTCTCATTATGAGAAAATTAAACAGGGTAGGATGCCTTTCAAAGATTTTCAATTACAAATTGGTCCCCCAAACACACCCCAGTCACCTAACTGCTTTGTTCCTTTTTTTTACCAAAAGCCCTGAAATATCATATAAAATGATTGATGATGCCTAATAACAAATCCTTATCCTAATCTTGCCTGACACTATAGTCTCAAAACTCACTGGTCACTTACCAATTTCTTTATTTTTACCCATTTTAACCAAGTCATGAGTGATTTAAATAAGGTAGAATGTTTTGAAAAGATTATTAAATTTAAATTGGTCAACTTGTTGTATCCTGACTCCTATTTTAAAATTATTTCACTTCACTGATAACAAATGCCTTGAAAATTTAAATTGAAATGAAAGAAGATGCATGAGAATATTTCCTGATTTTAATGCTAAAGCCTGATTGTTTACCTAACTGGGAAAACACCTGTCATTTAGATGTATTCTTGAGTTACATCATTCTCATTATGAGAAACTTAAACAGGGTAGAATGCCTTTCAAAGATTTTCAATTACAAATTGGTCCCCCAAACACACCCAAGTCACCTAACTGCTTGTTCCTTTTTTTGACAAATGCCCAGAAATATCATATAAAATGATTGAAGATGCCTAATAACATATCCTTATCCTAATCTTGCCTGACACTTAAGTCTAAAAACCCACTGGTCTCTTACCAATTTCTTTATTTTTACCCATCTTTACCAAGTCATGAGTGAATTAAATAAGGTAGAATGGTTTGAAAAGATTATTAAATTTAAATTGGTCAACTTGTTGTATCCTGACTCCTATTTTAAAATTATTTCACTTTACTGAAAACAAATGCCTTGAAAATTTAAATTGAAATGAAAGAAGATGCATGAGAATATTTCCTGATTTAAATGCTAAAGCCTGATTGTTTACCTAACTGGGAAAACACTTGTCATTTAGATTTATTCTTGAGTTGCATCATTCTCATTAAGAGAAAATTAAACAGGGTAGAATGCCTTTCAAAGATTTTCAATTACAAATTGGTCCCCCAAACACACCCCAGTCACCTAACTGCTTTGTTCCTTTTTTTTTACCAAAAGCCCTGAACTATCATATAAAATGATTGAAGATGCCTAATAACAAATCCTTATCCTAATCTTGCCTGACACTTAAGTCTCAAAACTCACTGGTCACTTACCAATTTCTTCATTTTAACCCATCTTAAACTAGCCATGAGTGAATTAAATAAGGTAGAATGGTTTGAAAAGATCATTGAATTTAAATTGGTCAACTTTTTGTATCCTGATTCCTATTTTATTTTTTTTTCACTTTACTGAAAACAAATGCCTTGAAAATTCAAATTGAAATGAAAGAAGATGCATGAGAATATTTCCTGATTTTAATGCTAAAGCCTGATTGTTTACCTAACTGGGAAAACACCTGTCATTTAGATGTAATCTTGAGTAACATCATTCTCATTATGAGAAAATTAAACAGGGTAGAATGCCTTTCAAAGATTTTCAATTACAAATTGGTCCCCCAAACACACCCAAGTCACCTAACTCCTTTGTTCCTTTTTTGACAAAAAGCCCTGAAATACCATATAAAATGATTGAAGATGCCTAATAACATATCCTTATCCTAATCTTCCCTGACTCTGAAGTCTCAAAACTCATTGGTCACTTACTAATTTATCTTTTTTTCCCCACCTTAACAAAGTCATGAGTGATTTAAATAAGGGAGAATGTTTTGAAATGATTATTAAAAATAAATTGGTCAACTTGTTGTATCCTGATTCCTATTTCAAAAATTTTTCGCTTTACTGAAAGCAAATGCCTAAAAATTGAAATTGTAATGAAAGAAGATGCATAAGAATATTTCCTGATTTTTATGCTAAAGCCTGAATGTTTACCTAACTGGGAAAACACCTGTCATTTAGATTTATTCTTGAGTAACATCATTCGAATTATGAGAAAATTAAACAGGGTAGATTGCCTTTCAAAGATTTTCAATTTCAAATTGGTCCCCTAAACACACCCAAGTCACCTAACTGCTTTGTTCCTTTTTTTTACATGCCTGACATTGAAGTCTCAAAAGTCACTGGTCACCTAGCAATTTCTCTATTTTTACTCATTTTAACTAAGACATGAGTGATTTAAATACGGTAGAATTGTTTGAAAAGATTATTAAATTTAAATTGGTCAACTTGTTTTATCCTGACACCTATTTTTTAATTATTTCACTTTACTGAAAACAAATGCCTTGAAAAAAAAAATTGAAATGAAAGAAGATGCATGAGAATATTTCCTGATTTTAATGCTAAAGCCTGATTGTTTACCTAACTGGGAAAACACTTGTCATTTAGATTTATTCATGAGTAACATCATTCTCATTATGAGAAAATTAAACAGGGTAGAATGCCTTTCAAAGATTTTCAATTACAAATTGGTCCCCCAAACACACCCCAGTCACCTAACTCCTTTGTTCCTTTTTTGACCAAAAGCCCTGAAATATCATATAAAATGATTGAAGATGCCTAATAACAAATCCTTATCCTAATCTTGCCTGACACTTAAGTCTCAAAACTCACTGATCACTTACCAATTTCTTCATTTTAACCCATCTTAAACTAGCCATGAGTGAATTTAATAAGGTAGAATGGTTTGAAAAGATCATTAAATTTAAATTGGTCAACTTGTTGTATCCTGATTCCTATTTTATTATTTTTTTCAATTGACTGAAAACAAATGCCTTGAAAATTTAAATTGAAATGGAAGAAGATGCATGAGAATATTTCCTGATTTTAATGCTAAAGCCTGAATGTTTACCTAACTGGGTAAACACTTGTCATTTCGATGTATTCTTGAGTAACACCATTCTCATTATGAGAACATTAAACAGGGTAGAATGCCTTTCAAAGATTTTCAATTACAAATTGGTCCCCCAAACACCCAAGTCACCTAACTGCTTTGTTCCTTTTTTTGACCAAAAGCCCTGAAATATCATATAAAATGATTGAAGATGCCTAATAACAAATCCTTATCCTAATCTTGCCTGACACTTAAGTCTCAAAACTCACTGGTCACTTACCAATTTCTTCATTTTAACCCATCTTAAACTAGCCATGAGTGAATTTAATAAGGTAGAATGGTTTGAAAAGATCATTAAATTTAAATTGGTCAACTTGTTGTATCCTGATTCCTATTTTAAATTTTTTTTCGATTAACTGAAATCAACTGCCTTGAAAATTTAAATTGAAATGAAAGAAGATGGATGAGAATATTTCCTGATTTCAATGCTAAAGCCTGATTGTTTTCCTTACAGGGAAAACACCTGTCATTTAGATGTATTCTTGAGTAACATCATTCTCATTATGAGAAAATTAAACAGGGTAGAATGCCTTTCAAAGATTTTCAATTACAAATTGGTCCCCCAAACACACCCAAGTCACCTAACTGCTTTGTTCCTTTTTTTGACCAAAAGCCCTGAAATATCATATAAAATGATTGAAGATGCCTAAAAACAAATCCTTATCCTAATCTTGCCTGACACTTAAGTCTCAAAACTCACTGGTCACTTACCAATTTCTTCATTTTAACCCATCTTAAACTAGCCATGAGTGAATTGGTGGAATGGTTTTAAAAGATCATTAAATTTAAATTGGTCAACTTGTTGTATCCTGATTCCTATTTTAAATTTTTTTTCAATTTACTGAAAACAAATGCCTTCAAAATTCAAATTGAAATAAAAGAAGATGCATAAGAATATTTCCTGATTTTAATGCTTAAGGCTAAATGTTTACCTTACTGGGAAAACACCTGTCATTTAGATTTATTCATGAGTAACATCATTCTCATTATGAGAAAATTAAACAGGGTAGAATGCCTTTCAAAGATTTTCAATTACAAATTGGTCCCCTAAACACACCCAAGACACATAACTGCTTTGTTCCTTATTTTTACATGCCTGACACTGAAGTCTCAAAAATCACTGGTCACCTAGCAATTTGTTTATTTTTACCCATCTAAACCTAGTAATGAGCGATTAAAATAAGGTAGAATGTTTTGAAAAGATTATTAAATTTAAATTGGTCAACTTGTTGTATCCGGACTCCTAATTTAAAATTTTTACACTTTACTGAAAACAAATGCCCTGAAAATTTAAATTGAAATGAAAGAAGATGCATGAGAATATTTCCTGATTTTAATGCTAAAGCCTGAATGTTTACCTAACTGGGAAAACACTTGTCATTTCGATTTATTCTTGAGTAACATCATTCTCATTATGAGAAAATTAAACAGGGTAGAATGCCTTTCAAAGATTTTCAATTACAAATTGGTCCCCCAAACACACCCCAGTCACCTAACTGCTTTGTTCCTTTTTTTGACCAAAAGCCCTGAAATATCATATAAAATGATTGAAGATGCCTAATAACAAATCCTTATCCTAATCTTGCCTGACACTTAAGTCTCAAAACTCACTGGTCACTTACCAATTTCTTCATTTTAACCCATCTTAAACTAGCCATGAGTGAATTAAATAAGGTAGAATGGTTTGAAAAGATCATTGAATTTAAATTGGTCAACTTGTTGTATCCTGATTCCTATTTTAATTTTTTTTTCACTTTACTGAAAACAAATGCCTTGAAAATTCAAATTGAAATGAAAGAAGATGAATGAGAATATTTCCTGATTTTAATGCTAAAGCCTGATTGTTTACCTAACTGGGAAAACACCTGTCATTTAGATGTATTCTTGAGTAACATCATTCTCATTATGAGAAAATTAAACAGGGTAGAATGCCTTTCAAAGATTTTCAATTACAAATTGGTCCCCCAAACACACCCAAGTCACCTAACTCCTTTGTTCCTTTTTTGACAAAAAGCTCTGAAATACCATATAAAATGATTGAAGATGCCTAATAACATATCCTTATCCTAATCTTCCCTGACACTGAAGTCTCAAAACTCATTGGTCACTTACTAATTTATCTTTTTTCCCCACCTTAACAAAGTCATGAGTGATTTAAATAAGGGAGAATGTTTTGAAATGATTATTAAAAATAAATTGGTCAACTTGTTGTATCCTGATTCCTATTTCAAAAATTTTTCGCTTTACTGAAAGCAAATGCCTAAAAATTGAAATTGAAATGAAAGAAGATGCATAAGAATATTTCCTGATTTTTATGCTAAAGCCTGAATGTTTACCTAACTGGGAAAACACCTGTCATTAAGATTTATTCTTGAGTAACATCATTCTCATTATGAGAAAATTAAACAGGGTAGATTGCCTTTCAAAGATTTTCAATTTCAAATTGGTCCCCTAAATACACCCAAGTCACCTATCTGCTTTGTTCCTTTTTTTACATGCCTGACATTGAAGTCTCAAAAGTCACTGGTCACCTAGCAATTTCTCTATTTTTACTCATTTTAACTAAGTCATGAGTGATTTAAATAGAGTAGAATTGTTTGAAAAGATTATTAAATTTAAATTGGTCAACTTGTTTTATCCTGACACCTATTTTTTAATTATTTCACTTTACTGAAAACAAATGCCTTGAAAATTTAAATTGAAATGGAAGAAGATGCATGAGAATATTTCCTGATTTTAATGCTAAAGCCTGAATGTTTACCTAACTGGGTAAACACTTGTCATTTCGATGTATTCTTGAGTAACATCATTCTCATTATGAGAACATTAAACAGGGTAGAATGCCTTTCAAAGATTTTCAATTACAAATTGGTCCTCAAACACACCCAAGTCACCTAACTGCTTTGTTCCTTTTTTTGACCAAAAGCCCTGAACTATCATAAAATGATTGAAGATGCCTAATAACAAATCCTTATCCTAATCTTGCCTGACACTTAAGTCTCAAAACTCACTGGTCACTTACCAATTTCTTCATTTTAACCCATCTTAAACTAGCCATGAGTGAATTTAATAAGGTAGAATGGTTTGAAAAGATCATTAAATTTAAATTTGTCAACTTGTTGTATCCTGATTCCTATTTTAAATTTTTTTTCAATTAACTGAAATCAACTGCCTTGAAAATTTAAATTGAAATGAAAGAAGATGCATGAGAATATTTCCTGATTTCAATGCTAAAGCCTGATTGTTTACCTTACAGGGAAAACACCTGTCATTTAGATGTATTCTTGAGTAACATCATTCTCATTATGAGAAAATTAAACAGGGTAGAATGCCTTTCAAAGATTTTCAATTACAAATTGGTCCCCCAAACACACCCCAGTCACCTAACTGCTTTGTTCCTTTTTTTGACTAAAAACCCTGAAATATCATATAAAATGATTGAAGATGCCTAAAAACAAATCCTTATCCTAATCTTGCCTGACACTTAAGTCTCAAAACTCACTGGTCACTTACCAATTTCTTCATTTTAACCCATCTTAAACTAGCCATGAGTGAATTAAATAAGGTAGAATGGTTTGAAAAGATCATTAAATTTAAATTGGTCAACTTGTTGTATCCTGATTCCTATTTTAAAATTTTTTTTCACTTTACTGAAAGCATATGCCTAAAAATTTAAATTGAAATGAAAGAAGATGCATGAGAATATTTCCTGATTTTAATGCTAAAGCCTGAATGTTTACCTAACTGGGAAAACACCTGTCATTTAGATTTATTCTTGAGTATCATCATTCTCATTTTGAGAAAATTAAACAGAGTAGAATGCCTTTCAAAGATTTTCAATTACAAATTGGTCCCCCAAACACACCCCAGTCACCTAACTGCTTTGTTCCTTTTTTTGACCAAAAGCCCTGAAATATCATATAAAATGATTGAAGATGCCTAAAAAATCCTTATATCCTTATCCTAATCTTGCCTGACACTGAAGTCTCAAAACTCACTGATCATTTACCAATTTCTTCATTTTAACCCATCTTAAACTAGCCATGAGTGAGTTAAATAAGGTAGAATGGTTTGAAAAGATCATTAAATTTTAATTGGTCAACTTGTTGTATCCTGATTCCTATTTTTTTTTTTTTTCAATTTACCGAAAACAAATGCCTTGAAATTGAAATTGAAATGAAAGAAGATGCATGAGAATATTTCCTGATTTTAATGCTAAAGCCTGATTGTTTACCTAACTGAAAAACACCTGTCATTTAGATTTATTATTGAGTAACATCATTCTCATTATGAGAAAATTAAACAGGGTAGAATGCCTTTCAAAGATTTTCAATTACAAATTGGTCCCCCAAACACACCCAAGTCACCTAACTGCTTTGTTCCTTTTTTGACAAAAAGCCCTGAAATATCATATAAAATGATTGAAGATGCCTAATAACATATCCTTATCCTAATTATCCCTGACACTAAAGTCTAAAAATCACTGGTCACTTACTAATTTCTCTTTTTTTTCCACACCTTAACAAAGTCATGAGTGATTTAAATAAGGGAGAATGGTTTGAAATGATTATCAAATTTAAATTGGTCAACTTGTTGTATCCTGATTCCTATTTCAAAAATTTTTCACTTTACTGAAAGCAAATGCCTAAAAATTAAAATTGAAATGAAAGAAGATGCATGAGAATATTTCCTGATTTTAATGCTAAAGCCTGAATGTTTACCTAACTGGGAAAACACCTGTCATTTAGATGTATTCTTGAGTAACATCATTCGAATTATGAGAAAATTAAACAGTGTAGAATGCCTTTCAAAGATTTTCAATTACAAATTGGTCCCCCAAACACACCCGAGTCACCTAACTGCTTTGTTCCTTTTTTTACCAAAAACCCTGAAATATCATATAAAATGATTGAAGATGCCTAATAACAAATCCTTGTCCTAATCTTGCCTGACACTTAAGTCTCAAAACTCACTGGTCACTTACCAATTTCTTCATTTTAACCCATCTTAACCTAGCCATGAGTGAATTTAATAAGGTAGAATGGTTTGAAAAGATTATTAAATTTAAATTGGTCAACTTGTTGTATCCTGATTCCTATTTTAAATTTTTTTTCAATTTACTGAAAACAAATGCCTTGAAAATTCAAATTGAAATGAAAGAAGATGCATGAGAATATTTACTGATTTTAATGCTAAAGCCTGAATGTTTACCTAACTGAAAAAACGCCTGTCATTTAGATTTATTCATGAGTAACATCATTCTCATTATGAGAAAATTAAAAAGGGTAGAATGCCTGTCAAAGATTTTCAATTACAAATTGGTCCCCCAAACACACCCCAGTCACCTAACTGCTTTGTTCCTTCTTTTGACCAAAAGCCCTGAAATATCATATAAAATGATTGAAGATGCCTAATAACAAATCCTTATCCTAATCTTGCCTGACACCAAAGTCTCAAAACTCACTGGTCACTTACCAATTTCTTCATTTTAACCCATCTTAAACTAGCCATGAGTGAATTAAATAAGGTAGAATGGTTTGAAAAGATCATTAAATTTAAATTGGTCAACTTGTTGTATCCTGATTCCTATTTTAAATTTTTTTTTCAATTTACTGAAAAACAAATGCCTTGAAAATTCAAATTGAAATGAAAGAAGATGCATGAGAATATTTCCTGATTTTAATGCTAAAGCCTGAATGTTTACCTTACTGAGAAAACACCTGTCATTTAGATTTATTCATGAGTAACATCATTCTCATTATGAGAAAATTAAACAGGGTAGAATGCCTTTCAAAGATTTTCAATTACAAATTGGTCCCCTAAACACACCCAAGACACATAACTGCTTTGTTCCTTTTTTTACATGCCTGACACTGAAGTCTCAAAATTCACTGGCCACCTAGCTATTTCTTTATTTTTACCCATTTTAAGCAAGTCATGAGTGATTTAAATAAGGTAGAATGTTTTGAAAAGATTATTAAAATTAAATTGGTCAACTTGTTGTATCCTGATTCCTATTTTAAATTTTTTTTCAATTCACTGAAAACAAATGGCTTCAAAATTCAAATTGAAATAAAAGAAGATGCATGAGAATATTTCCTGATTTTAATGCTTAAGCCTAAATGTTTACCTTACTGGGAAAACACCTGTCATTTAGATGTATTCTTGAGTAACATCATTCTCATTATGAGAAAATTAAACAGGGTAGAATTCCTTTCAAAGATTTTCAATTACAAATTGGTCCCCCAAACACACCCCAGTCACCTAACTTCTTTTTTCCTTTTTTTTACATGCCGGACACTAAGTCTAAAAATTTTCACTGGCCACCTAGCAATTTCTTTTTTTTTACCCATTTTAACCAAGTCATGAGTGATTTAAATAAGGTAGAATGGTTTGAAAAGATCATTAGATTTAAATTGGTCAACTTGTTGTATCCTGACTCCTATTTTAAAATTTTTTCACTTTACTGAAAACAAATGCCTTGAAAATTTAAATTGAAATGAAAGAAGATGCATGAGAATATTTCCTGATTTTAATGCTAAAGCCTGAATATTTACCTAACTGGGAAAACACTTGTCATTTCGATTTATTCTTGAGTAACATCATTCTCATTATGAGAAAATTAAACAGGGTAGAATGCCTTTCAAAGATTTTCAATTACAAATTGGTCCCCCAAACACACCCCAGTCACCTAACTGCTTTGTTCCTTTTTTTTACCAAAAGCCCTGATATATCATATAAAATGATTGAAGATGCCTAATAACAAATCCTTATCCTAATCTTGCCTGACACTTAAGTCTCAAAACTCACTGGTCACTTACCAATTACTTTATTTTAACCCATCTTAAACTAGCCATGAGTGAATTAAATAAGGTAGAATGGATTGAAAAGATCATTAAATTTAAATTGGTCAATTTGTTGTATCCTGATTCCTATTTCAAAATTTTTTTCAATTTACTGAAAACAAATGCCTTGAAAATTTAAATTGAAATGAAAGAAGATGCATGAGAATATTTCCTGATTTTAATGCTAAAGCCTGAATGTTTACCTAACTGGGAAAACACCTGTCATTTAGATGTATTCTTGAGTAACATCATTCTCATTATGAGAAAATTAAACAGGGTAGAATGCCTTTCAAAGATTTTCAATTACAAATTGGTCCCCCAAACACACCCTAGTCACCTAACTTCTTTGTTCCTTTTTTTGACCAAAAGCCCTGAAATATCATATAAAATGATTGAAGATGCCTAATAACAAATCCTTATCCTAATCTTGCCTGACACTTAAGTCTCAAACTCACTGGTCACTTACCAATTTCTTCATTTTAACCCATCTTAAACTAGCCACGAGTGAATTAAATAAGGTAGAATGGTTTGAAAAGATCATTAAATTTAAATTGGTCAACTTGTTGTATCCTGATTCCTATTTTAAATTTTTTTCAATTTACTGAAAACAAATGCCTTGAAAATTCAAATTGAAATGAAAGAAGATGCATGAGAATATTTCCTGATTTTAATGCTAAAGCCTGATTGTTTACCTAACTTGGAAAACACCTGTCATTTAGATGTATTCTTGAGTAACATCATTCTCATTATGAGAAATTTAAACAGGGTAGAATGCCTTTCAAAGATTTTCAATTACAAATTGGTCCCCCAAACACACCCAAGTCACCTAACTCCTTTGTTCCTTTTTTGACAAAAAGCCCTGAAATATCATATAAAATGATTGAAGATGCCTAATAACATATCCTTATCCTAATCTTCCCTGACACTGAAGTCTAAAAAATCACTGGTCACTTACCAATTTCTCTTTTTTTCCCCACCTTAACAAAGTCATGAGTGATTTAAATAAGGGAGAATGGTTTGAAATGATTATTAAATTTAAATTGGTCAACTTGTTGTATCCTGATTCCTATTTTAAAAATTTTTCACTTTACTGAAAGCAAATGCCTAACAATTGAAATTGAAATGAAAGAAGATGCATAAGAATATTTCCTGATTTTAATGCTAAAGCCTGAATGTTTACCTAACTGGGAAAACACCTGTCATTTAGATTTATTCTTGAGTAACATCATTCTCATTATGAGAAAATTAAACAGGGTAGAATGCCTTTCAAAGATTTTCAATTACAAATTGGTCCCCCAAACACACCCCAGTCACCTAACTGCTTTGTTCCTTTTTTTGACCAAAAGCCCTGAAATATCATATTAAATGATTGAAGATGCCTAATAACAAATCCTTATCCTAATCTTGCCTGACACTTAAGTCTCAAAACTCACTGGTCACTTACCAATTTCTTCATTTAAACCCATCTTAAACTAGCCTCGAGTGAATTTAATAAGGTAGAATGGTTTGAAAAGATCATTAAATTTAAATTGGTCAACTTGTTGTATCCTGATTCCTATTTAAAATTATTTCATTTTACTGAAAACAAATGCCTTGAAAATTTAAATTGAAATGAAAGAAGATGCATGAGAATATTTCCTGATTTTAATGCTAAAGCCTGATTGTTTACCTGCCTGGGAAAACACCTGTCATTTAGATGTATTCTTGAGTAACATCATTCTCATTATGAGAAAATTAAACAGGGTAGAATGCCTTTCAAAGATTTTCAATTACAAATTGGTCCCCCAAACACACCCAAGTCACCTATCTCCTTTGTTCCTTTTTGACAAAAAGCCCTGAAATATCATATAAAATGATTGAAGGTGCCTAATAACATATCCTTATCCTAATCTTCCCTGACACTAAAGTCTAAAAAATCACTGGTCACTTACTAATTTCTTTTTTTTTTTCCCACCTTAACAAAGTCATGAGTGATTTAAATAAGGGAGAATGGTTTGAAATGATTATTAAATTTAAATTGGTCAACTTGTTGTATCCTGATTCCTATTTCAAAAATGTTTCACTTTACTGAAAGCAAATGCCTAAAAATTGAAAGTGAAATGAAAGAAGATGCATGAGAATATTTCCTGATTTTAATGCTAAAGCCTGATTGTTTACCTAACTGCCAAAACACCTGTCAATTAGATTTATTCTTGAGTAACATCATTCTCATTATGAGAAAATTAAACAGGGTAGAATTCTTTTCAAAGATTTTCAATTACAAATTGGTCCCCTAAACACAACCAAGTTACCTTACTGTTTTTTTCCTTTTTTTTTACGTGCCTGACACTGAAGTCTCAAAATTCACTGGCCACCTAGCAATTTCTTTATTTTTACCCATTTTAACCAAGTCATGAGTGATTTAAATAAGGTAGAATGGTTTGAAAAGATTATTAAATTTAAATTAGTCAACTTGTTGTATTGTGACTCCTATTTTAAAATTATTTCACTTTACTGAAAACAAATGCCTTGAAAATTTAAATTGAAATGAAAGAAGATGCATGAGAATATTTCCTGATTTTAATGCTAAAGCCTGAATGTTTACCTAACTGGGAAAACACTTGTCATTTCGATGTATTCTTGAGTAACATCATTCTCATTATGAGAAAATTAAACAGGGTAGAATGCCTTTCAAAGATTTTCAATTACAAATTGGTCCCCCAAACACACCCAAGTCACCTAACTCCTTTGTTCCTTTTTTGACAAAAAGCCCTGAAATATCATATAAAATGATTGAAGATGCCTAATAACATATCCTTATCCTAATCTTCCCCGACACTGAAGTCTAAAAATCACTGGTCACTTACTAATTTCTCTTTTTTTTTCCCACCTTAACAAAGTCATGAGTGATTTAAATAAGGGAGAATGGTTTGAAATGATTATTAAATTTAAATTGGTCAACTTGTTGTATCCTGATTCCTATTTCAAAAATGTTTCACTTTACTGAAAGCAAATGCCTAAAAATTGAAATTGAAATGAAAGAAGATGCATGAGAATATTTCCTGATTTTAATGCTAAAGCCTGAATGTTTACCTAACTGGGAAAACACCTGTCAATTAGATTTATTCTTGAGTAACATCATTCTCATTATGAGAAAATTAAACAGGGTAGAATTCTTTTCAAAGATTTTCAATTACAAATTGGTCCCCCAAACACACCCCAGTCACCTAACTGCTTTGTTCCTTTTTTGACCAAAAGCCCTGAAATATCATGTAAAATGATTGAAGATGCCTAATAACAAATCCTTATCCTAATCTTGCCTGACACTTAAGTCTCAAAACTCACTGGTCACTTCCGAATTTCTTCATTTTAACCCATCTTAAACTAGCCATGAGTGAATTAAATAAGGTAGAATGGTTTGAAAAGATCATTGAATTTAAATTGGTCAACTTGTTGTATCCTGATTCCTATTTAAAATTTTTTTCAATTTACTGAAAACAAATGCCTTGAAAATTTCAATTGAAATGAATGAAGATGCATGAGAATATTTCCTGATTTAAATGCTAGAGCCTGAATGTTTACCTAACTGGGAAAACACCTGTAATTTAGATGTATTCTTAAGTAACATCATTCTCAATATGAGAAAATTGAACAGGGTAGAATGCCTTGCAAAGATTTTCAATTACAAATTGGTCCCCCAAACACACCCAAGTCACCTAACTCCTTTGTTCCTTTTTAGACAAAAAGCCCTGAAATATCATATTAAATGATTGAATATGCCTAATAACATATCCTTATCCTTATCTTTCCTGACACTGAAGTCTAAAAAATCACTGGTCACTTACTAATTTCTCTTTTTTTTTCCCACCTTAACAAAGTCATGAGTGAATTAAATAAGGGAGAATGGTTTGAAATGAATCTTAAATTTAAATTGGTCAACTTGTTGTATACTGATTCCTATTTCAAAAATGTTTCACTTTACTGAAAGCAAATGCCTAAAAAGTTGAAATTGAAATGAAAGAAGCTGCATAAGAATATTTCCTGATTTTAATGCTAAAGCCTGAATGTTTACCTAACTGGGAAAACACCTGTCATTTAGATGTATTCTTGAGTAACATCATTCTCATTATGAGAAAATTAAACAGGGTAGAATGCCTTTCAAAGATTTTCAATTACAAATTGGTCCCCCAAACACACCCCAATCACCTAACTGCTGTGTTCCTTTTTTTTACCAAAAGCCCTGAAATATCATATAAAATGATTGAAGATGCCTAATAACAAATCCTTATCCTTATCTTGCCTTACACTTAAGTCTCAAAACTCACTGGTCACTTACCAATTTCTTTATTTTTACCCAACTTAAACTAGCCATGAGTGAATTTAAAAAGGGAGAATGGTTTGAAAAGATCATTCAATTTAAATTGGTCAACTTGTTGTATCCTGATTCCTATTTTAATTTTTTTTTCAATTTACTGAAAACAAATGCCTTGAAAATTTAAATTGAAATGGAAGAAGATGCATAAGAATATTTCCTTATTTTAATGCTAGAGCCTGAATGTTTACCTAACTGGGAAAACACCTGTCATTTATTTAGATTTTTCATGAGTAACCCCATTCTCATTATGAGAAAATTAAACAGGGTAGAATTCCTTTCAAAGATTTTCAATTACAAATTGGTCCCCTAAACACAACCAAGTAACCTAACTGTTTTTTTCCTTTTTTTACGTGCCTGACACTGAAGTCTCAAAATTCACTGGCCACCTAGCAATTTCTTTATTTTTACCCATTTTAACCAAGTCATGAGTGATTTAAATAAGGTAGAATGGTTTGAAAAGATTATTAAATTTAAATTGGTCAACTTGTTGTATCCTGACTCCTATTTTAAAATTATTTCACTTTACTGAAAACAAATGCCTTGAAAATTTAAATTGAAATGAAAGAAGATGCATGAGAATATTTCCTGATTTTAATGCTAAAGCCTGAATGTTTACCTAACTGGGAAAACACCTGTCATTTAGATGTATTCTTGAGTAACATCATTCTCATTATGAGAAAATTAAACAGTGTAGAATGTCTTTCAAAGATTTTCAATTACAAATTGGTCCCCTAAACACACCCAAGTAACCTAACTCCTTTGTTCCTTTTTTTGACAAAAAGCCCTGAAATATCATATAAAATGATTGAAGATGCCTAATAACATATCCTTATTCTACTCTTCCCTGACACTAAAGTCTAAAAATCACTGGTCACTTCCAAATTTCTCTTTTTTTCCCACCTTAACAAATTCATGAGTGATTTAAATAAGGGAGAATGGTTTGAAAAGATCATTTAATTTAAATTGGTCAACTTGTTGTATCCTGATTCCCCTTTTTAATTCTTTTTTCAATTTACTGAAAACAAATGCCTTGAAAATTCATATTGAAATGAAAGAAGATGCATGAGAATATTTCCTGATTTTAATGCTAAAGCCTGAATGTTTACCTAACTGGGAAAACACCTGTCATTTAGATTTATTCTTGAGTAACATCATTCTCATTATGAGAAAATTAAACAGGGTAGAATTCCTTTCAAAGATTTTCAATTACAAATTGGTCCCCTAAACACACCCAAGTCACTTAACTGCTTTTTTCCTTTTTTTTTACATGCCTGACACTAAAGTCTAAAAATCCATTGGCCACCTAGCAATTTCTTTATTTTTACCCATTTTAACCAAGTCATGGGTGATTTAAATAAGGTAGAATGGTTTGAAAAAGTCATTAAATTTAAATTGGTCAACTTGTTGTATCCTGATTCCTATTTCAAAAATTTTTCACTTTACTGAAAGCAAATGCCTTGAAAATTGAAATTGAAATGAAAGAAGATGCATGAGAATATTTCCTGATTTTAATGCAAAAGCCCGAATGTTTACCTAACTGGGAAAACACCTGTAATTTAGATTTATTCTTGAGTAACACCATTCTCATTATGAGAAAATTAAACAGGGTAGAATGCCTTTCAAAGATTTTCAATTACAAATTGGTCCCCCAAACACACCCCAGTCACCTAACTGCTTTGTTCCTTTTTTTGACCAAAAGCCCTGAAATATCATATAAAATGATTGAAGATGCCTAATAACAAATCCTTATCCTAATCTTGCCTGACACTTAAGTCTCAAAACTCACTGGTCACTTACCAATTTCTTTATTTTTACCCAACTTAAACTAGCCATGAGTGAATTTAAAAAAGGAGATTGGTTTGAAAAGATCATTTAATTTAAATTGGTCAACTTGTTGTATCCTGATTCCTATTTTAATTTTTTTTTCAATTTACTGAAAACAAATGCCATGAAAATTTAAATTGAAATGGAAGAAGATGCATAAGAATATTTCCTGATTTTAATGCTAGAGCCTGAATGTTTACCTAACTGGGAAAACACCTGTCATTTATTTAGATTTATTCATGAGTAACACCATTCTCATTATGAGAAAATTAAACAGGGTAGAATTCTTTTCAAAGATTTTCAATTACAAATTGGTCCCCTTAACACACCCAAGTCACCTAACTGTTTTTTTCCTTTTTTTTTACGTGCCTGACACTGAAGTCTCAAAATTCACTGGCCACCTAGCAATTTCTTTATTTTTACCCATTTTAACCAAGTCATGAGTGATTTAAATAAGGCAGAATGGTTTGAAAAGATTATTAAATTTAAATTGGTCAACTTGTTGTATCCTGACTCCTATTTTAAAATTATTTCACTTTACCGAAAACAAATGCCTTGAAAATTTAAATTGAAATGAAAGAAGATGCATGAGAATATTTCCTAATTTTAATGCTAAAGCCTGAATGTTTACCTAACTGGGAAAACACCTGTCATTTCGATGTATTCTTGAGTAACATCATTCTC
This sequence comes from Fragum fragum, assembly GCA_946902895.1. NCBI lineage: Eukaryota > Metazoa > Mollusca > Bivalvia > Cardiida > Cardiidae > Fragum > Fragum fragum. The sequence goes on from OX336380.1 coordinate 2,352,622, forward strand.
ATTATGGGAAAATTAAACAGGGTAGAATGCCTTTCAAAGATTTTCAATTACAAATTGGTCCCCCAAACACACCCCAGTCACCTAACTGCTTTCTTCCTTTTTTTGACAAAAAGCCCTGAAATATCATATAAAATGATTGAAGATGCCTAATAACAAATCCTTATCCTAATCTTGCCTGACAATTAAGTCTCAAAACTCACTGGTCACTTACCAATTTCTTCATTTTAACCCATCTTAAACTAGCCATGAGTGAATTAAATAAGGTAGAATGGTTTGAAAAGGTCATTGAATTTAAATTGGTCAACTTGTTGTATCCTGATTCCTATTTTAATTTTTTTTTTCAATTTACTGAAAACAATTGCCTTGAAAATTTAAATAGAAATGAAAGAAGATGCATGAGAATATTTCCTGATTTTAATGCTAAAGCCTGATTGTTTACCTAATTGCCAAAACACATGTCAATTAGATTTATTCTTGAGTAACATCATTCTCATTATGAGAAAATTAAACAGGGTAGAATGCCTTTCAAAGATTTTCAATTAAAAATTGGTCCCCCAAACATACCCAAGTCACCAAACCCCTTTGTTCCTTTTTTTTGACAAAAAGCCCTGAAATATCATATAAAATGATTGAAGATGCCTAATAACATATCCTTATCCTAATCTTGCCTGACACTAAAGTCTCAAAACTCACTGGTCACTTCCCAATTTCTTTATTTTTACCTATCTCAACCAAGTCTTGAGTGATTTAAATAAGGTAGAATGGTTTGAAATGATTATTGAATTTAAATTGGTCAATTTGTTGTATCCTGATTCCTATTTTAAAAATTTTTCACTTTACTGAAAACAAATGCCATGAAAATTTAAATTGAAATGGAAGAAGATGCATGAGAATATTTCCTGATTTTAATGCTAAAGCCTGAATGTCTACCTTACTGGGAAAACACCTGTCATTTAGATGTATTCTTGAGTAACATCATTCTCATTATGAGAAAATTAAACAGGGTAGAATGCCTTATAAAGATTTTCAATTACAAATTGGTCCCCCAAACACACCCCAGTCACCTAACTCCTTTGATCCTTTTTCTGACAAAAAGCCCTGAAATATCATATAAAATGATTGATAATGTCTAATAACATATCCTTATCCTAATCTTGCCTGACACTTAAGTCTCAAACCTCCCTGGTCACTTCCAACTTTCTTCATTTTAACCCATTTTAACCTAGTCATGAGTGAATTAAATAAGGTAGAATGGTTTGAAAAAGTCATTAAATTTAAATTGGTCAACTTGTTGTATCCTGATCCCTATTTCAAAAATTTTTTACTTTACTGAAAACAAATGCCTAAAAATTTAAATTGAAATGAAAGAAGATGAATAAGAATATTTCCTGATTTTAATGCTAAAGCCTGAATGTTTACCTAACTGGGAAAACACCTGTCATTTAGATTTATTCATGAGTAACATTATTCTCATTATGAGAAAATTAAACAGGGTAGAATGCCTTTCAAAGATTTTCAATTACAAATTGGTCCCCTAAACACACCCAAGTCACCTAACTGCTTTGTTCCTTTTTTTTACATGCCTGACACTGAAGTCTCAAAATTCACTGGCCACCTAGCAATTTCTCTTTTTTTCCCCACGTTAACATAGTCATGAGTGATTTAAATAAGGTAGAATGATTTGAAAAGATTATTAAATTTAAATTGGTCAACTTGTTGTATCCTGATTCCTATTTTAAATTTTTTTTCAATTTACTGAAAACAAATGCCTTGAAAATTTAAATTGAAATGAAAGAAGATGCATGAGAATATTTCCTGATTTTAATGCTAAAGCCTGAATGTTTACCTAACTGGGAAAACATTTGTCATTTAGATGTATTCTTGAGTAACATCATTCTCATTATGAGAAAAATAAACAGGGTAGAATGCCTTTCAAAGATTTTCAATTACAAATTGGTCCCCCAAACACACCCCAGTCACCTAACTGCTTTGTTCCTTTTTTTGACCAAAAGCCCTGAAATATCATATAAAATGATTGAAGATGCCTAATAACAAATCCTTATCCTAATCTTGCCTGACAATTAAGTCTCAAAACTCACTGGTCACTTACCAATTTCTTCATTTTAACCCATCTCAACCTAGCCATGAGTGAATTAAATAAGGTAGAATGGTTTGAAAAGATCATTAAATTCAATTTGGTCAACTTGTTGTATCCTGATTCCTATTTCAATTTTTTTTTCAATTTACTGAAAACAAATGCCTTGAAAATTTAAATTGAAATGAAAGAAGATGCATGAGAATATTTCCTGATTTTAATGCTAAAGCCTGAATGTTTACCTTACTGAGAAAACACCTGTCATTTAGATTTATTCATGAGTAACATCATTCTCATTATGAGAAAATTAAACAGGGTAGAATGCCTTTCAAAGATTTTCAATTACAAATTGGTCCCCTAAACACGCCCAAGTCACCTAACTGCTTTTTTCCTTTTTTTTTACATGCCTGACACTGAAGTCTCAAAATTCACTGGCCACCTAGCAATTTCTCTATTTTTACCCATTTTAACTAAGTCATGAGTGATTTAAATAAGTTAGAATGATTTGAAAAGATTATTAAATTTAAATTGGTCAACTTGTTGTATCCTGATTCCTATTTTAAATTTTTTTTCAATTTACTGAAAACAAATGCCTTGAAAATTTAAATTGAAATGAAAGAAGATGCATGAGAATATTTCCTGATTTTAATGCTAAAGCCTGAATGTTTACCTAACTGGGAAAACATTTGTCATTTAGATGTATTCTTGAGTAACATCATTCTCATTATGAGAAAAATAAACAGGGTAGAATGCCTTTCAAAGATTTTCAATTACAAATTGGTCCCCCAAACACACCCCAGTCACCTAACTGCTTTGTTCCTTTTTTTGACCTAAAGTCCTGAAATATCATATAAAATGATTGAAGATGCCTAATAACAAATCCTTATCCTAATCTTGCCTGACACTTAAGTCTCAAAACTCACTGGTCACTTACCAATTTCTTCATTTTAACCCATCTCAACCTAGCCATGAGTGAATTAAATAAGGTAGAATGGTTTGAAAAGATCATTAAATTCAATTTGGTCAACTTGTTGTATCCTGATTCCTATTTCAATTTTTTTTTTCAATTTACTGAAAACAAATGCCTTGAAAATTTAAATTGAAATGAAAGAAGATGCATGAGAATATTTCCTGATTTTAATGCTAAAGCCTGAATGTTTACCTTACTGAGAAAACACCTGTCATTTAGATTTATTCATGAGTAACATCATTCTCATTATGAGAAAATTAAACAGGGTAGAATGCCTTTCAAAGATTTTCAATTACAAATTGGTCCCCTAAACACACCCAAGTCACCTAATTGCTTTGTTCCTTTTTTTGACCAAAAGCCCTGAAATATCATATAAAATGATTGAAGATGCCTAATAACAAATCCTTATCCTAATCTTGCCTGACAATTAAGTCTCAAAACTCACTGGTCACTTACCAATTTTTTCATTTTAACCCATCTCAACCTAGCCATGAGTGAATTAAATAAGGTAGAATGGTTTGAAAAGATCATTAAATTCAATTTGGTCAACTTGTTGTATCCTGATTCCTATTTCAATTTTTTTTTCAATTTACTGAAAACAAATGCCATGAAAATTTAAATTGAAATGAAAGAAGATGCATGAGAATATTTCCTGATTTTAATGCTAAAGCCTGAATGTTTACCTTACTGAGAAAACACCTGTCATTTAGATTTATTCATGAGTAACATCATTCTCATTATGAGAAAATTAAACAGGGTAGAATGCCTTTCAAAGATTTTCAATTACAAATTGGTCCCCTAAACACACCCAAGTCACCTAACTGCTTTTTTCCTTTTTTTTTACATGCCTGACACTGAAGTCTCAAAATTCACTGGCCACCTAGCAATTTCTCTATTTTTACCCATTTTAACTAAGTCATGAGTGATTTAAATAAGTTAGAATGATTTGAAAAGATTATTAAATTTAAATTGGTCAACTTGTTGTATCCTGACTCCTATTTTAAAATTATTTCACTTTACTGAAAACAAATGCCTTGAAAATTCAAATTGAAATGAAAGAAGATGCATGAGAATATTTCCTGATTTTCATGCTAAAGCCTGAATGTTTACCTAACTGAGAAAACACTTGTCATTTCGATGAATTCTTGAGTAACATCATTCTCATTATGAGAAAATTAAACCGGGTAGAATGCCTTTCAAAGATTTTCAATTACAAATTGGTCCCCCAAACACACCCCAGTCACCTAACTGCTTTGTTCCTTTTTTTGACCTAAAGTCCTGAAATATCATATAAAATGATTGAAGATGCCTAATAACAAATCCTTATCCTAATCTTGCCTGACACTTAAGTCTCAAAACTCACTGGTCACTTCCCAATTTCTTCATTTTAACCCATCTTAAACTAACCATGAGTGAATTTAATGAGGTAGAATGGTTTGAAAAGATCATTAAATTTAAATTGGTCAACTTGTTGTATCCTGATTCCTATTTTAATTTTTTTTTTCACTTTACTGAAAACAAATGCCTTGAAAATTCAAATTGAAATGAAAGAAGATGCATGAGAATATTTCCTGATTTTAATGCTAAAGCCTGAATGTTTACCTAACTGGGAAAACACTTGTCATTTCGATGAATTCTTGAGTAACATCATTCTCATTATGAGAAAATTAAACAGGGTAGAATGCCTTTCAAAGATTTTCAATTACAAATTGGTCCCCCAAACACACCCCAGTCACCTAACTGCTTTGTTCCTTTTTTTTTTACCAAAATACCTGAAATATCATATAAAATGATTGAAGATGCCTAATAACAAATCCTTATATCCTTATCCTTATCTTGCCCGACACTGAAGTCTCAAAACTCACTGGTCACTTACCAATTTCTTCATTTTAACCCATCTTACACTAGCCATGAGTGAATTAAATAAGGTAGAATGGTTTGAAAAGATTATTAAATTTAAATTGGGCAACTTGTTGTATCCTGATTCCTATTTTAAAATTATTTCACTTTACTGAAAACAAATGCCTTGAAAATTTAAATTGAAATGAAAGAAGATGCATGAGAATATTTCCTGATTTTAATGCTAAAGCCTGAATGTTTACCTAACTGAGAAAACACTTGTCATTTCGATGTATTCTTGAGTAACATCATTTTCATTATGAAAAATTAAACAGGGTAGAATTCTTTTCAAAGATTTTCAATTACAAATTGGTCCCCCAAACACACCCCAGTCACCTAACTGCTTTGTTCCTTTTTTTTGACCAAAATACCTGAAATATCATATAAAATGATTGAAGATGCCTAATAACATATCCTGATCCTAAACTTCCCTGACACTAAAGTCTATTAAATCACTGGTCACTAACCAATTTCTCTTTTTTTCCCACCTTAACAAAGTCATAAGTGATTTAAATAAGGGAGAATGGCTTGGAATGATTATTAAATTTAAATTGGTCAACTTGTTGTATCCTGATTCCTATTTAAAAAAATTTCACTTTACTGAAAACAAATGCCTAAAAATTGAAATTGAAATGAAAGAAGATGCATAAGAATATTTCCTGATTTTAATGCTAAAGCCTGAATGTTTACCTAACTGGGAAAACACCTATCATTTAGATTTATTCTTGAGTAACATCACTCTCATTATGAGAAAATTAAACAGGGTAGAATGCCTTATAAAGATTTTCAATTACTAATTGGTCCCCTAATCACACCAAAGTCACCTAACTGCTTTTTTCCTTTTTTTTACATGTCTGACACTGAAGTCTCAAATTTCACTGGTCACCTAGCAATTTCTTTATTTTTACCCATTTTAACTAAGTCATGCGTGATTTAAATAAGGTAGAATGGTTTGAAAAGATTATTAAATTTAAATTGGTCAACTTGTTGTATTCCTGATTCCTATTCAAATTTTTTTCACTAATGCTAAAGCCTGAATGTTTACCTAACTGGGAAAACACCTGTCATTTAGATTTATTCATGAGTAACATCATTCTCATTATGAGAAAATTAAACAGGGTAGAATGCCTTTCAAAGATTTTAATTTACAAATTGGTCCCCAAACACACCCAAGTCACCTAACTCCTTTGTTCCTTTTTCTGACAAAAAGCCCTGAAATATCATATAAAATGATTGAAGATGCCTAATAACATATCCTTATGCTAATCTTGCCTGACACCAAAGACTCAAAACTCACTGGTCTCTTACCAATTTCTTTATTTTTACCCATCTAACCAAGTCATGAGTAAATTAAATAAGTTAGAATGGTTTGAAAAGATCATTAAATTCAAATTGGTAAACTTGTTGTATCCTGACTCCTATTTAAAAAAATTCACTTTACTGAAAAAATGCCTTGAAAATTTAAATTGAAATGAAAGAAGATGCATGAGAATATTTCCTGATATTAATGCTAAAGCCTGAATGCTTACCTAACTGGAAAAACACTTGTCATTTCCATGTTTTCTTGAGTAACATCATTCTCATTTTGAGAAAATTAAACAGGGTAGAATGCCTTATAAAGATTTTCAATTACAAATTAGTCACCTAAACACACCCAAGTCACCTAACTGCTTTGTTCCTTTTTTTTACATGTCTGACGCTGGTCTCAAAATTTACTGGTCACCTAGCAATTTCTTTATGTTTACCCATTTTAACCAAGTCATGAGTGATTTAAATTAGGTAGAATGGTTTGAAAAGATTATTAAATTCAAATAGGTCAACTTGTTGTATTCTGATTCCTATTTCAATTTTTTTTCACTTTACTTTTTTGACAAAAAGCCCTGAAATATCATATAAAATGATTGAAGATGCCTAATTACATATCCTTATCCTAATCTTCCCTGACATTAAAGTCTTAAAACTCACTGGTCACTTCACATTTTCTTTTTTTTTTACCTATCTCAACCAAGTCTTGAGTGATTTAAATAGGGTAGAATGTTTTGAAATGATTATTGAATTGAAATTGGTCAACTTGTTGTATCCTGATTCCTATTTCAAAAAAAATTCACTTTACTGAAAGCAAATGCCATGAAAATTTAAATTGAAATGAAAGAAGATGCATGAGAATATTTCCTGATTTTAATGCTAAAGCCTGATTGTTTACCTAACTGGGAAAACACCTGTCATTTCGATGTATTCTTGAGTAACATCATTCTCATTATGAGAAAATTAAACAGGGTAGAATGCCTTTCAAAGATTTTAATTTACAAATTGGTCCCCCAAACACACCCAAGTCACCTAACTCCTTTGTTCCTTTTTCTTACCAAAAGCCCTGAAATATCATATAAAATGATTGAAGATGCCTAATAACATATCCGTATCCTAATCTTGCCTGACACTAAAGTCTCAAAACTCACTGGTCAATTACCAATTTCTTTACTTTTAACCATCTTAACCAAGTCATGAGTGATTTAAATAAGGTAGAATGGTTTGAAAAGATTATTCTATCTAAATTGGTCAACTTGTTGTATCCTGATTCCTATTTTAAAAATGTTTCACTTTACTGAAAACAAATGCCTTGAAAATTTAAATTGAAATGAAAGAAGATGCATGAGAATATTTCCTGGTTTTAATGCTAAAGCCTGAATGTTTACCTAACTTGGAAAACACCTGTCATTTAGATTTATTCTTGAGTAACATCATTCTCATTATGAGAAAATTAAACGAGGTAGAAGGCCTCTCAAAGATTTTTATTTACAAATTGGTCCCCCAAACACACCCCAGTCACCTAACTGTTTTGTTCCTTTTTTTGACAAAAAGCCCTGAAATATCATATAAAATGATTGAAGATGCCTAATAACATATCCTTATGCTAATCTTGCCTGACACTAAAGTCTCATAACTCACTGGTCACCTACCAATTTTTCTTCATTTTTACCCATCTTAACCAAGTCATGAGTGATTTAAATAAGGTAGAATGGTTTGAAAAGATTATTAAATTTAAATTGATCAACTTGTTGTATCCTTATTCCTATTTTAAAAAAAAAATTCACTTTACTGAAAACAAATGCCTTGCAAATTTAAATTGAAATGAAAGAAGATGCATGAGTATATTTCCTGATTTTGATGCTAAAGCCTGAATGTTTACCTTCCTGGGAAAACACCTGTCATTTAGATTTATTCTTGAGTAACATCATTCTCATTATGAGAAAATTAAACAGGGTAGAATGCCTTTCAAAGATTTTCATTTACAAATTGGTGACCCAAACACACCCAAGTCACCTAACTGCTTTGTTCCTGTTTTTGACAAAAAGCCCTGAAATAACATATAAAATGATTGAAGATGCCTAATAACATATCCTTATCCTAATCTTGCCTGACAATACAGTCTCATAACTCACTGGTCACCTACCAATTTCTTTATTTTTACCCATCTTAACCAAGTCATGAGTGATTTAAATAAGGTAGATGGTTTGAAAAGATTATTAAATTTAGATTAATCAACTTGTTGTATCCTCATTCCTATTTTAAAAAAATTCACTTTACTGAAAAAAATGCCTTGACAATTTAAATTGAAATGAAAGAAGATGCATGAGAATATTTCCTGATTTCAATGCTAAAGCCTGAATGTTTACCTAACTTGGAAAACACCTGTCATTTAGATTTATTCTTGAGTAACATCATTCTCAATTACAAATTGGTCCCCTAAACACAACCCAGTCACCTAACTGCTTTGTTCATTTTTTGACAAAAAGCCCTGAAATATCATATAAAATGATTGAAGATGCTCAATAACATATCCTTATCCTAATCTTGCCTGATACTAAAGTCTCAAAACTCATTGGTCTCGTACCAATTTCTTTATTTTTACCCATCTTAACCCAGTCATGAGTGATTTAAATAAGGTAGAATGGTTTGAAAAGATCACTTAATTTAAATTGGTCAACTTGTTGTATTCCTTTTCCTATTTTAAAAAAAAATTCACTTTACTGAAAACAAATGCCTTGAAAATTTTAATTGAAATGAAAGAAGATGCATGAGTATATTTCCTGATTTTGATGCTAAAGCCTGAATGTTTACCTTCCTGGGAAAACACCTGTCATTTAGATTTGTTCTTGAGTAACATCATTCTCATTATGAAAAAATTAAACAGGGTAGAATGCCTTTCAAAGATTTTCAATTAAAAATTGGTCCCCCAAACACACCCAAGTCACCTAACTGCTTTGTTCCTTTTTTGACCAAAAGCCCTGAAATATCATATAAAATGATTGAAGATGCCTAATAACATATCCTTATCCTAATCTTGCCTGACACTTAAGTCTAAAATCTCACTGGTCACTTCCCAATTTCTTCATTTTAACCCATCTTAACCTAGTAATGAGTTAATTAAATAAGGTAGAATGGTTTGAAATGATTATTGAATTTAAATTGGTCAACTTGTTGTATCCTGATTCCTATTTCAAAATTTTTTTCACTTTACTGAAAAGAAATGCCTTGATAATTTAAATTGAAATGAAAGAAGATGCGTGAGAATTTTTCCTGATTTTAATGTTAAAGCCTGATTGTTTACCTAACTGGGAAAACACCTGTCATTTAGATGTATTCTTGTGTAACATCATTCTCATTATGAGAAAATTAAACAGGGTAGAATGCCTTTCAAAGATTTTCAATTACAAATTGGTCCCCCAAACACACCCTAGTCACCTAACTGCTTTGTTCCTGTTTTTGACAAAAAGCCCTGAAATATCATATAAAATGGTTGAAGATGCCTAATAACATATCCTTATCCTAATCTTGCCTAAAAATGCCTAAAAATTTAAATTGAAATGAAAGAAGATGCATAAGAATATTTCCTGATTTTAATGCTAAAGCCTGAATGTTTACCTAACTGGGAAAACACCTGTTATTTAGATTTATTCTTGAGTAACATCATTCTCATTATGAGAAAATTAAACAGGGTAGAATGCCTTTCAAAGATTTTCAATTAAAAATTGGTCCCCCAAACACACCCTAGTCACCTAACTGCTTTGTTCCTTTTTTTTTTGACGAAAAGCCCTGAAATATCATATAAAATGATTGAAGATGCCTAATAACATATCCTTATCCTAATCTTGCCTGACAATAAAGTCTCAAAACTCACTGGTCACTTCCCAATTTCTTTATTTTTACCTATCTCAACCAAGTCTTGAGTGATTTAAATAAGGTAGAATGGTTTGAAATGATTATTGAATTTAAATTGGTCAATTTGTTGTATCCTGATTCCTATTTTAAAAAATTTTCACTTTACTGATAACAAATGCCATGAAAATTTAAATTGAAATGAAAGAAGATGCATGAGAATATTTCCCGATTTTAATGCTAAAGCCTGAATGTTTACCTAACTGGGAAAACCTATGTCATTTAGGTTTATTCTTGAATAACATCATTCTCATTGTGAGAAAATTAAACAGGGTAGAATGCCTTTCAAAGATTTTCAATTACAAATTGGTCCCCCAAACACACCCCAGTCACCTAACTGCTTTGTTCCTGTTTTTGACAAAAAGCCCTGAAATATCATATAAAATGATTGAAGATGCCTAATAACATATCCTTATCCTAATCTTCCCTAAAAATGCCTAAAAACTTAAATTGAAATGAAAGAAGATGCATAAGAATATTTCCTGATTTTAATGCTAAAGCCTGAATGTTTACCTAACTGGGAAAACACCTGTCATTTAGATTCATTCTTGAGTAACATCATTCTCATTATGAGAAAATTAAACAGGGTAGAATGCCTTTCAAAGATTTTCAATTACAAATTGGTCCCCCAAAAAAACCAAAGTCACCTAACTGCTTTGTTCCTTTTTTTTTTTCGAGGAAAAACCCTGAAATATCATATAAAATGATTGAAGATGCCTAATAACAAATCCTTATCCTAATCTTGCCTGACACCAAAGCCTCAAAAGTCTCTGTTCTCTTACCCATTTCTATATTTTTACCTATCTCAACCAAGTCTTGAGTGATTTAAATAAGGTAGAATGGTTTGAAAAGATTATTAAATTTAAATTGGTCAACTTGTTGTATCCTGATTCCTATTTTAATTTTTTTTTTCAATTTACTGAAAACAAATGCCTTGAAAATTTAAATTGAAATGAAAGAAGATGCATGAGAATATTTCCTGATTTCAATGCTAAAGCCTGATTGTTTACCTAACTGGGATAACACTTGTCATTTAGATGTATTCTTGAGTAACATCATTCTCATTATGAGAAAATTAAACAGGGTAGAATGCCTTTCAAAGATTTTCAATTACAAATTGGTCCCCCAAACACACCCCAGTCACCTAACTGCTTTGTTCCTTTTTTTGACCAAAAGCCCTGAAATATCATATAAAATGATTGAAGATGCCTCATAACAAATCCTTATCCTAATCTTGCCTGACACTTAAGTCTCAAAACTCACTGGTCACTTACCAATTTCTTCATTTTAACCCATCTTAAACTAGCCATGAGTGAATTTAATAAGGTAGAATGGTTTGAAAAGATATTTAAATTTAAATTGGTCAACTTGTTGTATCCGGATTCCTATTTAAAATTTTTTTTCAATTTACTGAAAACAAATGCCTTGAAAATTTAAACTGAAATGAAAGAAGATGCATGAGAATATTTCCTGATTTTAATGCTAAAGGCTGATTGTTTACCTAACTGGGAAAACACCTGTCATTTAGATTTATTCTTGAGTAACATCATTCTCATTATGAGAAAATTAAACAGGGTAGAATGCCTTTCAAAGATTTTCAATTACAAATTGGTCGACCAAACACACCCAAGTCACCCCACTCCTTTGTTCCTTTTTTGACAAAAAGCCCTGAAATATCATATAAAATGATTGAAGATGCCTAATAACATATCCTGATCCTAAACTTCCCTGACACTAAAGTCTATTAAATCACTGGTCACTCACCAATTTCTCTTTTTTTCCCACCTTAACAAAGTCATAAGTGATTTAAATAAGGGAGAATGGTTTGGAATGATTATTAAATTTAAATTGGTCAACTTGTTGTATCCTGATTCCTATTTTAAAAAAATTTCACTTTACTGAAAACAAATGCCTAAAAATTGAAATTGAAATGAAAGAAAATGCATAAAATATTTCCTGATTTTAATGCTAAAGCCTGAATGTTTACCTAACTGGGAAAACACCTATCATTTAGATTTATTCTTGAGTAACATCACTCTCATTATGAGAAAATTAAACAGGGTAGAATGCCTTATAAAGATTTTCAATTACTAATTGGTCCCCTAATCACACCAAAGTCACCTAACTGCTTTTTTCCTTTTTTTTACATGTCTGACACTGAAGTCTCAAAATTCATTGGTCACCTAGCAATTTCTTTATTTTTACCCATTTTAACTAAGTCATGCATGATTTAAATAAGGTAGAATGGTTTGAAAAGATATTTAAATTTAAATTGGTCAACTTGTTGTATCCTGTTTCCTATTCAAATTTTTTTCACTAATGCTAAAGCCTGAATGTTTACCTAACTGGGAAAACACCTGTCATTTAGATTTATTCATGAGTAACATCATTCTCATTATGAGAAAATTAAACAGGGTAGAATGCCTTTCAAAGATTTTAATTTACAAATTGGTCCCCAAACACACCCAAGTCACCTAACTCCTTTGTTCCTTTTTCTTACCAAATGCCCTGAAATATCATATAAAATGATTGAAGATGCCTAATAACATATCCTTATCCTAATCTTGCCTGACACTTAAGACTCAAAACTCACTGGTCACTTCCCAATTTCTTCATTTTAACCCATCTTAACCTAGTAATGAGTGAATTAAATAAGGTAGAATGGTTTGAAATAATTATTGAATTTAAATTGGTCAATTTGTTGTATCCTGATTCCTATTTTAAAAATTTTTCACTTTAATGAAAACATATGCCATGAAAATTTGAATAGAAATGAAAGAAGATGCATGAGAATATTTCCTGATTTTAATGCTTAAGCCTGAATATTTACCTAACTGGGAAAACCTATGTCATTTAGATTTATTCTTGAGTAACATCATTCTCATTATGAGAAAATCAAACAGGGTAGAATGCCTTTCAAAGATTTTCAATTACAAATTGGTCCCCCAAACACACCCTAGTCACCTAACTGCTTTGTTCCTTTTTTGACAAAAAGCCCTGAAATATCATATTAAATGATTGAAGATGCCTAATAACATATCCTTATCCTAATCTTGCCTGACACCTTAGTCTCAAAACTCACTGGTCACTTCCCAATTTCTTCATTTTAACCCATCTTAACCTAGTAATGAGTGAATTAAATAAGGTAGAATGGTTTGAAATAATTATTGAATTTAAATTGGTCAACTTGTTGTATCCTGATTCCTATTTCAAAATTTTTTCACTTTACTGAAAACAAATGCCTAAAAATTTAAATTGAAATGAAAGAAGATGCATAAGAATATTTCCTGGTTTTAATGCTAAAGCCTGAATGTTTACCTAACTGGGATAACACCTGTCATTTAGATTTATTCTTGAGTAACATAATTCTCATTATGAGAAAATTAAACAGGGTAGAATGCCTTTCAAAGATTTTCAATTACAAATTGGTCCCACAAACACACCCTAGTCACCTAACTGCTTTGTTCCTGTTTTTGACAAAAAGCCCTGAAATATCATATAAAATGATTGAAGATGCCTAATAACATATCCTTATCCTAATCTTGCCTGACGATAAAGTCTCAAAACTCACTGGTCAATTCCCAATTTCTTTATTTTTACCTATCTCAACCAAGTCTTGAGTGATTTAAATAAGGAAGAATGATTTGAAATGATTATTGAATTTAAATTGGTCAATTTGTTGTATCCTGATTCCTATTTAAAAATTTTTTACTTTACTGAAAACAAAAGCCATGAAAATTTAAATTGAAATGAAAGAAGATGCATGAGAATATTTCCTGATTTTAATGCTAAAGCCTGAATGTTTACCTAACTGGGAAAGCACCTGTCATTTAGATTTATTCTTGAGTAACATCATTCTCATTATGAGAAAATTAAACAGGGTAGAATGCCTTTCAAAGATTTTCAATTACAAATTGGTCCCCCAAACACACCCAAGTCACCTAACGGCTTGGTTCCTTTTTTGACAAAAAGCCCTGAAATATCATATAAAATGATTGAAGATGCCTAATAACATATCCGTATCCTAATCTTGCCTGACACTTAAGTCTCAAAATTCACTGGTCACTTCCCAATTTCTTTGTTTTAACCCATCTTAACCTAGTAATGAGTGAATTAAATAAGGTAGAATGGTTTGAAATGATTATTGAATTTAAATTGGTCAACTTGTTGTATCCTGATTCCTATTTCAAAATTTTTTCACTTTACTGAAAACAAATGCCTTAAAATTTAAATTGAAATGAAAGAAGATGCATGAGAATATTTCCTGATTTTAATGCTAAAGCCTGAATGTTTACCTAACTGGGAAAACACCTGTCATTTAGATTTATTCTTGAGTAACATCATTCTCATTATGAGAAAATTAAACAGGGTAGAATGCCTTTCAAAGATTTTCAATTACAAATTGGTCCCCCAAACACACCCAAGTCACCTAACTGCTTTGTTCCTTTTTTTTTTATGAAAAGCCCTGAAATATCATATAAAATGATTGAAGATGCCTAATAACATATCCTTATCCTAATCTTGCCTGACAATAAAGTCTCAAAACTCACTGGTCACTTCCCAATTTCTTTATTTTTACCTATCTCAACAAAGTCTTGAGTGATTTAAATAAGGAAGAATGGTTTGAAATGATTATTGAATTTAAATTGGTCAATTTGTTGTATCCTGATACCTTTTTTTAAAAAAATTTCACTTTACTGATAACAAATGCCATGAAAATTTAAATTGAAATGAAAGAAGATGCATGAGAATATTTCCTGATTTTAATGCTAAAGCCTGAATGATTACCTAACTGGGAAAACCTATGTCATTTAGGTTTGTTCTTGAGTAACATCATTCTCATTATGAGAAAATTAAACAGGGTAGAATGCCTTTCAAAGATTTTCAATTACAAATTGGTCCCCCAAACACACCCTAGTCACCTAACTGCTTTGTTCCTGTTATTGACAAAAAGCCCTGAAATATCATATAAAATGATTGAAGATGCCTAATAACATACCCTTATCCTAATCTTCCCTAAAAATGCCTAAAAATTTAAATTGAAATGAAAGATGCATAAGAATATTTCCTGATTTTAATGCTAAAACCTGAATGTTTACCTAACTGGGAAAACACCTGTCATTTAGATTTGTTCTTGAGTAACATCATTCTCATTATGAGAAAATTAAACAGGGTAGAATGCCTTTCAAAGATTTTCAATTACAAATTCGTCCCCTAAACACACCCTAGTCACCTAACTGCTTTGTTCCTTTTTTTTTTGACGAAAAGCCCTTAAATATCATATAAAATGATTGAAGATGCCTAATAACATATCCTTATCCTAATCTTCCCTAATAATGCCTAAAAATTTAAATTTAAATGAAAGAAGATGCTTGAGAATATTTCCTGATTTTAATGCTAAAGCCTGAATGTTTACCTAACTTGGAAAACACCTGTCATTTAGATTCATTCTTGAGTAATATCATTCTCATTATGAGAAAATTAAACAGGGTAGAATGCCTTTCAAAGATTTTCAATTACAAATTGGTCCCCCAAACACACCCAAGTCACCTAACTGCTTTGTTCCTTTTTTTTTGACGAAATGCCCTGAAATATCATATAAAATGATTGAAGATGCCTAATAACATATCCTTATCCTAATCTTGCCTGACACTAAAGTCTCAAAAGTCTCTGTTCTCTTACCCATTTCTTTATTTTTACCTATCTCAACCAAGTCTTGAGTGATTTAAATAAGGTAGAATGGTTTAAAAAGATTATTGAATTTAAATTGGTCAATTTGTTGTACCCTGATTCCTATTTTAAAAATTTTTTTCAATTTACTGATAACAAATGCAATGAAAATTTAAATTGAAATGAAAGAAGATGCATGAGAATATTTCCTGATTTTAATGCTAAAGCCTGAATGTTTACCTAACTGGGAAAGCACCTGTCATTTAGATTTATTCTAGAGTAACATCATTCTCATTATGAGAAAATTAAACAGGGTAGAATGCCTTTCAAAGATTTTCAATTACAAATTGGTCCCCCAAACACACCCTAGTCACCTAACTGCTTTGTTCCTGTTATTGACAAAAAGCCCTGAAATATCATATAAAATGATTGAAGATGCCTCATAACATATCCTTATCCTAATCTTCCCTAAAAATGCCTAAAAATTTAAATTGAAATGAAAGAAGATGCATAAGAATATTTCCTGATTTTAATGCTAAAGCCTGAATGTTTACCTAACTGGGAAAACACCTGTCATTTAGATTTATTCTTGAGTAACATCATTCTCATTATGAGAAAATTAAACAGGGTAGAATGCCTTTCAAAGATTTTCAATTACAAATTGGTCCCCCAAACACACCCAAGTCACCTAACTGCTTTGTTCCTTGTTTGACAAAAAGCCCTGAAATTTCATATAAAATGATTGAAGATGCCTAATAACTTATCCGTATCCTAATCTTGCCTGACAATAAAGTCTCAAAACTCACTGGTCAATTCCCAATTTCTTTATTTTTACCTATCTCAACCAAGTCTTGAGTGATTTGAAAAAGGAAGAATGATTTGAAATGATTATTGAATTTAAATTGGTCAATTTGTTGTATCCTGATTCCTATTTTAAAATTTTTTTACTTTACTGAAAAACAAATGCCTAAAAATTTAAATTGAAATGAAAGAAGATGCATGAGAATATTTCCTGATTTTAATGCTAAAGCCTGAATGTTTACCTAACTGGGAAAGCACCTGTCATTTAGATTTATTCTTGAGTAACATCATTCTCATTATGAGAAAATTAAACAGGGTAGAATGCCTTTCAAAGATTTTAACTTACAAATTGGTCCCCCAAACACACCCAAGTCACCTAACTCCTTTGTTCCTTTTTCTTACCAAAAGCCCTGAAATATCATATAAAATGATTGAAGATGCCTAATAACATATCCTTATCCTAATCTTGCCTGACACTTAAGACTCAAAACTCACTGGTCAATTCCCAATTTCTTCATTTTAACCCATCTTAACCTAGTAATGAGTGAATTAAATAAGGTAGAATGGTTTGAAATAATTATTGAATTTAAATTGGTCAATTTGTTGTATCCTGATTCCTATTTTAAAATTTTTCACTTTACTGAAAACATATGCCATGAAAATTTAAATTGAAATGAAAGAAGATGCATGAGAATATTTCCTGATTTTAATGCTTAAGCCTGAATATTTACCTAACTGGAAAAACCTATGTCATTTAGATTTATTCTTGAGTAACATCATTCTCATTATGAGAAAATCAAACAGGGTAGAATGCCTTTCAAAGATTTTCAATTACAAATTGGTCCCCCAAACACACCCTAGTCACCTAACTGCTTTGTTCCTTTTTTGACAAATAGCCCTGAAATATCATATTAAATGATTGAAGATGCCTAATAACATATCCTTATCCTAATCTTGCCTGACACAAAATCTCAAAACTCACTGGTCACTTCCCAATTTCTTCATTTTAACCCATCTTAACCTAGTAATGAGTGAATTAAATAAGGTAGAATGGTTTGAAATAATTATTGAATTTAAATTGGTCAACTTGTTGTATCCTGATTCCTATTTCAAAATTTTTTCACTTTACTGAAAACAAATGCCTAAAAATTTAAATTGAAATGAAAGAAAATGCATAAGAATATTTCCTGGTTTTAATGCTAAAGCCTGAATGTTTACCTAACTGGGAAAACACCTGTCATGTAGATTTATTCTTGAGTAACATCATTCTCATTATGAGAAAATTAAACAGGGTAGAATGCCTTTCAAATATTTTCAATTACAAATTGGTCCCCCAAACACACCCTAGTCACTTAACTGCTTTGTTCCTGTTTTTGACAAAAAGCCCTTAAATATCATATAAAATGATTGAAGATGCCTAATAACATATCCTTATCCTAATCTTGCCTGATGATAAAAGTCTCAAAACTCACTGGTCAATTCCCAATTTCTTTATTTTTACCTATCTCAACCAAGTCTTGAGTGATTTAAATAAGGAAGAATGATTTGAAATGATTATTGAATTTAAATTGGTCAATTTGTTGTACCCTGATTCCTATTTTAAAATTTTTTTACTTTACTGAAAACAAAAGCCTTGAAAATTTAAATTGAAATGAAAGAAGATGCATGAGAATATTTCCTGATTTTAATGCTAAAGCCTGAATGTTTACCTAACTGGGAAAGCACCTGTCATTTAGATTTATTCTAGAGTAACATCATTCTCATTATGAGAAAATTAAACAGGGTAGAATGCCTTTCAAAGATTTTCAATTACAAGTTGGTCCCCTAAACACACCCAAGTCACCTAACGGCTTGGTTCCTTTTTTGACAAAAAGCCCTGAAATATCATATAAAATGATTGAAGATGCCTAATAACATATCCGTATCCTAATCTTGCCTGACACTTAAGTCTCAAAACTCACTGGTCACTTCCCAATTTCTTCATTTTAACCCATCTTAACCTAGTAATGAGTGAATTAAATAAGGTAGAATGGTTTGAAATGATTATTGAATTTAAATTGGTCAACTTGTTGTATCCTGATTCCTATTTCAAAATTTTTTCACTTTACTGAAAACAAATGCCTAAAAATTTAAATTGAAATGAAAGAAGATGCGTGAGAATATTTCCTGATTTTAATGCTAAAGCCTGAATGTTTACCTAACTGGGAAAACACCTGTCATTTAGATTTATTCTTGAGTAACATCATTCTCATTATGAGAAAATTAAACAGGGTAGAATGCCTTTCAAAGATTTTCAATTACAAATTGGTCCCCCAAACACACCCAAGTCACCTAACTGCTTTGTTCCTATTTTTTTTAATGAAAAGCCCTGAAATATCATATAAAATGATTGAAGATGCCTAATAACATATCCTTATCCAAATCTTGCCTGACAATATAGTCTCAAAACTCACTGGTCACTTCCCAATTTCTTTATTTTTACCTATCTCAACCAAGTCTTGAGTGATTTAAATAAGGAAGACTGGTTTGAAATGATTATTGAATTTAAATTGGTCAATTTGTTGTATCCTGATTCCTATTTCAAAAATTTTTTCACTTTACTGAAAAGAAATTCCTTGAAAATTTAAATTGAAATGAAAGAAGATGCGTGAGAATTTTTCCTGATTTTAATGCTAAAGCCTGATTGTTTACCTAACTGGGAAAACAAGTGTCATTTAGATTTATTCTTGAGTAACATCATTCTCCTTATGAGAAAATTAAACAGGGTAGAATGCCTTTCAAAGATTTTCAATTACAAATTGGTCCCCCAAACACACCCTAGTCACCTAACTGCTTTGTTCCTGTTTTTGACAAAAAGCCCTTAAATATCATATAAAATGATTGAAGACGCTTAATAACATATCCTTATCCTAATCTTCCCTAATAATGCCTAAAAATTTAAATTTAAATGAAAGAAGATGCTTGAGAATATTTCCTGATATAATGCTAAAGCCTGAATGTTTACCTAACTCGGAAAACACCTGTCATTTAGATTCATTCTTGAGTAACATCATTCTCATTATGAGAAAATTAAACAGGGTAGAATGCCTTTCAAAGATTTTCAATTACAAATTGGTCCCCCAAACACACCCAAGTCACCTTACTGCTTTGTTCCTTTTTTTTTGACGAAAAACCCTAAAATATCATATAAAATGATTGAAGATGGCTTATAACATATCCTTATCCTAATCTTGCCTGACACAAAAGCCTCAAAAGTCTCTGTTCTCTTACCCGTTTCTTTATTTTTACCTATCTCAACCAAGTCTTGAGTGATTTAAATAAGGAAGATTGGTTTGAAAAGATTTTTAAATTTAAATTGGTCAACTTGTTGTATCCTGATTCCTATTTCAAATTTTTTTTCACTTTACTGAAAAGAAATGCCTTGAAAATTTAAATTGAAATGAAAGAAGATGCATGAGAATTTTTCCTGATTTTAATGCTAAAGCCTGATTGTTTACCTAACTGGGAAAACACCTGTCATTTAGATTTATTCTTGAGTAACATCATTCTCATTATGAGAAAATTAAACAGGGTAGAATGCCTTTCAAAGATTTTCAATTACAAATTGGTCCCCCAAAAACACCCAAGTCATCTAACTGCTTTGTTCCTTTTCTTTTTGATGAAAAGCCCTGAAATATCATATAAAATGATTGAAGATGCCTAATAACATATCCTTATCCTAATCTTGCCTGACAATAAAGTCTCAAAACTCACTGGTCACTTCCCAATTTCTTTATTTTTACCTATCTCAACCAAGTCTTGAGTGATTTAAATAAGGTAGAATGGTTTGAAATGATTATTGAATTTAAATTGGTCAACTTGTTGTATCCTGATTCCTATTTCAAAAATTTTTTCACTTTACTGAAAAGAAATTCCTTGAAAATTTAAATTGAAATGAAAGAAGATGCGTGAGAATTTTTCCTGATTTTAATGCTAAAGCCTGATTGTTTACCTAACTGGGAAAACAAGTGTCATTTAGATTTATTCTTGAGTAACATCATTCTCATTATGAGAAAATTAAACAGGGTAGAATGCCTTTCAAAGATTTTCAATTACAAATTGGTCCCCCAAACACACCCTAGTCACCTAACTGCTTTGTTCCTGTATTTGACAAAAAGCCCTTAAATATCATATAAAATGATTGAAGATGCCTAATAACATATCCTTATCGTAATCTTCCCTAAAAATGCCATGAAAATTTTAATTGAATTGAAAGAAGATGCTTGAGAATATTTCCTGATTTTAATGCTAAAGCCTGAATGTTTACCTAACTGGGAAAACACCTGTCATTTAGATTCATTCTTGAGTAACATCATTCTCATTATGAGAAAATTAAACAGGGTAGAATGCCTTTCAAAGATTTTCAATTACAAATTGGTCCCCCAAACACACCCATGTCACCTAACTGCTTTGCTCCTTTTTTTTTTGGACGAAAAACCCTGAAATATCATATAAAATGATTGAAGATGGCTTATAACATATCCTTATCCTAATCTTGCCTGACACAAAAGCCTCAAAAGTCTCTGTTCTCTTACCCATTTCTTTATTTTTACCTATCTCAACCAAGTCTTGAGTGATTTAAATAAGGAAGATTGGTTTGAAAAGATTATTAAATTTAAATTGGTCAACTTGTTGTATCCTGATTCCTATTTCAAATTTTTTTTCACTTTACTGAAAAGAAATGCCTTGAAAATTTAAATTGAAATGAAAGAAGATGCATGAGAATTTTTCCTGATTTTAATGCTAAAGCCTGATTGTTTACCTAACTGGGAAAACACCTGTCATTTAGATTTATTCTTGAGTAACATCATTCTCATTATGAGAAAATTAAACAGGGTAGAATGCCTTTCAAAGATTTTCAATTACAAATTGGTCCCCCAAACACACCCAAGTCACCTAACTGCTTTGTTCCTTTTCTTTTTGATGAAAAGCCCTGAAATATCATATAAAATGATTGAAGATGCCTAATAACATATCCTTATCCTAATCTTGCCTGACAATAAAGTCTCAAAACTCACTGGTCACTTCCCAATTTCTTTATTTTTACCTATCTCAACCAAGTCTTGAGTGATTTAAATAAGGTAGAATGGTTTGAAATGATTATTGAATTTAAATTGGTCAACTTGTTGTATCCTGATTCCTATTTCAAAAATTTTTTCACTTTACTGAAAAGAAATTCCTTGAAAATTTAAATTGAAATGAAAGAAGATGCGTGAGAATTTTTCCTGATTTTAATGCTAAAGCCTGATTGTTTACCTAACTGGGAAAACAAGTGTCATTTAGATTTATTCTTGAGTAACATCATTCTCATTATGAGAAAATTAAACAGGGTAGAATGCCTTTCAAAGATTTTCAATTACAAATTGGTCCCCCAAACACACCCTAGTCACCTAACTGCTTTGTTCCTGTATTTGACAAAAAGCCCTTAAATATCATATAAAATGATTGAAGATGCCTAATAACATATCCTTATCGTAATCTTCCCTAAAAATGCCATGAAAATTTTAATTGAATTGAAAGAAGATGCTTGAGAATATTTCCTGATTTTAATGCTAAAGCCTGAATGTTTACCTAACTGGGAAAACACCTGTCATTTAGATTCATTCTTGAGTAACATCATTCTCATTATGAGAAAATTAAACAGGGTAGAATGCCTTTCAAAGATTTTCAATTACAAATTGGTCCCCCAAACACACCCAAGTCACCTAACTGCTTTGTTCCTTTTTTTTTTGACGAAAAACCCTGAAATATCATATAAAATGATTGAAGATGGCTTATAACATATCCTTATCCTAATCTTGCCTGACACAAAAGCCTCAAAAGTCTCTGTTCTCTTACCCATTTCTTTATTTTTACCTTTCTCAACCAAGTCTTGAGTGATTTAAAAAAGGAAGAATGGTTTGAAATGATTATTGAATTTAAATTGGTCAATTTGTTGTATCCTGATTCCTATTTTAAAAATTTTTCACTTTACTGAAAACAAATGCCTTGAAAATTTAAATTGAAATGAAAGAAGATGCATGAGAATTTTTTTCTGATTTTAATGCTAAAGCCTGAATGTTTACCTAACTGGGAAAACACCTGTCATTTAGATTTATTCTTGAGTAACATCATTCTCATTATGAGAAAATTAAACAGGGTAGAATGCCTTTCAAATATTTTCAATTACAAATTGGTCCCCCAAACACACCCAAGTCACCTTACTGCTTTGTTCCTTTTTTGACAAAAAGCCCTGAAATTTCATATAAAATGATTGAAGATGCCTAATAACATATCCGTATCCTAATCTTGCCTGACACTTAAGTCTCAAAACTCACTGGTCAATTCCCAATTTCTTTATTTTTACCTATCTCAACCAAGTCTTGAGTGATTTAAATAAGGAAGAATGGTTTGAAATGATTATTGAATTTAAATTGGTCAACTTGTTGTATCCTGATTCCTATTTTAAAAATTTTTCACTTTACTGAAAACAAATGCCATGAAAATTTAAATTGAAATGAAAGAAGATGCATGAGAATATTTCCTGATTTTAATGCTAAAGCCTGAATGTTTACCAAACTGGGAAAACACCTGTCATTTAGATTTATTCTTGAGTAACATCATTCTCATTATGAGAAAATTAAATAGGGTAGAATGCCTTTCAAAGATTTTCAATTACAAATTGGTCCCCCAAACACACCCAAGTCACCTAACTGCTTTGTTCCTTTTTTGACAAAAAGCCCTGAAATATCATATAAAATGATTGAAGATGCCTAATTACATATCCGTATCCTAATCTTGCCTGACACTTAAGTCTCAAAACTCACTGGTCACTTCCCAATTTCTTCGTTTTAACCCATCTTAACCTAGTAATGAGTGATTTAAATCAGGTAGAATGGTTTGAAATGATTATTGAATTTAAATTGGTCAACTTGTTGTATCCTGATTCCTATTTCAAAATTTTTCACTTTACTGAAAACAAATGCCTAAAAATTTAAATTGAAATGAAAGAAGATGCATGAGAATATTTCCTGATTTTAATGCTAAAGCCTGAATGTTTACCTAACTGGGAAAACACCTGTCATTTAGATTTATTCTTGAGTAACATCATTCTCATTATGAGAAAATTAAACAGGGTAGAATGCCTTTCAAAGATTTTCAATTACAAATTGGTTCCCCAAACACACCCTAGTCGCCTAACTGCTTTGTTCCTGTTTTTGACAAAAAGCCCTGAAATATATAAAATGATTGAAGATGCCAAATGAATTATCCTTATCCTAATCTTGCCTGACACTAAAGTCTCAAAACTCACTGGTCACTTCCCAATTTCTTTATTTTTACCTATCTCAACCAAGTCTTGAGTGATTAAAATAAGGTAGAATGGTTTGAAATAATTATTGAATTTAAATTGGTCAACTTGTTGTATCCTGATTCCTATTTTAAAATTTTTTCACTTTACTGAAAACAAATGCCATGAAAATTTAAATTGAAATGAAAGAAGATGCATGAGAATATTTCCTGATTTTAATGCTAAAGCCTGAATGTTTACCTAACTGGGAAAACCTATGTCATTTAGATTAGTTCTTGAGTAACATCATTCTCATTATGAGAAAATTAAACAGGGTAGAATGCCTTTCAAAGATTTTCAATTACAAATTGGTCCCCCAAACACACCCAAGTCACCTAACTGCTTTGTTCCTTTTTTTTTTTTTGACGAAAAGCCCTGAAATATCATATAAAATGATTGAAGATGCCTAATAACATATCCTTATCCTAATCTTGCCTGACAATAAAGTCTCAAACTCACTGGTCACTTCCCAATTTCTTCATTTTTACCTATCTCAACCAAGTCTTGAGTGATTTAAATAAGGAAGAATGGTTTGAAATGATTATTGAATTTAAATTGGTCAATTTGTTGTATCCTGATTCCTATTTTAAAAATTTTTCACTTTACTGAAAACAAATGCCATAAAAATTTAAATTGAAATGAAAGCAGATGCATGAGAATATTTCCTGATTGAAATGCTAAAGCCTGAATGTTTACCAAACTGGGAAAACACCTGTCATTTAGATTTATTCTTGAGTAACATCATTCTCATTATGAGAAAATTAAACAGGGTAGAATGCCTTTCAAAGATTTTCAATTACAAATTGGTCCCCCAAACACACCCAAGTCACCTAACTGCTTTGTTCCTTTTTTGACAAAAAGCCCTGAAATTTCATATAAAATGATTGAAGATGCCTAATAACATATCCGTATCCTAATCTTGCCTGACACTTAAGTCTCAAAACTCACTGGTCACTTCCCAATTTCTTCGTTTTATCCCATCTTAACCTAGTAATGAGTGATTTAAATAAGGTAGAATGGTTTTAAATGATTATTGAATTTAAATTGGTCAACTTGTTGTATCCTGATTCCTATTTCAAAAATTTTTCACTTTACTGAAAACAAATGCCTAAAAATTTAAATTGAAATGAAAGAAGATGCATAAGAATATTTCCAGATTTTAATGCTAAAGCCTGAATGTTTACCTAACTGGGAAAACACCTGTCATTTAGATTTATTCTTGAGTAACATCATTCTCATTATGAGAAAATTAAACAGAGTAGAATGCCTTTCAAAGATTTTCAATTACAAATTGGTCCCCCAAACACACCCTAGTCGCCTAACTGCTTTGTTCCTGTTTTTGACAAAAAGCCCTGAAATATATAAAATGATTGAAGATGCCTAATAAAATATCCTAATCCTAATCTTGCCTGACACCAAAGTCTCAAAAGTCTCTGTTCTCTTACCCATTTCTTTATTTTTACCTATCTCAACCAAGTCTTGAGTGATTTAAATAAGGTATAATGGTTTGAAATGATTATTGAATTTAAATTGGTCAATTTGTTGTAACCTGATTCCTATTTTAATAATTTTTCACTTTACTGAAAACAAATGCCATGAAAATTTAAATTGAAATGAAAGAAGATGCATGAGAATATTTCCTGATTTTAATGCTAAAGCCTGAATGTTTACCTAACTGGGAAAACCTATGTCATTTAGATTTGTTCTTGAGTAACATCATTCTCATTATGAGAAAATTAATCAAGGTAGAATGCCTTTCCAAGATTTTCTATTACAAATTGGCCCCCAAACACACCCAAGTCACCTAACTGCTTTGTTCCTTTTTTGACAAAAGCCCTGAAATATCATATAAAATGATTGAAGATGGCTAATAACATATCCTTATCCTAATCTTGCCTGACACTTAAGTCTCAAAACTCACTGGTCACTTCCCAATTTCTTTATTTTTACCTATCTCAACAAAGTCTTGAGTGATTTAAATAAGGTAGAATTGTTTGAAATAATTATTGAATTTAAATTGGTCAATTTGTTGTATCCTGATTCCTATTTTCAAAATTTTTCACTTTACTGAAAACAAATGCCTAAAAATTTAAATTGAAATGAAAGAAGATGCATGAGAATATTTCCTGATTTAAATGCTAAAGCCTGAATGTTTACCTAACTGGGAAAACCTATGTCATTTAGATTTATTCTTGAGTAACATCATTCTCATTATGAGAAAATTAAACAGGGTAGAATGCCTTTCAAAGATTTTCAATTACAAATTGGTCCCCCTAACACACCAAAGTCACCTAACTGCTTTGTTCCTTTTTTTTTTTTTTTTTTTTTTTGACGAAAAGCCCTGAAATATCAAATATCATATAAAATGATTGAAGATGCCTAATAACATATCCTTATCCTAATCTTGAAGGACAATAAAGTCTCAAAACTAACTGGACACTTCCCAATTTCTTCATTTTAACCCATCTAAACCTAGTAATGAGTGAATTAAATAAGGTAGAATGGTTTGCAAAGAATATTAAATTTAAATTGGTCAATTTGTGGTATCCTGATTCCTATTTCAAAATTTATTCGTTTTACTGAACACAAATGCCTAAAAATTTAAATTGAAATGAAAGAAGATGCATGAGAATATTTCCTGATTTAAATGCTAAAGCCTGAATGTTTACCTAACTGGGAAAACCTATGTCATTTAGGTTTATTCTTGAGTAACATCATTCTCATTATGAGAAAATTAAACAGGGTAGAATGTCTTTCAAAGATTTTCAATTACAAATTGGTCCCCCAAACACACCCAAGTCACCTAACTGCTTTGTTCCTTTTTTGACAAAAAGCCCTGAAATATCATATAAAATAATTGAAGATGCCTAATAACATATCCTTATCCTAATCTTGCCTGACACTTAAGTCTCAAAACTCACTGGTCACTTCCCAATTTCTTCATTTTAACCCATCTTAACTTAGTAATGAGTGAATTAAATAAGGTAGAATGGTTTGAAATGATTATTGAATTTAAATTGGTCAACTTTTTGTATCCTGATTCCTATTTCAAAATTTTTTCACTTTACTGAACACAAATGCCTAAAAATTTAAATTGAAATGAAAGAAGATGCATAAGAATATTTCCTGATTTTAATGCTAAAGCCTGAATGTTTACCTAACTGGGAAAACACCTGTCATTTAGATTTATTCTTGAGTCACATCATTCTCATTATGAGAAAATTAAACAGAGTAGAATGCCTTTCAAAGATTTTCAATTACAAATTGGTCCCCCAAACACACCCAAGTCACCTAACTGCTTTGTTCCTGTTTTTGACAAAAAGCCCTGAAATATCATATAAAATGATTGAAGATGCCTAATAACATATCCTTATCCTAATCTTGCCTGACACTTAAGTCTCAAAACTCACTGGTCACTTCCCAATTTCTTTATTTTTACCTATCTCAACCAAGTCTTGAGTGATTTAAATAAGGGAGAATGGTTTGAAATGATTATTGAATTTAAATTGGTCAGTTTGTTGTATCCTGATTCCTATTTTAAAATTTTTTCACTTTACTGAAAACAAATGCCATGAAAATTTAAATTGAAATGAAAGAAGATGCATGAGAATATTTCCTGATTTTAATGCTAAAGCCTGAATGTTTACCAAACTGGGAAAACACCTGTCATTTAGATGTATTCTTGAGTCACATCATTCTCATTATGAGAAAATTAAACAGGGTAGAATGCCTTTCAAAGATTTTCAATTATAAATGGGTGCCCCAAACACACCCAAGTCACCTAACTGCTTTGTTCCTTTTTTTTTTTTGACGAAAAGCCCTGAAATATCATATAAAATGATTGAAGATGCCTAATAACATATCCTTATCCTAATCTTGCCTGACAACAAAGTCTCAAAACTCACTGGTCACTTCCCAATTTCTTCATTTTAACCCATCTTAACCTAGTAATGAGTGAATTAAATAAGGTAGAATGGTTTGAAAGGATTATTGAATTTAAATTGGTCAACTTGTTGTATCCTGATTCCTATTTCAAAATTTTTTCACTTTACTGAAAACAAATGCCTAAAAATTTAAATTGAAATGAAAGAAAATGCATAAGAATATTTCCAGATTTTAATGCTAAAGCCTGAATGTTTACCTAACTGGGAAAACACCTGTCATTTAGATTTATTCTTGAGTAACATCATTCTCATTATGAGAAAATTAAACAGGATAGAATGCCTTTCAAAGATTTTCAATTACAAATTGGTCCCCCAAACACACCCTAGTCATCTAACTGCTTTCTTCCTGTTTTTTAACAAAACCCCTGAAATATCATATAAAATGATTGAAGATGCCTAATAACATATCCTTATCCTAATCTTGCCTGACAACAAAGTCTCAAAACTCACTGGTCACTTCCAAATTTCTTTATTTTTACCTATCTCAACCAAGTCTTGAGTGATTTAAATATGGTAGAATGGTTTGAAAAGATTATTAAATTTAAATTGGTCAATTTGTTGTATCCTGATTCCTATTTTAAAAATTTTTCACTTTACTGAAAACAAATGCCATGAAAATTTGAATTGAAATGAAAGAAGATGCATGAGAATTTTTTTCTGATTTTAATGCTAAAGCCTGATTGTTTACCTAACTGGGAAAACACCTGTCATTTAGATTTATTCTTGAGTAACATCATTCTCATTATGAGAAAATTAAACAGGGTAGAATGCCTTTCAAAGATTTTCAATTACAATTCGTCCCCCAAACACACCCAAGTCACCTAACTGCTTTGTTCCTGTTTTTGACAAGAAGCCCTGAAATATCATATAAAATGATTGAAGATGCCTAATAACATATCCTTATCCTAATCTTGCCTGACACCAAAGTCTCAAAAGTCTCTGTTCTCTTACCAATTTCTTCATTTTAACCCATCTTAACCTAGTAATGAGTGAATTAAATAAGGGAGAATGGTTTGAAATGATTATTGAATTTAAAT
Organism: Fragum fragum; assembly: GCA_946902895.1. Taxonomy (NCBI): domain Eukaryota; kingdom Metazoa; phylum Mollusca; class Bivalvia; order Cardiida; family Cardiidae; genus Fragum; species Fragum fragum. Next base: position 2,381,621 of record OX336380.1, read on the forward strand.
TGGTCAACTTGTTGTATCCTGATTCCTATTTCAAAATTTTTTCACTTTACTGAAAACAAATGCCTTGAAAATTTAAATTGAAATGAAAGAAGATGCATGAGAATATTTCCTGATTTTAATGCTAAAGCCTGAATGTTTACCTTCCTGGTAAAACACCTGTCATTTAGATTTATTCTTGAGAAACATCATTCAAATAATGAGAAAATTAAACAGGGTAGAATGCCTTTCAAAGATTTTCAATTACAATTCGTCCCCCAAACACTCGAGAGTCAAATTACTGCTTTGTTCCTTTTTTGACAAGAAGCCCTGAAATATCATATAAAATGATTGAAGATGCCTAATAACATATCCTTATCCTAATCTTGCCTGACACTTTAGTCTCAAAACTCACTGGTCACATACCAATTTCTTTATTTTTACCCAACTTAACCAAGTCATGAGTCATTTAAATAAGGTAGAATGGTTTGAAAGGATTATTAAATACAAATCGGTTATCTTGCCTTGTTCTGATTCCTATTTAAACATTTCTAAATTTACCAAAAAAAAGCCTTGAATTTTAAAGTGAAATCAAAGAGGATGCCTGAATTTAATACTTAAGCCCAAATTTTAACCTAGCTCGGAAAAACACCTGTCATTTAGATTTATTCTTTAGTAACATCATTCTCAGTTATGAGAAAAATAAACTGGGTAGAATGCCTATCCTAACCATGCCTGCCACTGAAGTCTCAAAGCTCACTGGCCCTTTGTCAATTTCTTTATTTTTTCCAATTTTAACCTAGTCATGAGTCAATTAAATAAGGTAGAATGGTTTGCAAAGATTATTATATACAAAATCGTCTGATTGCTGTGTCCTGATTTCTATTTAAACATTTTTTAATGATATTTAAGGCAAAATTTTCCTACACCCTGTCCACATGCCGCGTTCTGATTTCCTATTTAAATGATTACAAGATAGAAGGCCTTTAAAAGTTTTTCAATTATAAATTAGTGGTTCTGACACAAAGAAGATGCATGAAAATATTTTACTTGTTTTAACGCTCAAGCCTCAAATTTACCCAAGTTCGGGAAAACGCCTCGCATTTAGCTAAATTTTTAACTTACACTTGTCTGAGCCCTGTGATTAGAAATTTTAACAAGGTAGCAGGCCTTTAAAAGTTTTTCAATTATAAATTAGTGCGTCAGACACAACTTTGTTAACTAACTTCAATGTTCCTTTTTTTGACTAAGAAAGCCATGAAATATTATATAAAATGATTGAAGATGCCAAATAAAATATTCCTATCTTATTCTTGCCTGCCACTAAAGGCTCAAAACTCACTGGTCAATTACCAATTTCTTTTTCTTTTTTTTTTTTTACCAATTTTAACCTAGTCTTGAATGAATTGAATAAGGTAGAATGGTTTGAAAATATTATTAAATACAAATTGGTCATCTTGCTTTGTTCTGATTCCTATTTTAACATTTTTTTATTTACAAAAAAAAAAAGCTTTGAAAATATAAATTGTAATCAAAGAAGATGCATGAGATTATTTACTTATTTTAACGCCAAAGTCTCAAATTTTAATCAAACCCAAGTAAACGCCCATCATTTAGCTACATTCTTGACTTACACCAATCTCAGCCCTGTGATGAGAAATTTTAACAAGGTAGAAGGCCTTTAAAAGTTTTTCAATATAAACTATTGCCTCAGACACATCCCAGTAAACTGACTTCATTGTTCCTTTTTTGACAAAAAAATCCCTACAGAATAAGGAACTATTTTAGCAGGTTCCATTAATACATTTTCTCCTCCCATGGCTTAGTTGAGTTCAGAGAAAAGGATTACCTTGAGACCAGTTCAAGGGGGGGCCCAAAAGGATAAGTAAATGGTGATGCACAATTCTACTGTGCATTTTGATCTTTCAGCTCAAGGTAGGAAGTTAAGAAGGGCTTTTTGTTTGTTAAGCAAGGGCCTCGCTAGGGACTGAGGTGTGTTTGGGGGGATGTTATTAATTAGAATTAGAATTAGAAACCTAGCTACACCCTTGCTAACAGTCAAAGCACACTCCTTTACAACCAACATGGACCTGAAAAGATTAAACTGCACAGTAAAACTGCCAAACAACATTTACTATTCCTAAAGGGTGCACTGCTTTGCCCTGGTCCCCTTGTAATATCTTTTCTCAAAACCCTGCCATGCTGTGGAAAAAGAAAAGTAAATAACAGACACTGTTAAACATTTCCTACTTCTAATTCCTACTATCCTGCCAAAATTAGTCCCCTAACTTAATCTTTGTTAAATACATTGTCCTATTCCTGTTATTATTTGTTAAAATGATATTTCAGGCAAAAAATTTCCTACACCCTGTTCACATGCCGTGTTCTGATCCCCTATTTAAACGTTTACAAGATAGAAGGCCTTTAAAAGTTTTTCAATTATAAATTAGTGCCTCAGACACAACTTTGTCAACTAACTTCAATGTTCCTTTTTTTGACAAAGAAAGCCCTGAAATATTATATAAAATGATCAAAGATGCCTAATAAAATATTCTTATCCTAATCTTGCCTGCCGATAAAGGCTCAAAACTCACTGGTCACTTATCAATTTCTTTATTTTTAGCAATTTTACCTAGTCATGAGTCAATTAATAAGGTAGAATGGTTTGCAAAGATTATTATATACAAAATGGTCTGATTGCTGTGTCCTGATTTCTTTGTAAACATTTTTCATTTAACCAAGACAAAGCCTTGAAAATATAAATTGAAATCAAAGAAGGTGCATGAGAATATATACTTGTTTTAATGCTAAAGCCTCAAATTTTACCCAAGTTCAGGAAAATGCCTCTAATTTAGCTAAATTTTTTACTCACACCTGTCTGAGCCCTGTGATTAGAAATTTTTACAAGGTAGAAGGCCTTTAAGAGTTTTTCAATTATAAATTATTGCCTCAGACACAACTTTGTTAACTAACTTCAATGTTCCTTTTTTGACAAAGAAAGCCCTGAAATATGATATAAAAAGACCAAAGATGCCTAATAAAATATTCTTATCTTAATCTTGCCTGCCACTTTAGTCTCAAAACTCACTGGTCACTAACCAATTTCTTTTTTTTTTTTTAACAATTTTAACCTAGTCTTGAATGAATTGAATAAGGTAGAATGGTTTGAAAATATTATTAAATACAAATTGGTCATCTTGCTTTGTTCTGATTCCTATTTTAACATTTTTTAATTTACAAAAAAAAAAAGCCTTGAAAATATAAATTGAAATCAAAGAAGATGCATGAGATTATTTACTTATTTTAACGCCAAAGTCTCAAATTTTAATCAACCCCAAGTAAACGCCTCTCATTTAGCTACATTCTTGACTTACACCTATCTCAGCCCTGTGATGAGAAATTTTAACAAGGTAGAAGGCCTTTAAAAGTTTTTCAAAATAAATTATTGCCTCAGACACATCCCAGTCAACTGACTTCATTGTTCCTTTTTTGACAAAAAATTCCCTACAGAATAAGGAACTATATTAGCAGGTTCCATTAATACATTTTCTCCTCCCATGGATTAGTTGAGTTCAGAGAAAAAGCATTACCTTGAGACCAGTTCAAGGGGGGGCCCAAAAGGATAAGTAAATGGTGATGCACAATTCTACTGTGCATTTTGATCTTTCAGCTCAAGGTAGGAAGTTAAGAAGGGTGTTTTATTTGTTAAGCAAGGGCCTCGCTAGGGACTGAGGTGTGTTTGGGGGGATGTTATTAATTAGAATTAGAAACCTAGCTACACCCTTGCTAACAGTCAAAGCACACTCCTGTACAACCAACATGGACCTGAAAAGATTAAACTGCACAGTAAAACCGCCAAACAACATTTACTATTCCTAAAGGGTGCACTGCTTTGCCCTGGTCCCCTTGTAATATCTTTTCTCAAAACCCTGCCATGCTGTGGAAAAAGAAAAGTAAATAACAGACACTGTTAAACATTTCCTACTTCTAATTCCTACTATCCTGCCAAAATTAGTCCCCTAACTTAATCTTTGTTAAATACATTGTCCTATTCCTGTTATTATTTGTTAAAATGATATTTCAGGCAAAAAATTTCCTACACCCTGTCCACATGCCATGTTCTGATCCCCTATTGAAATGTTTACAAGATAGAAGGCCGTTAAAAGTTTTTCAATTATAAATTAGTGCCTCAGACACAACTTTGTCAACTAACTTCAATGTTCCTTTTTTTGACAAAGAAAGCCCTGAAATATTATTCAAAATGATCAAAGATGCCTAATAAAATATTCTTATCCTAATCTTGCCTGCCGATAAAGGCTCAAAACTCACTGGTCACTTATCAATTTCTTTATTTTTAGCAATTTTACCTAGTCATGAGTCAATTAATAAGGTAGAATGGTTTGCAAAGATTATTATATACAAAATGGTCTGATTGCTGTGTCCTGATTTCTTTGTAAACATTTTTCATTTAACCAAGACAAAGCCTTGAAAATATAAATTGAAATCAAAGAAGGTGCATGAGAATATATACTTGTTTTAATGCTAAAGCCTCAAATTTTACCCAAGTTCAGGAAAATGCCTCTAATTTAGCTAAATTTTTTACTCACACCTGTCTGAGCCCTGTGATTAGAAATTTTTACAAGGTAGAAGGCCTTTAAGAGTTTTTCAATTATAAATTAGTGCCTCAGACACAACTTTGTTAACTAACTTCAATGTTCCTTTTTTGACAAAGAAAGCCCTGAAATATGATATAAAAAGACCAAAGATGCCTAATAAAATATTCTTATCTTAATCTTGCCTGCCATTTTAGTCTCAAAACTCACTGGTCACTAACCAATTTCTTTTTTTTTTTTAACAATTTTAACCTAGTCTTGAATGAATTGAATAAGGTAGAATGGTTTGAAAATATTATTAAATACAAATTGGTCATCTTGCTTTGTTCTGATTCCTATTTTAACATTTTTTAATTTAAAAAAAAAAAAAAGCCTTGAAAATATAAATTGAAATCAAAGAAGATGCATGAGATTATTTACTTATTTTAACGCCAAAGTCTCAAATTTTAATCAAACCCAAGTAAACGCCTCTCATTTAGCTACATTCTTGACTTACACCTATCTCAGCCCTGTGATGAGAAATTTTAACAAGGTAGAAGGCCTTTAAAAGTTTTTCAAAATAAATTATTGCCTCAGACACATCCCAGTCAACTGACTTCATTGTTCCTTTTTTGACAAAAAATTCCCTACAGAATAAGGAACTATATTAGCAGGTTCCATTAATACATTTTCTCCTCCCATGGATTAGTTGAGTTCAGAGAAAAAGCATTACCTTGAGACCAGTTCAAGGGGGGGCCCAAAAGGATAAGTAAATGGTGATGCACAATTCTACTGTGCATTTTGATCTTTCAGCTCAAGGTAGGAAGTTAAGAAGGGTGTTTTATTTGTTAAGCAAGGGCCTCGCTAGGGACTGAGGTGTGTTTGGGGGGATGTTATTAATTAGAATTAGAAACCTAGCTACACCCTTGCTAACAGTCAAAGCACACTCCTGTACAACCAACATGGACCTGAAAAGATTAAACTGCACAGTAAAACCGCCAAACAACATTTACTATTCCTAAAGGGTGCACTGCTTTGCCCTGGTCCCCTTGTAATATCTTTTCTCAAAACCCTGCCATGCTGTGGAAAAAGAAAAGTAAATAACAGACACTGTTAAACATTTCCTACTTCTAATTCCTACTATCCTGCCAAAACGAATGCCTTGAAAATTTAAATTGAAATGAAAGAAGATGCATGAGAATATTTCCTGATTTTAATGCTAAAGCCTGATTTTTTACCTAACTGGGAAAACACCTGTCATTTAGATTTATTCTTGAGTAACATCATTCTCATTATGAGAAAATTAAACAGGGTAGAATGCCTTTCAAAGATTTTCAATTTCAAATTGGTCCCCTAAACACACCCAAGTCACCTAACTGCTTTGTTCCTTTTTTTTACATGCCTGACACTGAAGTCTCAAAATTCACTGGTCACCTAGCAATTTCTTTATTTTTACCTATTTTATCCAAGTCATGAGTGATTTAAATAAGGTAGAATGTTTTGAAAAGATTATTATATCTAAATTGGTCAACTTGTTGTATCCTGATTCCTATTTCAAAATTTTTTCACTTTACTGAAAACAAATGCCTTAAAATTTAAATTGAAATGAAAGAAGATGCATGAGAATATTTCCTGATTTTAATGCTAAAGCCTGAATGTTTACCTAACTGGGAAAACACCTGTCATTTAGATTTATTCTTGAGTAACATCATTCTCATTATGAGAAAATGAAACAGGGTAGAATGCCTTTCAAAGATTTTCAATTACAAATTGGTCCCCCAAACACACCCAAGTCACCTAACTGCTTTCTTCCTGTTTTTTAACAAAACCCCTGAAATATCATATAAAATGATTGAAGATGCCTAATAACATATCCTTATCCTAATCTTGCCTGACACTAAAGTCTCAAAACTCACTGGTCACTTCCCAATTTTTTCATTTTAACCCATCTTAACCTAGTAATGAGTGAATTAAATAAGGTAGAATGGTTTGAAATGATTGTTGAATTTGAAATGGTCAACTTGTTGTATCCTGATTCCTATTTCAAAATTTTTTCACTTTAGTGAAAACAAATGCCTAAAAATTTAAATTGAAATGAAAGAAGATGCATAAGAATATTTCCTGATTTTAATGCTAAAGCCTGATTGTTTACCTAACTGGGAAAACACCTGTCATTTAGATTAATTCTTGAGTAACATCATTCTCATTATGAGAAAATTAAACAGGGTAGAATGCCTTTCAAAGATTTTCAATTACAAATTGGTCCCCCAAACACACCCAAGTCACCTAACTGCTTTGTTCCTGTTTTTGACAAAAAGCCCTGAAATATCATATAAAATGATTGAAGATGCCTAATAACATATCCTTATCCTAATCTTGCCTGACACCAAAGTCTCAAAAGTCTCTGTTCTCTTACCCATTTCTATATTTTTACCCATCTCAACCAAGTCTTGAGTGATTTAAATAAAGTAGAATGGTTTGAAAAGATTATTAAATTTAAATTGGTCAACTTGTTGTATCCTGATTCCTATTTCAAAAAATGTTTCACTTTACTGAAAAGAAATGCCTTGAAAATTTAAATTGAAATGAAATAAGATGCGCGAGAATTTTTCCCGATTTTAATGCTAAAGCCTGATTGTTTACCTAACTGGGAAAACACCTGTCATTTAGATTTATTCTTGAGTAACATCATTCTCATTATGAGAAAATTAAACAGGGTAGAATGCCTTTCAAAGATTTTCAATTACAAATTGGTCCCCCAAACACACCCTAGTCACCTAACTGCTTTGTTCCTGTTTTTGACAAAAAGCCCTGAAATATCATATAAAATGATTGAAGATGCCTAATAACATATCCTTATCCTTATCTTGCCTGACACCAAAGTCTCAAAAGTCTCTGTTCTCTTACCCATTTCTTTATTTTTACCTATATCAACCAAGTCTTGAGTGATTTAAATAAGGTAGAATGGTTTGAAATGATTATTAAATTTAAATTGGTCAATTTGTTGTATCCTGATTCCTAATTCAAAAAATTTTTCACTTTACTGAAAAGAAATGCCTTGAAAATTTAAATTGAAATGAAATGAGATGCGTGAGAATTTTCCCCGATTTTAATGCTAAAGCCTGAATGTTTACCTAACTGGGAAAACACCTGTCATTTAGATTTATTCTTGAGTAACATCATTCTCATTATGAGAAAATTAAACAGGGTAGAATGCCTTTCAAAGATTTTCAATTACAAATTGGTCCCCAAAACACATCCAAGTCACCTAACTGCTTTGTTCCTGTTTTTGACAAAAAGCCCTGAAATATAATATAAAATGATTGAAGATGCCTAATAACATATCCTTATCCTAATCTTGCCTGACACTAAAGTCTCAAAACTCACTGGTCACTTCCCAATTTCTTTATTTTTACCTATCTCAACCAAGTCTTGAGTGATTTAAATAAGGTAGAATGGTTTGAAATGATTATTGAATTTAAATTGGTCAATTTGTTGTATCCTGATTCCTATTTTAAAAATTTTCATTTACTGAAAACAAATGCCATGACAATTTAAATTGAAATGAAAGAAGATGCATGAGAATATTTCCTGATTTTAATGCTAAAGCCTGAATGTTTACCTAACTGGGAAAACCTATGTCATTTAGGTTTATTCTTGAGTAACATCATTCTCATTATGAGAAAATTAAACAGGGTAGAATGCCTTTCAAAGATTTTAAATTACAAATTGGTCCCCCAAACACACCCTAGTCACCTAACTTCTTTGTTAATGTTTTTGACAAAAAGCCCTGAAATATCATATAAAATGATTGAAGATGCCTAATAACATATCCTTATCCTAATCTTGCCTGACACCAAAGTCTCAAAAGTCTCTGTTCTCTTACCCATTTCTTTATTTTTACCTATCTCAACCAAGTCTTCAGTGATTTAAATAAGGTAGAATGTTTTGAAATGATTATTAAATTTAAATTGGTCAACTTGTTGAATCCTGATTCCTATTTCAAAAAATTTTTCACTTTACTGAAAAGAAATGCCTTGAAAATTTAAATTGAAATGAAAGAAGATGCATGAGAATTTTTCCTGATTTCAATGCTAAAGCCTGATTGTTTACCTAACTGGGAAAACACCTGTCATTTAGATTTATTCTTGAGTAACATCATTCTCATTATGAGAAAATTAAATAGGGTAGAATGCCTTTCAAAGATTTTAAATTACAAATTGGTCCCCCAAACACACCCTAGTCACCTAACTTCTTTGTTAATGTTTTTGACAAAAAGCCCTGAAATATCATATAAAATGATTGAAGATGCCTAATAACATATCCTTATCCTAAGATGCCTAATAACATATCCTTATCCTAATCTTGCCTGACAATAAAGTCTCAAAACTAACTGGTCACTTCCCAATTTCTTTATTTTTACCTATATCAACCAAGTCTTGAGTGATTTAAATAAGGTAGAATGGTTTGAAATGATTATTGAATTTAAATTGGTCAATTTGTTGTATCCTGATTCCTATTTTAAAAATTTTTCACTTTACTGAAAACAAATGCCTTGAAAATTTAAATTGAAATGAAAGAAGATGCGTGAGAATTTTTCCTGATTTTAATGCTAAAGCCTGAATGTTTACCTAACTGGGAAAACACCTGTCATTTAGGTTAATTCTTAAGTAACATCATTCTCATTATGAGAAAATTAAACAGGGTAGAATGCCTTTCAAAGATTTTCAATTACAAATTGGTCCCCAAAACCCACCCAAGTCACCTAACTGCTTTGTTCCTTTTTTGACGAAAAGCCCTGAAATATCATATAAAATGATTGAAGATGCCTAATAACATATCCTTATCCTAATCTTGCCTGACAATAAAGTCTCAAAACTCACTGGTCACTTCCCAATTTCTTTAATTTTACCCAACTCAACCAAGTCTTGGGTGATTTAAATAAGGTAGAATGGTTTGAAATGATAATTGAATTTAAATTGGTCAATTTGTTGTGTCCTGATTCCTATTTTAAAAATTTTTCACTTTACTGAAAACAAATGCCATGAAAATTTAAATTGAAATGAAAGAAGATGCATGAGAATAATTCCTGATTTTAATGCTAAAGCCTGAATGTTTACCTAACTGGGAAAACCTATGTCATTTAGATTTATTCTTGAGTAACATCATTATCATTATGAGAAAATTAAACAGGGTAGAATGCCTTTCAAAGATTTTCAATTACAAATTGGTCCCCAAAACACATCCAAGTCACCTAACTGCTTTGTTCCTTTTTTGACAAAAAGCCCTGAAATATCATATAAAATGATTGAAGATGCCTAATAACATATCCTTATCCTAATCTTGCCTGACACTTAAGACTCAAAACTCACTGGTCACTTCCCAATTTCTTCATTTTAACCCATCTTAACCTAGTAATGAGTGAATTAAATAAGGTAGAATGGTTTGAAATGATTATTGAATTTAAATTGGTCAATTTGTTGTATCCTGATTCCTATTTCAAAATTTTTTCACTTTACTGAAAACAAATGCCTAAAAATTTAAATTGAAATGAAAGAAGATGCATAAGAATATTTCCTGATTTTAATGGTAAAGCCTGAATGTTTACCTAACTGGGAAAACACCTGTAATTTAGATTTATTCTTGAGTAACATCATTCTCATTATGAGAAAATTAAACAGGGTAGAATGCCTTTCAAAGATTTTCATTTACAAATTGGTCCCCCAAACACACCCTAGTCACCTAACTGCTTTGTTCCTGTTTTTGACAATAAGCCCTGAAATATCATATAAAATGATTGAAGATGCCTAATAACATATCCTTATCCTAATCTTGCCTGACACCAAAGTCTCAAAAGTCTCTGTTCTCTTTCCCATTTCTTTATTTTTACCTATCTCAACCAAGTCTTGAGTGATTTAAATAAGGGAGAATGGTTTGAAAAGATTATCAAATTTAAATTGGTCAACTTGTTGTATCCCCATTCCTATTTCAAAAATTTTTTCACTTTACTGAAAAGAAATGCCTTGAAAATTTAAATTGAAATGAAAGAAGATGCATGAGAATATTTCCTGATTTTAATGCTATAGCCTGATTGTTTACCTAACTTGGAAAACACCTGTCATTTAGATTTATTCTTGAGTAACATCATTCTTATTATGAGAAAATTAAACAGGGTAGAATGCCTTTCAAAGATTTTCAATTACAAATTGGTCCCCCAAACACACCCTAGTCACCTAACTGCTTTGTTCCTTTTTTGACAAAAAGCCCTGAAATATCATATAAAATGATTGAAGATGCCTAATAACATATCCTTATCCTAATCTTGCCTGACACTAAAGTCTCAAAACTCACTGGTCACTTCCCAATTTCTTTATTTTTACCTATCTCAACCAAGTCTTGAGTGATTTAAATAAGGTAGAATGGTTTGAAATGATTATTGAATTTAAATTGGTCAATTTGTTGTATCCTGATTCCTATTTCAAAATTTTTCACTTTACTGAAAACAAATGCCATGAAATTTCGAATTGAAATGAAAGAAGATGCATGAGAATATTTCCTGATTTTAATGCTAAAGCCTGAATGTTTACCTAACTGGGAAAACACCTGTCATTTAGATTTATTCTTGAGAAACATTATTCTCATTATGAGAAAATTAAACAGGGTAGAATGCCTTTCAAAGATTTTCAATTACAAATTGGTCCCGCAAACACACCCAAGTCACCTAACTGCTTTGTTCCTTTTTGACAAAAAGCCCTGAAATATCATATAAAATGATTGAAGATGCCTAATAACATATCCTTATCCTAATCTTGCCTGACACTTAAGACTCAAAACTCACTGGTCACTTCCCAATTTCTTCATTTTAACCCATCTTAACCTAGTAATGAGTGAATTAAATAAGGTAGAATGGTTTGAAATGATTATTGAATTTAAATTGGTCAACTTGTTGTATCCTGATTCCCATTTCAAAAATTTTTCACTTTACTGAAAAGAAATGACTAAAAATTTAAATTGAAATGAAAGAAGATGCATAAGAATATTTCCTGATTTTAATGCTAAATCCTGAATGTTTACCTTATTGGGAAAACACCTGTCATATAGATTTATTCTTGAATAAGATCATTCTAATTATGAGAAAATTAAACAGGGTAGAATGCCTTTCAAAGATTTTCAATTACAAATTGGTCCCCCAAACACACCCAAGTCACCTAACTGCTTTGTTCCTTTTTTGACAAAAAGCCCTAAAATATCATATAAAATGATTGAAGATGCCTAATAACATATCCTTATCCTAATCTTGCCTGACAATAAAGTCTCAAAACTCACTGGTCACTTCCCAATTTCTTTATTTTTTCCTATCTCAACCAAGTAATGACTGATTTAAATAAGGAAGAATGGTTTGAAATGATTATTGAATTTAAATTGGTCAATTTGTTGTATCCTGATTCCTATTTTTAAAAATGTTCACTTTACTGAAAACAAATGCCATGAAAATTTAAATTGAATTGAAAGAAGATGCATGAGAATATTTCCTGATTTTAATGCTAAAGCCTGAATGTTTACCTAACTGGGAAAACACCTGTCATTTAGATTTATTCTTGAGTAACATCATTCTCATTATGAGAAAATTAAACAGGGTAGAATGCCTTTCAAAGATTTTCAATGACAAATTGGTCCCCCAAACACACCCAAGTCACCTAACTGCTTTGTTCCTTTTTTGACAAAAAGCCCTGAAATATCATATAAAATGATTGAAGATGCCTAATAACATATCCTTATCCTAATCTTGCCTGACACTTAAGTCTCAAAACTCACTGGTCACTTCCCAATTTCTTCATTTTAACCCATCTTAACCTAGTATTGAGTGAATTAAATGAGGTAGAATGGTTTGAAATGATTATTTAATTTAAATTGGTCAACTTGTTGTATCCTGATTCCTATTTCAAAGTTTTTTCACTTTACTGAAAACAAATGCCTTGAAAATTTAAATTGAAATGAAAGAAGATGCATGAGAATATTTCCTGATTTTAATGCTAAAGCCTGAATGTTTACCTAACTGGGAAAACCTATGTCATTTAGGTTTATTCTTGAGTAACATCATTCTCATTATGAGAAAATTAAACAGGGTAGAATGCCTTTCAAAGATTTTCAATTACAAATTGGTCCCCCAAACACACCCAAGTCACCTAACTGCTTTCTTCCTGTTTTTGACAAAAAGCCCTGAAATATCATATAAAATGATTGAAGATGCCTAATAACATATCCTTATCCTAATCTTGCCTGACAATAAAGTCTCAAAACTCACTGGTCACTTCCCAATTTCTTTATTTTTACCTATCTCAACCAAGTCTTGAGTGATTGATAAGGTAGAATGGTTTGAAATGATTATTGAATTTAAATTGGTCAATTTGTTGTATCCTGATTCCTATTTCGAAAATTTTTCACTTTACTGAAAACAAATGCCATGACAATTTAAATTGAAATGAAAGAAGATGCATGAGAATATTTCCTGATTTTAATGCTAAAGCCTGAATGTATACCTAACTGGGAAAACCTATGTCATTTAGGTTAATTCTTTAGTAACATCATTCTCATTATGAGAAAATTAAACAGGGTAGAATGCCTTTCAAAGATTTTCAATTACAAATTGGTCCCCAAACACACCCAAGTCACCTAACTGCTTTGTTCCTTTTTTGACAAAAAGCCCTGAAATATCATATAAAATGATTGAAGATGCCTAATAACATATCCTTATCCTAATCTTGCCTGACACTTAAGTCTCAAAACTCACTGGTCACTTCCCAATTTTTTTCATTTTAACCCATCTTAACCTAGTAATGAGTGAATTAAATAAGGGAGAATGGTTTGAAATGATTACTGAATTTAAATTGGTCAACTTGTTGTATCCTGATTCGTATTTCAAAAATTTTTCACTTTACTAAAAAGAAATGACTAAAAATTTAAATTGAAATGAATTAAGATGCATAAGAATATTTCCTGATTTTAATGCTAAATCCTGAATGTTTACCTTATTGGGAAAACACCTGTCATTTAGGTTTATTCTTGAGTAACATCATTCTAATTATGAGAAAATTAAACAGGGTAGAATGCCTTTCAAAGATTTTCAATTACAAATTGGTCCCCCAAACACACCCAAGTCACCTAACTGCTTTCTTCCTGTTTTTTAACAAAAAGCCCTGAAATATCATATAAAATGATTGAAGATGCCTAATAACATATCCTTATCCTAATCTTGCCTGACAATAAAGTCTCAAAACTCACTGGTCACTTCCCAATTTCTTTATTTTTACCTATCTCAACCAAGTAATGACTGATTTAAATAAGGAAGAATGGTTTGAAATGATTATTGAATTTAAATTGGTCAATTTGTTGTATCCTGATTCCTATTTTAAAAAAAGTTCACTTTACTGAAAACAAATGCCATGACAATTTAAATTGAAATGAAAGAAGATGCATGAGAATATTTCCTGATTTTAATGCTAAAGCCTGAATGATTACCTAACTGGGAAAACCTATGTCATTTAGGTTTATTCTTGAGTAACATCATTCTCATTATGAGAAAATTAAACAGGGTAGAATGCCTTTCAAAGATTTTCAATGACAAATTGGTCCCCCAAACACACCCAAGTCACCTAACTGCTTTCTTCCTGTTTTTGACAAAAAGCCCTGAAATATCATATAAAATGATTGAAGATGCCTAATAACATATCCTTATCCTAATCTTGCCTGACAATAAAGTCTCAAAACTCACTGGTCACTTCCCAATTTCTTTATTTTTACCTATCTCAACCAAGTCTTGAGTGATTTAAATAAGGTAGAATGGTTTGAAATGATTATTGAATTTAAATTGGTCAATTTGTTGTATCCTGATTCCTATTTCGAAGATTTTTCACTTTACTGAAAACAAATGCCATGACAATTTAAATTGAAATGAAAGAAGATGCATGAGAATATTTCCTGATTTTAATGCTAAAGCCTGAATGTATACCTAACTGGGAAAACCTATGTCATTTAGGTTAATTCTTGAGTAACATCATTCTCATTATGAGAAAATTAAACAGGGTAGAATGCCTTTCAAAGATTTTCAATACAAATTGGTCCCCAAAACACACCCTAGTCACCTAACTGCTTTGTTCATTTTTTGACAAAAAGCCCTGAAATATCATATAAAATGATTGAAGATGCCTAATAACATATCCTTATCCTAATCTTGCCTGACACTTAAGTCTCAAAACTCACTGGTCACTTCCCAATTTCTTCATTTTAACCCATCTTAACCTAGTATTGAGTGAATTAAATAAGGTAGAATGGTTTGAAATGATTATTGAATTCAAATTGGTCAACTTGTTGTATCCTGATTCCTATTTCAAAAAGTTTTTCTCTTTACTGAAAACAAATGCCTAAAAATTTAAATTGAAATGAAAGAAGATGCATAAGAATTTTTCCTGATTTTAATGCTAAAGCCTGATTGTTTACCTAACTGGGAAAACACCTGTCATTTAGGTTTATTCTTGAGTAACATCATTCTCATTATGAGAAAATTAAACAGGGTAGAATGCCTTTCAAAGATTTTCAATTACAAATTGGTCCCCAAAACACACCCTAGTCACCTAACTGCTTTGTTCATTTTTTGACAAAAAGCCCTGAAATATCATATAAAATGATTGAAGATGCCTAATAACATATCCTTATCCTAATCTTGCCTGACACTTAAGTCTCAAAACTCTCTGATCACTTCCCAATTTCTTCATTTTAACCCATCTTAACCTAGTATTGAGTGGATTAAATAAGGTAGAATGGTTTGAAATGATTATTGAATTCAAATTGGTCAACTTGTTGTATCCTGATTCCTATTTCAAAAAGTTTTTCTCTTTACTGAAAACAAATGCCTAAAAATTTAAATTGAAATGAAAGAAGATGCATAAGAATTTTTCCTGATTTTAATGCTAAAGCCTGATTGTTTACCTAACTGGGAAAACACCTGTCATTTAGGTTTATTCTTGAGTAACATCATTCTCATTATGAGAAAATTAAACAGGGTAGAATGCCTTTCAAAGATTTTCAATTACAAATTGGTCCCCCAAACACACCCAAGTCACCTTACTGCTTTGTTCCTGTTTTTGACAAAAGCCCTGAAATATCATTTAAAATGATTGAAGACGCCTAATAACATATCCTTATCCTAATCTTGCCTGACACTTAAGTCTCAAAACTCACTGGTCACTTCCCAATTTCTTTTTTTTTTTTTTACCTATCTCAACCAAGTCTTGAGTGATTTAAATAAGGTAGAATGGTTTGAAATGATTATTGAATTTAAATTGGTCAATTTGTTGTTTCCTGATTCTTATTTTTAAAATTTTTCACTTTACTGAAAACAAATGCCATGACAATTTAAATTGAAATGAAAGAAGATGCATAAGAATATTTCCTGATTTTAATGCTAAAGCCTGAATGTTTACCTAACTGGGAAAACCTATGTCATTTAGGTTTATTCTTAAGTAACATCATTCTCATTATGAGAAAATTAAACAGGGTAGAATGCCTTTCAAAGATTTTCAATTACAAATTGGTCCCCCAAACACACCCAAGTCACCAAACTGCTTTGTTCCTGTTTTTGACAAAAAGCCCTGAAATATCATATAAAATGATTGAAGATGCCTAATAACATATCCTTATCCTAATCTTGCCTGACACCAAGTCTCAAAACTCACTGGTCACTTCCCAATTTCTTTTTTTTTAATCTATCTCAACCTAGTAATGAGTGAATTAAATAAGGTAGAATGGTTTGAAATGATTATTGAATTTAAATTGGTCAACTTGTTGTATTCTGATTCCTATTTCAAAATTTTTTCACTTTACTGAAAACAAATGCCTAAAATTTTAAATTGAAATGAAAGAAGATGCATGAGAATATTTCCTGATTTTAATGCTAAAGCCTGAATGTTTACCTAACTGGGAAAACCTATGTCATTTAGGTTTATTCTTGAGTAACATCATTCTCATTATGAGAAAATTAAACAGGGTAGAATGCCTTTCAAAGATTTTCAATTACAAATTGGTCCCCCAAACACACCCAAGTCACCTAACTGCTTTGTTCCTTTTTTGACAAAAAGCCCTGAAATATCATATAAAATGATTGAAGATGCCTAATAACATATCCTTATCCTAATCTTGCCTGACACCAAAGTCTCAAAAGTCTCTGTTCTCTTTCCTATTTCTTTATTTTTACCTATCTCAACCAAGTCTTAAGGGATTTAAATAGGGTAGAATGGTTTGAAATGATTATTCAATTTAAATTGGTGAACTTGTTGTATCCCGATTCCTATTTCAAAAATTTTTCAACTTTACTGAAAAGAAATGCCTTGAAAATTTAAATTGAAATGGAAGAAGATGCGTGAGAATTTTTCCTGATTTTAATGCTAAAGCCTGATTGTTTACCTAACTGGGAAAACACCTGTCATTTAGATTTATTCTTGAGTAACATCATTCTCATTATGAGAAAATTAAACAGGGTAGAATGCCTTTCAAAGATTTTCAATTACAAATTGGTCCCCCAAACACACCCAAGTCACCTAACTGCTTTGTTCCTTTTGACAAAAAGCCCTGAAATATCATATAAAATGATTGAAGATGCCTAATAACATATCCTTAGCCTAATCTTGCCTGACACTTAAGTCTCAAAACTCACTGGTCACTTCCCAATTTCTTTATTTTTACCTATCTCAACCAAGTCTTGAGTGATTTAAATAAGGTAGAATGGTTTGAAATGATTATTGAATTTAAATTGGTCAATTTGTTGTATCCTGATTCCTATTTTAAAATTTTTTCACTTTACTGAAAACAAATGCCTAAAAATTTAAAATGAAATGAAAGAAGATGCATGAGAATTTTTTCCTGATTTTAATGCTAAAGCCTGATTGTTTACCTAACTGGGAAAACACCTGTCATTTAGATTTATTCTTGAGTAACATCATTCTCATTATGAGAAAATTAAACAGGGTAGAATGCCTTTCAAAGATTTTCAATTACAAATTGGTCCCCGAAACACACCCAAGTCACCTAACTGCTTTGTTCCTTTTTTGACAAAAAGCCCTGAAATATCATATAAAATGATTGAAGATGCCTAATAACATATCCTTATCCTAATCTTGCCTGACACTTTAGTCTCAAAACTCACTGGTCACTTCCCAATTTCTTCATTTTAACCCATCTTAACCTAGTAATGAGTGAATTAAATAAGGTAGAATGGTTTGAAATGATTATTGAATTTAAATTGGTCAACTTGTTGTATCCTGATTCCTATTTCAAAATTTTTTTACTTTACTGAAAAGAAATCCCTAAAAATTTAAATTGGAATGAAATAAGATGCATAAGAATATTTCCTGATTTTAATGCTTATAAGCCTGATTGTTTACCTAACTGGGTAAACACCTGTCATTTAGATTTATTCTTGAGTAACATCATTCTCATTATGAGAAAATTAAACGGGGTAGAATGCCTTTCAAAAGTTTTCAATTACAATTGGTCCCAAAAACACTCCAAAGTCAACTTACTGCTTTGTTCCTTTTTTGACAAAAAGCCCTGAAATATCATATAAAATGATTGAAGATGCCTAATAACATATCCTTATCCTAATCTTGCCTGACACCAAAGTCTCAAAAGTCTCTGTTCTCTTTCCCATTTCTTTATTTTTACCTATCTCAACAAAGTCTTGAGTGATTTAAATAAGGTAAATTGGTTTGAAAAGATTATTAAATTTAAATTGGTCAACTTGTTGTATCCCAATTCCTATTTCAAAATTTTTTTCACATTACTGAAAAGAAATGCCTTTAAAATTTAAATTGAAATGAAAGAAGATGCATGAGAATATTTCCTGATTTTAATGCTAAAGCCTGATTGTTTACCTAACTGGGAAAACACCTGTCATTTAGATTTATTCTTGAGTAACATCATTCTCACTATGAGAAAATTAAACAGGGTAGAATGCCTTTCAAAGATTTTCAATTACAAATTGGTCCCCAAAACACACCCAAGTCACCTAACTGCTTTGTTCCTTTTTTGACAAAAAGCCCTGAAATATCATATAAAATGATTGAAGATGCCTAATAACATATCCTTATCCTAATCTTGCCTGACACTTAAGTCTCAAAACTCACTGGTCACTTCCCAATTTCTTCATTTTAACCCATCTTAACCTAGTATTGAGTGAATTAAATAAGGTAGAATGGTTTGAAATGATTATTGAATTTAAATTGGTCAACTTGTTGTATCCTGATTCCTATTTCAAAGTTTTTTCACTTTACTGAAAACAAATGCCATGAAAATTTAAATTGAAATGAAAGAAGATGCATGAGAATATTTCCTGATTTTAATGCTAAAGCCTGAATGATTACCTAACTGGGAAAACACCTGTCATTTAGGTTTATTCTTGAGTAACATCATTCTCATTATGAGAAAATTAAACAGGGTAGAATGCCTTTCAAAGATTTTCAATTACAAATTGGTCCCCAAAACACACCCTAGTCACCTAACTGCTTTGTTCATTTTTGACAAAAAGCCCTGAAATATCATATAAAATGATTGAAGATGCCTAATAACATATCCTTATCCTAATCTTGCCTGACACTTAAGTCTCAAAACTCACTGATCACTTCCCAATTTCTTCATTTTAACCCATCTTAACCTAGTATTGAGTGGATTAAATAAGGTAGAATGGTTTGAAATGATTATTGAATTCAAATTGGTCAACTTGTTGTATCCTGATTCCTATTTCAAAAAGTTTTTCTCTTTACTGAAAACAAATGCCTAAAAATTTAAATTGAAATGAAAGAAGATGCATAAGAATTTTTCCTGATTTTAATGCTAAAGCCTGATTGTTTAACTAACTGGGAAAACACCTGTCATTTAGGTTTATTCTTGAGTAACATCATTCTCATTATGAGAAAATTAAACAGGGTAGAATGCCTTTCAAAGATTTTCAATTACAAATTGGTCCCCCAAACACACCCAAGTCACCTTACTGCTTTGTTCCTGTTTTTGACAAAAGCCCTGAAATATCATATAAAATGATTGAAGATGCCTAATAACATATCCTTATCCTAATCTTGCCTGACACTTAAGTCTCAAAACTCACTGGTCACTTCCCAATTTCTTTTTTTTTTTTTTTACCTATCTCAACCAAGTCTTGAGTGATTTAAATAAGGTAGAATGGTTTGAAATGATTATTGAATTTAAATTGGTCAATTTGTTGTTTCCTGATTCTTATTTTTAAAATTTTTCACTTTACTGAAAACAAATGCCATGACAATTTAAATTGAAATGAAAGAAGATGCATAAGAATATTTCCTGATTTTAATGCTAAAGCCTGAATGTTTACCTAACTGGGAAAACCTATGTCATTTAGGTTTATTCTTAAGTAACATCATTCTCATTATGAGAAAATTAAACAGGGTAGAATGCCTTTCAAAGATTTTCAATTACAAATTGGTCCCCCAAACACACCCAAGTCACCAAACTGCTTTGTTCCTGTTTTTGACAAAAAGCCCTGAAATATCATATAAAATGATTGAAGATGCCTAATAACATATCCTTATCCTAATCTTGCCTGACACCAAAGTCTCAAAACTCACTGGTCACTTCCCAATTTCTTTTTTTTTAATCTATCTCAACCTAGTAATGAGTGAATTAAATAAGGTAGAATGGTTTGAAATGATTATTGAATTTAAATTGGTCAACTTGTTGTATTCTGATTCCTATTTCAAAATTTTTTCACTTTACTGAAAACAAATGCCTAAAATTTTAAATTGAAATGAAAGAAGATGCATGAGAATATTTCCTGATTTTAATGCTAAAGCCTGAATGTTTACCTAACTGGGAAAACCTATGTCATTTAGGTTAATTCTTGAGTAACATCATTCTCATTATGAGAAAATTAAACAGGGTAGAATGCCTTTCAAAGATTTTCAATTACAAATTGGTCCCCCAAACACACCCAAGTCACCTAACTGCTTTGTTCCTTTTTTGACAAAAAGCCCTGAAATATCATATAAAATGATTGAAGATGCCTAATAACATATCCTTATCCTAATCTTGCCTGACACCAAAGTCTCAAAAGTCTCTGTTCTCTTTCCCATTTCTTTATTTTTACCTATCTCAACCAAGTCTTAAGGGATTTAAATAGGGTAGAATGGTTTGAAATGATTATTCAATTTAAATTGGTGAACTTGTTGTATCCCGATTCCTATTTCAAAAATTTTTCCACTTTACTGAAAAGAAATGCCTTGAAAATTTAAATTGAAATGGAAGAAGATGCGTGAGAATTTTTCCTGATTTTAATGCTAAAGCCTGATTGTTTACCTAACTGGGAAAACACCTGTCATTTAGATTTATTCTTGAGTAACATCATTCTCATTATGAGAAAATTAAACAGGGTAGAATGCCTTTCAAAGATTTTCAATTACAAATTGGTCCCCCAAACACACCCAAGTCACCTAACTGCTTTGTTCCTTTTGACAAAAAGCCCTGAAATATCATATAAAATGATTGAAGATGCCTAATAACATATCCTTAGCCTAATCTTGCCTGACACTTAAGTCTCAAAACTCACTGGTCACTTCCCAATTTCTTTATTTTTACCTATCTCAACCAAGTCTTGAGTGATTTAAATAAGGTAGAATGGTTTGAAATGATTATTGAATTTAAATTGGTCAATTTGTTGTATCCTGATTCCTATTTTAAAATTTTTTCACTTTACTGAAAACAAATGCCTAAAAATTTAAAATGAAATGAAAGAAGATGCATGAGAATTTTTTCCTGATTTTAATGCTAAAGCCTTATTGTTTACCTAACTGGGAAAACACCTGTCATTTAGATTTATTCTTGAGTAACATCATTCTCATTATGAGAAAATTAAACAGGGTAGAATGCCTTTCAAAGATTTTCAATTACAAATTGGTCCCCGAAACACACCCAAGTCACCTAACTGCTTTGTTCCTTTTTTGACAAAAAGCCCTGAAATATCATATAAAATGATTGAAGATGCCTAATAACATATCCTTATCCTAATCTTGCCCGACACTTTAGTCTCAAAACTCACTGGTCACTTCCCAATTTCTTCATTTTAACCCATCTTAACCTAGTAATGAGTGAATTAAATAAGGTAGAATGGTTTGAAATGATTATTGAATTTAAATTGGTCAACTTGTTGTATCCTGATTCCTATTTCAAAATTTTTTTACTTTACTGAAAAGAAATCCCTAAAAATTTAAATTGGAATGAAATAAGATGCATAAGAATATTTCCTGATTTTAATGCTTATAAGCCTGATTGTTTACCTAACTGGGTAAACACCTGTCATTTAGATTTATTCTTGAGTAACATCATTCTCATTATGAGAAAATTAAACGGGGTAGAATGCCTTTCAAAAGTTTTCAATTACAATTGGTCCCAAAAACACTCCAAAGTCAACTTACTGCTTTGTTCCTTTTTTGACAAAAAGCCCTGAAATATCATATAAAATGATTGAAGATGCCTAATAACATATCCTTATCCTAATCTTGCCTGACACCAAAGTCTCAAAAGTCTCTGTTCTCTTTCCCATTTCTTTATTTTTACCTATCTCAACAAAGTCTTGAGTGATTTAAATAAGGTAAATTGGTTTGAAAAGATTATTAAATTTAAATTGGTCAACTTGTTGTATCCCAATTCCTATTTCAAAATTTTTTTCACATTACTGAAAAGAAATGCCTTTAAAATTTAAATTGAAATGAAAGAAGATGCATGAGAATATTTCCTGATTTTAATGCTAAAGCCTGATTGTTTACCTAACTGGGAAAACACCTGTCATTTAGATTTATTCTTGAGTAACATCATTCTCACTATGAGAAAATTAAACAGGGTAGAATGCCTTTCAAAGATTTTCAATTACAAATTGGTCCCCAAAACACACCCAAGTCACCTAACTGCTTTGTTCCTTTTTTGACAAAAAGCCCTGAAATATCATATAAAATGATTGAAGATGCCTAATAACATATCCTTATCCTAATCTTGCCTGACACTTAAGTCTCAAAACTCACTGGTCACTTCCCAATTTCTTCATTTTAACCCATCTTAACCTAGTATTGAGTGAATTAAATAAGGTAGAATGGTTTGAAATGATTATTGAATTTAAATTGGTCAACTTGTTGTATCCTGATTCCTATTTCAAAGTTTTTTCACTTTACTGAAAACAAATGCCATGAAAATTTAAATTGAAATGAAAGAAGATGCATGAGAATATTTCCTGATTTTAATGCTAAAGCCTGAATGATTACCTAACTGGGAAAACCTATGTCATTTAGGTTTATTCTTGAGTAACATCATTCTCATTATGAGAAAATTAAACAGGGTAGAATGCCTTTCAAAGATTTTCAATTACAAATTGGTCCCCCAAACACACCCAAGTCACCTAACTGCTTTCTTCCTGTTTTTGACAAAAAGCCCTGAAATATCATATAAAATGATTGAAGATGCCTAATAACATATCCTTATCCTAATCTTGCCTGACAATAAAGTCTCAAAACTCACTGGTCACTTCCCAATTTCTTTATTTTTACCTATCTCAACCAAGTCTTGAGTGATTAATAAGGTAGAATGGTTTGAAATGATTATTGAATTTAAATTGGTCAATTTGTTGTATCCTGATTCCAATTTCTAAAATTTTTCACTTTACTGAAAACAAATGCCATGACAATTTACATTGAAATGAAAGAAGATGCATGAGAATATTTCCTGATTTTAATGCTAAAGCCTGAATGTATACCTAACTGGGAAAACCTATGTCATTAGGTTAATTCTTGAGTAACATCATTCTCATTATGAGAAAATTAAACAGGTTAGAATGCCTTTCAAAGATTTTCAATTACAAATTGGTCCCCCAAACACACCCTAGTCACCTAACTGCTTTGTTCATTTTTTGACAAAAAGCCCTGAAATATCATATAAAATGATTGAAGATGCCTAATAACATATCCTTATCCTAATCTTGCCTGACACTTAAGTCTCAAAACTCACTGGTCACTTCCCAATTTCTTCATTTTAACCCATCTTAACCTAGTATTGAGTGAATTAAATAAGGTAGAATGGTTTGAAATGATTATTGAATTTAAATTGGTCAATTTGTTGTATCCTGATTCCAATTTCTAAAATTTTTCACTTTACTGAAAACAAATGCCATGACAATTTAAATTGAAATGAAAGAAGATGCGTTAGAATATTTCCTGATTTTAATGCTAAAGCCTGATTGTTTACCTAACTGGGAAAACACCTGTCATTTAGATTTATTCTTGAGTAACATCATTCTCATTATAAGAAAATTAAACAGGGTAGAATGCCTTTCAAAGATTTTCAATTACAAATTGGTCCCCCAAACACACCCAAGTCACCTAACTGCTTTGTTCATTTTTCGACAAAAAGCCCTGAAATATCATATAAAATGATTGAAGATGCCTTATAACATATCCTTATCCTAATCTTGCCTGACACTTAAGTCTCAAAACTCACTGGTCACTTCCCAATTTCTTTATTTTTACCTATCTCAACCAAGTCTTGAGTGAATTAAATAAGGTAGAATGGTTTGAAATGATTATTGAACTTATATTGGTCAACTTGTTGTATCCTGATTCCTATTTCAAAATTTTTTCACTTTACTGAAAACAAATGCCTAAAAATTTAAATTGAAATGAAAGAAGATGCATGAGAATATTTCCTGATTTTAATGCTAAAGCCTGAATGTTTACCTAACTGGGAAAACACCTGTCATTTAGATTTATTCTTGAGTAACATCATTCTCACAATGAGAAAATTAAACAGGGTAGAATGCCTTTCAAAGATTTTCAATTACAAATTGGTCCCCAAACACACCCAAGTCACCTAACTGCTTTGTTCCTTTTTTGACAAAAAGCCCTGAAATATCATATAAAATGATTGAAGATGCCTAATAACATATCCTTATCCTAATCTTGCCTGACACTTAAGTCTCAAAACTCACTGGTCACTTCCCAATTTTTTTCATTTTAACCCATCTTAACCTAGTAATGAGTGAATTAAATAAGGGAGAATGGTTTGAAATGATTACTGAATTTAAATTGGTCAACTTGTTGTATCCTGATTCCTATTTCAAAAAGTTTTTCACTTTACTGAAAAGAAATGACTAAAAATTTAAATTGAAATGAATTAAGATGCATAAGAATATTTCCTGATTTTAATGCTAAATCCTGAATGTTTACCTTATTGGGAAAACACCTGTCATTTAGGTTTATTCTTGAGTAACATCATTCTAATTATGAATAAATTTAACAGGGTAGAATGCCTTTCAAAGATTTTCAATTACAAATTGGTCCCCCAAACACACCCAAGTCACCTAACTGCTTTCTTCCTGTTTTTTAACAAAAAGCCCTGAAATATCATATAAAATGATTGAAGATGCCTAATAACATATCCTTATCCTAATCTTGCCTGACAATAAAGTCTCAAAACTCACTGGTCACTTCCCAATTTCTTTATTTTTACCTATCTCAACCAAGTAATGACTGATTTAAATAAGGAAGAATGGTTTGAAATGATTATTGAATTTAAATTGGTCAATTTGTTGTATCCTGATTAATATTTTAAAAAAAGTTCACTTTACTGAAAACAAATGCCATGAAAATTTAAATTGAAATGAAAGAAGATGCATGAGAATATTTCCTGATTTTAATGCTAAAGCCTGAATGATTACCTAACTGGGAAAACCTATGTCATTTAGGTTTATTCTTGAGTAACATCATTCTCATTATGAGAAAATTAAACAGGGTAGAATGCCTTTCAAAGATTTTCAATTACAAATTGGTCCCCCAAACACACCCAAGTCACCTAACTGCTTTCTTCCTGTTTTTGACAAAAAGCCCTGAAATATCATATAAAATGATTGAAGATGCCTAATAACATATCCTTATCCTAATCTTGCCTGACACCAAAGTCTCAAAACTCACTGGTCACTTCCCAATTTCTTTATTTTTACCTATCTCAACCAAGTCTTGAGTGATTTAAATAAGGTAGAATGGTTTGAAATGATTATTGAATTTAGATTGGTCAATTTGTTGTATCCTGATTCCTATTTCGAAAATTTTTCACTTTACTGAAACAAATGCCATGACAATTTAAATTGAAATGAAAGAAGATGCATGAGAATATTTCCTGATTTTAATGCTAAAGCCTGAATGTATACCTAACTGGGAAAACCTATGTCATTTAGGTTAATTCTTGAGTAACATCATTCTCATTATGAGAAAATTAAACAGGGTAGAATGCCTTTCAAAGATTTTCAATACAAATTGGTCCCGAAAACACACCCTAGTCACCTAACTGCTTTGTTCATTTTTTGACAAAAAGCCCTGAAATATCATATAAAATGATTGAAGATGCCTAATAACATATCCTTATCCTAATCTTGCCTGACACTTAAGTCTCAAAACTCACTGGTCACTTCCCAATTTCTTCATTTTAACCCATCTTAACCTAGTATTGAGTGAATTAAATAAGGTAGAATGGTTTGAAATGATTATTGAATTCAAATTGGTCAACTTGTTGTATCCTGATTCCTATTTCAAAAAGTTTTTCTCTTTACTGAAAACAAATGCCTAAAAATTTAAATTGAAATGAAAGAAGATGCATAAGAATATTTCCTGATTTTAATGCTAAAGCCTGATTGTTTACCTAACTGGGAAAACACCTGTCAATTAGGTTTATTCTTGAGTAACATCATTCTCATTATGAGAAAATTAAACAGGGTAGAATGCCTTTCAAAGATTTTCAATTACAAATTGGTCCCCCAAACACACCCAAGTCACCTTACTCCTTTGTTCCTGTTTTTGACAAAAGCCCTGAAATATCATATAAAATGATTGAAGATGCCTAATAACATATCCTTATCCTAATCTTGCCTGACACTTAAGTCTCAAAACTCACTGGTCACTTCCCAATTTCTTTTTTTTTTTTTACCTATCTCAACCAAGTCTTGAGTGATTTAAATAAGGTAGAATGGTTTGAAATGATTATTGAATTTAAATTGGTCAATTTGTTGTTTCCTGATTCTTATTTTTAAAATTTTTCACTTTACTGAAAACAAATGCCATGACAATTTAAATTGAAATGAAAGAAGATGCATAAGAATATTTCCTGATTTTAATGCTAAAGCCTGAATGTTTACCTAACTGGGAAAACCTATGTCATTTAGGTTTATTCTTAAGTAACATCATTCTCATTATGAGAAAATTAAACAGGGTAGAATGCCTTTCAAAGATTTTCAATTACAAATTGGTCCCGAAAACACACCCTAGTCACCAAACTGCTTTGTTCCTGTTTTTGACAAAAAGCCCTGAAATATCATATAAAATGATTGAAGATGCCTAATAACATATCCTTAGCCTAATCTTGCCTGACACCAAAGTCTCAAAACTCACTGGTCACTTCCCAATTTCTTTTTTTTTAATCTATCTCAACCTAGTAATGAGTGAATTAAATAAGGTAGAATGGTTTGAAATGATTATTGAATTTAAATTGGTCAACTTGTTGTATTCTGATTCCTATTTCAAAATTTTTTCACTTTACTGAAAACAAATGCCTAAAAATTTAAATTGAAATGAAAGAAGATGCATGAGAATATTTACTGATTTTAATGCTAAAGCCTGAATGTTTACCTAACTGGGAAAACCTATGTCATTTAGGTTAATTCTTGAGTAACATCATTCTCATTATGAGAAAATTAAACAGGGTAGAATGCCTTTCAAAGATTTTCAATTACAAATTGGTCCCCCAAACACACCCAAGTCACCTAACTGCTTTGTTCCTTTTTTGACAAAAAGCCCTGAAATATCATATAAAATGATTGAAGATGCCTAATAACATATCCTTATCCTAATCTTGCCTGACACCAAAGTCTCAAAAGTCTCTGTTCTCTTTCCCATTTCTTTATTTTTACCTATCTCAACCAAGTCTTAAGGGATTTAAATAGGGTAGAATGGTTTGAAATGATTATTCAATTTAAATTGGTGAACTTGTTGTATCCCGATTCCTATTTCAAAAATTTTTCCACTTTACAGAAAAGAAATGCCTTGAAAATTTAAATTGAAATGAAAGAAGATGCGTGAGAATTTTTCCTGATTTTAATGCTAAAGCCTGATTGTTTACCTAACTGGGAAAACACCTGTCATTTAGATTTATTCTTGAGTAACATCATTCTCATTATGAGAAAATTAAACAGGGTAGAATGCCTTTCAAAGATTTTCAATTACAAATTGGTCCCCCAAACACACCAAAGTCACCTAACTGCTTTGTTCCTGTTTTTGACAAAAAGCCCTGAAATATCATATAAAATGATTGAAGATGCCTAATAACATATCCTTATCCTAATCTTGCCTGACACTTAAGTCTCAAAACTCACTGGTCACTTCCCAATTTCTTTATTTTTACCTATCTCAACCAAGTCTTGAGTGATTTAAATAAGGTAGAATGGTTTGAAATGATTATTGAATTTAAATTGGTCAATTTGTTGTATCCTGATTCCTATTTTAAAATTTTTTCACTTTACTGAAAACAAATGCCTAAAAATTTAAAATGAAATGAAAGAAGATGCATGAGAATTTTTTCCTGATTTTAATGCTAAAGCCTTATTGTTTACCTAACTGGGAAAACACCTGTCATTTAGATTTATTCTTGAGTAACATCATTCTCATTATGAGAAAATTAAACAGGGTAGAATGCCTTTCAAAGATTTTCAATTACAAATTGGTCCCCGAAACACACCCAAGTCACCTAACTGCTTTGTTCCTTTTTTGACAAAAAGCCCTGAAATATCATATAAAATGATTGAAGATGCCTAATAACATATCCTTATCCTAATCTTGCCTGACACTTTAGTCTCAAAACTCACTGGTCACTTCCCAATTTCTTCATTTTAACCCATCTTAACCTAGTAATGAGTGAATTAAATAAGGTAGAATGGTTTGAAATGATTATTGAATTTAAATTGGTCAACTTGTTGTATCCTGATTCCTATTTCAAAATTTTTTTACTTTACTGAAAAGAAATCCCTAAAAATTTAAATTGAAATGAAAGAAGATGCATAAGAATATTTCCTGATTTTAATGCTTATAAGCCTGATTGTTTACCTAACTGGGTAAACACCTGTCATTTAGATTTATTCTTGAGTAACATCATTCTCATTATGAGAAAATTAAACGGGGTAGAATGCCTTTCAAAAGTTTTCAATTACAATTGGTCCCAAAAACACTCCAAAGTCAACTTACTGCTTTGTTCCTTTTTTGACAAAAAGCCCTGAAATATCATATAAAATGATTGAAGATGCCTAATAACATATCCTTATCCTAATCTTGCCTGACACCAAAGTCTCAAAAGTCTCTGTTCTCTTTCCCATTTCTTTATTTTTACCTATCTCAACAAAGTCTTGAGTGATTTAAATAAGGTAAATTGGTTTGAAAAGATTATTAAATTTAAATTGGTCAACTTGTTGTATCCCAATTCCTATTTCAAAATTTTTTTCACATTACTGAAAAGAAATGCCTTTAAAATTTAAATTGAAATGAAAGAAGATGCATGAGAATATTTCCTGATTTTAATGCTAAAGCCTGATTGTTTACCTAACTGGGAAAACACCTGTCATTTAGATTTATTCTTGAGTAACATCATTCTCACTATGAGAAAATTAAACAGGGTAGAATGCCTTTCAAAGATTTTCAATTACAAATTGGTCCCCCAAACACACCCAAGTCACCTAACTGCTTTGTTCCTTTTTTGACAAAAAGCCCTGAAATATCATATAAAATGATTGAAGATGCCTAATAACATATCCTTATCCTAATCTTGCCTGACACTTAAGTCTCAAAACTCACTGGTCACTTCCCAATTTCTTCATTTTAACCCATCTTAACCTAGTAATGAGTGAATTAAATAAGGTAGAATGGTTTGAAATGATTATTGAATTTAAATTGGTCAACTTGTTGTATCCTGATTCCTATTTCAAAATTTTTTCACTTTACTGAAAACAAATGCCTAAAGATTTAAATTGAAATGAAAGAAGATGCATAAGAATATTTCCTGATTTTAATGCTAAAGCCTGAATGATTACCTAACTGGGAAAACCTATGTCATTTAGATTTATTCTTGAGTAACATCATTCTCATTATGAGAAAATTAAACAGGGTAGAATGCCTTTCAAAGATTTTCAATTACAAATTGGTCCCCCAAACACACCCTAGTCACCTAACTGCTTTGTTCCTTTTTTGACAAAAAGCCCTGAAATATCATATAAAATGATTGAAGATGCCTAATAACATATCCTTATCCTAAGATGCCTAATAACATATCCTTACTCTAATCTTGCCTGACAATAAAGTCTCAAAACTTAAAAAAGTTTATCAAAGACAATGCCTGATTTTAATGCGAAATCCCAAATTTTGACCTAACTCGGAAAAACACCTGTCATTTAGATTTATTCTTTAGTAACATCATTCTCAGTAATGAGAAAAATAAACTGGGTAGAATGCCTATCCTAACCCTGCCTGCCACTGGAGTCTCAAAGCTCACTGGCCGTTTATCAATTTCTTTATCTTTATCACTTTTAACCTAGTCATGAGTCAATTAAATAAGTTAGAATGGTTTGCAAAGATTATTAAATATAAAATGGTCGAATTGCTGTGTCTTGATTTCTATGTAAACATTTTTCATTTAACCAAACCAAAGCCTTGAAAATATAAATTGAAATCAAAGAAGATGCATGAAAATATTTACTTGTTTTACGCTCAAGCCTCAAATTTTACCCAAGTTCGGGAAAATGCCTCGCATTTAGCTAAATTTTTAACTTACACCTGTCTGAGCCCTGTGATTAGAAATTATCACAAGGTAGAAGGCCTTTAAAAGTTTTTCAATTATAAATTAGTGCCTCAGACACAACTTTGTCAACTAACTTCAATTCACCTTTTTTTGACAAATAAAGCCTGGATATGATCAAAGATGCCTAACATGAGATTATTTACTTATTTTAACACCAAAGTCTCAAATTTTAATCAAACCCAAGTAAACGCCTCTCATTTAGCTACATTCTTGACTTACACCTATCTCAGCCCTGTGATGAGAAATTTTAACAAGGTAGAAGGCCTTTAAAAGTTTTTTCAATATAAATTATTGCCTCAGACACATCCCAGTCAACTGACTTCATTGTTCCTTTTTTGACAAAAAATTCCCTACAGAATAACAGGGTTGCATCTAGAAATTCTCAAAAAGGGGGGGGCTGTCCCCCATAACAATCAGAAAAAGGGGGGGCCAAGCCAAAATATTGGGTAAAGTGGAGGTGGGGGTTAAAATTCAATGTATATGATACTGTTTACCTTACCATACAAAAGTCTTCAATAATATGAATTAGTCTTTGATTCTTCAATTGAACTTTAGAATATTCAGTTATTGTCTACTAGTACAGTCACAGTAAGTTTATTTGTTAACCCAAAGCTTTTTACTACTTACAAAGCCACTGCCTTAGCAGATTTTAGTAAAATATAATCCTAATTTTTACAGCATAGCCTTTTTGTCGTTTGAATAAAGCCATGATCTGTTTGTTCGCCAAGAGTCCAAATAGACATGAGGCATTTTCTTTTTAGAGATCCGATCATGTTCGTCGCCGTTTTCAACCGGATTAACACTCAATCCACTCTAATAACACTTTCACTGAGGCTTAAGGTATCATCATCAGTCCTATTATCCGTCTTATTTCCGACTGTCGCATTAGTTCACCGGAAAAATGGTAAATTTTCGAAAAAGGAGACCGATTTGAGCTCAGTTCAGCCATGTTGTTCAGACGATTTCCGGTACGTCATCCGAGGCTGGAACCCGGTCTGTTTATTAAACTGGAAGCCCGACCCTTTTCCATTTCAAAATGGCCAGGAGCGCATTTTCTCGCTTATAAGAAAGGGATCTTGATTCCTATCCATTCTTTTTGATGAAAAATTGTGAAATTGTTTGTGGTTTGCTATGTACAGAAAATAAAGAATTATAATTTCTTTTTACTTTTAGTCTAATTTGAAAGACGAAAACATTCAAGTATTGATATGCGTCGCCCGTGGTTACCGTCATCAGCCGCGCGTTTTGAAGTTATAATACCATTTTTTTTCTATGAACAAAGAGTCAAAATAACATGTTACTAAAATTTTTTGAAAATTTCTAGTCAGGTAACCTGTTACCTTAAAGAAAATATCATCACGCACGGCAACGTAATTTTCGCGGGCCAATTTAATTCTTAGCGCGATCGGGTACGCATAGAAATGTTTATCATGCGGGATTATGATTATACTAGCGGGATTCCCACAATCCCGCGCTCTAGATGCAACCCTGAATAAGGAACTATATTAGCAGGTTCCATTAATACATTTTCTCCTCCCATGGCTTAGTTGAGTTCAGGGAAAAAGCATTACCTTGAGACCAGTTCAAGGTGGGGGCCCAAAAGGATAAGTAAATGGTGATGCACAATTCTACTGTGCATTTTGATCTTTCAGCTCAAGGTAGGAAGTTAAGAAGGGTGTTTTGATTGTAAAGCAAGGGCCTCGCTAGGGACTGAGGTGTGTTTGGGGGGGATGTTATTAAAATTAGAAACCTAGCTAAACCCTTGCTAACATTCAAAGCACACTCCTTTACAACCAACATGGACCTGAAAAGATTAAACTGCACAGTAAAACCGCCAAACAACATTTACTATTCCTAAAGGGTGCACTGCTTTGCCCCGGTCCCCTTGTAATATCTTTTCTCAAAACCCTGCCATGCTGTGGAAAAAGAAAAGTAAATAACAGACACTGTTAAACATTTCCTACTTCTTATTCGTACTATCCTGCCAAAATAAGTCCCCTAACTTAATCTTTGTTAAATACATTGTCCTATTCCTGTTATTACACGTATTTGTTAAAATGATATTTCAGGCAAAAAAATTTCCTACACCCTGTCCACATGCCGTGTTCTGATCCCCTATTTAAATGTTTACAAGATAGAAGGCCTTTAAAAGTTTTTTCAATTATAAATTAGTGCCTCAGACACAACTTTGTCAACTAACTTCAATTCACCTTTTTTTGACAAAAAAAGCCCTGAAATATTACATAAAATAATCAAAGATGCCTAATAAAATATTCTTATCTTTATCTTGCCTGCCACTTAAGTCTCAAAACTCTCAAGCCTCAAATTTTACCCAAGTTCAGGAAAATGCCTCTCATTTAGCTACATTCTCAACTCACACCTGTCTGAGCCCTGTGTTAAGAAATTTTCACAAGGTAGAAGGCCTTTAAAAATGTTTTCAATTATAAATTAGTGCCTCAGACACAACCTTGTCAACTAACTTCAATGTTCCTTATTTTGACAAAGAAAGCCCGAAAATATTATATAATTATGATCAAAGATGCCTAATAAAATATTCTTATCCTAATCTTGCCTGCCACTAAAGGCTCAAAAATCACTGGTCACTAACCAATTTCTTTATTTTTACCCATCTTAACCTAGTCATGAGTGAATTTAATAAGGTAGAATGGTTTGAAAAGATTATTAAATACAAATTGGTCCACTTGCCTTGTTCTGATTCCTATGTAAACATTTTTAAATTTTCTAAAAAAAAAAGCCTTGAATTATTAATTCAAATCAAAGAAGATGCCTGATTTTAGTGCTCAAGCCCAAATTTTAACCTAACTCAGAAAAACACCTGTCATTTAGATTTATTCTTTAGTAACATCATTCTCAGTAATGAGAAAAGTAAACTAGGTAGAATGCCTATCCTAACCCTGCCTGCCACTGAAGTCTCAAAGCTCACTGGCCCTTTATAGATTTCTTTATTCTTACCAATTTTAACCTAGTCATGAGTCAATTAAATGAGGTTGAATGGTTGGCAAAGATTATTAAATATAAAATGGTCGAATTGCTGTGTCTTGATTTCTATGTAAACATTTTTCATTTAACCAATAACAAAGCCTTGAAAATATAAATTGAAATCAAAGAAGATGCATGAGAATATTTACTTGTTTTAATGCTCAAACCTCAAATTTTACCCAAGTTCAGGAAAATATCTCTCATTTAGCTACATTTTCAACTCATACATGTCTGAGCCCTGTGATTACAAATTATCACAAGGTAGAAGGCCTTTAAAAATGTTTTCAATTATAAATTAGGGCTTCAGACACAACTTTGTCAACTAACTTCAATTCACCTTTTTTTGACAAATAAAGCCTGGAAATATTATATAAATATGATCAAAGATGCCTAATAAAATATTCTTATCCTAATCTTGCCTGCCACTAAAGGCTCAAAAATCACTGGTCACTAACCAATTTCTTTATTTTTATCCATCTTAACCTAGTCATGAGTGAAACTAATAAGGTAGAATGGTTTGAAAAGATTATTAAATACAAATTTGTCCACTTGCCTAGTTCTGATTCCTATGTAAACATTTTTAAATTTACCAAAAAAAAGCCTTGAATTATAAATTCAAATCAAAGAAGATGCCTGATTTTAGTGCTCAAGCCCAAATTTTAACCCAACTCAGAAAAACACCTGTCATTT
Source organism: Fragum fragum (assembly GCA_946902895.1). Taxonomy (NCBI): domain Eukaryota; kingdom Metazoa; phylum Mollusca; class Bivalvia; order Cardiida; family Cardiidae; genus Fragum; species Fragum fragum. Next base: position 2,415,826 of record OX336380.1, read on the forward strand.
AGATTTATTCTTTAGTAACATCATTCTCAGTAATGAGAAAAGTAAACTGGGTAGAATGCCTATCCTAACCCTGCCTGCCACTGAAGTCTGAAAGCTCACTGGCCCTTTATAAATTTCTTTATTCTTACCAATTTTAACCTAGTCATGAGTCAATTTAATAAGGTTGAATGGTTTGCAAAGATTATTAAATATGAAATGGTCGAATTGCTGTGTCTTGATTTCTATGTAAACATTTTTCATTTAACCAAAACAAAGCCTTGAAAATATAAATTGAAATCAAAGAAGATGTAAGAGAATATTTACTTGTTTTAACGCTCAAGCCTCAAATTTTACCCAAGTTCAGGAAAACGCCTCTCAATTAGCTACATTTTCAACTCACACCTGTCTGAGCCATGTGATTAGAAATTTTCACAAGGTAGAAGGCCTTTAAAAGTTTTTCAATTATAAATTAGTGCCTCAGACACAACTTTGTCAACTAACTTCAATTCACCTTTTTTTGACAAATAAAGCCTGGAAATTTTATATAAATATGATCAAAGATGACTAATAAAATATTCTTACCCTAATCTTGCCTGTCACTAAAGGCTCAAAACTCACTGGTCACTTACCAATTTCTTTATTTTTACCCATCTTAACCTAGTCATGAGTGCATTTAATAAGGTAGAATGGTTTGAAAAGATTATTAAATACAAATTGGTCCACTTGCCTTGTTCTAATTCCTATGTAAACATTTTTTAATTTACCAAAAAAAAGCCTTGAATTATAAATTCAAATCAAAGAAGATGCCCGATTTTAGTGCTAAAGCCCAAATTTTAACCTAACTCAGAAAAACACTTGTCATTTAGATTTATTCTTGAGTAACATCATTCTCAGTAATGAGAAAAGTAAACTGGGTAGAATGCCTATCCTAACCCTGCCTGCCACTGAAGTCTGAAAGCTCACTGGCCCTTTATAGATTTCTTTATTCTTACCAATTTTAACCTAGTCATGAGTCAATTAAATAAGGTTGAATGGTTAGCAAAGATAATTAAATACGAAATGGTCCAATTGCTGTGTCTTTATTTCTATATAAACATTTTTCATTTAACCAAAACAAAGCCTTGAAAATATAAATTGAAATCAAAGAAGATGCATGAAAATATTTACTTGTTTTAGCGCTCAAGCCTCAAATTTTACCCAAGTTCAGGAAAACGCCTCTCAATTAGCTACATTTTTAACTTACACCTGTCTGAGCCATGTGATTAGAAATTTTCACAAAGTAGAAGGCCTTTAAAAGTTTTTCAATTATAAATCAGTGCCTCAGGCACAACTTTGTTAACTTACTTCAATGTTCCTTTTTTTGACAGAGAAAGCCCTGAAATATTATATAAAATGATCAAAGATGCCTAATAAAATATTCTTATCTTAATCTTGCCTGCCACTTTAGTCCCAAAACTCACTGGTCACTTACCAGTTTCTTTATTTTTACCCATCTTAACCTAGTCATGAGTGAATTAAATAAGGTAGAATGGTTTGAAAAGATTATTAAATACATATTGGTCAACTTGCCTTGTCCTGATTCCTATTGAAATTTTTCATTTAACCAAAACTTATTTTAACGCTCAAGCCTCAAATTTTATCCAAACCCCAAAAAATGCCAGTCATTTAGCTACATTTTTAACATACACCTATCACAGCCCTTTGATGAGAACTATACAGAAAGCCTTTCAAAGTGTGTCAATTTTTAATAAGTGCCTCAGACACACCCTGGTTAACAACTTCATTGTTCCTTTTTTTGACTAAGAAAGCCCTGAAATATTATATAAAATGATTGAAGATGCCTAATTATACATCCTGACCCTAATCTTGCAGGCCAGGAAGCTCAAAACTCACTGGCCACTTACCAATTTATTTATTTTTCCCAATTTTAACCTAGTTATGAATAAAGTAAATAAGGTAGAATGATTCGAAAAGATTATTCAATACAAATTGGTCAACTTGCCTTGTTCCGATTCCTATTTTAACATGTTTTAATTTACAAAAAAAAAAACAACAAAGCCTTGAAAATATAAATTGAAATCAAAGAAGATGCATGAGATTATTTACTTATTTTAACGCCAAAGTCTCAAATTTTAATCAAACCCAAGTAAACACCTCTCATTTAGCTACATTCTTGACTTACACCTATCTCAGCCCTGTGATGAGACATTTTAACAAGGTAGAAGGCCTTTAAAAGTTTTTCAATTATAAATTATTGCCTCAAACATCCCAGTCAACTGACTTCATTGTTCCTTTTTTGACAAAAAATTCCCTACAGAATAAGGAACTATTTTAGCAGGTTCCATTAATACATTTTCTCCTCCCATGGATTAGTTGAGTTCAGAGAAAGAACATTACTAAGAGACCAGTTCAAGGTGGGGGCCCACAAGGAGAAATGGTGATGCACAATTCTACTATGTATTTTGATCTTTCAGCTCAAGGTAGGAAGTTAAGAAGGGCTTTTTGTTTTTTAAGCAAAGGCCTTGCTAGGTGACCAGGGTGTGTTATCAATTAGAATTAGAAACCCAACTAGCTTAACCCTTGTTAAGTTACCTGTCCTAGCCCTGTTATTATATACAACAAGAGGGACAGAATGGCCCTAAAATCGCTCACCTGACTAATGTAGGATGATTCAAAATTTAGCCAACACTTTTGATAAGGGTCACCAAAGGAATATTCATTTAAATTAAATTGAAATTGGCCAAATGGTTACTGAGGAGATGTTTAAAATTTCAAAGTAAAAAAACTGCCCGCCCTGCCACACCCATGTTTTGGCGTCAATCAAATTTCACGAACAACTTTTGAAAAGGGTCACCCAAGGAACATTCATGCCAAGTTTTGTTGAAATTGGCCCAATGATTACTGAGGAGAAGATATTTAAAGATCTCTAAATAAATAACGGCCACGCCCATATTTTGGCGTCAATCGAATTTCCAAAACTAGATTTGAAAAGGGTCACCAAAGGAACATTCATGCCAAATTTGGTTAAAATTGGCCCAATGGTTACTGAGGAGATGTTTAAAGATTTCAAAGACAAAAACTGCCACGCCCTGCCACGCCCATATTTGGGCATAAATCCAAATTCCACCAACAACTTTTGAAAAGGGTCAACCAAGGAACATTCATACCAAATTTGGTTGAAATTGGCCAAAAGGTTACTGAGGAAAAGATGTTTAAAGATTTCAAAGTCAAAAACTGCCACGAGTCATGAGTGAATTTAATAAGGTAGAATGGTTTGAAAAGATTATTAAATACAAATTGGTCCACTTGCCTTGTTCTGATTCCTATGTAAACATTTTAAAGTTTACCAAAAAAAGGCCTTGAATTATAAATTCAAATCAAAGAAGATGCCTGATTTTAGTGCTAAAGCCCAAATTTTAACCTAACTCAGAAAAACACCTGTCATTTAGATTTATTCTTTAGTAACATCATTCTCAGTAATGAGAAAAGTAAACTGGGTAGAATGCCTATCCTAACCCTGCCTGCCACTGAAGTCTGAAAGCTCACTGGCCCTTTATAAATTTCTTTATTCTTACCAATTTTAACCTAGTCATGAGTCAATTAAATAAGGTTGAATGGTTTGCAAAGATTATTAAATATAAAATGGTCGAATTGCTGTGTCTTGATTTCTATGTAAACATTTTTCATTTAACCAAAACAAAGCCTTGAAAATATAAATTGAAATCAAAGAAGATGCATGAGAATATTTACTTGTTTTAACGCTCAAGCCTCAAATTTTACCCAAGTTCAGGAAAACGCCTCTCATTTAGCTACATTTTCATCTCACAACTGTCTGAGCCCTGTGATTAGAAATTATCACAAGGTAGAAGGCCTTTAAAAGTTTTTTCAATTATAAATTAGTGCCTCAGACACAACTTTGTCAACTAACTTCAATTCACCTTTTTTTGACAAATAAAGCCTGGAAATATTATATAAATATGATCAAAGATGCCTAATAAAATATTCTTATCCTAATTCTGCCTGCCACTAAAGGCTCAAAACTCACTGGTCACTTACCAATTTCTTTATTTTTACCCATCTTAACCTAGTCATGAGTGAATCTAATAAGGTAGAATGGTTTGAAAAGATTATTAAATACAAATTGGTCCACTTGCCTTGTTCTGATTCCTTTGTAAACATTTTTAAATTGAACAAAAAAAAGTCTTGAATTATAAATTCAAATCAAAGAAGATGCCTGATTTTAGTGCTAAAGCCCAAATTTTAACCTAACTCAGAAAAACACCTGTCATTTAGATTTATTCTTTAGTAACATCATTCTCAGTAATGAGAAAAGTAAACTGGGTAGAATGCCTATCCTAACCCTGCCTGCCACTGAAGTCTGAAAGCTCACTGGCCCTTTATAAATTTCTTTATTCTTACCAATTTTAACCTAGTCATGAGTCAATTAAATAAGGTTGAATGGTATGCAAAGATAATTAAATATAAAATGGTCGAATTGCTGTGTCCTGATTTCTATGTAAACAATTTTCATTTAACCAAAACAAAGCCTTGAAAATATAAATTGAAATCAAAGAAGATGCATGAAAATATTTACTTGTTTTAGCGCTCAAGCCTCAAATTTTACCCAAGTTCAGGAAAACGCCTCTCAATTAGCTACATTTTTAACTTACACCTGTCTGAGCCATGTGATTAGAAATTTTCACAAGGTAGAAGGCCTTTAAAAGTTTTTCAATTATAAATCAGTGCCTCAGACACAACTTTGTTAACTTACTTCAATGTTCCTTTTTTTGACAGATAAAGCCCTGAAATATTATATAAAATGATCAAAGATGCCTAATAAAATATTCTTATCTTAATCTTGCCTGCCACTTTAGTCTCAAAACTCACTGGTCACTTACCAATTTCTTTATTTTTACCCATCTTAACCTAGTCATGAGTGAATTAAATAAGGTAGAATGGTTTGAAAAGATTATTAAATACATATTGGTCAACTTGCCTTGTCCTGATTCCTATTGAAACATTTTTCATTTAACCAAAACTTATTTTAACGCTCAAGCCTCAAATTTTATCCAAACCCCTAAAAACGCCCGTCATTTAGCTACATTTTTAACATACACCTATCACAGCCCTTAGATGAGAACTATACAGAAAGCCTTTCAAAGTGTGTCAATTTTTAATAAGTGCCTCAGACACACCCTGGTCAACAACTTCATTGTTCCTTTTTTTGACTAAGAAAGCCCTGAAATATTATATAAAATGATTGAAGATGCCTAATTACACATCCTGACCCTAATCTTGCAGGCCAGGAAGCTCAAAACTCACTGGCCACTTACCAATTTCTTTATTTTTCCAAATTTTAACCTAGTTATGAATAAAGTAAATAAGGTAGAATGATTCGAAAAGATTATCCAATACAAATTGGTCAACTTGCCTTGTTCCGATTCCTATTTTAACATTTTTTAATTTACAAAAAAAAAAAACAAAGCCTTGAAAATATAAATTGAAATCAAAGAAGATGCATGAGATTATTTACTTATTTTAACGCCAAAGTCTCAAATTTTAATCAAACCCAAGTAAACGCCTCTCATTTAGGTACATTCTTGACTTACACCTATCTCAGCCCTGTGATGAGACATTTTAACAAGGTAGAAGGCCTTTAAAAGTTTTTCAATTATTAATTATTGCCTCAAACATCCCAGTCAACTGACTTCATTGTTCCTTTTTTGACAAAAAATTCCCTACAGAATAAGGAACTATTTTAGCAGGTTCCATTAATACATTTTCTCCTCTCATGGATTAGTTGAGTTCAGAGAAAGAGCATTTCTAAGAGACCAGTTCAAGGTGGGGGCCAACAAGGAGAAATAGTGATGCACAATTCTACTATGTATTTTGATCTTTCAGCTCAAGGTAGGAAGTTAAGAAGGGCTTTTTGTTTTTTAAGCAAAGGCCTCGCTAGGTGACCAGGGTGTGTTATCAATTAGAATTAGAAACCCATCTAGCTTAACCCTTGTTAAGTACCCTGTCCTAGCCCCGTTATTATATACAACAAGAGGGACAGAATGGCCCTAAAATCGCTTACCTGACTAATAAAAGATGATTCAAAATTTAGCCAACACTTTTGATAAGGGTCACCCAAGGAATATTCATTTAAATTAAATTGAAATTTGCCAAATGGTTACTGAGGAGATGTTTAAAAATTTCAAAGTAAAAAAACTGCCCGCCCTGCCACACCCATATTTGGGCGTCAATCAAAATTCTGCGAACTCCTTTTGAATAGTGTCACCAAAGGAACATTTATGCCAAGTTTGGTTGAAATTGGCCCAATGATTAATGAGATGAAGATATTTAAAGATTTCTAAATAAAAAACTGCGCCAACCTACCAGGCCCATATTTTGGAATCAATCAAATTTCACAAACAACTTTTGAAAAGGGTCACCCAAGGAACATTCATGCCAAGTTTTGTTGAAATTGGCCCAATGATTACTGAGGAGAAGATATTTAAAGATTTCAAAATAAAAAACGGCCACGCCCATATTTTGGCGTCAATCGAATTTCCATAACACGATTTGAAAAGGGTCACCAAAGGAACATTCATGCCAAATTTGGTTGAAATTGGCCCAATGGTTACTGAGGAGATGCTTAAAGATTTCAAAGACAAAAACTGCCACGCACTGCCACGCCCATATTTTGGGCATAAATCAAAATTCCACTAACAACTTTTGAAAAGGGTCACCCAAGGAACATTCATACCAAATTTGGTTGAAATTGGCCAAAAGGTTACTGAGGAAAAGATGTTTAAAGATTTCAAAGTCAAAAAACTGCCACGCCCTGCCAGGCCCATATTTTGGCGTGTAACAAAATTCTGCGAACAGCTTAAGAAATAAGTGACCCTTCTGACTCGCCATAACCAGAGGACCAAGGGAAGTTATGTTTCTTGAGTTTTGCAACCACCCTTCTGCATATAAAAAACTTACTAAATTTAGGAAATAAGTAACCTGTTTGACTAATCATAACCAGAAGACCCAGGGAAGTGCTGTCTTGTGTGTGTTTTGTTTTTAGTTTCCTCCATTCCAATCACCCTTTTGCAAATTAAAAAAATATTTTTCAGCCTTAAAGAAATCAGACAAACCATAACAAGAAGACAAAGGAAAGTACTGTTTCTTGAATTTTCAAAATTCCAACCACCTCTCATCAAATAAGACAACCTTTGCTTTCATGTCTTACAGAAATTGGTTATACTTCAAACCAACTTTAACCAGGATACCTAAGGAAAAGCTTTTCAATTATTCATATTATCTGTAATTTTTCTAATTTTCCCCCTTTCCAACCACCTTTCTGAAAAAAATCTACCCATCATACCCAACCAAGATGCTGGAAACTGTGTTTCTTTTAAATTTATCATTTTTCTCCACCCTTCTACAAACAAAATTATCCTGACTTTTACAGTTCATTTGCCACGTAACCCTCCAAACAAAGGGAAGTGTTGTTCCTTTAATTCACTCCTTTACCTCCATCCTTCTGTAAATGAAACAAGAGGACCTTGATGGTCCTAAATCGCTCCCCTGAGTATGATGGTTCATGGCTTTATGATATAAACAAAATAGCAAAGCCCTCTGTCTAATTATTTTTGAGAAGATGTTTAAGGATTTCTCTTTTAATCCTAGGTATATTGATGATCCCACCATATTGCACTAATTTCCTGAATATGGTAATGCTTTGAAGTATAGATTCCAATACATAACAAGTATAAAATCTCTAGGCCTAATGGTTTAGGAGAAGAAGGTTTTCAAAATTAACATTATTTATTCCTAACTAAAAATTAGGGATTGCACAGAAAAGGGCTAATTTTTTAAGTAATTTGGTAGAGGGTCAATGGCTGATGATATGTACCAAATATCAAAGCCCTAGGCTTTATCTTTCAGGAAAAGAAGATTTTCAAAGATTTCCTTCTTTATTTCTATGTAAAATCAGGAATCACAAAGAAAGGGCTAATTTTCATATTACAGTAATTCTTTGAAGTATTTTGGTAGAGGGTCAATAGATGATGATGTTTACCAAATATCAAAGCTCTAGGCCTTATGGTTTGGGACAAAAAGATTATTCAAGATTTCCTTCTTTCATTCTATGTTAAATCAGGGATCACAAAGAAAAGGGCTAATTTTTAGAATACAGTAATTCTTTGAAGTATTTTGGGAGAGGGTCAATAGATGATGATTTGTACCAAATATCAAAGCTCTAGGCCTTATAGTTTAGGAGAAGAAGATTTTAAAAGATTTCCTTGTTTATTTCTATGTTAAATCAGGGATCACAAAGAAAAGGGCTTATTTTCAGAATACGGTAATTCTTTGAAGTATTCTGGTAGAGGGTCAATAGATGCACGATGATTTGTACCAAATATCAAAAATTGTAGGCCTTATGGTTTGGGAGAAGAAGATTTTTAAAAATTACCTTCTTTATTTCTATGTTAAATCAGGGCTCACAAAAAAGGGCTAATTTTCAGAATACGGTAATTCTTTGAAGTATTTTGGTAGAGGGTCAATAGATGATGATTTGTACCAAATATCTAAGCTCTAGGCCTTACTGCTTGGGAGGAGAAGATTTTTTTAGTTTTTTCACTCCGTTGCCATGGCAACCAGGGTTCTTCATGGATTTCAAGTATATTGAAAGAGCATGACCTAAGGATCATTTCTGTAAAGTTTTGTTGAAATTCCGTGGTTAGTTTAGGAGGATAAGATTTTTTTGTAATTGTGAACGGACGACGGACGATGACCGATCACAATAGCTCCCCCAGAGCACTTTGTGCTCAGGTGAGCTAAAAAAAGTTCTAAATCTTTATATTTAATGGCCCTAGCAATACCTAACCAATGCCCATGGGTGTTCTGCTTTTCGAGTACCCTCCTGCAAATGAAAAATATCATTAACTTTCCCTTATTCCACCACACTTCTGCAAATAAAAAAATATCCAAATAATTAGATTTAAAATAGTTTGCCACCGTCGATCCATACCACATCCAGGCCCTTGGGCAACACTTTGACTTTGGGTTTTGTTGTTTGATATTGTAAAGACCGTATGAAGCAGACTTTACAAAGCATACCACAATAAATGAAAAATAAAAAGAAATAAACCACATCCATTCAGATAGCATCGTTCTCCGTCCTCAAAGCGCACTCCTGTCACCTCTGTAATCAGAGTAAGACTGGGAGTAGACGACTGTCGAAACCGTTAATCTCTTGTGTTGAGCAGACATCACCTGTTAATCTATACACGCGAATGATTTTTCCGTGAATTCACGAATGATTTATGTTTAAGCATTGCAAACTGTACATAATGGACAAGTATAATAAATTGTATAGAACAAATTTAAATCTGCATTGTTCCTTGTCGCAAGTTAAACCATTTCTGTTGTTGTTGTTTTTTTGTTTTGTTTTTTGTTTAATTCAAATTTTTGACTTGTCCAAAAGTGGGTAGCCGAATCCATTGTAAAGTAAGAACATTTCAAACAGGTTACCATCCTATACATAGAACACGTGGAAATGGAAGAAATCGCTTATTATAAGCTATTCCTTCTTTTTACACAATGTTTTCTTAACCCATTCCAACTCAAGCCCTCGTTTTTACGCCCCTCAAGAAAAAAGCTTTGGAAAGCATTGTGGAAAATGAAGAAATTGCTTGTATCAAGCAATTTCTTCATTATCCACAATGTTTTTTACCCCAAAATACTGGCAAATTTAAAACTTCATCAAATTCAAATTGTTGTCTGCAGCTTCTTTCAAATTGGACCAGTCTAAAATTTCATAAAACAGGAAAGGGTTAAGTGTAATTACAATGGAACGTAAACAACAAGAATTGAACGGGAATGGCAAAAAATCTTTAAAATCTTCAATCGTCGGTGTAATGAAAAAATGAGTACACTGGAGACATTTTTGCAGTCGGTGTGTAAATACAGACATTACATTTTGGTTGAGATGTCTATGTATTAACCCTTGTTATGCTGAATAAATTATGAATTAGTTTACCACATGCTAAAAGCACCGTAAGCACCAACATTGCGGGTTCATATTCATTTTTAAAAAAATGCTTTGCAAACAGCTTTGTTTGAAAAAAAAAAAAAATCAGCAGGTGGTGTAGAGAAAAATCAAACTACACATGTGTGCAGGCTGATGGTTGTCTACGCCTTCTGCAAAACAAGAATACTTCGGGTTCATCATGGCATGGGTTATGCAACCGCATAAGGAACACACAAAAAGTGCTTGCTTTGAAACTCAATGACCGCTTGCTTGACGCTAGTTGCTTGTCAAATGCAGGTTACCGCTAAGGAAATTACGCGACAGAAATATTTCGACTGCTTCAAATTGGTAACACAAAGAGTTTTATTAGATGAGAATAAGCGTAGAAAAATGTTAGAAAAAGAGAAAAATCTTGCAACAAGCGCCAGCATTGGCCTCTCAGCTCTGACATAAAGACAATAAAGTAATTTTTAAGGTGATCTAAAAGACTGAAATAACCTACGTCGAATACCTTAACCCATTTTCAGACGACAACATTTTAGACTGATAAGAATTTCAGAGAAATGCAGGCGCCATTCCAATTTGATTTGATGGGGTTTTACGCCGCTTTCAACATTCTTTCAGTTATATCGCGGCGGTTGGAGCACCTAACAATGGATTCCTGGTATTTCTCACACCAGTACCGCCATCACATCCTTTCCTAGCCTCCAGCTGCTATCCCACATAGGTCTACGATTATCAACCCATTGGTGGGAGACAAATAGTCGGAAAGGAGCGCCATTCCAAAGTCTTATTAAACCGGAAAATTAGTGTCAAATAAGGTAGAAAAACATTGTGAGTAAATGAGAAAATTATCCTTTTTTTTCCGGGTAAGTTTTCCGTAAGTATAATTCTCCAAAGCGTCAGAAAGCGAGGGCGTATTGGAAATGGGTTAATGTCGTTGAACGACGAAAACATTGGGCCTAATTGTTTGAGATTCACGATGGAATTGATTGATTGAGTGGGGGTTTAACGCCGCTTTATCGTGGCGGCTTGAGAACCTAACAATGGATTCCTGGTATTTCTCACACCAGTAGTACCACTACACCATTCCTTAGCCTCCAGCTGCTATCCCACTTAGGTTTACGATTATCCACTCATTGGTGAGAGTTCACGATGAAATTTCCTAGTATGACATGGCATTAAACGGTGTATCTTTATTGCAACTTAAATTCTTTCAATTTAACCAATCCTTACATAATCCCGCTTTTTTAGCCCCTCGAGAAAAAAGCTTTGGAAAATAATATGGGAAATGAAGAAATGTCTTATTACATGCATTAATAATATTTTTTAGCCGCCGTCATAGTTGTTAGCGCGTCGGACTGATAATCTAGAGGTCCAGGGTTCGATCCCCGACGGCGGCACCCATTCTTTCCGATTATTTGTCTCTCACCAATGGGTTGATAATCGTAGACCCATGTGAGATAGCAGCTGAAGGCTGCAATTGTAGTACTGGTGTGAGAAATACCAGGATTCCGTTGTTAGGTGCTCCGGCCGCCGTGATATAACTGAAAGATTGTTGAAAGCGGCGTAAAACCCCATTCAAACAAACAAACAATATCTTCTATCACAAATGACACAGGGTGTATAAACCCCGTGATTTTTCAGGATACGGAGGACTACACAAAATTGCATGCTTCAGGAAGATTTTTCGATTAAGCAGGTTGTCACAGACGAAGACGACGGCCGTTATCTTCCGATAGGTGGCATTTTTCAAATACTGACTTCGGAGAATATGAAATGCGCAGACAACGGACGACGGCCTGGCGATTTTTGATGCACCTTCCCTTAACATATATAGTTAGTAGGAAAAGTCCTATATTTTACTGAAAAATGTACACTCGTCCACTCATGGTAGCTTCAATGTTATTTTCTATTGCAGCTCATTCAGTGCCCCCCCCGTCCTTTACTCCCTCTCTTTTCCGTCATTCACATCCACAGAAGAGCAACTTACCGAGGATTCCGCGGGGGGGGGGGGGAGCTATTTTTTATTATTATTCAGTACTCGTTTAAAACCACACTTGATGGTAAATTGTTTATTCTAATACATGGTATCTTCAATGTTATTTTCTATTGCAGCTCATTCAATTCCCCCGTCCTTTATTCGCTCTCATTTTCCGCCATTCTCTGGACCACGCGTGGCTGAGTGGTTAGAGCGGCTTACTTCGATATGTCAGCGCGAAATAGTTGTAACTGCCTATAAACATATAATCATTTACTGAACCAGTGGCTTGTAATTCCGGACATTCTCATGTTATTCCGTGTACATGCATAAGGTTTCTGTGAGGGGCTGAAGGCGTTTTATCAATTGACGGATAGCTTGCTACGCCCACTGAGCTTCGACAGTAAGTTTCACTTCGATCAAAGACGATGTTATTTGGCAAAATGTATGACCTTTTAAATGTAATGAGAAAGTAACATTGTTGGTCGGCGACCTAAATGTCGTAACTACAGCTTCATTAAGTCTAGTTACGGTACGTTTTAGCCTCCAAGGAAACTGACATGTTTCACATATACAGAATTCAAACGTTCACTTGCGATCTTAGCGAATGTGTTTTGATTGGCCGTTCCCTTTTTTTTAATGACAGCCGCAATCAGCCAACGAAATCTGTGTTTAAATGTAAATTGGCCACATTTTTTTTAGCCCCTCGAATCGTCACAGTGAAGGTTCTGTTTTTGCTAAACCTCTTATACCCCCATCGAAAACGTGTACTGTCATTAAGACATATCATAAGTCAGATCGCCGGAGTCGAGTCAAGACGATGACCACGTGAGTGATGTTTGGCAAGATACGTAGTGGGGACAAGTCGAAAATCAACTTCGGAGACAAACCCTGGGTAAATGGTACCGGGAAAATGTTTGTCTATTTAAATATCCTTTATTAGTATGTTACTTTGTTTGTTTGAATGGGAGTTTCCGCCACTTTCAACAATCTTTCAGTTATATCGCGGCGGCTGCAGCACCTAACAATGGAATCCTGGTATTTCTCACACCAGTACTACCATTACAACCTTTCCTAGCCTCCAGCTGCTATCCCACATAGGTCTACGATTATCGACCAATTGGTGAGAGACAAATTGTCGGAAAGGATGATTGCCGTCGGGAATCGAACCCGGAACCTCGAGATTGACAGTCCGACGCGCTACCAACTGCGCTTTTACGGCGGCTCACTAGTATGCTAGATTTAATCGCATCTAGTTTGGGTTTTGTTGTCGTTCGTTTATTTGTTATCTTGTTTGTAATGGATGGTACGGTTCTGTCAGCGCCCCTGCCTAGTACTGATGATTGACACAAAGTACTCGAGTAACTTAAATCGCCGTGATATAACTTTGAGATTGTTGAAAACTGCGTAAATCCCAGATCAATCCTCTCTCTCTGTCCCCCCCTCTCTCTCTCTGTGTGTGTTTTCGCGCGCGTATGTGTGTGTGCGTGCACAATAAAAGAACGCCAGACCATCGTTTTTGTTTGCTAACAATCTATTCCATATTAAGGAAATAATCGCGAGAAATCTTACTCGAAACGATTTTCTCTCCTCCGTAGCCGAAAAAGTCACGTGGTTTATACATACTGTTACAACTTCAAAATGGAGTCCAAAAATTCTTATAGGACGAGTCTAAAATGTGGTCATCTTGTAGCCTAATGGGAGCCAGTCTAATATCTGTCGTATATGTCGGAGGGCTTTGGGACTCTGATTTTCGGGTTATATTTTTGTAAGAGGACAAAGTTGTAATATATCTTTTTCACAATGTTCCTTGCTCCCTAAATTTACATATTTCTTTGTGAAACACCATGCCCCCATATCAGCCTTTTTTTCCGGAAATGTGACTGGTCAATGAAATTGGCCAAGATTGATTACCTTGATCTTCAACAAACGGATGCATATCATTGCAAAGAACCTTGTCCGAAATATGAGCCATGCAACTATAATAATATTCGAAAATCTTAAGTCTTTCCGCGATCTTGCTAAGTGACTTTGATCTTGATGGATAATCTTGATGTTGGAAACCAACTGATGCCTATTGATACAATGAACCTTCGTCCCAGATATAAACCATGTATCTTCAACACGAATAAAGGCAAAATGCTAAGCCTATTTGTGATAAGTTAAAAAACAACAAACAAACAAACTCGTGCCCATAATCAGTGACCTTGACGAATGACCCTGAACAAATAGATCCCTAAGAATGCTGTATCCAAATATGAGCGATGCTTCTTCAATGGAGTTTGAAATGTTAATCGTTTTTTCGTTATGTTTACAACTCATAGATAGTACGTTATGAATGGGGTTAAGTCCTCCTTTAACAGCATTTTAGTCATATTACGGCGGTGGAGCACCTAAACAAGGATTCCTGATATTCCTTACACCAGTACTGCCACTACATAATTTTCGAGCCTATAGATTCTCAGCCCACCTGGGTTTATGATTATCCACCCATTTCAGGTATTTATGGAAGACAAATGTCGGAAAAGATACTCGTCGCCGCCCGGGGATCGAACCCGGGACCCTAAGACTAGGGCTGCGACGCGCTACCAACTGCACTACGGACGCGGCCCATAACTCAGATAGACGGACAGACATACAGATGGACATTGGCAAAACAAATATGGCCCAATCTTATCGATGCAGAGATATAGACATAGTTTATGTCCTTTCAATAATTTCGTATACTTCTCTTGCAATTTTCCCCACAATGTTTTCACCAAACTATGCCCAACCTATACACGATAAATTTTATCGCAACCAGGTGTGAGTGTGCGCGTTTGTTGGGAAGGTTTAAAGAATAATTTCAATAAGATAATAAATAGTTATACATACAGAATTTTGATAAATCCTATTTAGAATAAATTCACTCTGAATACTAAAGCGACACACCCTATGACAACATGCTTACCTACAAGATCTCGTGCAAAATGTGGTTCACGGAGAGTACATGTTGTCATGCTAAACTGAAACATTCTTAACTCATTTCCAGACAACAAAATTTAAGGCCAGCTCAAATTCAAAGATGCGGCTAGAATATCGAAACTTTTTGTATTTTGGAATAGAAAACATTGTGGATAATAAAGAAATTGCTTGTAAAAAAGTGGGATTGTATGTAAAGGTGTTAACATTCTGAAACTTTAATACGGTAATAACAAATACCACAATCCCCATATAGAATATCGTTTGAAAAAGAAAGAAAAATGTATTCCGGTTTAAGAAAAAAATGAACCTCTAGCATGTTCGCATTTTGCACCTCTGGATTCAAAGTACGCGACCGTACACTAGTAGCTATTCCTTCATACTTGACGATGTAGGATAAAATTTGTTATTTCAACTAATGTTCAACTTTAGTAAGTCTATATTTGGAAGTTCTTTCCGGATAATAATGAGTGTCAAAAGGAATATAATATGAGCGAAAGGTCAATGATGTTGATTTATTTGTTTGTTTGAATGGGGTTTAACGCCGCTTTTAACAATCTTTCAGTTATATCGCGGCGGCTGGAGCACCTAACAATGGATTCCTGGTATTTCTCGCACCAGTACTACCACTACACCCTTTCCTAGCCTCCAGCTGCTATCCCACATAGGTTTACGATTATCTACCCATTGGTGAGAGACAGATGTCGGAAAGAGTATTGCTACCGTCAGGAATCGAACCCGGGACCCTTTGAATGATAGTCCGACGCGCTACCGACTGCGCTATCACGGCGGCCCTCGATCATGTTGAAGTAACATCAAAGTTTTGAGTACGGATACATACATGTATATCACACTCATAAGTTGCAATTATCAAAGTACTGAAAAGTACTGTTAGCTTGCAAAGCATTGTTTTGTTCAGTAATCTTCTTTTTCAATGATAAAGAAACGAGGTTTAAGTCACGAAGGGGTAAACCTATTCCAGCACAATTGCTCCCTTTTTCGCCCCTCAAGAAAATAGTTGTGGGAAACAATGTGGAAAACGAAGAAATTGCTTGTTACAAGCAATTTCTTCATTTTCCACGTTGTTTTCTATCGAAAGAGATAGACGTTTAAGAATGTCAACAATTTGAAATTGTCGTCTGCAACTTCTTTGAAGACTGATCAGAGTCATTTGAACACAATGTGCTAGATATACCTAGAAGTTGAACTTGCAGAGTTTGCAATATTCCCAAAGTACACAAGAACTACTTTTTATGGCATGTGCTGGTAACGGATTTAGTGGTTAAGCCTCCCATGGAGGTTTGTACTCGTTAAGAAGACCTCAAAATATTGTCTGTTAGCTTAAGCTATCAAAGCTGCCGCTTTGCTAGCTAAAAAATAAAATGACTCGACAGGCGAAAAAAAGTGCCATTAACACTTGCTAGTCTAAAATTCAAAGCATGGGAGTCTGAGATATCAGAGGACATCAGCTTGCAAAATATGTGGTTGGGAACAAATATGGAAGCAGATAGTTTGTGACATGATTTATCCGATTACCAGGCGGCAAAGTTTTAGACTTATCTAAATTGAAAAGAGTTGCAGGTGACAATTTAAAATTTATGAAATTTCAAATTTTTCACTTTGTGCATAGAAAATATTGTGGAAAAAGAATAAATAACGAGCATTTTTTTCATTTTACACATTGTTTTCCGAATTGCCTTTCTTGATGAGCGCCAAAAATGGTCATTGTTTGGGAATGGGTTACCATTTCCCTGCAAACCCCTTAAATTGGACCTGTTTAAACTTTCATGGATTGGTAATTAACATACGAACTAAAATAGAATAACCCATAATTAAATAATCCCGCGTTTTTAGCCACCGTAGAAAAAAGCTTGTAAAAAGATTGCAAGGAATGGAAAAGTTGCTTGCAACAAGCAATTAACCCCTTTTTCACAATTATTTCTACCCTACATGACAGTTACTTTGATTTGTCATCTGCATCCTAATTGAATTTGGACCAGTGTAAAAATCATATTGCTTTGTAACAGACAAACTAAGTAAGCAAACTTGAGACAATGCAGCAAAACTCTTATCGTTGTTCCACTTGAAAATTCTTGTGAGGCACTTTACCCTTTCCTATTCAGTCACTGGTTCTTCGTCCCTATAATTTCATAATTGATAAACATTGTAGAAAAAGAAGAAATTGCTTGTAATGAGCAAATTCTTTTTTTTTTTTTTTTTTTCTTTTTTTTTTTTCACAAAATTTACTTCCTTACTGAATGGTTATTTTTCAAGTTAAATCAACCTTTAATTTCCGTCTGCATAACCTTTGAATTTGGAAAGCAATTTCTTCTTTTTCTACAATATTATATCGATCATTTAACAAATTTATCTTTGAAAAATCTCTAAAAAATTCGTCTGCTTTAGGACAGCATTCTGGACGTGCAGCTTTTCTTGTATCTATATATAACGTTTTTGGGGTTAGCTGTATACAGAAACATTTGTTTCTCACCGATTGGTGGATAATCGTAAACCTAAGTGGGATAACAGCTGGCGGCTAGGTAAGGATGTAGTGGTAGTACTGGTGTGAGAAATACCAGGAATATATTGTTAGGAGCTCCAGACTGAAATACTGTTAAAAGCAGCGTTAAACCCCATTCAATCAATCAATTAATTGAACTCTCCATTCCAAATAAAATTGAAATACTGTTGAAAGCTGTGTTAAATGTCCCCTACGCAAATATATACATTATCCGATCACGGTTGCAAAAACGGATAAACGTCACTTATGCAAACTAGGGATGGTTTTACGTTTTTACCGATAATGCTTTGTATGAAAAAAATTCAGAAACATCTCCGCCTTTTCACTGTTACCCCTGGTTTAACTGCCTTTACCTGTCTAGACAAGATATTAATCTTTTTCAAAAAAATCTTTGTTTTTATTTTAGTTGTTCCACAACGACTCCCTGACCACAACATGCTCAAGGTGAGCTATTGTGATCGGTAATTGTCCGTCTGTCCGTCCGTAAACAATTATTAAAAATCTTCTCCTCCTAAACCATAAGGCCTAGAGCTTTGATATTTAGAATGTATCATCACCTATTGACCCTCTACCAAATTACTTCAAGAAATATTGTACTCTTAGAATTAACCCTTTTTCTGTGCAATCTCAGATTTTACAAAGGAAATCTTAAAATTCTTCTACTCCTAAACCATAAGGCTTAGAGCTTTGATATTTGGTATATATCATCGCCTATTGACCCTCTATGAAAAGACATCAAAGAATTACTGTATTCTGAAAATTAGCCCTTTTCTGTGCGATCCCTGATTTTACAAAGGAACAAAGAAGGAAATCTTTTAAAGTCTTCTTCTCCAAAACCATTATAGGCCTAGAGCTTTGATATTTGGTATGATTGTATCACCACTTATCGACCCTCTCCCAAAATACATCAAAGAATTACTGTACTCTTAGAGTTAACCCTTTTCTGTGCAATCCCTGATCTTACAAAGGAATAAAGAAGGAAATCTTTGAAAGTCTTCTTCTCCCAAACCATAAGGCCTAGAGCTCTGATATTTGGTACATAACATCATCTAATGACCCTCTACCAAATTACTTAAAAAGATAACTGTATTATGAGAATTAGCCCTTTTCTGTGCGATCTCTGATTTTAAAAAGGAATAAAGAAGGAAATCTTTTAAAGTCTTCTCCCAAACTATTAGGTTAGAGCTTTTATACTTGGTATGTATCATCAGCTATTGACTCTCTACCAAAATACTTCAAAGAATTACTGTATTCTGAGAATTAGCCCTTTTCTGTGCGATCCCTAACTTTTGATAGGAATAAAGAATGACATTTTTGAAAACCTTCTTCTCCTAAACCATTAGGCGTAGAGCTTTTATGATTGGTATGTATTGATGTCTATACTTCAAAGCATTGCCTTTTTCAGGAAATTAGGGTTACATGGTGGGATCATCAATATACCTAGGATTAAAAGAGAAAATCCTTAAACATCTTCTCCAAAATAATTAGACAGAGGACTTTGCTATTTTGTATATATCATAAATCGATAAACCATCATACTCAGGGGAGCGTTTTAGGACCATCATGGTCCTCTTGTTCATACTTGGATCTTGTCCAGAGCATATCTCTGAAAGTATAATAGCTATGATCTTGAAACGTAATTGGTAGATAGATCTCACAAAGGAGAAGTGCAGTGTACAAGAACTATAACTCTCCTTAGCATATTTTGAGAGTTATTGCCCTTTGTTGTTTTTCAGACTTTGTCCATACTTGGATTTTTGTCTGGATTATATCTCTGAAAGTGTAATAGCTATGATCATGAAAATTCATGAGTGGGTAGATATCACCAAGGGGAAGTGCAGGTCACAAGAACCATAACTTTACCTGGCTTATTTTTTAGTTATTCCCCTTTGTTGTTTTTCACACTTTGATTTTTTCAAATCTCTTATAGTGTAACGGCCTATGGTTTTCAAAACCTCATGATAACAAGAAAAACACCAGAACCATAAGTTATCATTGTGAATTGTTACTCTTTCTTGAAATTAGACTTAAGTTTTAATCCCCTTCCCCAGTCAACAACCAGTAGTGTTACGGGCGTATTTTGTGACAATTTGTCACCTTGTTGTTACATGTTACTAACCATAAATGTTTACAAAACAATACTGTTTTTAACCCATTCCAACTCAAGCCCTCCTTTTTATGCCCCACAAGAAAAAAGCTTTGGAAAATATTGTGGACAATGAAGAAATTGCTTGTAACAAGCAATTTCTTCATTGTCCACAATGTTTTCTATCCCAAAAGACGAAAAAAATTAAAATTCCATCAACTTGAAATTGTCGTCTGCAGCTTCTTTCAATTTGGACCAGTCTAAAATTTTGCTGTGTGGGAATGGGTTAATATCCAGGTCAAACCACCTGTTTGATCTAAGAGGGTGGAGCTAGCGATCCATCAAATCAAGGAAAAAGTTTATTATCCCTGTTCCTCTACATAGCATAAATTCTATGGTCACTGAGACATTGACTTCAATCAATAGATTACCCTGTACAAGGTTGTACCATTACAAAAGCCAAGTTCACTAGGTCCTTTTCTTTTTACAGATTGCTAAAAAGATCCATAGGGATCATCTTGAGCCCAATAAGGGTTCCCACAAACTTCATAAAGGAAAATTCCCTGACTTTTCCTTTACTAAATTTCAAAAATTCCCTGACCAAAATTGTCAGCATTTACCAAGCGTAAAACAGTTCAGGAGGCAAGGGGCGCTTAAACCCCTTTCAGTTTCTTCTAATGTGTGTTTGTACTTTGCAAACAAAAATGACTCTGTGTTTGCACTTTGCAAACAAAACTGACTCATAGGCATTATTTCTCTCTCAACTAGAGAGTTAAATTAGAGATGAGTTCATAAATACATCAACAAAGTATGCTTTCTAATGAGATACAATGAAAAAACATCCATGCCTTTTTTAGAAGAAACTGCCTTAGCCACTTGTAATTTTTCCTTTACTTTCTTAAAAATTTCTACATCTGATTCTGAAATTCCCTGACTTTTCCCTGACCTTGATTTTTTTTCATTTTCCCAGAATTTTCCCTGACCTTGGGAACCCTGCCAATGTAAATGTCTCAGCCTAAATAACTGATGAGCCTAGGTTAATTCTGTGTCAAGTTATCATCCAGAATATCTTTTACTTCTATTTATGAAAGTTCAAGGCAAATTTGACCTTGACCTTTTACTGATTCCGCTAATAATCAAAAGGGATCATCTACACCTGGAGATGCCAAATTTAGTAAGCGAAAGTCAATTACTGATGTGAGAAATATCAGGAATTCATGGTTACGGGCTCCAGCTGAAATACTGATTAACCCTTTCCTGTTTTGAAATTTTAGTCCTGTCAAATTTGAAAGAAGTTGCAGGCAACTATTTAGCACAATACAAAATCACTCTAATTTTCAATATTTCGGCAAAAATGCCTTTATCAAGAAAAAGAAAATAAATCTTATATCTAGAACATAATTTTACGATCACTCATTAGAGCCATTTTTTTTATCTAATAGAGGATATGACGTCAACGTCGTATGGTAATGATTGTGCGACGTTGACGTTCCCGTGCGTAATCAGACCTCAAGTAATTTTGTATAGTATTTAAACAGTTCCCTGAGGAACATTATTATGATACTGAACTATTTAACAGTTTACAAATTGAATATTCACTAACCAGCAGGGTAGAAAATATTGTGGGAAGAGAAGAAATTGCTTGTGACAAGCAATTTCTTCTCTTCCCACAATATTTTCTCAAGCATAAAATCGCTGGAATGTTTAATTAAGGGATTGTGCAGGAGGGGTTAAAGAGGATTTACACCCCATTCAATCAATCAACTCTCCTTGGCATGTCTGAAAACTCACAAAAACCACATGTACCTTGTCGGTGTTTTGTGGGCATATCCATCCAGCAAACTGAGGGTTGATCTGGTATAGAAAATCATTATAACAAGGAGGGAACTTTGAAACTTTATTGCACAGTGAAATAAATGTAATAGAAACAAAGAATAATGCTAACCAAAGATAAAAATGCTTCTCAGTAAAAACATGTAACAAGGATAGACACGCACATATGATTTTTCTTTAATTGTTTAATCTATTCCTATTGACGCCTCTCAAGAAAAAAGCTTGTGAAAAAATTGTGGTTAATGAAGGAATTGCTTATAACAAGCAATTACTTCCATTTTCGATTATGTTTTTAAAACATAAAGACAAAGATTTTCAAAGTTGCATCAACTAAATATTGTCGTCTGCAACTTCTTTCAATTTGGACCAGTCTAAAATTTTGTCAAAATTTTAGATGGTCCAAATTCAAAGAAGTTACAGAGGAGAATATTTAGTTGACGAAATAATAAAATTCTTTGTCTTACGGGGTAGAAAATATTGTGAAGAAAAAAGTTGCATGTAACAAGCAAGTTTCATTTTTCGCAATGTTTACACAACCTTTTTTGCAAGTCTTAAAAAAGTGGGATTGTGTCGGAATTGCTTAAATCATAGTTTTGTCCAAGAAACAGTAAGAGTAACATTAACCCATTCCAACACAGTTGAATTTTAGACTGATCCAAATTGAAAGAAGCTGCAGACAACAATTTGAAGTTAATAGGATTTTGAATTTTTTCGTCATTTTGGGTAGAAAACATTGTGGATAATGAAGAAATTGCTTTATACATGTTTTTTATGACTACAGAAAAAGGTTCTAGAAAACAATGAGGACAATAAAAAATCTTCATTTTCTACTTTGTTTTATACCTAAATTCCACTTTCTTTTCCTAGCCTCCAGCTGCTATCCCACTTAGGTTTACGATTATCCACCCATTAGTGAGAGACAAATGTCCGAAATGATATGTGCCGCCACCGGGGATCGAACCCATGACACCCCATTATTGACAATGTCATGGGTTCGGCGTTGGATAACTTGTAAAAGCTTCAGCTATTTACAGTTACAATTATTTGAGAAATCTAATCCATTACCAGACGGCAAAATTTTAGACTGAAAGTAGTTTGGACCAGTTTAAAAATCTGTCTTCTTGGAATAGCCTAATAATCAGCTTTCATACAAATAAGAAGCATTTTATTTTCAAGTAGAAAAAACAGTATGAACATTTTTCAGCATAAGAACAACAATGAAAATAATAGGCCCTTCATTCTCCAATGCAGGGGCATAAATTTATCACAATCACACAAAAACATAATTAACAAGAGTCAAAATTGTCACAAAACCCGGCTTTCAATGGCTTCATCATAATCCGTCAAGAATTGTAGGAGTATTTGTGTACATGAAAATTCAGACAATAAGTCTCCTTTTTGTGTGATTCAGCATTGAATCATCAAAACGCTGGTAAAGTGTGATAAAGACGAACATTTGGTGAAAATTTCATCAAAAACTGTCCAGAATTGTATGAATAGTTGTGCACACAAGAATTTTGACAATGAGTCTCTTACTTGCATGACGCGGCATTGAATCACAAAATTGTTGAAAATATGCACTAGGTGACATGAAGACAAACATTTGATGCAAATTTCATCAAAAACTGTCCAGAATTGTATGAATAGTTGTGCACACAAGAATTTTGACAATGAGTCTCTTACTTGCATGACGCGGCATTGAATCACAAAATTGCTGAAAATATGCACTAGGTCACATGATGCAAATTCCATCAAGAATTGACCAATCACAGGCCCTGCCCACTTACTCCTTTGGCCACGCCTCTTTACTTGGAAAGGAAGTCCTGATTCGATTTTAACCTATTCCCGGACAGTGACGCCTTTAAACGGCCCTCAAAAAGAAAGCTTTGGAAAAAATTGTGTAGAATGAAGAAATTGCTTGTCACAAGCAATTTCTTCATTCTCCACAATAATTTCTACCCTAGAAGACAAAGATTTTGAAGATTTGATCAACTTAGAATTGTTGTCTGCAACTTCTATGAATTTGGACTGGTCTTAAATTTTATCGTGGCTTTATTTTGCAAAAAACATGGTCAGTAGCATGTAATAAAAAATAGAACCATTGTTTGGCAACCTAAGCATCCTAACTACAGCTTGAATAAGCTGTAGTAACTACGTTTAAGTCGCCAGACAAACAAAAAGGTTTCACACAAATGACCAATGTCGAAGTTTCAATCTCAATTCAGGACTGAATGAATAATTTGATTGGACTCCTTAATTGACAAGCCGCCGTCATAGCGCAGTTGGTAGCGCGTCAGACTGTCAATCTAGAGGTTCCAGGTTTGATCACCGGCGGCGGCACTCATCCTTCAGACTATTTGTCTCTCACCAATGGGTTGATAATCGTAGACCTATGTGAGATAGCAGATGGAGGCTAGGAAAGGATGTAATGGTAGTACTGGTGTGAGAAATACCAGGATTCCATTGTTAGGTGCTCCAGCCGCCGCGATATAACTGAAAGATTGTTGAAAGGGGCGTAAAACCCCATTCAAATAAACTTAATTGACAGCCGCTATGGGTCAACTGTAGAAGCAGTTGCTTAAATATGGTAAAAAAACCCATCCACCCAGCCGACCACCTGCCACCTACATTCACTAATCCATTAACCAGATTTTTCTTTCGTAAAACCTAGTTAACAATCAACATCTGAAAACTGCTTGTTTATCCTTACATAAAATGATTTAGGAAAAAGTCAGTAAATTTCTGACATGAAAATGAAAGTAACACAACTACATGGACATTGCAAACAGGATAGATTTGTAAAAACTGATTCCACTGCATGGGTATGTTTTGTCAAGCATCAGGATAACCTTGACATTAACCTGTTACATAAAAAAAATACCTAAAAAACACACACACGGCAGTGCTAACCAGGCAAAGTTCAAAGAAGCTGCCGACAACAATTTTCAGTGTATGACATTTCCAAAGTCTTTATAGTTTTAGGCAGAAAAAAATGAGAATAATAAAAAAATTGCTCATTACAAGCAATTTCTTCATCTTCTACAATATTTTCCACAGCTTTTCTCTTAAAATTGGTTAAACTGAGTACATTTGTAATTGAGTTGTAATGGCTGAACAGATAAGTATCAGAGAGACAAACATTCTTGCTAAAAAGGAACCTGCTATAGCTTTGAAACTTAAAATGAGTTACAGATATGGATGCTCCTGCATGTCACATGACCTTTATTTGTGATCTTGAACTTAAGAGTATCAAACAGAACTTTACCAATGACACTTGCACTCTTCAAGTGTACTACCTGTGCCAAGTTATTTTGAAATCCACAAATCAATTTAGATGATATGCACCTGACAAGAATTGGATACATCAACTAGCTCACCCACACTAACCCACAAAGACAGAAGAAGCCCTATAAATTTGCCCATTGCGGGGGCATAAAATAAAGGATAATCAACTGGTTATTTCAGATACAAAAAAATATTTCACCAGGATGCGTTGTTAGGCGTTGAAAAAACGAGCACAAGTTTTTTAACACCTAACAACACATCCGAGTGAAATATTTTTTATATCTGTAAAAACCAGTTGATTATTCTATTTATTGTATACCTTATAATTTCATTTTTATTAAAATATAGAAACCAATCTTTTTGATAGAGAGAAGGTCTATTGAAAAAAGTGTGGATGTATACATGATTAAAGATTTATTACAGAGAGTGAAACTGAAAAATGTTATTGTCACTCCAGTGACAATATCAAAATTCATTACAATGAGAAATCCCAAGATTTCACAGCAAGGTATGTAATAAAACAGGAAAACACTTTCATATACATGTACCATGTTACTTCATTTTGAGCAGATGGAAAGAAAGATGGACAACAAGTAAAAGAAGATCTTTGTGATATATGGGAATAGAACATTCAAAAATGGAAAAAAACAAACTACTACTCCTGCTCATCCAAGATGATTCTTGCTTTTTGATTTAACCCATTCCAAAACAACTCGTCTTAATTAAAATTATGTGAAGGCAATAAAAATAGGTTTAAATTGAAAAATAATGGCCTAATTATGAGGTTAAAAGTATTTTGAAGAAGATTTTAACACGTAAATATACGGGATTTTTAGGAATGGGTTTATCTTTTACTACACAGCCTAGCATTTCTACCTGCTAAAGAAGGGAAGATCAGAACATCATGAGGAAAGGAGAAATTACTTGTGTGAAATATTCCTTTTCTCACTATGTTTTCTATCCCATAATGGATCTTATTTTTCAATTACCATAAATTTTGAAATGTCACTGGCAACCTCTTTCAACTTTGACCAGTCTAAAAATCTTGACTTGTCATGAAGGGTAAGTATTTTGTGCCGTCTTGTCAATGTCAGCACTGCCTGCAAAAATATCTCGCAAACAAATATCAGATCATTTACTCCATGCCATTTTTGTTCTAACTTGAAAATCAAGATGTGTTTGTGTAACACCATGCCCTTGTAACAGTCTTTTTTCCAAAATGTGACCTTGAAAAGTGACCTTGAGAAGTTACCTTGAGAAGTGACCTTAACCTTGATGGATGACCTTGACCTAACCAATATTAATGCAACAAACTTATATTCCAAATATGAGCAATACATACGTTCAACAGTTTTTGAATAACAGCAAATGTTGAGTTTTTGTATTAACCCTTTACAAAGCTGGGATTTTGTGTGAATGTGATTTTATACTGAAGAAAACATTGTGAAAAAAGAAGAAATTTATTGTGACAAGCAATTTCTCCTTTCCCACAATGTTTTCTACCAGATAAGATGGTTTCATTTCAAATTACGTCCAACTTTTGATGTTGTCTGCAGCCTCTTTTGATTTGGACATAAAAT
Organism: Fragum fragum; assembly: GCA_946902895.1. NCBI lineage: Eukaryota > Metazoa > Mollusca > Bivalvia > Cardiida > Cardiidae > Fragum > Fragum fragum. The sequence goes on from OX336380.1 coordinate 2,442,061, forward strand.
TTCAAAAAACGGGAAAGGGTTAATTGATTGCTCACAGACAAACAGATGACCAGATGGACTTAAGTAAAAGAATATCCCAACAATTTTACCAATGCAGGGGCATAAAAATTCCAAGAGAAATTACAAATGTATTAGAATATCTTAATTCCCACATTCAAATTTTAAAGTAACAAATAAAAACATAATTCTTTTCAACATGACAACAGGGTTTGAGACATGTTCAAACTAACCTGTTACCAAATGACCACCATTTGGCCTTGAGAAATGTACTTGTCAGCCAATAGAAAGTCCACACCCCTGATTTTAATTAATTTCCCAAAAGTATACTGCATAACAAGGTTTAACTCATTCCCACACAGTGACACTTTTATCACCCCCCCCCCCCCCCTATAAAAGCTTAAAAAACATTGTGGAAAATGAAGAAATTGGTTGTTACAAGCAATTTCTTCATTATCTACAATGTTTTCTACCCCAAGCACAAGGAATTTAAATATTTCATCAACTTCAAATTGTCGTCTGCAACTTCTTTGAATTTGGAGCATTCTAGTTTTTTGTCATGTGAAAATGGGTTAAGAAAAACTGATTTATCTCTCCCAAAGAATACACATTTCAGAAAGACAAACAAGGGTAACAAGTTTCATGATATTCAGACATGGCAGAGGTTTGTAAGAGATACAGCACTTTGCAGCCACTCGATGAAAGGTGTGAATTATCATGGGTCACTCATTGAAAGGTGTGAATTATCAATCTCTGCACATCTTTGCTGACAGGAAGTTTGACTTAGATATTAACCCATTCCAACTCAACAAAATTTTAGACTGGTCCAAATTGAAAGAAGCTGCAGACGATATTTTCAAGTTGGTGGAATTTAAATTTTCTTTGTCTTTTTGGATAGAAAACATTGTGGATAATGAAGAAATTGCTTGATACAAGCAATTTCTTCATTTTCCACAATGTTTTCCAAAGCTGTTTTTTTTGAGGGGTGTAAAAAGGAGGGCTTGTGAGGGAAAGGGTTAGAGCCCCTCAAAAATGGAAAACATTGTGGAAAATGACGAATCAAGCAATTTCTTCATTACCCACAATGTTTTCTATCCAAAAGAACGAAAACAATTGAAATTCCATCAATTTTAAATTGTCGTCTGGATTTCTTTCAATTTGGACCAGTCTAAAATTTTGCTGTGTTTCAATGGTTATAACAGTGTATTCTTGCAAACTTTATGGAATGGGACTTGCTACAAAAATAAATTGTGTGGTCTGTATCCTAAACATTGTAACTACAGCTTGAATAATCGTTTTTCTAGAGGGGCGTCCATAAAGCGTCACTGTGTGGCAATGGGTTAACATAAATTTTTGAGTTCAAAGTTCACTTCCGGTGTAAATAAACGATTTGATTGGTCAGTTTTATTGATGGTTGCATTCCATCAATTATTTGGTATTCATGCTTGTAAAATCAGCCAAAAAATGAAAATTTAGATTAATTACATAATGGGTTATTCTAATACCAGACGACAAAATTTTAGACTGGCCCATATTGAAAGAAGTAGCAGACAATAATTTCTAGTTGATGAAATTTTTAAAAATCATTGTCTTTTGGGCTTGAAAACATTGTGGATAATGAAGAAATTGCTTGTAACCCATTCCCACATGAAAGAATTTTGGACCAACCCAAAGTCAAAGAAGTTGCAGACAACAATTTTAAGTTGACAAAATCTTCAAAATCTTTGTCTTTTAGGGTAGAAAACATTGTGGATAATGAAGAAATCGCTTGTAACAAGCAATTTTATCATTTTCCACAATATTTTCCAAAGCTTTTTCTTGAGGGTCATCAAAAAGCAGTATTGTGTAGGATGGGATAAGCCTTTCATACAAAGTAACTACCACTCAGCAAATGAACTTCTCTGCAACAAATAAATGCATATTTACCGATTGAGAAGGATAAATAGACTGTTAACCCTTGTCATGCTGAACCCCAAATATTCCTGTTTTTGCAGGAGGTATAGACTCAGATCAGACTGCATGATCTGAGTCTACACCTCCTGTTAGTCTCCTTCGACCCAGAGTTGTTTATAAAATTATTTTTCAAAATAAATCTAGACCCTTAACTGGTGCTTCCAGTATTTTTCATGCAAATTCAGATTAGGAATTTATATCGCATAACAAGTCTTAACCCTTGTCATGCTATAAAAATTACCTTACTGAATTGCTGTAAAATCAAAGGGCTGAGAGCACTGATAGATCTTTTTGTTCAAAAAATCAATATTTCATTTAGAAATCAACCTCATAAACAACTCGGGAAGGAAAAGTATCAGCAGGAGTTGTAGACTAAGATCAGCCTGCACAAACGTGCAGTCTGATCTTAGTCTACACCTCCTTCCAAAACAGGAATATTCCGGGTTCAGCATGACAAGGGTTAATGATTAGACTTTACATGAAAACTTATAGTAGAGCCTTGCTCAAATATGCAATGAAAATCAACCTAGCTATGCTTAATTATATTGTAATCTTTTGATATTGGTCCTTATTCTGTTGTTTTAATGCTTTTATTTTAGTTCAAAAAACAAATCTACTTATCTACCAAAAACTGACAATCACATTTTTAGGCCAAACAAGTAATTCCATAAAGGGATAAAGTCGTATTCGTTTCTAGAAAAAGCATCTCAAATCATGATGACTACATTGCCTAGTAATTGACTAATTGCTGGCCCCTCCCATTTATTTGATTGGTCAGGCCCAGCGACTCAAACAGGAAGTCATGCTTCGATTTTTAAAGGCGTTATTTTGCAAAATTTATGGCAAGTAGCATGTAGCAAAACCATAAGATAGTTGGTTAGCAACACAAACGTCATAACTACAGCTTACATAAGCTGTGGTTAGAAACATAAATGCCGTAACTACAGCTTACATAAGCTGTGGTTAGCAACATAAACGTCGTAACTACAGCTAACATAAGCTGTGGTTAGCAACATAAATGTCGTAACTACAGCTTACATAAGCTGTAGTTACAACGTTTAAGTCGCTTAACCAACAATACAGGTTAACAAAAATGGAGACCATTGTTGGAGTTGAAAGCTCAGGTCCAGGCCGAATAAATACTTTGATTGGCCGGTTGAATCTTTGATTGACAGCCGCGATTGGTCAATTATATTTTTGGTTTAGCTTTAGCCAGACAATCAAATTGAATGCCAAACATTAAAGAAGTGCAGGTAACATTTCAAATTGCAGTCAAATGAAAAATTAAGTGTGAAAACTTTGTGAGGAAAGGAGAAGGCTCTTGTTACATTTATTTTCTTTCCTATTTAACATTTATTTTACCATGCATTGAAATGTCATCTGCATCTTCTTTCAATTTGGACCACTATAAAAATTCATCACGAGGTAATGGGTTAATGCATTTTTGAACAGTAATTAACTCTTTCCTGTTCCATCCCTAGTTTTTACATCCCAATAAATTTATAATTGAGAAAATATTGTAGAAAAAGAAGAGATTGCTTGTTACAATTTTTCAAGTTAAATCCAAATTAAGTAAATTTGAATTTGAACAGATCTAAAAATTTGCAAAACAGAAAAGGTTAAACCCATCCCCACACAGTGACGCTTTTGGACGTCCTCCAAGAAACACAATTATTGGGAAAACATTGTGGAAAATGAAGAAATTGCCTTTATCAAGCAATTTCTTCATTATTCACAATGTTTTCTATCAAACAAAACGAAAAACTTTAAAATTCCATCAACCTGCAGCTTCTTCCAATTGGGACCATTCTAAAATTTTACTGTGTGGGAATGGGTCAGAAGGATCTTCAAACTTTCAAACATGAAATATGTACAATTCTATCTATATTCCCTGCTGTTTGAATCACTAATGGAAGCAGGAACTTTCATCTTCAACCCTCTTTCTGAACCAGAAGTTATCATACTTTTGTGTACTTCACCCATCACCAGATGGCAAAATTTAAGACTGGTACAAATCGAAAGGAGTTGCAGACAACTATTTAAAGCATATGAAATTTTGTTTTTTTGTACCTTTGGGTTAGAAAATGTTGTGGACAATGAAGAAATTGCTTTTTACGAGCAATTTCTTCATTTTCCACAATGTTTTCCAAAGTCTTTTTTCTTTGGGGCGTCTAAAAGAGTCATTGAGTTGGAATGGGTTAAACATTTCTGAAATACTTGCTCCAATTGATGTTCCTCCAATTCATGGGTTCAATTCGCTTTCAATCTAAAAATCAATTGAACAATCAAATCGCTCATTTGTACCAGAAGTTATTTTTTAACTCGGACATTTATGTCAATTTTTTTTAAACCCGTTCCCACATGATAAAATTTTGGACCAGTCTAAATTCAAATTAGTTGCAGACAACAATTTTTAGTTGATGAAATCTTCAAAACTTTGTCTTTAAGGGTAGAAAAATTGTGAATGAAGAAATTGCTTGTAACAAGCAATTTCTTCATTCTCCACAATATTTTCCAAACCTTTCATATTGCGGGGGTGTTTAAAAGCATCATTGAGTGGGAATGGGTTGACCCATTACAACTCAAAGACACTTTCTGATGCCCCATAGAAATAAAATCATGGAAAAACATTGAGGGCAATGCATAAATTGCTTGTAAAAGGCAATTTCTCCTTTTCTCGTAATGGTTTCTACCTTTGCACATATTTTCCAATTTAACAGTCAATTTGTACCAGTCTGAAATTTTGTTGTCTGGTATTAGGTTAAACTATCAGATTGCAGATGTATTAACAAGGTAGAATGCAGGAGTGCATAACTGTCGGAGTGTGTAACTGTCTGAGTGTGTAACTGTCCAACAGAAATAATTCACCACATTTTTCGCCCTTCACCTTCAAGTAGGAACAATTTTCCTCTAAGTAGTGACAAATTTAATATTTTGCTGTAGTTGATAAGTTGTTTTTTCTGAGGGATTACATTTGTATTTCGATTATATTTAGAACCGGGTTAAAATATCAGCAGTTACGAAGTAACCATCTCGTGGAGGATAATTACTACTCTACGATTATGATAAATGTCCGAATGATCACACTTAAACACGCTGTCAGGGAGTTGATATGTCTAATGCTTCTTCTGATGTATAATCTCGGCCCTGGAAAAAATGTATATGGATAGTTAAATTGGGAAAAATGTAAATGGATAGGCAAATTGGACAAAATGTATATGGATATGTAAATTGGACAAAATGTAAATGGATAGTTAAATTGGAAAAAATGTATATGGATAGTTAAATTGGAAAAAATGTATATGGATAGTTAAATTGGAAAAAATGTAAATGGATAGTTAAATTGGAAAAAAAGTAAATGGATAGGCAAAATGGACAAAATGTATATGGATAGTTAAATTAGAAAAAATGTATATTGATAGGTAATTTATTAAGTATGCAGTTCATCAGCTTTCACTCATTTAATATATCTTAGCTCTTTCATTTTGGCTAGCTGGATGTTTGTAGTTTTTTTCTCATTGTTTATGATATGCATTTGTTTTATATTTGTCCTTATTGTACAATAATGTACCTGGATGTAAGCGTTGACGTTTGTATTGTTTGTAACTTGTATATAGCTTAGTGTGCAAATAGCACATTCAATTGCAATTAAATTTTTGTATTGATATATATATTGTAAATTGTAAATAAAAGATATGTTCTGTTCTGTTCAGTTATTTCATATCATTTTTGACCTATTAGCAATTTACCACACAAGCCAACTTTTTACGCCCTCTGCAATTATATCAAGGAAAAAAACTTAACCCTTGTCATGCTGATCCAGGAATATTCCTACTTTGACAATGGCTTTGGCAGGTATATAGAATAAGATCAGCCCGCACCGATGTGCAGTCTGATATTAGCCTACACTCTCTGCTCATTGTTGTTGTTTTGAGAGAAATCTTTGAACACAAGATTGATATAATTATGTCCAAGTTTTCAAATATAGTGAAAAGAAGAAAAATATTCAGAAGGACAAGGGTTAAGTGCCTGATTAGCTACACCAGCCTGAATTTACTTATCATACAGGTAAATTAGTTTTCTAAAACATAGGAAGAAACTCATTTAACCCATTCCCAAACAATCATGCTTCTTCAAGCATCCAAAGAAAAAGCTTACGAAACCATTGTGGATGATGAAGAAATTTCTTGTGATTTATTCATCATTCACACCAAGTTTTTAAATTCTTCGGCCTAAAATTGTCATCTGCAGCTTCTTTGAATTTGGACAAGTCTAAAATGCATTATGTGGGAATGGGTTAAGAAACAATTACCTTTATTTTCAATCCAATTTAATGGAGGCAATTTTTCTTTATACAACAAAAATTCTAATTAACCCATTCCCACACAGTGAAGCTTTTAAACCCCCCTTAATATAAAAACTTTGGGAAAACATTGTGGATAATGGAAAAATTACTTGTAACTAGCAATTCATTCATTTTCCACAATGTTTTCTACCCCAAAAGACAAAGATTTTAAAAAATTCAGCAACTTAGAATTGTTGTCTGCAACTTCTTTGAATTTGGACTAGTCTAAAATTTTATCAAGTGCGTCACTAATGTTATCTCTGCCTAAAATTTAGCCGATAATCCAAAGCAGTATTATCAACCCTTGTCATGCTGAACCCAGAATATTCCTCTTTGCGTTGGAGGTATAGACAAAGATCAGCCTGCACATATGTGCAGTCTGATCTTAGTCTACACCTCCTGCTTGCCTCTCTCAAGCCAATATTGTTTATAAAATCAATTTTCAAATGAAATATTGACCTGCGACAAGTGCTTCCAGTGATTTCGGTCCTTTGATTTAGGTGCAATTTTAATCAAAAATTTAATTAAGCATGACAAGGGTTAAACCTTTTAGAATTTCTTCTGGAAGTCTGATAAAGGATCACAGAAAGATCATTCCAGTGAAATTTGGTTAAAATCCATCCTCTGTTACAGGGATGTTCAATTACCACGGCATTTTGTAGCCCCACCTATTAACCCATTCCCACACAGTGACACTTTTATATGCTCCAAAAGAAAAAAGCTTTGGAAAACATTGTGAAAAATGAAGAAATTGCATGTAACAAGCAATTTCTTCATTTTCCACAAAGTTTTCTACACAGAAAATTTAAAAAAAAAAATCCAAAATTTCATAAACTTTCAATTGTCGTCTTCAGCTTCTTTCAATTTGGGCCACTCTAAAATTTTGCCGTCTGGTAATGGGTTAAAGCCATGTTGTTGTTGCTTTCCAATCAATTTTCAAGGATAACTCCTGCAAATCTGGTTGAAATTCATAAACTTGTTTCGGAGAAGTAGACTTTCTAATTTTTTCACTGTTAACCAAATAAATCTGGGAGACTATTGTCAGAAAGTGAACTTGGCATGACAGGTTTGCCCTTCCATTGACAGGACTGTGTAGTAGTTTGGGTTCATAATAAAATACTTTGAGCTGTTAGATTGATAAGGGAAGTAAACAATGCATTATATGATTATTAATAAGCATGATTTACCTCCCTTAGACAGAATGGCAGTCTCCATAGAGTATTATCAGTTTGCATTTCTAGTGGAATGCTATAGGCTTTCACCCATTCCCAATCAAATACAATAACACTTCTTGAAATCCCTCATGAAAGAATAGTGGATAGTGGATAAATTGCTTTTTACAAGCATTTTTTTTCATTACGTACATTATTTCTACCCAAAAAGACAACAGTTTTCAGCAACTAACATCGTTGTCAGCAACTTCTTTCAATTTAGACCAGTCTAGAATTTTGTTGAGTGAAAGTGAGTTTACCCATTACCTAACAACAAAATTTAACCCTTGTCATTCTGAACCCGGATTATACCGGTTTTGGCAGGAGGTGTAGACCAAGATCAGCCTGCACATAAGTGCAGTCTGATCTTAGTCTACACCTCCTGCTTTCACTTTTCCTGTCAGAGTTGTTTATAAAATTGATTTAAAAGAAATATTGATTTTTGAACAACCAGTTTTATCAGTGCTTTCATCCCTTTGATTTTACAGCAATTCAGTAAGATCATTTATACAGCATGACAAGGGTTAACAATAGTCCAAATTCAAAGCTGTTACTAACCACATATTTTAGTTGGTGAAATCTTTAGATTTTTTCGTCTTTTTTGTTAGAAAACATTGTGGATAATGAAGAAATCACACATGACAAGCAATTTCTTCATATTCCACAATTTTTTCAAAAACTTTTTATCTTGGAGGCGTCCAAAAACCAAGACAGTGTGGGAATGAGTTAAAAGCCAGCTAAGTCTATCAAGCTACATGTACTTAACCCTTTCCTGTTTTCCGCCGCGATATGTCTGAAAGATTGTTAAAAGCGGCGTAAAACCCCATACAAACAAACAAACAAACTTTCCTGTTTTGCAATGTTTTAGACCTGTCCAAATTCAAAGGTTTTGCAGACGACAATTTAAAGTCTATTTTATTTAAGAAATAACCAATCAGTAGGATAGAAAATATTGTGGTAAAAGAAGAAATTGCTTGTGACAAGCAATTTCTTCTTTTACCACAATGTTTTCTATAGTATAAAAACACAGGGATGTAAAAACCAGTGATTGTACAGGAAAGGGTTAATAGGTTGTACTAGGCTTATACAATAAAATTTTAAACTGGTCGAAATTAGGAAGACATTTTCAAAATGATAAAATAATCAGTTTTTCTGTCTTTACAAGCAATTCCTTCATTTTCTGCCATATTTTCTGAAATTTTTTCTAGAGGGGCATTTAAAAGTTGAATTGTGTTAACCCATTACCAGACAACAAAATTTTGATTGGTTGGAATTCAAAGAAGTTGCAGTTGACAATTTAAAGGACGTATGAACAAATGTAAATGCCAAAAAGGGTAGAAAACTCTGCAGCAAATGGAGAAATTCCTTCTTTTTCCACAATGTTTTTCTAAGTATTTTTTCTTTTAGCCGACAAAATGTATGATCTACTTTTCTGCCCCTCAAGACAGAAGCTTTAGAAAATAATGTGGACAAAAGAGAAATTGCTTCTTTATTGTCCACAATGTCTCAATGTCTTCCTTCCGCAATGTTTTCTTTTCTAAAAGATAAAGAATGTCACAATTTCAGTGACTTGAAACTCTTGTCTGCAACTTCTTTCAATTTGGACCAGTCTGAGATTTTGTCATTTGGTAATGGGTCAACCCATTCCGACACAATGATGCTTTTAGACGACCCTAAGCAAAAAGGCTTATTTAAGGCTTTTTTAAAACATTGTAGAAAATGAAGAAATTGCTTTTACAATGTTTTCTATCAAATAAGCTGAAAAAAATTTCATAAACTGCAACCCATTTCATTTGGACCAGTCTAACATTTTGTCGTTTGGTAATGGGTTAAACTATATGTAGAAACTCACCTGTTCTATTTTTTCGTCTAACATTCTAAAAAATTCCAACTGGCTACTTGTAATTTTTATATTCGTCTGTTTTCCTGTAAACTCTTTCATATCTTTCGTTCTGGAAGGGTTGAGTTTATCCTGTAATAAAAGGAAATATCTTGAATTATCCAAAGAGGGATTTCCTTGCTTATCCCACAAACAAGAGGGGCCTTGGCCCTGGGGCGCTCATCTGAGATAAAAGCTCTTTTTCTTTAAACTGTCCAATTTTATATTAAGGTTAGTATTATGGTACCTGAGGATCCAAAAGTCTTGTTGGCAAATTCTAAAGCTTTCTAAGGACTAATTTGAAAGGAGGAAAACACTTTTCTTCCCTTTGGATCCATGGATTATAATTACATAAATAACAAAGTCAACAAACTGATGCTTCATGCAAAATATCATGGCTCTATGCCTTCTGTGTCAGGAGGAGAAGATTTTTAAAGATGATTTTAAAATATCACTTTAGTTGCCATGGCAACCACAGTTTTTAAAGGATTTCAATTCTTTTGGCTATTTTTAAAGGGGATCACTCAACCCATTCCCACTCAGTGACGCTTCTAGACGCCCCCAAGAAAAAAAGCCTTGGAAAACATTGTGGAAAATGAAGAAAGCAATCACAAGCAATTTCTTCATTTTCAACAATGTTTTCTATACAGAAAGTTGAAAAAGTCCAAAATTTCATAAACTTAAAATTGTCGCCTGCAACTTCTTTCAATTTAGACCAGTCTAAAATTTCAAGAAACAGGAAAGGGTTAAAGAACATTTCTGCCAAATTTGGTTCAAATTGGCCAAGTGGTTTGGGAGGAGATGTTTTTTAAAGAAATTGTTGACAGACAACGAACGACAATCGACGGACGACGGAGGGATGCCGGACAAAAGGTGATTTTGTTGAAACTATGTAAATACTGTACTAATGTTGGCCTTGGTCAGACCGAAGACTGAATTGACAGATAGCTTTTGTCAATCAAAGACTCGATTAACCAATCAAATCATTCATTCAGACAGAACTTTAAACTCCAACATTTTCTTCAAAATAATAGTAAAGTGGTTGGTTGGTGACCTTAATGTTGTAACTGCAGCTTAATCAATGCTTCAGTCACCAAATCAACAAATATTTGTTTCACATAAATGTTGTCCTAAATGGGAGTTCTTAGTTCACTTTTGATCTAACTAGACTCTCACTCAATGTGCTTTTCTGAGTCTACCTTTGAAGTTTTAACCCTTGTCATGCTGTATAAATTACCATACTGAATTGCTGTAAAATCAAAGGGCTGAAAGCACTGATAGAAGTTGTTCAAAAATCAATATTTCTTTTGGAAATTAGCTTCATTAACAACTCTGACAGGAAAATTACAAGCAGTAGGTGTAGACCAAGATCAGACTGCACTTATGTGCAGGCTGATCTTGGTCTATACCTCCTGCCAAAACCGGAATATTCCGGGTTCAGCATGACAAGGGTTAATCATATCCATAGGGTGGTTTTAGAGAAAATGAGAGGACAAGATTTTTCATTAAAGGGCCATAACTCCTTAAAGTAGCCAAAATATTAAACACAATTAGATTAAGCACATTTCTGCTTGATACCGAGTCTATCCATGAAGTTAGAATAAAATCCATCAAACGGAGTCGACAAGACATTTCATCAAAGGGCCTTTACTCTGTAAAAGTAAATGGAGCGTAATCAATATATATTATGCACATCTCTGCTTGATACTGAGTCTACCTGTCAAGTTTGAATAAAATTCATACAATAATTGAAGAGAAACAGAGCAGACAAAAAGCAACAGACTGACTGATGAACCATTGGATGGACAGACTGCCTGACGAACCGACAAGCTGACTCCTATATATCCCTTGTACAGAGTTTTTTTGGGTTATAAATATTTTAGCTGATTGGTCCATCAAATTTTTTTACTAACTCAAAATATCATTCAAAAGGGAAATGAAGAAATTTAACTTAAAAATTATCGCTCTTAATTACATCGATTATATATCGATTTGGTGATGACAGTTGCATTTCCATCAATTATGGAGGGAGAATGTATTAAGAGAAATGAAGAATCGAGGCTTTTAATGTCTGTAATCAGTACAGTACTACAAATATCCTAAAACGTAACTCAATCAAAAATTGTATTTTAACAATCAAATTAATTCCATTAGCCAGAATAATTGGACAAAGTCAGATCAAATTCGGTGTGATAAGAATTTTCCCACATGACAGTGCATTCAAAACTCCAGTCCCCAAATATGGCTTATTCAATTATGACAGACACATTAATCTTTTACTGCATAACAGCACTATTTCACACCATGAAGAAGTATGATCATGGAAAACTTCATAGGACAGCAATTTATCCTTTTCTCACAATATTCACTACCTCATTTGGCACTTATTTTAAAATTATACAGCAAATTAACCCATTACTAGACTGCAGAATTTTAGACTGGCCCAATTTCAAAGGAGTTGCAGACAACAATTTAGAATTAATGGAATATTTGATTTTTTTCAACTTTCTAGGTAGAAAACATTGTGTGAAATAAAGAAATTGCTTGTAACAATCGGTTAAAACATTCTCTGCAACTTCCTTTTAATTGGACAAGTTAAAGATTTTGTCATCTGGTAATGAGTTACTCCATTTCTGCACATTCCTGTATTTAAATTCATTGTAGATTACTACAGCTAACTGGAAGACATAGCTTCATCAAATAATATTAACCCTTGTCATGCTGAACCAGGAATATTGAGGAATATTGTGGTATAGACAAAGATCAGCCTGCACATATGTTCATTCTGATCTTAGTCTACACCACCTGCTTGTTCTTTTAAACCAATTACCAGACATCACGATTTTAGGCAAGTCCAAATTGAAAGGACTTGCAGACAACAATTTAAAGTTGATCAAATCTTAGATTTTATCAATGTTCTGGGTAGAAAAAATTGTGTAAAATGAAGAAATTTCTTGTTACAAGCAATTTCTTCATTTTACACAATATTTTCCAAATTTCCAATCACAAGGAGCGTCTAAAAGTGTCATTGTGTGGGAATGGGTTAAGTCCGAGTTGTTATAACAAATATTAACCAACAATTGGTGATTCCAGTGATTGATGTCCTTTGATCTTTAACCCATTCCCACTCAAGCCCTCCTTTTTACGCCCCTCAACTAAAAAGCTTTGGAAAACATTGTGGAAAATGAAGAAATTGCTTGGATCAAGCAATTTCTTCATTATCCACAATGTTTTCTATCCAAAAAGACGAAAAAAATTAAAATTCCATCAACTTGAAATTGTCATCCGCAGCTCCTTTCAATTTGGACCGGTCTAAAATTCCACTGTGTTGGACTGGGTTAAATGCAATTCTTTTGAGGATTTTATTCTGCATTACAAGGGTTAATAACCCATTCCCACACAGTGACGCTTTTCAACGCCCCTCAAGGAAAACATTTGGGAAAATATTCTGTTAAATGAAGAAATCGCTTGTAACAAGCAATTTCTTCATTTAACACAGTATTTTCTACCCAGAAAGTGAAAAATTCTAAAATTTCATAAATTTTAAATTGACGTCTGCAACTACGTTCAATTTGGCCGTCTAGGAATGGGTTAATCCTTGTCCTGCTGAATCAAGTACAATAGCAACCAATTATCTTTGACATGTTACCATGTCAACAGGTATTATAATGTACCAAGACTTCTCCGATGTTAACTTGGGAAAGCAGGTGAGGTCGGCAAAGCTCAACTTGCAAGTCTATGAGGGCTGATCTTTGTCTATGCTACCTGTTAAAACCTGAAAAATTCTGGTCTCAGCAGGAGAAGGGTAAATACTGTTTCTGGCCAAATTTTACTATATCACAGTGTACAAACTGATATGTAGCATTTTATTTCTGTTGTGTATTTGACTACTGATAATATTTCTGTAGCTTAGTGGAACATAATTCATATAAAATAAAAATCTATTTCATTTCCGAGAAATTTTATCACATCACATTTTACAAATTGATATGCAGTATTTTACAACTGTATTCCAATTTCTAGAAATTTTATCACATCACATTTTACAAATTGAGATGCAGTATTTTACAACTGTATTCCAATTTTGAGAAATTTTGTCATCATAGTGTATGAACTGATATGCAGTATTTTATTACTGTTTTCTGTTTCTGAGAAATTTTATCAAATCACATTGTACTAACTGATTTGCAATATTTTATAACTGTTTTCTGTTTCTGAGAAATTTTAACAAATCACAGTGTATGAACGGATATGCAGTATTTCATTACTGTATTCCAATTTTGAGAAATTTTATCATCATAGTTACCAACAGATATGCAGTATTTTATTACTATCCCTTAATTAACTGCTGCATGTTTCATGAAATATGGTGATGGAAATACAATAACCATGAATAACAGCAATATAATATGGCATGTATCCAGCAGGAGTTAACCCATTACCAAACAACAAAATATTAGACTGGTCTAAATTGAAAGAAGTTTCAGATGACAGTACAAAGTTGATGAAAGTATCAATATCTCTTGTCTGTTTATGTGGATAACAATTTGAAAATGAAGAAATTGTAATAATTGTAATAAGCAATTTCTTCATTTTCTACATTGTTTTTTCCAGCTCTTTTCTTGAGGGCATAAAAAAGTGTAATTTTGTGGGGATGGGTTAAGAGTCAGAGGACAGCTTATTGGGTTAACACCATGCAATTATTACAGATTAACCCATAACTTTAACCCTTTCCTGTTTTTTGAAATTTTAGACTGGTCCAAATTGAAAGAGGTTACAGACAACAACGAAAATGGGATGCAATTTGAAATGAAACTATCCTATGTGATAGAAAATATTGTAGGAAAAGAAGAAATTACTTGTTACAAGCATTTTCTTTTTTTTCTACAATTTTTTCTCAATTATAAAATCACAGTGGCGTAAAATCCCGTGTTTGTACAGTAAAGGGTTAAACTAAGATCAGCCTACATGTAAGTGCGATATTATCATAGTCTACACCTCCTGTTTGTCTCCTTCAACCCAGATTTTTTTATACCCCCCCCAAAATAAAACGGTAGAGGCATGGTTCTTGCCATCTGAATTTGTCCTTAGTGGGATCTATCCACACATTAAGTCTCATGTTTATACCTATTAAACTTTCAGAGATATGCCCTGAACAAAATTCAAGTCTGAAAAACAACAAAGAGGCAATAACTCTAAAATTGATTATGGTAGAGTTATGGTTCTTGTGCATTGCACTTCCCTTGGTGAGAGCTCATAATCCACATATAATTTTTCATGATCATACCTATCATACTTTCAGAGATATATACCCCAGACAAAATTCAAATTTAAAATAAAGAATAGGGCAATTACTAGACAAGAGCACCGCCCAAGGGTGCCAACACTCGGCTGCAGGTGCTGGATAATGCAAAAATTCTAAGTTGCTAAAAGGGGCATAACTCTTACAAAAACACTTTTAGAGTTATCCCCTTTGATTTTCTAGATAGCTTTTGTGATGGTCAATACACTTGCAAAATTTCATGAGGATATCTTTAATTACAACAGAGATATGACCAAGGTTAAAATATGTCACACCAACACCAATGCCAACACCAATGCTGAATGCAAACAATGCCAAGGTGATCACAATACCTCGGGTTTTCTCCTAAAACAGCCAAGCTAAAAAATCATAAAAGAAGAGTTATGGTTCTTATGCACTGCACTCTGTAATCTTGCAATAAATACAACTGCCAAGTTTCAAGTCAATTGGAGATAAGGTTCAAGAGTTATGCTCCGGACAGTAAGTTGGATGCCTCCCACCCGGACACCAAGAGTGTCCTTTTTTAATGGGCGTATTAAAATGTATGGCCAGTAACATAAACCAAAAGGTAAAATGGTTGGTGGGTGACCTAAATATTAAATAAAAGCTTGAACAAGCCATAGTTAAGACATTTAAAATGCCAACTAACAAAAAAGCTTCACATAAATGTCAGCTGATGAAATTCACTTCCAGTCTTGATAAATTAATGATTTGATTGGTCAAATAATTCTTCGATTGACAGCCGCATTTTTTCAATTTCTCAGTCACAGTTGCATGCTCTCTCTAGTTACTCTCATTTTCCCGTACTTAAAAGACGTCAAAGTTTGGGCGTATATTTCTCACAATGAAATGGAAATTTATTAGAGAGAGAGAGAGAGTGAGAGAGAGAGAGAGAGAGAAATAAATAAATACATAAAAATCAGAATAGGTGGTTTGTTGTGATTTGGTTATTTTCAGTAATAGACTTTTTCTCCTTTTCCCTCAATATTTCATTTCTTCAGTTATATAATTGCAACACCTTTCATTCTTTTATTTGTTTATTTACCCTAAAACTTTGACGTAGTTTAACCCATTCCAACTCAATCCCTCCTTTTAACGTGCTTCAAGAAAAAAGCTTTGGAAAACATTGTGGAAAATGAAGAAATTGCTTGTATCAAGCAATTTCTTCATTATCCACAATGTTTTCTATCCAAAAGGTGAAAATTTCTAAAATTCCATCAACTTGAAATTGTCGTCTGCATCTTCTTTCAATTTGGACCAGTCTAAAATTTTGTCAATTAGGAATGGATTAAGTTGTTTGTAGTGCTTCTTTATCATTATTATTTTTGAACTCAAGTTAGCCATTTTGAATGTTTATGTCTTTGAAAATGGATGTTACATATTGTTAAAATATACTGTCAATTCTGACAAAAATTAATCAAAAGAGTTATATCGAACAATACTTATAAAAATAAAGGCAGGTACAACTGTTTAGCCCTGAACCATCGACATAGGACTAGGTGTGCCTAATTGTATAAAATGTTTGGGAAAGAAATGTTGTATCTTACACATCAAAAATACAATATATCCCCCAAAATATTGTCTGGAAAATCTCTATGGTAACAATAAATCTGTCAAACTGTCTATAATAGAGGGATCCTCTCCTTTGATCCTTCTCTATATTGTAAATTATACCGACTGTCTATTTCACAAAATTGTTTGAACCTATTACCAGAGATATTTTTTTTCATTGAGACTGCTAAATTAAATCCTCTTCAGAATTGCATTTCAAGATCAAATGGCTGAAAGGATCCATAAATCTACTTTCTATTCATTTCAAAGTTTTATCTTTTAAACAACTTTGGTTTAAAAGGGATGAGCAGATGGTGTAGACTAATATCAGACTGCACATACAGTCTGATCTTGGTCTATACCTTCTGCCAAAACAGGAATTTTCCGAGTGCAGCATGACAAGGGTTTAGATAACGTGTTCTTTAGATAAAGCCTTTTCTTGCTGAGCCTGGATTATTCCAGTTTTGGTAGGGTATGTAGACAAAGATTAGCCAGCATGTAAATGTAGTCTGGTCTTAGTCTACACCACCTGGTTGTGCCTTTTACACTATAAAATTCATCTTTCAAATCAAAATTGATCTACAACAAGTACTTTCATTACTGTTAGCCCTTTGATTTTTCATATAATTTTGAAAAATATTTTATTCAGAATGATAAGCGTTAAGAATTTTGAGACGCTAAAACAGAGTCTTAACCCTTGTCATGCTGAGCCCGGAATATTCCGGTTTTTGCAGGAGGTGTAGACTAAGATCAGACTGCACTTATGTGCAGACTGATCTTAGTCTACATCTCCTGCTTGTACTTTTCCTGCCAGAGTTGTTTATGAAGTTGATTTCTAAAAGAAATATTGATTTTTGAACAAGTTCTATCAGTGCTTTCAGCCCTTTGATTTGACAGCATTTCAGTCAGGTAATTTATACAGCATGACAAGGGTTAAGAACTCTTATTAGAAGTTTAACCCTTTCCCACATGATAGAATTTTAGACAAGTCCAAATTCAAAGAAGTTGCAGGCAACAATTTTAAGTATATGAAATCTTTAAACATTTTGTCTTTCGGGCAAAATAAAAAAGCAATGTGGATAATGAATAAATTGCTTGTATAAAGCAATTTCTTCATTTTCCATAATGTTTTCCCAAGCTTTCAAAATGAGGGGGTGTTTAAAAGCACTACTGTGTGGGAATGGATTAAGCGTACTCTGCATTGGCTTAATAAGTAGCATTGATGCCTCAAAATGTTTTTATTCAAAATAACAAAAAATTATTTTTGCAGTAAAATGACCTTGATAAGTGATGTTGACCTTGATGGTAGACCTCCATGGATTTTCTAATTGATAGTGGGGCATAAAAATCAGCAAGTGTGAGAAAGTTTAAGCAAAACATGTGATCTATATAGCAGTAACAAGGATATTATCATGAAGGGCACTTTGAACGTCATCATATTCAATAGTGATCATCCTGATGACAATACAAGCATATTCAGCAACTTTGAGAAAAATTTGTGCAAAATTTTTATGACTTTTAGAGCAGTAACACAGTAATTGCCATTTTGACCCCTCTCTTATAATAAGAGACAGAATGTGACTGGTGATATTCAATATGGATCATCATCAACACCAAACATTTATTTTCAGCAAGTTTGAGAAAGATTAAGCCAAATTTGTGTAACAAGAATATTGTCACTTAGGCCCATTTTCTCCACAACATTTCCAGGGTTACTAACAGCATTACTGGTCTATGTGTCTATACATTGTTTTTAAGACATGAAGAGAATATTTTTTTATTTCATGGAGGTATGAACCGAAAATCCTAATCACACAATGTATGAATCCGCTTCGCGTATTCATACAGTGTGATTAGGTTTTTCGGTTCATACCTCCATGAAAACAAAAAATATTCTCTTCATTTCTTATAATTTAATAGCATCGAGCAAAAAATGCAACAACTTAACAAATTTTGATACCTTTTTGTAGTGAACTATTTTGCGCAGAAGCATTCAAAATAGCTGCGTACTCAAAATTTTGTTCATGGAGGTATGAATTAAATTTTTCCACCAGTAAGATCACTCGTTTTTGATAGACGAAACTAACAATTAAATTATAGACATTTAAAACAGTATTGCAATTAACCCTTGATTTTTGGTTAGAAGAAATTTTGGGTTAATTGCAATACTGTTCTAAGTGTCTAAACAATGTATAGACACTTAGAACAGTTGGCAATTAACCCTCGAAATATCAGTATTGGTTTCCTCTTCGCACCGTAGCTGGAGAATGTCTCGGTTCTTCCACAGACAATTAAAGGCTAAGCCTATTTGTCTGACATTAATTCCTTATAATCAGCCGCAGCAGACAATTTATACAGAGCAAGAATAAATAGCAAGAAAAATAACTATATTAACAGTCTACAGAACATGCTTGAATCATGTGATTACCATATTTGGTATTTCAGTGCAAAATGGTTCATTGAGCATTTGGTTATTTTCAGCTAACCACAGTTTTCAAATAAATTTCCAAGATATAAACACAACAGTTATTTTTATTCTTATTTAAATAGTTTAATAGTTTCATCTATCAAAAACGAGCGTTCTGATTGGCTGAAACAAGTTTTTCATACCTCCATGAACAAAATTTTGAGCACATAGCTATTTTGTATGCTTGCATTACAAAATAGTTCAATCCATTAAAAATGTATCAAAATTTATAAAATATCTACTTTGTATGCTAATTGTCATTAAATTACAGGAAATGAAGACAATATTTTGTTTTGTATTCATGGATTGATTGATTGAATGGGGTTTAACGCAACTTTTAAGAGTATTTCAGTCATATCGTGGCGGCTGGAGCTCCTAACAATGGATTCCTGGTAATTCTCACACCAGTACTACCACTACATCCTTTCCTAGCCTCCAGCTGCTATCCTACTTAGGTTAACGATTATCCACCCATTGATGAGAGACAAATGTCAGAAAGAATATGTGCCACCCTCAGGGATAGAACCCACCGTATACATGGAAGTATGAAACGATAAACCTAATCAAACTTTGCATATTCATACGGTGAAATTAGTTTTTTTGATTCATACCTCCATGGAAACAAAAAATATTCTCCCGATCTCTTAACCCATTCCCACACAACAAATTTTGGTCCTAAGTGAAAGAAGCTGAGCAGACGACAATTTCAAGTTGATTGAATTTTAATTTTTTCGTCTTTTTTAATAAAAAATTGTGGATAATGAAGAAATTGCTTAATACAAGCAATTTATTCATTTTCCACAATGTTTTCCACAGCCTTTTTCTTGAAGGGCATAAAAAAGAGTGTTTGTGAGGGAATGGGTTATTGCCCTTTGTTGTTTTAAGGAGGAAACTGAATTTAAAAAAAGCATTAAAGCGAAAATTGTTTAATATAAAAAAATCAATTTCTCAATTAAATCTTAGGTTAAGTCAGGAACTAGCAATTCGTAGTATGGTAAATTTCCAAAATTACTTCGGTAGAAAATATTCAATTTTAACGTCTATGAACAATTGGAAGAGGGTCTCACAAAAACCCAAAAAAGTTTTATATGAAATATTGGAAAATAGTGTACAGTCTGCAACATAGCTTTCATGCTAAATTTAGGTAACCAACTCTACAAATTCATTACTAGACGGCAAAATTTCAGACTGGTCCAGTATCGAAAGAATTGCAGACGACAGACTGAATAAAGTTAATGAAATTCTACATTTTTTCAACTTTCTTGGTAGAAAACATAGTGGAAAATGAAGAAATTGCTTGTTGCAAACAATTTCTACATTTTATTAATCGTTTTCCTTGACAAGCGTCAAAAAGCAACATTGTGTTGAAATGAGCTAACCCATTCCATCACAATCCCTCCTTTTTACGCGTATTAACCCACTCCAACACAGTGGAATTTTAGACCTGTCCAAATTGAAAGGATGTGCAGACAACAATTTCAAGTTGATGGAATTTTTAATTTTTTCGTCTTTGTGGATAGATTACATTGGGGATAATGAAGAAATTGCTTGATCAAAGCAAATTCTTCATTTTCCACAATGTTTTCAAAAGCTTTTTTGTTGAGGGGAGTAAAAAGGAGGGATTGTGTGGGAATGGGTTAAGAAAAAAGCTTTGGAAAAAATTGTTGAACTTAAAAACATAAACCAGGTTAAAGTAACCCAAGACATGACCAAATCTTAGACTAGTTTGCATACAACAATTTCAAGATGGTTGAATTTAGAAATTCTTTCCCCTGTTGAGTAGAAAACATTGTGGATAATGAAGAAATTTCTTGTTACAAGTAATTTCTTCATTGTCCGCAATGTTTTCCAAATCTTTTTTCTTGAGATCCTTAAAAGGCAGAATTGGGTTGGGATGGGTTAAAAGGTATGTTTTTGATAGAGTTCTCTAAGATTTGAATAGAGTGTGCAATATTCCTGAAATACATAAGAACTACTTTTATGGCATAGTCATTCAATGTATTTAGTGGTTAAGCCTCCAGTGGCAGTTTGCAAATTGTTGAATCTCGAGACGACCTCAAAAGTTTGTTTATTAACTTAAGCTATCAAAGCTGACGCTTTGCTAGCAGAAATGCATGTTCAACTTTACCTGATTAAGGGGACACTCCACGTCTATGGTTAAGGTTTGCTGTGAGGAGCCATTGACAGCCTGAATTTAGGGAGGTTTTAAATACAACATTTAACATCAATAGCAAAATCATTATGTTAAGAGCCTTTAAAAGCATGTTCAACTGTCTGTAGTCTGTATTGAGGGTGGTTTTAAGCTATTGCACTCAGCATTATCATGTTAAGAGCCTTTTAAAGCATGTTTTAAACTACAATGATTCAACTTTACCTGATTAAGGGGACACTCCACGTCTATGGTTAAGGTTTGCTGTGAGGAGCCATTGATAGTCTGTATTGAGGGAGGTTTTAAACTATTACACTGATTTAAGTTACTCCTTGTAGGAGAAAGTTTATTGTCATTTGGCACTTTGATATCAGGCTTCTTTGGGTCTTTGTTCTCTTTTTTGTCACCTGGAAAGAAAATTAAAACAAGATGTGTTTGTGAAACAAAAAAGCCCCCAAGCAGGAATTCTTTAGAAACAGATGATTTTTATTTTTTCTTGGTTTTCGGGAAAAGGGTTAAAATTTTGACCTTAACCTTGATGAAATGACCTTCCCCAGTTGCACCTTGTTGACACCTATCTACATACGAAATATTAGCATTGTAACTTAATCAGGGTTGAAGTTATAGGAAAATGTTTAGTTGGCAGGTTAAGTTTTGCAGACAGACAGACGGACACTGGAAAATCAATATACCGGTACCCCCTGATCTATCGATGCGGGGGCATAAAAATGTGGGAGCTCAATGATTTGATTGGTCTACTTCTTTGATTGACTGGCAGCCACATTTGGTCAATTTGAATGGGACATGTCTTAAAGAATGTTGGCCATGGCAGGAAGCGAACTGATAACACCAGTGTTGAGAGACTTATGCATTACTGATACAGCTAAAAAGGGCTCTGCCAAATGGTTTTAGTGTTGCAAAGTACCATAGACAGAGAAATGTTTTAACCCTTGTCATGCTGAATCAGGAATGTTCCTGCTTTTGTGAAGGTGAGGACAATGATCCCTGCTTGTTTATTAAATAATTTAATTCTTAGTTTCGTCTTTCAAAAACAGGCGTTCTGATTGGTCAAAAAAAAATATTCATAACTCCATGAACAAAATTTTGAGAACGAAGCAATTTTGTATGCTTCCGCACTAAATAGTCCCATACAAAAGGTATCAAAATATGTAAAGTTTTTGCTTTTTTCGCTCGATGATATTAAATTATAGGAAATGAAGAGAATATTTTTTGTTTTCAGGGAGGTATGAACCGAAAAACCTATGCACACAATGTATGAATCCACTTCGCGTATTCATAAAGTGTAATCAGTTTTTTCGGTTCATACCTCCATGAAAACAAAAAAACATTCTCTTCATCTCTTAGAAGAATTTTCAAAATGAATATCTACACACAATTAGAGCTTCCAGTGCTTTCCTGGTTAATCCCTGGTTTTTACGTCCCTGTGATTTTATAATTGAGACAAGAGGACCATGATGGTCCTAAATCGCTCGACTGAGGCATCTGCAAATTACAGTACTTTTTAGTATAAAAAAGACACAACTTGAGTAAAATAAATAAAACAAATACAAGATTTTGGGCTTTGTACAAAACAATCCAGTAATGCTTTACAATAAGAATTAATGCCTTTGTCTTTATAGTTTAATCCATTACCAAACTATCCAAAATTTGTCACCCTCAGGGAAAATAGGTTTGAAAAATACATAGTGAGAAAGGGAGTGGCAAGCAATTTATCCATTTCTAACAGTGTTTTCTACCTGAAATTCTTTGTATTTAGATTTCAATCAAACTCTAATTACTGTCTGCAACTTCAATGGGTGTAATTTTAGCAACCTTGGTAGAGAACAATCTGGGTGTACTATAAATCAAAATATGAATGCATTACAACTTATACATGAGGAGTGGAAGATATTTGAACATGCTCTTATTGAGCGTTTTTCATATCTTTGGATACCTTGGGAAGGGCCATGTTTGTCAAAGGATATAAACATGGTAGATAACAATAATGTTATCCTTTGTTTTTAATGTAAATGTTCTAGAACCTATATTTAAGAAGAATTCTTTCAATGCAATTTTAGACCCCAGGAGCAGAGACATTTTTATCCTAAGAGCATATTTTCCTGTTGCATAGTACAAAATTATTTTGTCATGCTACATATCAAATATGTATGCCCTTCACCTTATATTTCAGGAGAAGACTTTTGATGTTGCTATAATTGGGTGTTTTCCAAAATTTTTGACCTATGGGGCAGTGCCATGTTTTATCCCAGGGCTAAGATTTTAGCTAACATGGTAGAGAACTATCTGGATATGCTATATACAAAATATGAATGCCTCAGACTTTGTAGATTGGGAAGAAAAGACTATTGAACATGGACTAATTGAGCATTTTTACAAACTTTGGACACCCAGGGAAGGGGTGTTTATTAACCTACAGGCATAATTTAATCAAAACTGATAGATAACAGCCAGGCTATGCTACACTCAAAATATAAATGCCCTCCTCCTTAAAATGAAGGTTGTTTTTTTCCAGCATACACAAATTTTGCGTTTTTTCCCAATTTCTGACCCCAAGTACAGGGCCCTTTTTAACCCGAGGAAGACAACTTTTAGTGATATAATACAAAACCATCCAGTTATGCTCAATACCAAATATAAATATCCTAGACCGTATAGTTGCCCTAATTAAGCATTTTTCCAAACTTCGGACCTCTGGGGTGGGGCCATTTTTGACCCAAGAGAAATTTTTTTTAAAAACTTGGTAAAGAACCATATGATTAAGCTCTATATAAAAAATAAATTCCTTGGGCCTGGTAGTCTTTGAAAAAAAAGACAAAAAAGATTTTCTAACATTTTCCATTTTCATATGCCGCGGTTACAAGAGTTTTTCACAGAATTAAATTCTTTTAACAACTTTTGAAGAGCTTCACCCAAGGAACATCCCTGCAAAGTTTCAGCTTGATTGGCCCACTGGTTTAGGAGGAGAAGATTTTTAAAGTTTTAATTAAGATTCCCATTTTCACATGCCGCGGCAACCAGAGTTTTTGACGGAATTAAATTCTTTTAACAACTTTTGTAGAAATTCACCCAAGGAAAATCCCTGCAAAGTTTCAGCATGATTGGCAAACTAGTTTAGGAGGAGAAGATTTTTAAAGATTTTTAAAAATTTACTTAAGATTCCCATTTTCACATGCCGCGGCAACCAGAGTTTTTGACGGAATTGAATTCTTTTAACAACTTTTGTAGAACTTCACCCAAGGAACATCCCTGCAAAGTTTCAGCTTGATTGGCCTACTGGTTTAGGAGGAGAAATTGTGGACGAACGGACAGACGGACAGATGGACAGACGGACGGACAGACGGACGGACAACGACCGATCACAATAGCTCACCTCGCACTTTGTGCTCAGGTGAGCTAAAAACATTGTGGGAAAAGAAGAAATTGCTTGTGACAAGCAATTTCTTCTTTTTCCACAATATTTTCTACCCTACTAAATGGTTATTTTTTAGTAGGGTAATGAAATTAACTTAAAATTTTCGTCTGCAAAACCTTTGAATTTGGACAGGTCTAAAATTTTGCAAAACAGGAAAGGGTTAATTCAATGTAATTCTGTGTACAATTTTATTTAGCATGATATGGGTTAAGATAACTTTATGAATAATTGGCACAAAGACTGGCGCATGCAGCTGACACTGATGCTGAGGTATTCAACCATTTTCAACACTACTAAATTTTATATTGGTCCAAATTAAAAAAAGTTGCAGATGACAATTTTAAGTTGGTGAAATTCAAAAGCCTTTGTCTTCTTTGTGTAGAAAACAATGTGGATAATGAAGAGATTGCCTGTAACAAGCAATTTCTTCATTTTCCACTTTCTTTTCCAAAGCTTTTTCCTTGTGGGGCGTAAACAGGAGGGATTGAGTGGGAGAGGATTAAAGAAACATATGTATATCAAATCTGGTTTTCAGATTTTATGAAATGCTACCGATTCAGTCAAATCCCAACAGAGATTTTCAAAGGCCTACGGCTAAGGGCAACACAATTTAGAATGTAACAAAATCTTACCTTGGAAGATTCAGTCTGTTTTCTCAAAATTGTTTGCTCTTTAATTGATCAGTTTCCAAATAAATATACTTATAAACCAATCCTGCACGATCATGCTTATTTATGCCCCTCAAGAAAAACTCTTTTGAAAACATTGTGGACAAAATAGATATTGCCAGTTTCAAGCAATTTCTTCGTGATCAAAAAAGTTTTGTATCCAAAAAGACAAATATTTCTAGAATTTCATCCAAGGTGAATTGTTGTCTGCAAGTTCTTTGAATTTGGACCAGTCTAAAATTTTGCAGTTTGGGTATGGGTTGATGCCCCATAAGTAAAAAGCTTTTGAAAACACTGAAACCTAAAGGAAGACTTTCAAAGAATTTCAACTAAAATTGTCTCCTGTAACCCTTTTAATTTGGACTAGTCTATCTTTGTCAACTGGGAGAGTTCTTACTAGTGTAAAATACCATGTTTGTAAGGGCCATCAACATGACAGATAAAAGTTTACACAACAAAAAGTCAGACATTTGATCAATCTGAACAGACAAAAAGTATGTTTAACATCATGGTCAATGAGACGCCTGACAGATGAAATGATCAGTTTTACCAGAATGATTGAAATGTTACCAACCAAATCAATTTCAGCATAACAGACAAACAATTTCTATACAGCGAACAGTTCAATTTGTTATATATAATCTTTTCATTGATTAAACTATTTTTCAATCAAGTTAAACTGCCTTGTCTGATAGAAAGTATCTGGCAAAGGATGGGTAAATTTCTTGTTAACATGGATTACTTTTCTTCCTTCAATGCTTTCTGGCAGATTATTGAATTCTTCTCTATGGACTGTCACTTGATAATTTCACCAAAAAGCCAGTAAAATTATCAAAATAATAAACTCACTGTTTATACCCATTCACACACAGTGAGTTTTATACCCATTCACACACAGTGACACATTTAGACGCCCCTAAGAAAAAGCATTGGAAAATATTGTGGATAATGGAGAAATTGCTTGTAACACAATGTTTTCTACCAAAAAATTTTTAAAAATTCAACATTTCATGAACTAAAATTTGTTGTCTGCAACATCTTTGAAATTGGACCAGCATAAAATGTTGACATCTGGTATTGGTTTTAACATATGAATTAGCCCTGCATTTATTCATTTGTACTACTGAATGTAATCTCAGAAGAACCAAAGTCGAGATGTTGTCATTGGAATGCCAAGTTAATCACATGCAAAATTACAACTTTGAGGGATTTTGTCAAAAAAAAAAATCATATTTTGTCTCTTTTTGCAGAAAAGAAATGGAATAATCATTACTTTTTGGTTTAAGGTTAATATATCTTTTATTTCTTAACCTTTCCTGTTTTGCAAATTTTAGACCTGTCCAAATTGTAGACAAAAATTTTACATGGATTTAATTTGAAAAATATCCATTCAGAAGGGAAGAAAATATTGTGGAAAAAGAAAATAATGCTTACTTCTTTTCTCAATCATAAACACACAAGGGAAAGATGAAACAACAAAAGTTATATTTTGACTAATTGTTCTGCCAATAGTGACTATAAAGCTTTTGTTTTTCACATAGACTTATGAAAGATAAATTCATCTTACACTGAAACAATTACCCTCTATAATTATATTCAATTATTTCTTTCAAATCTATGTGCTACAATATTTTTTTCTGATTCATAACCATAAAATCCAGCATTTTACATAACAAAATATAGTTATACAGAGAAATTTTCTAACAGTGTTTTTCACTCTATCTAACACCTTTTTTATAATTTGTGCAAACACTGAATTTTTGGACTGCTCAAAATTGACTCTGAATTTTGACCACTCAAAATTGTCTCTGAATTTGGATCACTAAAGATCATCTCTGAATTTATAACAATCAAAATGGTATGTGAATTGTCTCTAATTTGGATTGCTCTAAACTGTACCTGAATTTGGACCACTAAGAATTATCTCTGAATTTGGACCACTCAAAATTGTCCCTGAAATTGGACCACTTGAAATGGGCTTTGAATTTGGACCACTCAAAATCATTTCTGAATTTGGGCCACTCAAAATTGTGCCTGAATTTGGACTGCTCAAAACTGACTTTAATTTGAACCACTCAAAATTGTCTCTGAATTTGGTCCACTCAATATTGTCTCTGAAATTGGACCACTCATAATTATTTCTGAATTTGGACCACTCAAAATTGTCCCTGAATTTTGACTGCTCTAAAATTACTTTCAACCACTCAAAATTGTCCCTGAATTTTGACTGCTCTAAAATTACTTTCAACCACTCAAAATTGTCCCTGAATTTTGACTGCTCTAAAATTACTTTCAACCACTCAAAATTGTCCCTGCATTCAAACCACTAAAAATTGTCCCTGAACTTTGACTGCTCAAGATTGTCCCTGAAGTTGGACCCCTCGAAATGGGCTCTGAATTTGGACGACTCAAAATGGTCTCTGAATTTTTGACCACTCAAAATGGTCTCTGAACTTGGACCACTCAAAATGGTCTCTGAATTTGGACCACTCAAAATTGTCTCTGAATTTGGACAAATCAAAATTGTCTCTCAAAATTATCAATGATAAGTAGGATGAACAGCTAGTGGCTCTGTTATTATGTTGCAGTTGAACTGGTGCAAGAAACGACAGGATTTCATCCTTTCCTGTTTTCTTTTTTAAATTTTAGACTGGCCCAAATTGAGAGAGGATGCAGATAACAATGAACATTGGATACAATTTGAAATGAAACCATCATATGTGGTAGAAATTATCGTAGGAAAAGGGGAAATTGCTTGGTACAAGCATTTTTTTTTCTTTTCCCACAATCTTTTCTCAAGTTGAAAATCTCAGTGACAAATATTCCTGGGTTTGTATAGGGAAGGGTCTACCCTG